>OY757915.1:10665354-11402854 GCA_963585895.1 Sepioteuthis lessoniana | reverse complement strand
TACTGGTATACAAATGGCATTCACTGGAAAAGAAGAGGCATTCAACAGAATTTTGAGTGGTTTGTACATATGCTGTTAAAATATGAGATCATTTGAACAAGAATTGGTTAAATCTTTAGATTAAGAAATGATATAAATGTTTCTGAAACACCCTGTAGATACTTGTGTCTTGTCTAAAAGCTAGAAATATAGTTTTAGAAAAATCAAAACTATTCTTGTTCCAAACATCCTATAAGTCAATATTATCACAATGTCATAAAATGAACCATAAAGTATAATGAAAAAGCTTATAGAAGCAATGTTTCCAATTGAAAAGGTAGATGTTGTAACCTTTTTAATAAAGAATTTATTTCCTTAGGTTAGGTTATTTGGTTTAATAGCACATCAACCCTTGACAATTATTTAATGCCAAACCCTGTTATATATATATATTATTTAAAGGTGAACAGTTTGTAGGTAACTTTATTTCTAAATAAGTAAGAGCTCATTTGTTTGCACACAGTTAAATGATCTTAAGAGTTGCTATTTAACACTATAATTCTATTTAATATTAATCATTAGTTTGTATGAAGTTAAATGGTTTCATGTATTACTATCTAATATGAAGAATTCTATTTAATATCAATCATTTGTTTGCAAACAGTTAAATGGTTTCAAGTATTGTTATTTAACAAGTACTCCTATTAAATAGAATTTGCCCACTGCCATATGGTTTCAGATAATAATCCTTAGGAAATGATTGAACAGTTCTATTTGACCCATAGATGAAACCCTAACAGGTACTACCACTCCAGGTCAGAGTGTACCTGAGAGTAATTGTAATGAATAGGTACTTCAAAATTCCCCAAATTCCAGGACTAGAGCTTTATCATCAGATACAGCTTAGTGTCATACTCAGCACACAGTTTTAAATATTGCTATTAAACACTAATGATTCTCTTTGATATTAATCATTTGTTTACACACAGTTTAAATGGTTTCAGCTATTGCCATCTCTGTGCAAATGACCCTCAGCCACTGGCTTCTAGCACCTTTAAGATAAGGTGCTACGTCTTGACATGACCAGCCAACTGACTGGATTAGGTCAATCTGGCTGCCCATCTAGCCAGTAAGAGCCAAGGTGGAGTGTTGCAAGTCATGTGACCTCTTTGGCTTCTGGGTCACTGGGATTATAACTTCAAGCATGACCAGCCAACTGATTGGATTGGGCCTATCAAGTTGCCCATCCAGCCTAGTTAGAGACAAGAAATTAATTTGTCAGTAATTTCATTTTAAAATTGGAACTAACTTGTTTGCACACTGGTAGTGCTATTATTTCTACATAGTTAAATGGTTTCAATTATTGCTATCTAACACTTATAATTTTATTCAATATTAATCATTTGCTTGCAGACTGTAGTGTTACAAGTATTACTCTATTCAATATTAATCATTTGTTTGCATACAGTTAAATGGTTTCAAGTATTATGTATCACTAAAAATCAAAATAAACACCTGTCATTTGTTTACACAGTTAAATGATCAAACATTTCTATTTCAAACAATTCAATTTAGCTTAAGTCATTTGTTTGCACAGTTCAAATGTCAAACAGTTCTATTTGACCCATATATAGGAACCTATCAGGTGTTACCACGGCAATGAAGAGGTACTCCAGATTCCACAAAGCTCCAAGACTGGAGCCTCACCATCAGATTGTTTAATGTCATATCTAGGACACTGAGGTTGCGGGGGGGGGGGGTACCCTCTGCAGAGATGCAGTAGGTGTATTCTACAGCTCCACGTGACCAGACCACCATCTATTTGGGTAGAAACTCATCTAACCACAACTCTACTACAAAGCACTTAAGATAGCATCAATTAGATTTAAGTTTGAAAAGATAAAAAAAATATCTTTCAAGATATCAAAAAACTATAACACCAAGGAACAATAAATAAGCAGACCTTACTGTATATATTTATGTACAAATTGATTTATGATCTGAAATAATTATTTCATAGAATTAATTTAGAAGCCAAGGGTCACACTTGGGTCTTTCCCTGATGTTTGAATTACAACTTTACATAATTATTACTCATATACACAGAGACACACTTAGCATAACAGTTATCATGGAAATTAAATCAGCAATCAGAGTTCAAATAAGTTTAACTTTCAATTCATACAGAAAAGTATAAATTTATCTGTTCTCCTATCTATGGGTAAATAGGATAGACTGGATTCTGTAGCCTTGGTAAGACATCAGTCTAGGAGTAAGAAAACTCTAAATTCAAATCAGCTTTACTCTGCTTAAAAATTGACCTTGTATTACATCATGCCTGTTGTAGAGGGGTTGGGTAAAAATATACAAGGGGATAATGAAAAATTCTCAGTCCAACAAAGAAGGGAATGATCTATATTTTTCCTTAAAAAAATCTCATCTTTTTTGAGGGTTGAAAATGTTAAAGAAACTTGTGCTAAGAGTGTTTAACTGCTCGATGAATATGTGGAATAGCATATACATTTCACAGCTCTACATCATTCCTTTCTTGGTGTCCCCGCTTCATGACTAGGAAAATGTTGCTTAACTTTATCAATCAATCAGGAAGAAGTGTTACTAGTGCCAACCTAACAAATACACAATGTTAAAACATTGTTGATGACTTAAATAATAATGATAAATACTAAATTAGATATGAATGAAAGGGAAAAGTGATTGAAACTTATTTATTGAGAACTTGAATTTCAACTCTGGTACTGTCATTTTGTTAATGGAATTGCCTGATGCAAAGAATGCATCCATCAAAAGGAGGAAGGGACAGCTGGTCAAGCAAGATGAGTGGACACTTGTAGAACATGGAACAGAGAGACAGACAGATGGGAAGCACCATTTAATTTGACATCAAGTCAGATATTGACACTATATCAATTGATACTTTCAGCTATCAGTTTTTCTGCTGATCATTTTGCAAGGTTAGTAGTGCTGATAAAGAAACTAATTATTATTAGGTTTCAACAGAATTCCTGATTCATCATCAGCCACTTTGAGTTCACTTTCCCAATTCCCTCCATTATGATATTTTTATCTCTTAGAATATTTCCTACCATTGTCTTTTTTATTGATATCTGTGTAGTTATGTTTTCATTTCCATTGATTTAGTGGATTTCTAAGTTTCCCAATCATGTTATAGTTAGTATTGTACATTGATAATATACTTTACATTATGAGTATATTGGTAAGGTATTTGTTGAGTGGTCACTCACTATAACTTCAACTGTCGTAGAGTTGTAAAAAGGTGTGCTATTACCACAGATACTAAGAGGGTTAATTTTATTAATTTGAGTTGTGGTAGTGAGCAGATATTGGAATTGGTTCAAAGATTTAAATTTGTCAACTAAAAGCACAGGTCCATATTTGCCAAAAATGTTAGCCAGTTACATAAATTGGCCACTGTCAAGGTCATAAAAGTATGCAGCATGGAGAAAAGAAGTAAAACAATGGAATATAGTTACCTCTTAGGAAAAATTAAGTAAGAATAACAGAGGTGATAAATAAATTTAAATTTGTAAATGATAAAGAGCTACCTTCAATAAAATATATCACATTACCTTATGTTATAGACAAAAAAGAGTAAATATAAACACTGATGTAGTTAAAACAGATATACCAGTGTTATTAACTATTCGAACCTAAGATTCCTTACTTCTAAGTCACAATTGCCAGTAAAAATATTCCAATTTCATATGTAATTTCATTAATTTTAAAATATATTTTAAATTGTTTATAGAATGTTGTGATCTCTGGTTTAACAGTTTATAAAATGATTAAATAACAGATTAGAACATTTTACATTTTCAGCAATTTTTCAAGGTGCAAGGGTTATGGTTGTGAAAGGTCAGGGTGCTATGGTCAAGTAAAAGAGCTAGAACAAAGCCCAATTTCTCTAATGATTCTGTGCAGATCTTTGGTAATTTTTACAATTTGAAATGTAAAGATGCTGGATACTATTATATTCTTGTTATTAAACCAATGCATGATAGCAATTATTATAATCATCAAGTACTGTTCATCAAAAGGTTATATAATACCTCTAAAAAAGATGAACAAAAAATTGTGGAAAAATTACATTGCTAATTTAGCCAGTGAAAAAATGTGTAATGGTAAAAAAATGCTGGAATTACTTACAAGGTCTTTTAAAAATGGTTTATAATTTCCTTTCTACATGTGACACCTGCATCAAATTTAAGGTGGAACCAAGACCTGTAGTTGGTTTTCCATTAGCCACAAAATTTGAATGAGACAGTCACCATGGATATAAAAGAAATTAAAGGATCAAAAGTATTAGATCTTATAGATCATGCAACACAGTATGGTGTGATTACCAAACACTGAAATAAAGAGTGATGAAAGATTAGCCATTATCTTAAAATATTGAGGTTTTTTTAAAATTATTTTAGGGGCTCTTCAAAAGGTTTCTGACTGATATGGTAAGAAATTTGCTCAGAGATATTTTTAGGATATAGCACCAAAAGTTGAATATTGTAAAAACCACTTCAGCTGAAAGTCCTTGGAACAATGGACGGAACAAGAAACATAACAAAATCACAAGTGAAATCGTTATTAAAACTCTGAAAAATGTTAAATACTCATTGGATATTCCACTGGTCTGAATAGTAAGCATGAAGAACAGCTTGTATAATATTTAGTTTCATTTTCTAACCAGCTGATCTTTAGTCATAATCCTAACCTAATTTGGTTAACTAATCCTCCCCCTTTGCACTTTAGATTGGTTTGGTTTGGTTTTATAGCATATCAACCATTGTAGGTTATTTTTATACATATGAACAGTTCTATTTTCAAACAATTCAGTTTAGCAGAAGCATACAGTTCAGTTCTATTCAACCCATAGATAGGATCCTTATCAGGTGCTACCACTCCGGGCCAGAGTGGACCTGGGAGTGATTGCAGTAAAGGGGTACTCCACATTCCCCAAATTTCCAGCATTACTGGAGCCTCACCATCAAATTTTTTAGTGTCATATCAGGAAACTCATTGAGGAAGTCTTACCCCTCTGTTGGTGTATTCTGCAGCCCCATGCAACTGGGCCATTGCACTTTAGAGGGAGTCACAAATAGTGAAATGGTATAAGATAATTTAAAGGCAATATGTAAAGCAAGAAAAGTCTTGATAGAAAATGAAGCATTTAGAGAAATTAAGAAGTGCTCTGTGACATCAGGTAAGACCTAGTTTAGCATGTAACTACAATAATGGAGCTTTGGTATATTATAAAAAAATAAATGATAAATGGCTGGGTTCTGGAATGGTCTTTGACAGAATAAACAAATTCTTGTTAAACATGGTGGGTCTTATATTAGGATATATATCCTTGTCATATACAGAACTTTAATAAAAGTTTTATCACATTGAAATATTTTAAGGATAATATTAGTATATCTATACTAGACATTAAAATTGATAGCATTACTCAGAATGATATTGCACATACAGAAATGGCATAGGAGCTTAACAAGAACTCCAATCCTATTAGTTAAGAAGAAAAAGGAAGAAATGAGGAAGAGGCACCCATTCCTGAAAGAAGGGAATGTTTACCTAAGAACACAGTGAGGAGAAAAGAAAATATACTGAAGCCTCCTAAACCAGGTGATATCATTAGTTGCAAATAAAACGGAGATGAATCTGAATGGAAAAAACTTTGAATTTTAAGTAAATCTGGAGGCAACAGGCAGAAACAGGTACAGAATGAATATTTTGTATGAAGAAAGAGATAAAGATTCATTTTCACCAGATTTTGCAAAATGTGTATTAAATTGGTATCTGTTGAATGAACAGTTGAATTATCAAAAGGACTTGGTTAAGATTGATGAAATGAATGCAATTACTACATATGAAAAAGATACTGAAGCAGCCAAGCAAAGAAATTTAACAAGTTGGGCTGATAACCAGGTATACATCCAAGTCCAAGATAGAGAACAACAGAGTGCTAAAAAGCACTCTCAGGAAAAAATGAAAAACTGGTATAAAAGCAGCAGTAAATGAAGTCACATTACACTCAATGACAATGCAGGCTACATAGTTTTCTTCATTGGGTCAATTAAAGAGGACCTACCAATTTCCTGGTTGTCACTTTAGCCTTAATAGAGGCTTGCATTTTCTATTCAAAGTTTATTCTTTATCTACTTGGTATGCATGACACTGTAAGAAATATTCCTATTACATGTAAAACTCGTAATAATGGTGTGTATGATTCCATACACTCAAATTTTAGATAATTGAATTAGATTGAAAATAGGAATTTTATTTTTAAAGAAATGCTGTCAAGAAAGGAAATTTCAAACTTTGAGTGGATTCCTACGAATGAGCTGAATACCTAAACATTAATAAAAGGCAGGGGTTGCTTTGTATAAGATAATGAGATATGCAGCAGATTTCAAAATAACCTTAACATAATTGACCATAGTTTCTAATACAAAAAAAAATCTTTCAATTTCACACTAACCTTGGATTTTCCAAATAAGCCTGGACTTTGTTTCTGAAAGTTTTATAAACTACAACCATATATACTCATGTAATGAATGACCCCCTTATTTTTAGCCATAAGAAGGGGGTTTACTGAATGACCCCAAACTTTTAGCTATGCTAACCTCCAAAAATATTCCTTCAACATCCAATGACATACAGAGAACGCATTCTAACACTTATTCATACTTTCAAAACTACTATAATATAATTAAAATCAATGCAATACTGTAAATAGTGTAGTCTAGACCTTAATGTAGCCTATTGGATTTACTTAGACATTCCAAACATACTAAAATTCTGATACTGATAAACAATAGCATAGATAACATAATAATTATGTATACAATTGTACATTTGGGAGGCATTTTTTTTAGTTTTTTTTTTTAAAACTTTATTATCTTAACTAATAGCCTTTGTTTAGGTATAGACTATACTTGGACACTTTAGATCATCCAAGTTGGCAAGGTCAAGCCTAAAAACAAGATAAGGTTAAAAAATTTCAAAAATATATCTGTGTAATGAATGAACTTTTGTTAGTTGAGGAAAAAAATGTTATTAAAAAGTAGTTCACTACATAAGTATTTGGTAATTTCTTTCAAAAATGAAAAGATGAGTTGTCACCCCCTATACCATCAACAACTGAAAAGTGCAAAGGAGTGTACCATTAGCACAAATAAAAAAGTTACCACTAGAGATGCTGGGGAGGTAATTTTATTACTTTAGAGCTGTGATAGTGAGCAGGCATTGGAGCTAGTTCAGGACTTAAATTTATCAGAGTCCATCATATCTATTTATGCTAAATACTTTTCAACCTTTTGTTATGTACACATTTTATTTCAGTTTCATATTTCTTTAATTTCATAATCTGTTCTAAGTAATTGTTTATCTAAACTTCTTCCAGAACATCATCTGTTTTTATGATTGTTACCCCCACCTGCAAAATTACTATTGAACATCATGTTTGTCTTCCATTTATCTTTAAATCTATTTTGATATGCTTTCTATTTAACGTTGCATATAACTTGGTCTATGATTCTGACATCAGCAAATCTAAGATGATTAAAATATTGCCATTTTTCTCCCCAGTTTTTTCCTTTTTGCCTAAACTATTTACTACATCTTGAATCATTGATCATCAGTTGGGAAATACAAATAGAGATAAATATGAAATGCTAATTAGAAGTCTTCATTCTTTTCTAAATAGAAGCATTAATATCAACATGGAGTGCTGCAACAACAGGAACCTAATAACTTCATGGGTTACCTAGTACTTTAAATATAAGTTAGATATATTTAATCAAAATCTGTCCAATTTGATTCTATAACTCTTTCTCAATATGTTTGTTATAAATTAACCTTGTACAAGAAGCTTATTAAATATTGGATTGATTGATTGATCTTAATAGCATGTCAATCTGTCTAGAACTATTTTATTCCTAGAGGTTAATGAATGTAATTCATTCTAAGTTCATGTTCACGTTTTTAATGAAATTGTTTCAGATTTTCTTTTTTGCACATTCCTATCAAAAATGTATAATTCTTAAACAGCGCTACTTGACCCATAGATGGGATCCTAGCAGGTAATACTACTCAAAGTCAGAGTGGATCTGGGAGTAATGGCAATAAAAAAAAGTACTCCAAGTTCCCCAGATCTCTTGAACTAGAGCCTTACTATCATATGTAGTTAATGTCATATCCAAGACCCCTACCTTTTTTTATTCAACGGGTGGTTTCTTTACCTCTCAGCAAGAGATACAACCAGCATATTCTAAGCCCTGCTAACAGGGTGGACTAAATATTAGAGTGCCTGCTGTAAACCAGTGGTTAGCAAAGTAATCTTGTGTAGTAAGTTTAATCTTCAAAAAGATACTCACTATTGTTTTGGCCTTGAGCTTGACTAGGTCAATATTAGTAAAAGATCTACTTGTGAATATTATTAATGTTTCTCATGAAATAATCAATTAACCCCACTGTAATATCCTAACTAACAAAAGGGAAATAACCTCTGATGCCACAGGGGTTACGGCCCCTACCACATCCGGGGGATTTAGTCAATAAAGGAATGTACCAGGCATAGCAGCAGACGTTCGTTCTCCCTCTGTCTTTAATCACCATCCATCCTATCGATTCATATTGGTAATAGTCCATACCTAGCAAGTATCTATTACCTCAGATATAAAGACTTTACACCCACCACCCTATTTTTTTTGGGGGGGGAGTAATATTTTGGACCCTAACCGTATACTTTTTAATCAAAAATATCAAGTCATGATGATAGGATAAAGTCCCTTGACTCTTTCACCATTTCCTGACAGGTCTTCAAAGTCTCCATCCAGTGTATACACCTTTATAAATAACTTTGAAAGTCAAAATGATGATCTTCTGTGATTGTTGAACATTATCTTGGATTAAATTAGTTATAATAATTTTTATTTAATGTTGACAAATATTGTTAGAAACAACTGTTGTAAATGCCATTTTAACAATTTGTTTTACTATATTCATTTCTGATATAATTGTAAAGTTCAGCTGAATCACTGACAATTTCTTTTTGATTTTCAGAGTACAGCATATAGATTAAGTGTTAAATATTTGCTCAAATAATATCTATATAAGCAATTCTAAGATTTAACAATCATCAAATTTTGTTTTTTTTCACTTCTAGAAATATCTAGTGCGGAACAAAATTACACACACATGAACAGAGGGCGTTTCAAAAAATTTTTTTATATCGTTTGAGATGTACAAGGTGTTTAAGAAAAAAATGACATCATTTTATAGTCTAATAACTTGACCAAGTTTCATTCAAATGATCTCAACATCATGTGTGGTAATAACTCAAAGCTTTATGTCTAATATTTAAATGCCTTTTCTTTACCAGTGAATGGCATTTCTATACCTGAAAAGAAATAATACCATAAAACCAGGTAGTTAAAATTTGAGATCATTTGAACAAGAGAGTTGGTCAAGTTATTAGACCACAAAATGGTATCAATTTTTCTGAGAAACATTGTATATATCTTATCTGCACACTATTAACTTACATAGATACAAAATATATACACATATGGAAAATATACAACTACCTCAGCCATGAAGCAATGCTATTTAAAAAAAAAAAAAAAATTAGACTACTCATATACAAAAAGTGGTTGTAAATAGGAAAATTAAAAAACTACATTTTAAAATAATTTTTTAATCAAAATCTGCCCCATTCAATTCTATTCAGTGTTACCAATATTTAGAGGCTGACAAGTAACTGTTTTGTATACACCAAAATCAGTTATTTTTGACCGGTATAAATTTCTTCGGGATTTTTAGTGTTCTAAAGTAACTACAATAAAATTGTTTCCAATAAATATCTATAGTAAATTTATTTGCTATGCTTTTCAGTAGGAAATCATTAACAATTAATGTGCTTTATATATATATATATATATATATATATATATATATATATATATACACAATAATTCTATTCTATCAAGAGCATATTAATTCTTGACCACCGATAATCCCTTTTACTTGATTTTCAGTGCATTTCCATTACACATTTCATAGTCCTTTTTCTGGTTACTGACAACTTACTCTTGATTTTCCAAGCACATGTACATAAAGTGATAAAACTTGCTCAAAAGTTCATAGAAGAAATTGTAAAATTTCATGATTGACCATCAAATTTTATTTTTTCTACTTCTATTTGGTACAGTGCAGAATTTGACAAAAATTAAATTGAAATGTGGTAAAGTCAGTGAGTATCATGCTGATAACAGAGAGTCTATTGATTCTCCTCTTCATCACTCCCTATCATCCATTACTTCTGGCAGGTCCTCTAGACTGCATCTGGTGTCTGCACAAAGCTGATTTATATAAGTCTCTGCTAGTATTACCATGGCTGGTTGGGTTTTATGGCATGTCAACTTTTGTAGGTTATTTAATGCCAAATCATTATATATATATTGATTTGTAAAAAATAGATTGTAACATTTCAAACAAACCAGAGTTTATTTCTTTGCACACAATCAAATGGTTTGAAGTATAGCTATTTAACACTAACAATTCAATTTAACATCATTTATTTGTTTGTGCATAATTGGATGATTAAACAGTTCTATTTGACCCATAGATGGGACTAACAAGTACTACCATTCCAGGTCAGAATGGATCTGGGAATAATGGCAATAAAGGGGTTCTCCACATTTCCCAAAACTCCAGAACTAAAGACTCACGATTAGATAGTTTAGCGTCATATCCAGGACACTTGGAGGAAAGGGGATCTCACCTCTCTGTAGAGATGCAGTTGGTGTATTCGACAGTCCCAGCAAACTGGGTTGTATTATCATGACTAATTCAAATCATATGAGTATCTATAAGAAAAGCAAAATTACACATACACACACACACTTGAATAAATTGTATTCACACTCATATATCCTATATAAAAATCCTAGACATTTTCTGTATTTGATGGCTTATAAGATGTACTTTTTCTCCCCCAAAAATGTATCCCAGAAAATCACCCTGTATTTTATAAGGTTATGGGTTAGTGGAGTTCTAGTACTGTAGTGGCCCTTAAATTATCACAAACATCTCTGCAACTGTCAACAAGGTGACAACCGCTTCTACACCAACAATGGCAACTCTTTTTTAAGGTAACAATGTATAACAGGTATTGGTACTTCATATAAAATAACACTTATCAGAAAGAAAATTAAGAGATGATGTTTAACTTTTCATGTATCTAAACCAACTCAAGGTTTTTAAATCTAAAATATTGGGATTTGATCTGATAGTGGAGAGGGCTATGAATGTCAGGCAAAAAACCTTCACCTGACATTCATAGTTGATCTTTTCAAATGCCAGCCCAAATTTATATGCTTCAAATAATATATATATAACTTCTGAGAACTACAGTCAAACTTAATACTTTCTTTACCTCAACTTAATTGACAATAATTCTGCTATAGTAGAACTTATGCCTTCAGCCCATAGACTCAACACATTGGTAGTTGGAGTGTGTGTGTGTGTGGGGGGAGTGGATATCAACAAAACAAAGAAAAAGATGTTGCCTTGAAGACATAACAAAGTTTGAATTATTTGAAGGGATAAATAACATGCAGTTTGTTCTTACATTGAGTATGGGGCAGGGAATAAGAGAAATTAAAGGTGGATGTGAAGGTGCACCTCCAAGTGATTTATGGTGATAAGTAGATGAACCCTACCCAGGAGTTGAAAGAATGAAAGAAAAACCTGAAGATTAGAACAGAAGTAAAAAGAGAAAATTATAAAACAAAGGGTGGATGGGGATTTACTGTAACACTCAAAGTGTCATTCAGAAAGCATTAATGCCAATAAAAACCATCATTACTTCTGTTGTGGCTAGTGAGCTGAAGGTAAAAAGAAAAAAAATAACCAGTAGTGAAAGAGAAAAAGGAAAGGATTATGACATTATCTACATTTTATAACTTTAACAAATAGTTTAGAATCTTCTTTTATATTTTAAAATCTGTACAAAACTGCTTATAATACTTTAAGTAAAAATGGATTATTAAAGAAAAAACATTCCAGTTATCAAAGTAATTCCCATACATTTATGAGATCCAAATAGTTATTTTCTCTAAAAAATATTTTAAAAAGATTTTTAATCTAAAGTTCATACATATAAGACAGACAGAACACTTTATTCTGAAATTAAATGCCAGGACAGATCCCTAATAAATTTAGAGTTCAGCATGTGTCATAAAAATAAGAGAAACAGGAGAAAATAAAGGAGTACAGATAAAATTTGAATCATACAAAAAATATTTCAAGATCAAATATGATGCCTGTAAAATATCAGTAAGAAAGGAACAAGAAATCTAAATATGAATGTTTACTAAATTTACCCTAGTCTAACACAAAGCCAAATGAGAGAGAGATTATGTTAGACTAATTTTCCAAGAAGAATTATTTGCTTGCCTTTTACCTGGGTTTAAACACTGATCCCTGGTATGTATAAATATTTCAGCTGCAAAATAATCAGAGTAATGAATAAAATACTGAAGTCACACAGGATGAATTCACCTTTTTAAATGTCATAAGAATTTATTTTTAAATTCACAAAATAGATTCATTTCTTACAATGTCAGTAGATAAAAGTAAGAATGATTCAACGGCTTTCATCTCTATTCAAACTCCACAATGCATATATATGTTGAAACTTAAGCTTCTTTTAAAACTCATGGATTTTTGAAGCAATTATCATAAGTACATTTTATCAAAACTAAATGAACATAATATTCACAGAATAAAGTAATCTTAACAGGTGACATTAGGAATATTGCCACAATGCACCTCTATTTTGATAGTACATAAAACTTAATCCCATTTACATTATATCAGTTAACTTTCTTATTTGCCCTAGCACAGAAATTAATACTAGATGAAAGCCTCTAATTAACAAAGAAAGAACAGTAAACTTAAGATTTTTATCATTAAAGGTTTTAGGACTATTGTCTTCATCTTTATTGTATAGTCCAAAAACCCTTAATGATAAAACCAAACTATAAGTAAAAGATACATAATCTGGTTCAAATGAAGAGACAAAAAAATTTCATGAGGTTTACCAAGTTACAACTAGTGGATTGTCTAATGGGACAATGGCCAATTAGATATAGTCAATTGTCAGTTCAATCCCTGGGTCAAGCAGTGTATGAAAACATTATACATAGTGGTTTAATGAAAGATACAAGTGACATCCACTCTCTCCCCAAAAAACTGACCATAGACAGTAGAATGAGAACAATCTACCTTGAGGATTAAGTAAAGGTTTGGTTTCTTTATTTTAATAATCATAGATTATTTAATGCCAAAACCATATTTGTAAAATAACAGTAGTGGGACTATTTAACCCATAGCTAGGAGTATAAGAGGATACATACATTTCCTCAAGGGTATTAATCCAAAAGTGGATGTAATTCAAATCCACTCACTACAATGTTTCAATCTAGCATGTTAGCCACTATACCAGAGGGAATCCCTCCCCCATTAAATTCAGTTCAACATTTTCAGAAGGTTACTTATCATGACAAACACCTGAAGAAGGCCAACAGTACAACAGTCAAAATGTTGTGATAAGAAAGATGGAGATACTAGCTCAAAACATCAGGTAATAATCATAGAACTTTGGTAACTATTAGTCTATTAGATACTTCAACTTTGCATATAAGTCTCAGGAGACTTGGAGAGGCATTAGATATCTATATAGTGTTAAAAGTTATTCATTAAAACCAACAAAACACAGTACTGAAGTATATTCACTAATTTTTTTTCTAATACTAATTTTCTTCAACTATTTTTTTGCTTGTTGTGGTAATATCTTTAAGAAAGCTGTTTTTGCCCATTAATCAACTAAAAAAGAAATGATAAACAAAAACAGAAGAATATTAATCATAAAATATACATAGCATGGAATAGAATTTAAAAAAAATGATGATGGCAGAAAACTTCAAGTGATACCTTGATTATTAGTTCAGTTTGGTTGGTTTCATGGCATGAGTTATTTAATGCTGAAATAAGTTTTTTCTTCTTTTTTTAAGCAATTTATGATTTCAAGGAACTATACTTAATATAAATAATTTGCACACAGTTATATGATTTCAAGTAACTTATTTAATAATAATTTGCAAACAATTATATATTTACAATTAACTATTTCTATCTAATGCAAATAATTTACAAGCTTTTATATGGTTTTAGGTAATTATTCATATGTAATACAAAAAATTTACAAGCTTTTATATGGTTTTAGGTAATTATTCATATGTAATACAAAAAATTTACAAACAATGAATTATTTTAAACAGCTAAAATATCAATGTGGCTCAAACCCATTGCAAACATTATCTCAATTTCAAAACCATTCAAAACATTTTCTCTATTTGACCCTTAGATGATTTTCTAACACTTCAAGGTAAGATTTTGTTTAGTTTCTTTATTTAATGGTATATCAACCTTCATGGATTATTTAATGCCAATCCATCCTGATAGAAGAACAGCAATGGTACTATTTAATCCAAAACTGGAGTGATAAGAGGGTTCATACTTTTCTCCACAGGTATTAGTCTAAAAGTGAATAGGGCAACTGAAATTTGATTTTGAAGTGCAGGAAACGAGCCATCATGCTATGGGGTCTCCTCCACTTCAGGTAAGAGTAGATCTGGGAGTAATGGTAATGAAGAAGTGATACCACACTCCCCCAAGTTCCAAAACTCAAGCTTCACCACTGGATGCAGTTTAGCATTATATCCAGGACAGTCTTATTACCTAACTGGTGATGGCATCATCATCATCCAGGAAAGATAATTAACAGCCAAAAAATGAATCATTGAAAAATATGATAAATAAAATAAAGTTGATAAAGAATATTGTAATTCAGAACAAAAGTCAGAAGAAAGAGATGAGAGGAATGAAGTGAGAACTTTACTAAGAATTAGTTAAATCTTCACCATTTATGAAAGATGAGCTCTTAAGGTAAGAGATACAGGTTCAAATCTTGTTCAAATTTACTTTATTCTTAATTTCATAGTTTAATTTATTAGATAACAGAGAAGGATATTTTAAACAGATTTAGATAAATAACAACGTAACTGAATTTTACTAATGAGACTAATAAAAGCAGTACTATCATATTTGACCTTTAATGGTTCCAGAGCCAGGTCAAAATTATCAAATGTCATCAGTCATAGAATTAAATAACATAGAACTCAACAGAGCACATCTGATCCACTTACTATATACAAATCATTATTTAAGTAATATCAAAGATTGATGAATATAAAAATAATCAATATAAAACCTTTTGATCAAATCTGATCAGACTAAAAGGTTAAAGAACATGTAGCTTAAATAGAATCAAATAAACAAGTAGTTAAAGAGATGAAATTTTGATTGGATTACTGATAACAAGAATTATGCTTCTAAAAATCATATTCGTGATGATTCATTTCACAATGAATTTTAATATAAAAAATTTTAATATAAAAAAAAACAAACTTTAAAAAGAATAAAAATAATAAATCAAAGATTACAGGATGTAGTATACAACTTGAAAAAGGGTGGAGAATGCAATGGTCAAAACAGCAATCAAAATAATATTTGAATAATTCATCAAAGAAAATTCAATATGCTTATTGTTTGACATTACTGAGCCCTGTTATATAAAAATGTGGACCTTACAACATCTAATACAACTCAAACCACTACACTATTACTAAACCCATAAGATCTACAGCTAGAAAACAAATACAAAAAGGTGGCTAAAAATAAATGAGTGTTGGCAAATGTGCAAACAAAAAAGGAAATAAATTATTTTCTAGAGTGAATCTGAACAGGAAATCCCAGAGGTAAAAGGTTGGACTAGTGTCACAGGAGGAGCACCTGTATTGATGGAGGTCTAATTGGAGAGGCCAGTGGAAGGGAAGATAAGTGTCAATTTCTTGAAGTAGGAGGAGAGAGAGAGAAACAAAAGTGTAGCTGGAGTAGGAGGAATGAGAAAAAAAATAAAGAAAACTAAGGGAAAAAGTGAAAAAAGGAAAAAGTGAAAGAAAAAAGCAAACTGAGAGAGATCTCCACACCTAAAGAGGAACCACATGAATATTGGAGAAGGGGCACAACATATGGTCATGTCAAAAGAAATTGATGCCATCTATTCTAATGTGCCATTGATTTTTGTGTCACCAATGCAAATGTCTAATTTTCTGCAGGGTGATTACCCAGTGGTATGTATAAGTTCTCCCCTCCGATCCACACATCTTTTCCGTTCTGTATCCCTTAGGGACAACCAGTTGGTTGGTTCCACCTTGCTTTGCAGCTTTAAACCTCACAGAAAGTGAGAGTCTGACTCATCTCTCAATCAGTCAAAGTTGGATGATTACCTACAAGCCAGCAGTTGTCTGACCCTCCACTCCACACATATCCCCTTATGAACTCGGTTTCCTTCCTAGGCAACCTGTAGCTTTACTGCCTGTTGCTCCCCTGGACAAGGGCAACTTTCAACACCCTACCTGGTTCCCTTTCCAACCCTCTACAGACAGAGATTTTACCCTTAGGTCTGATATCATTCAATGTCAATCATTCTGAAGAGGAAAGGGGAGATAACTCTCATTTATTTCCCCAGCCTGCTTCTTACCTACAACTTACAGTCTATTTATACTTGGGCGCACATAATGCCAATAAGACACACAGTTGGTGCACAAGTTTATAAAATAAAATAGATCCAAATTGGAAATTGTATAGCAGTAAGAAGGAAACAAAATGAATTACCTCAGGAAAGGTGTCTATCAGACTGTGAGATATACAAGACAAAACAAAATCATACTTTTTAATAAATTTCTGACCAACCTTTCTATCAATCTATCTAGTATTCACTTTTTTGCACAAGCTTTTAGAAATCAACTTACTAAATATTATTTTCTGCTTCATGCTTTTGTGGTTATTTCATTATTTCTTATCTAGTAACATTTTCCTTTCTTTTTTTTTTAACTGGATATTAAATAATGTTTACAATCAATATTACATTACATATCTATGCCTATAGCTAAATTGTTTCAGCATTCTGTAGTGAAATTTACATTATAACAATCTAGTGCTAAGTGGGTAAGGTTTGTTAACTGAAACTTAGGGAAAAAGAAAGAGCAAAAAGAAAAGAGAGGGGAAAAAGAAAGAGCAAAAAGAAAAGAGAGGGGAAAAAGAAAGAGCAAAAAGAAAAGAGAGGGGAAAAAGAAAGAGCAAAAAGAAAAGAGAGGGGAAAAAGAAAGAGCAAAAAGAAAAGAGAGGGGAAAAAGAAAGAGCAAAAAGAAAAGAGAGGGGAAAAAGAAAGAGCAAAAAGAAAAGAGAGGGGAAAAAGAAAGAGCAAAAAGAAAAGAGAGGGGAAAAAGAAAGAGCAAAAACAGAGGAGAGGGGAAAAAGAAAGAGCAAAAACAGAGGGGAGGGGAAAGAAAGAGCAAAAACAGAGGAGAGGGGAAAGAAAGAGCGAGATCAAAAAGAGAAGAAAAGCAAAGGCAGAAAGAGAAAAGTGAAGAAAGCAATGATAAGCAGAGAAGTGGAGAATGTATTTATCCAACTCCTACATCCGTGAGGAGGATATGTTACAATGTTAATTTTACAGCATAGTATCACTGGTTTAAATACAGGGTTTTCCTCATCTATAGACAAGTTCCTGTACCATGGTTAAAATGTCCAGACTGGCCAACTATTTACCCATAACTGGAGGTGAGAAGGGATAAATTCATGCCTTTCCCCATGAGCATTAGCACAAAGTGAATTGCAAACAACTTCATACAGAATTTGAACTTAACTTGTCAGGTCCTATGATAACTGTTACACCAAGATGATGAAAAGCAAGGATAAGAGAAGGAAAATAAAGAGCAAGAACCAAAGAGGAGGAAAAAGAAAGGGAAAGAAAAGACTGGGGGTGGAGAGAGAAAAGAGAGACAGGTGCATATCCAAAAACCATGAATGATCTTATAAATTTTATCTTACAAGGTACTTGAAATATGTGGCCTAATAAAAATTAGAATTTCAATAGAAAATTTACGTCTTTTGTGTGTCTGTTAGTAATCTTTCCTTTTTGTTTATGATTGAAATCCTTTAAATATCATAGCAACATGCTGCAAATCAAATTTATTGGTAAAAAAAATTATAAATCAAAAGAATCTGTTTAAATTCTTGTTATTAACTACATGAATCTTATGTCACAAGATTTCTAAAGAAAAACCAACAAGTCCACTTGCAAAAACAAAGATCCAAGCAACAAAGTTGAGGATACTGCTATTAATAATCAATTAAATAGATGAGGTTAATCTAACATACAAAAATCAAGCATGTAATAATAAACTTCAAGTATGATGTTTTGATTATAAAAATGCCAATACATATGAACTTGCCTGTATTTGGACAAGTTCCAAGCGCAGGCGAAGAAAACGAGTAGACAGCAAATTTATGTAATTTCATATAAATTGTCAATTGCTTTTTGTAGTGCCATACTTAAAACAAAAATAAATCATCACTTACAAGCAGATTTCATTATATATATATATATATAGATATAGATAGATAGATAGAAAGAGAAAAAAAAGAGTAACAGATGTATGCGTGGCATAATGGCTATCATCATAAATTGATGAGCCAAGTTCAAATCCTGGATGAGGCTATTAGCATTTTCCTTTACACGAAGACCTTGTGAAAGGTATGAATTCTTTTTTTTCTCCTTTTTGCTCTTAGTAAAATAGAGTAGAATGTGCTCTCTATCTTTGGTAAGACAACCAATCTACAAGAAGGAAAACTCTGTATTCAGGACCTGAAGAGTTTTGTTCAGGAAAATCTTTAGCACATTGGCACACCATTCTTCTATTATCATATCAATAGTAAATTACGTTTATTAGAGAAGCAGCAGCAGCTATAATTTATAATATATAAATAACAAACTAATTTATAAATGAAGATTAATACCGAGAAGAGTGCTTGGTTATTGTGGAGACTTAGAATTTTCCAGAGAATGCTGAGGTAGTGTGCAGACTTGGAGTATTCGAGAGACTTAACTACCAGCAAAAGCTACCATATACAAGTGTGAAAAATCAATGAGTGAAAAATGAAATATCAGGAGCTAGATCTAGATCTAATAAGCAGGGTCTTAAAAGTTAAGTATAGTACTAGTCGTAGATAAATATGGGCAGAAACTAGAAACTTACAGAAAGTAAAAATAAACTCTGGAATTTTGAGGTCCAGATATAGCTCCTCATCCAACTAAGGAGATCAGACATTAGCATTACAAATAAAGAAATGATATTCTGTCAAATCAGCAGACTAGAAGATGACATTGTCAGGATTGGCAAGAATATTGAAGATGAAGGAGATTCAGGGAGACTTACAGTCTCCAACTACAATCACTAGACATCTGTTATAGAGATGTGAATTTATGAATAATGAAAATAGGTGAGTGTCCCATGCTTATGGTGATATGGTAATTATGATATATATGTATATATTGATCATGAAACCTAAACTTACAGAGAAATAAGAAATTCTGTTGTTATCAGAACACTATTAATCTACACCACTCTACAAAACTGGGAGAAAAATGAATACATTAACTATACTATTTAATCTCTCTCATTTTTCTCTCTCATTACTTCCTATACTCCAGATTTCTCTTTACTTTTAATTTTCTCTCTTCAGAATTATAGCATAATTAACAAACTTATTTAACAAACCACATTACTGGATACTTCCTAAATATGATCATATACCACTTGTGGTTCATTTCAAAAGATGAAATAGTTGATTATTTCTCAATAGTGCCCAAGGTTTATATCAATAAAAGAAATTAATGCTGATTGTTTAAGAATAAAGTGCTAATTTTTAATACCAGTTTATTTTGAAAAGATCTGGAATGTGCATATTTATAGGTATTCCTCATTTAGAAGACTGTTGGAACACAATCTTACTACCTCCATGACCTTGTATCATACATAACAAAGCTCAAATCAATAATAAGGAGGGAAATTCCTTCATTAAAAAGAAATTGAAAACTAAATCTGAAGTAGTAATGAACACATCAATTGATACAATTTGTTTCCTCATTAGTTTTTGATTAATTCTTGTTTGTCATTACTACTTAAAACAATCTTTAAGGGATACTAAAAGACTTCAAATAATATAAAGTTTGACAACATAAATTATTTGTCTATTCTTCCAAATATTTGTTAGAATAGACTTAAGTTTATTCAGTATGCTTACTATACAAGAAATACATATTTACAAGAAAATTTCACTTGAACAAAGACAAAATTCTATTTTCTTCTTTGGAGTGATTGATTTTAATGGCATCTGGGATTATTTTATGTCTAGAGGTTAGGGAATTGCATACATACATTTATATTTACATGTTTTGTGTAATTTAAATTTTTTTGCACGCTATTATATGGTAACAAATATTCCTATCTAATACTAATGATTTGAAAACAAATTAGGCCAATAGATGTGACTAACAGAGCTCCAGAACTGGAGCCTTACCACCACATGCAATTTAATGTTATACCCAGGAACTCCTTTTTTTTTGGGAGAGAGAGAGAGAGAGGCTCTTATCCCATAAAAAGGATAAAGTCAGTATATTCTAAGCCTTGCCAACAGGTTTTTTTTCCTCTTTTGAGGGAGACTTCCAGATAGAGAAAATATGATTATCAAAAATTTCCTTTTAAGGAACATAATGCAATTAGTAAGGATTTTCTATCAAAGATATTGGCAATATATACATAAATACCATATTTGATGGCATATAAGACCCTTGATATGTGCTTTTAATATAACAGTATTATAGAGATACGCTCATGGATACAAATACATTAGACTAGCAGATACTTCAACTTCATAACTACCAGAAAATGTAATTCTAATACTAATAATTTGCACACAATTAGGTAGTTTAAAGTAACTATAACTATTTAATAATATTCCTTTGTTTGCACACAGTTATATGGTTTCAAGTATTCCTATATAACACCAATATTTTGCAAGCAATTATATAGTTTCAAGAAGCTAATAATAATAACCTTTAGTAAACAATTATCGTTTCAAGTGACTATTTTTAATACAAATAATTTTCTATTTATCAATCTATTTCACCTATAGATAGGACCTTAAAAGGTACTACTACTCTAGGTCAGAGTGGACCTGGGAGTAATAGCAATAAAGGGGTGACTCCATACTCACCAGAGCTTCTGAATTGAAGCTTCAACATTGGATACAGGTCAGTGTCATACCAAGGATATCCATTTTGGAAGAGTCTTACCTCTCTGCAGAGGATGCAGTCAGCATATTCTAAGCCCTGCTGACAGGGCTGGAAAAGAAAAAAGTTTAAACAAGAAGAGTAAAGCAGAAGATACAGCAAAGTGGATGAAAAACCTAAAACGGATAAGAGAATAAAATCTTAAAGGAGAAAAGGATAGAGAGAAGGAATAAAATGTATGCAAGAGACAAGCAATATAGCAAACAGAGTAAAACGCAGGAAAAAAAGAGAAGGAAGGAGAAAAAATAAGAAATAAAAACAAGAAAATGCAAAAGAGAAAGAGGGATGGGCAAGAAGAGTGAATAGAATAGAAAAAAAGTTAAGGAAAAATGAGCAGAGAAATAAAAATCCTCACAGAAAGAAAATAGTGTGCTGTTGAAAAATCAGCTGCTGTCGTTAATAATGGGCCTATAGGCTGTAATGCCCAAGAGGAAAAAGAAAGAGAGAGAGAGAGAGAAAATCCTGTTTACTGGTAATTTAATGACAAACAGAAAGGAAATCCAAAAGTTGATTCCTATAATAAAGTATAAAAATCTCTTTTTAGATAACCTTTTCCTTCTTTTTACTCCAATAGAAACATAGCAAAATAAATTTGATTGTAATGTTTGCAAATAACTCAAGGACTTATTATTCAGTAAACAGCAATTTAAAGTAATATGGAGATGAGTTTTATGTCTATGAAATGACAATATATCAGGACTATAAAAATAAAATATCAAGACTAAATTTATGCTCTTGAAAGTTTACAATAATAGATTTATTTGTCTATTTGATAAAAATCACTGAAAATGAACACAACAAAATTATAGAAACAAAAACATACAATGTGTAAATCAAGTTAAGATTTAACTGATGAGCACTAATGTCCCAGAGAAAGGCATGAATCAACTTTGCCCCATGAACTCTTCTGTTACCAAATATGTTTGCAAAAAATGTTAGTAACATGACAAAATGATTTAAAGAAATGAAAAACAGGTGGTTGCATGTTTACCCAACCCCTCCACCACAGGCAGGATACAATACAAGTTTAATTTTTTTAAGTGGAGTACAGCTAGTTTGAATTCAGAGTTTTTATTCTTGTATACTGATTACCTAATCAAAGCTAGAGAGCCCAGTCTGCCCAACAGAAAAGTGGTCAGTATGCAATCCACTCTATCATAGCTTATATAACTACCAAGCAATAGTAAAAAGGTCTTACATCTATTGTCAGCTTTGACAGGAGTCAGTTACAAAGCCAAAAATTATTTCATACTGTCACGAGTAGAAAAAGAAAATAAATTTGGATTTGTTACCAAATAGGCATGGTTTATGGAACATATGATTTCCAAGGGATAGGATCAAGGTTAATTATATTACTATACAGGGTATTCTGGAAAATTAATATCCATTTTAATTTGGGTGCCTGGTGTGATGTTTGGCAAGCTAGTCTTGGTAAACAATTCATTACTATAGACAGTTCAATCTTCTTAGGGTCCTCTGATCTTGGGTTCCAAACCAACACCTGTTTTAAATCAGATCATGATTTGGTAATGTCATTTCTTTAAACAATGGAAATTCATAATGAAGTGGGATTGGAAATAGTTAAATAAAAATTAAAATCATTAAGTGGTTTAAACCTTTTGGAGTTTAAAGTTGATTGAAAATGAGAGAAAGAACTAAAGTGAACACATTTTTTAACCCTAAAAAGAAAAAAGACGTATTTTGAGATCTCCTGAATGGATAAAAAAAATGTATAGTGACCATTTATATATTATTATACATGGCCAAGCTTGTAAAATTGGCAGTATTATACTTATGTGTTCTCTCTCTCTCTATATATATATATATAAAAAAACACACATTATTTATGCTATTCTTATGTTATAAAAATTGATCAATCATTTTCTGTAATTAGAGAAATTAGACATACTCCATATATAAGAAAACATTTCAAAGTGCATCTATCAAATTCTCCTTGCCTACTGCCTCCAACCTTTTATTATTAAATCAAAACCTGAGCTACATTGATTTGTGCAGTGAGTTAAGAAATAAATTGCAAGAAAAGCTGGTGATTTAGAGTCCATCATTTCCATCTTAGGGGCCAAAATATGATTGACAAAGTTCTGCCATAATAATTTCTTAAGTTTAGTTGCCAGACATATTAAGGATCATGTCTTTGTCAACTAAGATTAGGGGCAGGGTTGAATTGGAATTAGCTTACCCTGAGGGTTCATATCATGGCAAATGACCAGCTCCTCACAAATCCCACCCATAAAATAATGCAAGAACATTTACAGCAATGTTGATTTAATGAGCAGTGATGGGGATAATAGTAACATTTCTGCTATCTATCTAGCTACCCACCCCAGTTTGTTGCACATGACTGCGCTCCTGTCATAGCTGCAGGGCTTGGTGGCTCTCCCTTGACTATGAGAGACAACTATAATAGTATCAAGAAAGATGAGTTTTAAATTACTTCCTTTATAGAAAAAAGAAATTTAAAGAATGGTAAATTTTGTGAGAGAGGAAAGAAAAAAAGAAGACTAATAAGAGAACCTTTAAAAAAATAAAATTAAAGAAAGAGTGTGCACGAGTATGTGATTATTTACAAAGATTTGTTTAATCTGGTACAAAGCTTCAATAGTCAGGTATCCAGAGAGAATCAAATTTCCAACACAAGAACATTAATTTCTAAGACATGCTTGCTAAATATTGCTTTATGAAGCTATATATAAAATACTATTGATAAATATAAAAATTCAAGTATGCATACCTGTACGCAAATGTCAATACACTTAGCATACCTATACATGCCAAACAGAAAAAAACAAACAAAAAAAATAAACAAATAAAAACCATCAATTTTTAACTGATTGAAGACCTACCATTGTTTTCCATTTATTTATTCTTAAGTTTTCCTAAAAGTCTTCATTCATTCATTTCTAAAGTTTTAAGAAGAACAAAAAGACACCTCACTAAATGTTTCTGATGATTATCAAGTATATTGATCAATTCAACAAATACAGTTTTGCTATGTGTGTGTAATGAAAGGTAGGGAAAACTTTAGTAATCATATAGAACTTAATGACAAATTGCCATTTAAGAATATATAGTCCTTGCGGTCTGGTATTATTTAACTATGACAAAGCTTCAATTTGCTTACAGAATTTATGTTGAAGAATGGACTATAGATATTTATCAAATCCCCCCTTGTATGGCACAAGGTCAATAGTATAGGAGAACCCGTACGGGTAACCAATGGTCATTTGGTTTAATGGTATATCAATCCTTCCAGGTTATTTAATGCCACTTCCTGTTTATATATAATTTGTGTTCAATATTATTTTGAGATGAGTTTGAGCTCATTTATTTGTACATAGGTAAATGGTTTCAAGTATGACTATCTAATACCAATCATTCTATTTAATATAAATCATTTGTTTGCATCTTTAAGATAAAATAGGGTTGGATATTTGTTTACCACAAGAGTAATTTGAAGAATACGGTCAGGACAATCATATTGGTGCTAGGGCTTGACATGACAAGCTGATTGATTGGATTTGGGCTCTTCAACCATAAGTATCTTGTTGTCAAGGATTATGGGATGTCACCCACAGCCAACAGGTGGCCTCATTGGTTTGGGGGGGTATTACCCCTCTGCAGAAGTGCATATCCTGTAGTTGACATATCCTATAGCCCCAGCTAACAGGGCAGTAGAGGCAACCACTAAAGTATATACCCACTATAGAAGTAATAGTCTGTAAAATTACCTTGCTAACTATCGCTTAAGTGTTCCAGCAGGGACTGGTTTATATCAAGAGATTTCTTCAGCATTACCTTTTCCCTATCAAAGTACATGAAGATTGAGTTTGCATGATTTAAACTCAAATGATTAAAGCAGTGATGAATAACAGCCTCAATGATTTTCAATAGAACTTACATGGAAGATCACTTAGGGATAGCAGATACTGTAAGCAATAGGCCTATGTACCAAGCTTAGTAAATTCTAAGTCATTGGAGTTTGGTCCTTCATGAAAGGGTTTAAATAAAATTTAACAACTGATTTATCAGGTCTATTCAAATTGAGTCTTTTATCCATTAATCTATTGGACACTCACTTAATTAAAAATAATATAAAGAAAAACTTTTAAAAAAGATAACTCTCCTAAAAGAAACAATATTTTTTAGAGTCAGAGTAGACACATCACCAATACACAAAACAAAATCAATTCCAACTGTTCTTAAGGAAAAAAACAAACAAACAATGCACTCACAATAAATCAACTTTAATATTGCTGCCCCTCCCCTTTCTTTAAAAGCAGGTTATTAAAATCTTCAACTGAAAACCTTTCACCAATATTTAATTTTCTATTTTACAAAATAGATAATACCAAATACTAAGCATTTTCATCAACTGATAGGGTTCTAGATTTGGAATTTCAAACAATGGTTGGAAAATTTTAAACTTTATAGAACCCTCATGCACACAACATTCATGCATGCATGTATGCATCTTGTCTTTCTAGCATTCCCTCAACTGTAATATTCATATCAAAGCATACACAAGCATACGTGACATTAATATGCATGCATTGAAATATCTGTAACAAGAGATGGATTTTTATGGGTGAGCAAAAGAGCAACAGTAGGAAATTCAAGAGAATTTGAGAGAGAGAGAGAGAGAGAGAGAGAGAGAGAGACAGACAGACAGACAGACAGACAGACAGACACACACACGTGTTTACTCTTTTCTGAGAATCATAGTTGACTAAACAACTTAATTCCCTAAGTTTTTTCCTTCTTCTGGATCAATAGCCAATATTCCTAGACTTTGTTCTTTTTATAGTGGTCACATTGAAGCCATCACCCTCATCTGATGTTTCATTAATAGCCTTGCTTTCAGTTCTTCCCCTTTTTTTCTGCAACTATCAGCAGATTTGGGAAGTTGTTAAAAATGACACGAGTTGGTGGAATGTGAAATCTTAATATTACATTTAAAATAGAAACCATCCCTTCCCAAAAAACAACTTATTAGTTGATTTAACTTATAATATTAGTTTACCTGTATAAATTAATAGGAGCATATATATCTCAATTTAGGTTCTATAAAATACCCTTAACCCCTCTTGGAATCGACAAAATCATTTTTAATTATTTGCAGGAATATATATACAGAAGTTGCAACTATTAGATTTACTCTACTTGTTAGAATACAAAATAGCATTACAATGAATACTATGTTTGAGATGCTGACCAAGTTCTGTCAGATGTGAATATTGCCACAGTTATCTTGTGCAAAATAAGGATCTACCTGCTGGCAGGACTGACACACCAAAAAGAATGACACAGCCTAATATAGAAGTAGACTAAGCCTATATGAGTAACATTTAACAGACCCTTTCTCACTCTTCACTGCTGATTTGTTTTCTTACAAAGGCAGTTCTGAAATAGGTAAATTTACCCCAAATATCCTAGGATAGTGCATTGGCAAATAGGGCTAGGTATTCATGGTTCATTAGATTAAATTAAGAATATAAATATATATATTCATTAAGAATAGTTTCATTTTCTCTGAAAAAGTCAAATTTAACAACATATCAATTGGATAAGTACTTTAAGGAAAAATATATAAATAACTTGCTAAGTACCTACAATAACTGTGAATATACTTTTAATTCAAGCTAAAATACTTTTTTATAATGCTGCTTTAAATTTAAACCCACAAGTGTTTTAATCCCACTCACCCCATTTTTGAATAATCCTTCCTTAAAATGATTATGTATTGAAAGTTTTACTTGAAAAATACTGTACTGAATTTATTAAATGGTGCAAACTTCTAGTAAATACATTTTAAAATGATACAAGAAAAACTGCAATATTGTCAATCCATGTTAATGAAATTAAGTAATATTAATTGATAATAATTAAAAATGAACAAGAATTTCTTATAGATTGAAATTGGATGGAAGTTGTTTTTATACAAGTATTGATTAAACTTGATTTAGTATGGCATAAGTAATGAGGAACCAGTGAGAACTGAATTCAAAATACTTGAGAATCAATGTACAATAATAAACTATGGAGGGTATGTTTATTGCATTTTTAAACAAATATTGTTTAAAATTATGACATTCGTCATTACAATAATTCCATCAATTAGACTTGTTTTTATCACTACCTATACTGGTTGACTTACTTAGTTTAAGTCAGTGATCACCTGGTCCCAGCAGTACCTGCTTAGCAGAGCTAACATCATTTAGCACCTGAGGCTCTCTGAAAAGGAAATGCCAAGGTAATCAAGCATTTTTATATGCCTTGTCCATACCAATATGGAATCATGTACGCCCGCCCCCATAAAAATGACTTCATATCAAATGATAAATACCCTTACCTTTACAAGGTGGGGGCCCTCGTGGTGTGAGGGTTAAAGTGCTGAACTACAGAATCGTATTAAGCAAGTTCAAACTCCAGTCAGGCTATTACATTCACTTTTAAATGAATACTCTCAGGAAAGGCATGAACCCTCTTATCCTCCCAGCTATAGGTTAAATAGCATCACTGTTGTTCTTCAAGAAGGATGGCTTTGCCATGAAATAACCTACAAAGGTTGATATTCCATTAACCAAACCTTACCTTTACCTACATTAGTTGAGATATTACTTAGCTTACCTAGTACTGTTTGAAATTTTAAAAGTTATTCAGACTAATATCTTTATCTTGCTATTTTCATTATTATCCTTCTGCCAATTCATACAAAGGCCTTCCTAGTATTCTCCAATATTCCAAAATGAATAATTTACATTATTCTATAAGTCACTTAAACTTGTATCTTCATAATTATTGTTTTTGTAACATTTGATAAATGTTATCTAAAATTCTAATATAAGTCATCATTATTATGTGTAAAACACTTTGAAGCAACACTATTATTTGTAGACTTCTCCAAGGCATTTGACTCCATACACAGAGGGAAGATGGAGTAAATACTTCTGGCCTATAGTCTCTCCAAAGAAACTGTCACAGCCATAATGATGCTATATAAAAAGACAAAAGTAAAAGTCCAATCACCTAATGGAGACACAGACAACTTCAACATTGTAGCAGGTGTGCTGCAAAGAGATACATTAGCCTCATATCTGTTAATTATCTGCCTAAACTACGTGCTTCAAATGTCTATAGACTTAATGTAAGAAAATGGCTTTGTGCCGGCAAAGGAAAGAAAAATATACCCCGCACAAACTATTATGGACATGGATTACACTGATGACATAGCACTTCGGGCAAATACACCCACCCAGCCCAAATCCCTGCAACATAGTCTGGAATGGGCAGGTGGCATAGGCCTCCATGTGAATGCAGACAAAACAGAATACATGCTTTAATCAAAGAGGTGACATCTCCACGCTAAATGGCAGTTCTCTGAAACTTGTGGACAAGTTCACCTACCTTGGAAGCAGTGTCTCATCAACTGAAAATGACATCAACACACAATGAGCAAAGGCATGGACAGCTATTGATAGATTTTTGGTCATATGGAAGTCAGATCTGTCTGATAAATTAAAATGCAGTTTTTTCCAAGCAGCTGTTGTGTCAATACTGCTATATAGATGCACCACATGGACACCGACTAAGCATATGGAGAAAAGGCTTGATGGCAATTACGCAAGAACTCTGCGAGCTGTATTAAACAAGTCCTGGAGGCAACACTCTACAAAATAGCAGCTGTACAGCCACCTACTACCAATCATGAAAACCATCCAAATTAGACAAACCAGACATACAGGACACTACTCGAGAAGGATGAACTTATAAGTGGTGTACTCCAGTGGACCTCTTCACATGGATGAGCAACGGTTGGACAACCAGCTAGAATCTATCTACAGCAGCTCTGTGCCAATACAGGATATAGCCTGGAAGACCTGCCAGGAGCGATGGATGATAGGGACGAGTGTGAAGAGAGGGACAGGGAATCCATGCTAGCAGCACAACATGATGACGATAATGATAATAATGATGTCTGCTGTACTTATATGTAAAGATTAGAGATATTGTTCTCATGTCTGTTCTGTCCAGTGGCTTTCTTGAGGATTTTAAGGAGAGTGGGAAGAAGATACAGAAAAGTTACAATAAAAACAACAAATATAGAGAAACATGCTAAAATCAAATAAAGACCAAAGGTTTAAATACAAATTTCAATATTAATTATTACTTCATAAAAAATAAAACTGGTAATTGACAGTGAAGAAAGAAAGAAAAAAAAGTAAAATGTATGAAAAATGATGGTTCACCTATAACTTTATTCTTGTTTGTTAGAAAAAATAGCCAAATCAAAATATTTATTTATTGTCAGATAAAACTAAAATCTAAAGTCAATTCTTCTATAATTTGAATTTTGTCCATTGCTGCAAACATCAGGGAATTGTTCTCACAACCATTTCAAGTGCAATAGTTAGGTGTCACTTGGGATATAGGTCCCCTAAGCAATATTGTTTTGGCTTCCTACTTTGCTTGAGCGGAAAGGCAGAGATGAAAATAAAAAGGAAATGAAGGGTATAGATAGAAAAAAAAAAAAGCAAAATATTGAGAATAGCTGGATAATTAGACATAAATTATTTTTGATAATCAGTGATGGTATCATCAATTAAGAACTCCAGCCATAGTAGTGACAGTGGTTTAGATGTCTAAATACTAATTTAAATTCTCTGAAAGGAGTTCATTTTGGCTATCAGATTATTCCCTTGTCTATTAGTTTTGTAAACAATTTGTAAACAACATATCTATCAGATGTGGCAAGAGGTTTTCAGTGAAGCTAATAAAGTTATTGAAAGGTCAATTGTGATATTAGTCATGATAAGCTAATGAGATAATGTACAAAATGATGAAAACCAAACATCATTGAAGGTTGAGTGGTAGCTTAGTTGTTAGAATATCAAAACCAACACTTATTCATGATTCAATTACTATTGGGTATTACTATGAGAGAGTGCTGAAAATTTCTTGACACCAAAAATCACCATCAATCTCCCTTCCAACAAAATAGGAAGAAAAAAAATTACCAAGTTCCAAAGCCATGAAATGTGCGTGTTATTCTATATACTTCATCCAGCAGTTCTACATTTGGTACATGTTTTGAGTTTTAAAGTTTTTTTCAAAGTCTTGAAAAATTTTGATTAAATTTGATAAAAAATTGCAAAAAACAGCTATTTCTTTTTTTTTTTAGTTGGAACAAGAACTTTTAGTAACTCTTGTAATAAATAGAAATACGTCTGCACCTCATTAATCTGGCAAAATCTTTAAAGACCCAGTGGTAATTTAGCAGTCAGAATACTGACACACTATTATCTATGATTCCATTTTTAATGATGAATATAGACATAACTCTTTAATCTGTTAAATTTGGAATGTGGCATTAACTGAAACATATAAAATGTAAAAACTTACATAATAAATTTTAGTAGTTATCTATTTCTAATTATTTTTCTAATAGTATGAAAAAAAAGAACAATTTATTCTAGATAAAATTCATACAATTTAAATTATAATCAATGAAACTTGAATTTGCTTATGTATTTTAACTGTCATATGAAGAATAATTTGCTTCTAATTTTATGGTAAAATAAACACTGAAATTTTTCAAAATTTAGAGTTCTTCAATCATGTTTCCAATCAAAATTAGGTGTTTATGGATTAGGTTTAATGAGTCAGATTATAAATTGCTAAATTATAGTTCTACTGCTTAGTAGTTGATAATATTTTAGTTGTTAAATCTCCACCCTCCAAAGAGCAATATTAGCATTAATATACCTGTGATATACTAATACTGAACACAATGGAAGGAAAGACAAAATGAATTCATTTGTACATATAAGATTTAACATTTCACTTACACAATATTGTAGTATTACACTTTGTAAGTGGTATTGAATAGGAAAGAATACAGAAATGTGTCCCAACAACTAGAATTACACATATATTGTTCTACGAATAAGCAGTATGTAGAAAGGGTTCAAAATAGAAAAAGGTTTACTTGATATGGGTAGATGAGATAGCCATGTGGCTTTACTATTCCCTGGCAAGATTAGAGACAACTTCTCTACTGTTTAAAAATCAGATGCAAAAAGCAATTGGGAATAGGTTTTTGGAGCTACTGGGTCACAAATTATCTAAGAGAAATAATTACTTTGTGTACCCCTACAGTTCAAACTCTGGTTTGAAAATAATTCTGGTGGCAGAACCACAAGTTACTGACAGCAGATTTAAAACTTGCTGGATCATGAGAGTTGTCAGACTATAGAGCACCAGGATATAAAAGTACTACCTGAATGTATATCTATAAGAATGATATGCGAGTCTGAATTCTACATTTAATTGTTTTGCCAAAATAACTGCTTTCCTAGCCTTAAACAGGGTTTACTTAACTTTTCCACAACAGGCAAGATGACACAAAGACAAATTTTTGGGTGGGGCTATCTCACAAACAGATACAAGGGTGAAAACAGTGCTAAAAATTGCTTGGGTCTGTTGGTAACCCCACCTGAGAGGAGGGGGGGGGCGCTCATGTATCAGACATCATCATCTTATGGTACAGTAGATAGCCATATAATCATAAAGCTCATTACCTGGTACAAGGCTAGATTGTAAAAAATGAAAGTGAGGGCTGAAAAAAATTGCATTGTTTCTATCTTTTAAGAGAGGAAGGCAACGTTATCTTTGAAATTACCTGACACAAACAAATATTGCTAATGAAAAATATGCAACTCTCTCAGCCACCAAGCAAGATAGTGGAATAAAAATGATTACTTTGTCATATAAGCTTGATAACTAGTTCTCCACAGCAGGTACTCATAATGTACAAAGTATAAAATATAGTTCTCGAAGACAAACCTAGTAAACCTTTCTTCAAACAGAATCCACACAAACAAAACATTATATAGCACAAGAAAGCTATACTACCAAAACTATTATTACACAAAGACATAAATTAGGATTTTAGCTTGGAAAGGGGTTGTGATTGATCCAAGATATCTTAGATCTAAATTGTTGAGCACCATTGTGGGGCATGCCTTGTTTTTGTCAGAGTTCTAGTCCAATAAGTTTAACTTATTGGACTAGGTGTGTACCTTGGAAAATTTCAAGCTTTAAATGGAAATTTCAAGGTAAAGCCGTGCGTAGTCAGGAAAAATATGATGGGAAGGTCAGAGAATGCTGGAAATACAAGGAGGTATAGAACTCAAAAACAAGGCATGTTCCTGAGTGTTGTTGAACAACTTAGACCTGAGATATCCAAGATCAATCACAACCACATTTCCAAGCTAAAATCCAAAACTATTGAATAAATGATAACATGAGTTTAAAACTTAAGAGCAATCCATTATTTCTACTAGTATATTTGTCACCAAGTATATTAGAAAATCAAAGTTCAATTCATTGTCAGGATATAATGGAAGGAGTACATATTTACCCAACCTCTCCACCATGAACAGGATGCGACACAAGATCAATTTTTAAGTAGATTAAAGCTCATTTGAATTCAGAGTTTTCCTTTTCTTAGGCTGGTTGCCTAACCAAGGCTAAAGGACCCAGTCTGCCCAAGTATTTACCCATAGCAAGAGGAGAGAGAGAGAGAGAGCAGATAGAGTGATACCTTTCCAAAAGGAATTGATGCAAAGTGAAAAACAAACAGCCTCATCCAAGATTTGAACTCGGGTCACCAATTCCATTTACTATGACAATAACTGTGATACTAGGAAGTATATCAAGAATTAATAGTTGAGATAGAAGTGGTACAATTTATTAATGCAGTCAAAAGAATCCTAGAGCCACATTTAACATTGAGTTATGCATATAGATACACATAAATAATTTAGGAGTTAAAGGATCTCTCTATCAACTTCAACATGAATTACTTTATATAAAGAATCACAGGAAATGATTAAACTTTTTCGACTGACAATTCATACCGAGAAGATGAAAGGAAGAGACTTTGAAATAACAGTTTTTCTGATCATTAAAAATCTATTGCTTTTATTTCAACCAGTCTGTGGCAATCTCTATGCACATTTTACTTTTAATGATCCTTTCCACCAAGTCCTTCTCCTTAGCATCTTGAAGAGTCCACTGTATATTGTACATCATATAAGATGTTAGTGAATATATTTTCACAAATATACCTGTAGATCAAAGAAATAATTGTTTTATTTAATCAGTTTAAAATACTTTTAATGAATTAATATTTTCAACATTGCAGCTAGTCCATTCAATGTGTATCCAGTCATTCATCATCAAGGCATGCTGGCAGAATGGATTCCTTTGACTCTCATGTGCCATCCATGCCTATCAGCTATTGCTCTTAGTAAGTCTTCTAGATGGCATCCACAGTCCACACAGAATTGTTGAAGGTAAGTTTTTGTTGATTAGTGAAGAAGTCCATCAAAGAATACCACTTATGAGTTCATATTAACTTCTCCTAGCATGTCTTGTTTATCTTACTTGAATGGTTTGTGAGATTGTACAACTGCTGTTTAATAGGGTGCTACTTCCAGGATTTGTTCAAAACAACACGCAGCATCTTTGTGTACTTTTCATAATCCAATCTTTAAGTATCTTTTTAAACAAATTATTCAAGGTTTCTTATGGCATAAGTATTCTTTTTGAAAATTATAAGAATAAACATCATCTTATACTAATGTTTGCAATAAGTTGATGATACTATGATACATTAAAAACTTCAATGAGGAAAAAATTATATTGTATGTAATAAAAAATATTTTTACAGAGTTAGAGTTTACTATCTTTAACAGAACATAATCACTTAATTAGGTTTAATTCTTTGCACAACTAAATCAGACAAGAAAAAAACAAAACAAACTCAAGTGGAATCAAAATCCAAGTACAAATAATCCAGTCTCAGATTTATAGAATTATATTCCTTAATGTATGTATACCTGAAGATCAATGGTAAAACTTAATTATATTTTTTTGTCTTTGTATAAAAATGAAATACTAAATATAGTAGCTACTTGGAGAGGACGTTTCTAAAATAGATACAAAACTAAAAATCTTTTAATTTACTGCATAATTACACTCAAAGTAAAATGTATACACACACACACACACTATATCATGTACACTCATATATATGCATAAAGTATCATATGTATATAATATGCTGTATCTAAATTTATGTATATTGCCTATGGAGTAGCAACGTTTTTGCTGATACTACCAGGAGAAATAAAATAATTATGTTTAAGTGTTCCCTCACTTATCCTCGTTTTTGTGAAGTCTTGTGACATAACATTAATGAGACATTTTAAGATATTTGGTGATGGAACAGAACACATTGAAGTGATTTCAAACTTTTCTTCAAGACATACATATAAATAGCTTCAGCCAGAATTCAAACTCATTTATTGTATTAATAACAATTCGATCCCTCCCACCCATTTAATTCAAACAAAAGTCACATAATAAAAGTAAAGTATAATCTTCACTTGGAGATTGACTCCAGTGTGTGCATACTTGACAGAACATATATATATATATATATATATATATATATATATATATATATACACACACACTTTACAAAAATAGTTGTTGTTTTTTTTCTTTCTTTTTAGATATTGCCTACAGAAATAGTGTTGTCGCATTTTCCATCAAGAGTTTATATGTTAGCAGCTGAGCCACATGGAACAACAATTACTTTAATATACAGCTGATCTAAATTGAATTTGTCAGGCAAGATATCAGAATCACAACTCTTTGCCCTACCAGACACACACACACACACACACACACACACACAAAAACCCAGGAGAAAACAGGAACAAATTGCAGCAATCGTTTTCTACCTCATGACCCTTTTCCAACTCTCTGATCAATGGTGGCCAACAATGATATTCCTCTTGGCTGAATATTGATTTCACGATTGAATATTCTGGCAAGAATCAAAGAGAAATGGCTGGAATGATTGAATGAAGGATGCAAACCAGTGAGATGGGGTGGAAGGAAAAATAAGATATGTGAGTTCTCATTCTGGTAAATTTAGTGGCATAAACCATTCCTGATATGGCCCCTGTATATGCCATAACACCCACCTTTTGAACGGACCAAAGATGACAAGAAGCAACAAGCATACTCATAAAAGAGAATAGGGAGGGACATGGAGAAAGAAATAAAAAACTCAAACACAAGTAAAGAGTATGAATAAAGTGGAGAGCACAGAAAGAACCAAAAAAATAGGGGGGCGGGGAGCACAAAAAAGAGGAGGATGCAAAGAGAGTACAAAATGAGGGGTGGGAGAAAGAGAAAGCACAAATGAGGGTGGGGATGTAGAGAGAACACAAAATAAGGTGGGGGGAGTCGAGAGAACACAAAATAAGATGGGGGGAGTCGAGAGAACACAAAATAAGGTGGGGGGAGTCGAGAGAATACAAAATAAGGTGGGGGGAGTCGAGAGAACACAAAATAAGGTGGGGGGAGTCGAGAGAACACAAAATAAGGTGGGGGGAGTCGAGAGAACACAAAATAAGGTGGGGGGAGTCGAGAGAACACCAAATAAGGTGGGGGGAGTCGAGAGAACACCAAATAAGGTGGGGGGAGTCGAGAGAACACCAAATAAGGTGGGGGAGTAGAGAGAACACCAAATAAGGTGGGGGGAGTCGAGAGAACACAGAAACAAAATAAGGTGGGGGAGTTGAGAGAACACAGAATAAGGTGGGGGAGTAGAGAGAACACGAAATAAGGTGGTGGGGGAGTAGAGAGAACATGAAATAAAGTGGGGGAGTAGAGAGAACACAAAATGGGAGGGATGTTGAGAGAGCACAAAAAGAGGAGGGAATGGAGAGAGAGAATGCACAAAAAGATAGGATTGCAAAAAGAGCAAAATAGGGAAACAGTAAAAAGTAAAGAAAAAGTGATTATGAAGGAAGAGAACGAGTTGTGAGAGAGAAAGGTAGGGTTAGACTGGAATGGATGTTTGTAGGTGATATTCAGTTTGATGACAAAGAAAGATAAGCATTTTGGGAAGGCAAAACTCAAATGATCAATGGCATTGGTGCATAGAAAGCAATTGAATGGGATAAAAAGAGGCAGAATTTGGCAAAATGAACAGAGTTTAGGGAGAGTCAGATTATCAAAAGAAAACTTGCTAATGCATTTGGTTTGAAATGATTGTGTTTGGATTGAAGTGACATGTGAGAGGAAATAGAAAAACAATAAGGGAGGAGAAAAGAGTACATCAGACTTTGAGAGATTCTCAAAAAGATGGAGATTGATAAGAGGCTATGAAAAAGGGGGAATGCAAGAGGGAGAGACAGAAACACAGAAAAAGAGAGACAGATGGGCTGAGAGAGAAAGGATGCAAGAGGAAGACAAGTGAGAGTGAAAATACAACAAAGACACAAAGAGAGATAAGGAGAGTGAGACAGGTCCCCAAAAAGCTAGAGATAGACGAGAGAGAGAGAGAGAGAGAGAGGGAGAGTAGCCAAGAGAGGAAAGAGGGAGTGACAGAGTGACGAGAGAGAGAGAGAGAGGGTGACAGGAGCCAAGAGAGAAAGAGAGAGTGACAGGAGCCAAAGGAAATGGAGAGAGAGAGTGACAGGAGCCAAAGGAAATGGAGAGAGAGAGAGTGACAGGAGCCAAAGGAAATGGAGAGAGAGAGAGTGACAGGAGCCAAAGGAAATGGAGAGAGAGAGAGTGACAGGAGCCAAAGGAAATGGAGAGAGAGAGAGTGACAGGAGCCAAAGGAAATGGAGAGAGAGAGAGTGACAGGAGCCAAAGGAAATGGAGAGAGAGAGAGTGACAGGAGCCAAAGGAAATGGAGAGAGAGAGAGTGACAGGAGCCAAAGGAAATGGAGAGAGAGAGAGTGACAGGAGCCAAAGGAAATGGAGAGAGAGAGAGTGACAGGAGCCAAAGGAAATGGAGAGAGAGAGAGAGTGACAGGAGCCAAAGGAAATGGAGAGAGAGAGAGTGACAGGAGCCAAAGGAAATGGAGAGAGAGAGAGTGACAGGAGCCAAAGGAAATGGAGAGAGAGAGAGTGACAGGAGCCAAAGGAAATGGAGAGAGAGAGAGTGACAGGAGCCAAAGGAAATGGAGAGAGAGAGTGACAGGAGCCAAAGGAAATGGAGAGAAAGAGTGACAGGAGCCAAAGGAAATGGAGAGAGAGTGACAGGAGCCAAGAGAGATGGAGAGAGAGAGATAGATAGAGAGTGACAGGAGCCAAGAGAGATGGAGAGAGAGTGTGACAGGAGCTAAGAGAGATGGAGAGAGAGAGTGACGGGAGCCAAGAGAAATGGAGAGAGAGAGAGAGTGACGGGAGCCAAGAGAGATGGAGAGAGAGAGAGAGAGAGAGAGTGACAGGAGCCAAGAGAGACAGAGAGAGAGAGTGACGGGAGCCAAGAGAGATGGAGAGGGAGAGAGAGAGAGTGACAGGAACCGAGAGATGGAGAAAGAGAGAGAGTGACAGGAACCGAGAGATGGAGAAAGAGAGAGAGTGACAGGAGCCAAGAGAGATGGAGAGAGAGAGAATGACAGGAGCCAAGAGAGATGGAAAGAGATAGTGACAGGAGCCAAGAGTGATGGAAAGAGAGAGTGACAGGAGCCAAGAGTGATTTGAAAGAGAGAGTGACAGGAGCCAAGAGGGATGGAAAGAGAGAGTGACAGGAGCCAAGAGAGATGGAAAGAGAGAGAGAGAGTGACAGGAGCCAAGAGAGATGGAGAGAGAGAGAGAGAGTGACGGGAGCCAAGCGAGATGGAGAGAGAGAGAGAGAGTGACAGGAGCCAAGAGAGATGGAGAGAGAGAGAGAGACAAGAGCCAAGAGAGATTGACAGGAGCTGAGTCAGAGAGAGAGAGAGATAGGGACCAAGAGAGATAGATGTTGCAAGAGAAGGATAGATGTCTCAAGGGAAAAAACATGATATAGAAGTTGAGAGAGAGAGAAAAGGAGACAGACAAACAGAGCAAGTGTAAGAGATGGATTGATACAATAAATATAGCAGTGAAGGTTTAAAAAATGAAAGATTTTTTGATGTCAAATGTGAGAAACAAAGATAGATAACATAAAAGAGTTGAGAAAAGAAAACCAAGAAAAAACTGAGCCCTGTGTGCCAGACTAAGCAAAACTTAATAAATAAAAAACATTATGCAAGAAAATAACTCCTGTCTGGCCTTTACCCATACAAAATTGTAAGCTTTTTTCTTAAATTCTTTATAAGTTTTTGCACATTTTTGTTGTATTGATTTTATGAGTGAGAGAGAGATCAATGCTGATTACAGTCAGCAAAGATTTTCCAAAAAACCTGAAACAGTGCTAACCAAACTTAATACTAAATTCAATTCTTCAAAACACACGGAGAGCGTTTATCTCTGTTTATATAAAACCCTAACTCTATTTTGTTGGTCTGTTTCACATCTACAAAGTTTTTACTACAGCTTAGATAAATACATATAGTGTTTTATATATTTTTGTGTAACTTTTCCAGAGCATACAGATACTACACCCAAATCTTTTGAAGTGCTTAGGAGTGACTTCGAGCAAAAGCAAAGCACACAAATACATTAATCCTAGGCAGAGGTGCAGATCTATATAAAAATAATATTATAGATCTGAATGGGCATCATACTAGTTAACTGATAACACTTTGGTGTTGCAAACCAGTTTGATCTTGACTCAAAGCTCACAAACAGTGTTGAACAAGACTAAACTAAGTTACTTTATACACCATTCATATTGAAAATGATCCCCACGGGTAGCTCTACAAATGGAAACTTAGTTCCAAATTTAGCTTATTCGGATCAATATTATTAAGTGATTACTAAAGAACATTGCTGAACATTTCAATTTTACAAGTCAATTATGATAGTGTATGATTTCATGACATCCAAAAATTTATGGAGCTGAGCCAGATTTCTTGTGATGCAACAAATGTTCTATGTATAGCGGAGGTTTTTATATAGTACAATTCATTGTATTTTTGCAAATAATTGCATGAAGAATGGTGCAAGCTATTGGATCCCTTTTCAATAGCTATTACGACAAGGTGTAGGGGAGGGTGCTACTCCATTCCCTGGATTACTCCATTTTACCCTTGATCTTTACCTTATAATGCTGAGTGTTAAGCAAGGTGGCATCAAGTACCATTTTTTGAGTCTTTGGCATGACTCCCCAATCTCCTGAACCATTGGCGAACACCCCAATGGGCTGGTGCAAACTACACAAAGTTTATAGTTCAAGGAAGTTAGGCCTTTAAAAATTTCAATCAATTTATTATTTTTTTCTTATGGTTTTCATTTATCACACATTACCAACAGTTTGCTTTCATATGTATCAATTATGAAGAGTAGGATTTTTTTAAAAAGTATGCTTTTTTTACTGGAATTAATTATATTAAAACCCATCATACTTTGAAATGTGTAGTTTGGAATAATACAAAATTTTACAACAAATTACACACACTATTTAAACTGTTCTAAGGACGTAGTCTAGACAGTGAGCAATACTGAACAAGTACTGGAGGCAAGACCCCACAAAGCAGCAGCTATATGGCCACCTACCACCCATCACGACAACAATCCAAGTTAGATGAACCAGACATGCAGGACACTGCTGGAGAAGTAGGGATGAGCTCATAAGTGATGTACTCCTATGGACCCCTTCACATGGCCAAGCAAAGGCAGGGCGACCAGCTCGAACCTGTATACAGCAGCTCTGTGAGGATACAGGGTGTAGCCCTGGGGACCTGCCGGAAGCAATGAATGAAAGGGAGGGGTGGTAAGAGAGGGTCAAGGATATCCATGCTGCTGACACAAGATGATGATGATTTAAACTGTAAATATTAGATATCACAAAAAGGCAACTAAATTTGTTGTTTTTAATTAAATATTGATAACTAAATTGTAGTTATAATTTCCTGTAATCATCAGAATTTACAGGACTTACATCAAATTTATAATGAACACAATAAGTTTACATTATCAAAGAAGTATCCTTCAAATAATGAATCTGACAAATATTTACCAAGTTTAGTATGACAAGATGAAATACAGATTGTGTTGCATCAATATTTCCAAGTGATCAGGGTTTGTCTGCTTTAAAAACAAGAGTTCAAAATCCTTGAAATGGGTTCAAACATTGATTTCTGGTGTTGGGTTGGGAAATGCCTAACTACATGGGTAAATGTGGAGGTGTGTAGTGTAATGATTATTGTCTTAGGAAATGAACATGGTGAACAGAGTTCAAATTCCAGACAAAGCTGTTTGCATTTCACTTCAAGCTACTTTTCTTGGCAGGGTATTAATCCCTTTGTTCTGCCCACCCAGCTACGGGCAAAATAGTAGGGCATAATAGGTTCTATAACTTTGTATGGCAACCATTCTAGAAGAAAGAAAACTGAATTAATACCAGCACTGCTCTACTGAAAACTTTACCTTATGTCTCATCCTACCCATAGAGGAGGGGTTGGGTAAATATATACATGGGTAAATAAAGATATCAATAACCAAAGTTTCTTTCTTTCTTTTTTTTTTAAAAACACAATTACTTTCCTTGTCAATGCACTTAACTCAAATCTACATCAATCTGATGGAATGAAAATTATTCAGTGAAAATTACTGATCAAAATCATTGTATCAAGCAGTGGATTCACCATTGTTTAGTTTTGGTATCTTTGTTTAATGGCATATTAACCTTTGTGATCCATTTTTGAATTTCAACTCCAGGTTGATGACATTTGTATTTATTAGGATTGAATTTAATACAATAGTCATCCTAACCACTGCTCCAAAACAAGGGAGATTAGTTAAGTCTAGTTTAATATGACCAACCAAAAATGTGTGGCACATAGTAATTAAATACTGAGATATTAATCATTAAAACTAGTTTGCTAACCATTTCTCTACTGTCAGGCACCTGATTTATTAAAATTAGTTCCATCTCATATGAATTTATAAATTCGTATCACTCAATGAGGATTAAACTCACTAATCATACTACTACTACTACTACTTGTTTACAAGCCATTGTCTAACAATGTCTATAAATGTAACATTTCTACTTTCTTATCAATATTTTTGAACAAAATATTCTATTTTTTCCATTGTGTGTACATCCATTCATACCATTGACATGTAAGCTAAAATAACTATGAAAATCTCTCAAGTGTGTGTGTGTGTGTGTGTGTGTGTGTGTGAGAGAGATAATTTCATACAGCTTGAAATTAGTCAAATATTCATATAAATTAAACAATTACAATCATGTAGTTGTGTAGTCAGAATAACACATGCATATCTATAGAAATGTAAACTGTACATATGAAATGCTCCACTCTACAGGCACGATCCAGTGTGCTATTGTGACAATGACAGCAGCAGTAGCAGCAGAAAATGAAGGCATGAGTCATTCTGGGTTGTGGAAGTAACAGCAGCAACAGTAGAGTGGGGTGGAGCATTGGTAGAAGATGCAAAAAGACATTCTCACCGGACACTAGACGTGTGATCAATACATACAAACATTCAGATGACACTCTGGTCAAGTTAGTCATTGGACTTTGTGCATATAATTCTTCTGCCACTGTCTATGAGAGTCTAACCAAAACTTTATTTCTCTGACAGTTTTATATGTGGGAAGCGGGAAAAACCCAGTGGTTAATGGCAATACTTAAACGATGAGGAAAAGTGATAATGGTATTTAGAAATATCTTTGCATTGAAGCAGCTGGCAAAGGGGTTGAGGTAATAATCCTAGGTTAATATCAATAGAATTTTTCAAGAAAGAGAGAAATGAGATATTTTATATCATTTCCTAACATTGACAATGATACAGATTATGTAGCATCTGGGAGTATTAACTTTTGCATAAAAACAAGCAGTGAATAAAACTCTTCTTATGAGTATTTAATAAAAAATTTGCATAAAAAAAGAGGATATATTATTTTCCTCATTCCCCCAGAAAGGAAATTAAGCAATCTGATTATAGTTTTGTGGTACATAAAGTTCTCTACAGTGGTCATATAGTGTTACACAAACTTTTGAAGCTGATTTGCCACATTCTTAAGTATGGTATTTTATTGATAACAGATACTACACCATACCTTTGATGATTCACAGAGATAAGAATAAAGTAGTAATGGGAGATTATTTTCAAAGACATTTTTTTAAATTACTCGAAGATATATAAGAATAGGAAGAAGATAAACAACCAAGACTTTTAATACAAGGGCTTTTTAGAATTTTCTTATCCACTCTTTCACAAAAGATTTTGCTTGTGATCATTTTGACAAATTCTTGGCAGTCAGAAATTTACAATTATTGAGAAATTGTTTGTGCCAAGACACTAAAAACAGAGGGAAACCTGTCCAAAGAAATTGTTATATATGAGAGAGAGTAAAAAAAATAAATGAAATGAAATAGATGTTAAGTGATAGATATTTAATAAGCTCAGTTTAATCTGGCATAGGGTACAATAATGAGGTATTCAGTAAAAAGTGAATCAACAATGCTACCAATAGTCTGGGAGATGAAATTACCAACCAAAACTCTAATGCACTTGCTCTACAAATATTTACTAAACTTAGATTAAACTAACAATTGTTTACTTTTTTTTTAAGTGCCAAGTTTAGAACATTTTTTAACTAGAAAAAAAAATTTTTTTTTTTTAAATTTATTTAAGCTAAAATATAAAACTACATACATATTCAGAGAGCATGTAAATAATTTGTGTTTCAGCTCAGCATCCATATATTGTTCAATTCAAGTCAAAGATTTAGGGCTACATATACTCCTGATAACAGAAGCTATAATGAGAATAACTTGAAAAATCAGTATTTACAAATGATAAATATGAAAATTTTTCATTCTTGTTTGATGCTAATCTTTTATACAACTTTATATCATCCTTATTTTCTATTATGAATGCAGTTAAATAAATGAATTATCAAAAAAAAAAAAAATTGTGTTATTTTATTTTTCAATAAATTTTTCTATTGTAATTTCTACATTGTAATTCAGTATTTTCCCACCATTCAACTAAAAAGATTTTTTTCAAGTTGTAATTGATAAAGATTGAATGAATAATGATTAAAGAATGAAGACTTTAGCAATTTCTTTTTTAACTTCTTAAGTTTAGCATAGCTTTCATGGTCAGAATATATGCCTCCAAGATATATAAGACAGAGAAAAAAACAAATAAATAAACACACACACACATACACACACTAATTCTTTGCGGTTAAACTCTTATATCACTTGATTATCAAAATTATGTAACCATTGGATACTTTTGGCAGGTGTACTTTTATATACATTGCTTTTCAATATCAAATAGGAAGATTTTTAAAAAAGAACTTCATCTCCAATTTTGGGGGCATTTTTTCCACCATTTTTGAAAAGAAAACAAGATGTTTTCAGTGGAAACCTATGCTATGTATATTCCAATTCACTTGCAATGCTTCTTAAAGATTTCACATCAGATGTTTTTGTTAGAATGATGGTTGATTTTACTGAAGAGTTGTAATATTTACTTTATTCTTTTCATAACAATTGTGATTCTGTTTTTGATTTGGTTAAAAAAAAAAACTTCCAATATATCCTTTATTTCTTTCTTATTCCCTCCCCTAACAAGCCCAAGGTATATTCTTTCCATGGTTTATATCAACAGATTAATCTTATGTTACCAAAGTGAGAAGACAAAATAAGAAATGAAAGAAAAAAGAAATCGCTTTTCTGTGAAGAAAGGCAAGAATTAAAGCTTCTTTAAAATTGTGGCAAGGATATATTTCATAGAATCAAAGTGTCTAGCACAGATGAGACAGTGATGAAAAGGAGAAAGATATGCAGCACAGAGAGGAAAAGAAAGATAGAAAATAAGAGAGGGAAATGTAACAGAGAAAAGGAATAAGGAGTAGATAAAGAAAAGGGAAGGAGAGGATATGAAAGAGAGCAATGAGGGAGATAAGAAATTGAAGCCAAAACAAGATAGAGGTAGAAAAATGAGGTAGTAAAATAAAGGAAAATAGAGACAGATATTGAGCAGAGATAAAGATGGGGAGGAGGAGATTTAAAAAAAAAAAAAAGGCAACAGAGTGGTATATGTCAAAGTAGAAAAAAATGTGATGAGTGAGAATAGAAGGAAATGAAAAGGGAGGAAAGGAAGTAAAAAGAAAAAACAATTGTACAATGCTAAAAAAACGAAAAAAAATTTTCAGGATTTCAGAGAAACTCTTTTGAAGAAATCATCAAAAAGTCCTAAAACAAAGACAAGTGAGAAAAAAATTCCACATATAAAAACATAGGTTGACTGAGGACAGAAAAAAATCATTCATATATATATATATATATATATATATATATATATATATATATATATATACACACACAGAGTTACATAACTTATTTTGAAGTACTAAAAATAAATTTTTAAAAACCCAGCAAACCACAATTTAATTTTATGTGCTAATACACTAGATATTTTAATTAAAAAAAATGTCTTGTTACTGGCATGCTACAATAACTGAAGAACGGATTGGTAAGTGAGTACCTGATCAAAAGAATCTTACCTCCTCAGCTAGCTGTATGAAAAAAAATAATACTTAGCCAATCAAATACTCACATATATAAAATTCTATATAACATTACATGGGTCAGTCACTAATCATTCATACTTTGGGTATAATATCAAAACAACTAATAATTATGGACTCATTTTTACATATTTATAGATGGTATTTGGGCTAAATTTGATGTTTTTTTTTAATGTCCCTCTTTTTACAGGAGCAGGTTGATATATTAGTGAATAATAAGTGATATTGTAGAACAACAAAGATTGAAGTTGTAGTTCAGAAAACATTAAAGGACAAGGAAGACTAAAAACCATCTGAGTTATCTGTATCATGACAATTTGTGTTGGGTATCAAAATGCCGACATCATGACTGCAGTTCAATGATCTGTAAAGGCTGTAAGATGTGACATGGACAGCTGCAATGGAAACTACAAAGCTATGACCAGCAGGAAGAAGCGTTCTGACTGCATCTGCATGCTGGAATTCATCTATCAACTGTCGAACAAAGTGATAGAAAATCCAAGCAAGGGAATCTGGGCTTTAACAAGAGAGATAGGTGTTGGAATAACCCCCATTAAACTGGCCCTGAATAAGGACATTCACTACTACTCATATAAGTGCAAGAGGCAAATTCTGACAGTTTGACCAAGGTGAACTGCTTGGTGAAGGAAAAGAAGCTCCTGAACAAACTGAAGAATCCTGTTAAGCCGGGGATGGTTCTTAACAGAAAAAAAAACAAACAAAAAAAACTTCAGCCAGGACTAGTAGCACAACACCCAGAACAACTGGTACCTTTGCCTACCAACCATATGGTGTTCTATGTATCACGAAAATCAAGTTCCCTCAAACTGTGATGGTCTTTGGGTATGTCTCTAGTGAGATTGACATCATGCTGTTTTGTATCTTTGAACAGGGCCTTAAGCTATGTGAAGATGCTGGAGAGGGTTGCTGCTGGAAGGCCATGTGTGTGGCAGCAGGATTTGGCTCCTTGTCATATCTCCTAAAAAAAAAAGTCAGATGTGGTTGTTTGAGAATTTCTACAACTTCACCAACCCCATTTTCTAGCCTCTTAATTCCCTCACAATTGTAAACCCATGGATCACTATGTAAAGACACCAACTGCTCTCCCTGCAACACCAAGGTTGAAGTGGTGGCCAAAGATTTTCCTAGGGACAGAGTGAAAAACACATACTCCAGGTTCTGGAGGCATCTTAAAGAAGTGGTGGAAGTTGAGAGCAACTACTTTGAGTAAACTCATCTCCCAGCCATAATTTTGATGTTTTAACTTTTTTTAAATACTTTTATTTTTGGGTGGAATATTGTGTTTTCTTTAATGCAAACTTAAATTCAGCCCAAACTATATATATATATATATATATATATATATATATATATATATATACACACAAGAACATATGGCCACACCTCTCTTAGGCTCTATTATTTTACTTTATCAACTTATTTTAGTTTAGACTAAACTCTGTTATAATAATGGTCAGCAAGACTACTTTCCTAACCAATGCTTCATAGTGAGGCATCTATTAATGTATTTTATATGCATATATGCAAAATGATGAAAACATTTGTCCATAGAACAACTGTCAACCTTTAAATTAAATTATATGAATTTGGCACACATCCTCTGATGTAGCTTGAATTGTTCTTTAATACCACAAAAGTTGGCTAAGTAATCATGCCAGTACCAAAAGTGATAGCATTTGGTTCTTAATACCCAAAATGATTTATCTTATTCTGATAAGGACAACAGAAGTATGTATTCTATAGTAGAATAGCTTGTTTAAACATTGTCAGTGTTATAATTACTGGTTCATTTTTCCACTCTTACTTACCACTATAACTTACTCTTCATTATATATGCAATCATTAAGATAAAAGAAAGTTTTGATGTAGCACTTTAATAAATTCTATCTGTGCTTTCACAGGTTACATAAGTAATAAAAGATAGTATGTGCATCTTTCTCTCTATAAATGCCAATGTCTATCGCTCTGTAATATACAAAACATGTTACATTATGTTGTTTAGCCTTTTTCTTACCAATATACACAGGTGTGTGAGTCCAGAGGCCAATGAGAGTAAGTGCCTTCTTAAATTCAGACAAAACACTGCAGAAAACTTAGGAAAAGTAAGAAGAAATTAGTACTTTTTTGTTATTGGTAAAATTTTAGTCAAATCAATTCCATTTTCCCTATTAATGAAAGAGCGGTGATAGAAAAATATTAAATAAGAATCATTAGAAATACTACAAAGACTTAACACAGAAATACTTCAGTTAATAATAAATAGAAATATTTTAGAGATGTTTAATATAGAAAATGGAAAAACATTTCATGTAAGAAAGAGGGTTGGAGGAGTAAAGCCAGATAAGAAAGTAGATTGGGAGAGATGTGATAATTTGGGAAGTAAAGAAGGTGGGATTGGTAGAAGTTGGTTTCCACTTTTCTTTGGCTGATGAATGGCCAACCAAACAATGAATAATCAATAATCAAATAGAATCTATCTAATTATACAAACTGACAATGAAGATAATCTGACATGTTGGTTTGCAACATTCAATGTAAACAAGTACTGTTCTTTGTATCTTGTTTTCACAAGGGCAAGATGAAAAACAATGTATAAGTACCATTTTAAAAGGGTGTCGCATATACAACCCACACTTAATTTTTTGAGGCTATCTTTACTGATACTATTGTTCTACACAGTTTTTTCTGGATCTTTCGTAATGTTAATCTGATTTGAATTTACTAGGATGAGTTAAAAGTTTTCCAATATTTTAGCAACACGAGGTACAATTTAGAAACTATGGATGCTTTTGCCAAGGTCATGATGGTGATGAATCACACTATAATGTGAGATGACAAGCTCAACTGATACTCTCCAAGTGCTACATGTGGATTTGCTTCTATGGCTTGGAGCAAGGTCTCAGCATGCACAGTTTTAGGCTAACCTGACCTTGCCTGATCCTTAAATTTCTTGCAATTAGAGTTAAATTTCTTGAACTATCTGGTTGCTGTAGTGTGATCAACTGCATCTTAACCAATTTTTGGTTGCTTCCGTGGCGTTATGACCCAGTTCAAACATGTTAAAAAAAAAGTTCCCAAATTAGATTATGTTGCCTGTTCAACTGTGCGGGTTTCAAATCATACACAGAATGAGGAAATGCATGCATCAGCACAACAACTACTACAATGTTACCGATTACAGCAGGTACCTTTCACCTGGAACTGTATTATCATCATTATCATCAAGTTGTGCTGACAGCATTGATTTCCCTGACAACCTCTCAACATCCATCCCTATCATCCATTACTCCCAGAAGGTCCTCCAGCCTACATCCAATGTCCACACAGAGCCAATGTAAATCTTTACTGGTTGGCTAACACTGGTGCAATCATGTGTAGCAGTCAAAAGAAGAATGTTGCTTATGAGTTCATCTTTATTTTTCCAGCAGTACCCTGCATGTCTTGCTCATCTAGGATGGTTTTGAGATTGGATGTAAGAGACCGTACAACTGCTGTTTTACAGAGTGTTGCTTCCAGGGTTAGTATTTGTGGGGTGCATCAATACAGCAGAGTAGTACTGACACAGCCACAGCTTAGAAGAAATCCTATTTTATTTTATCAGAGAGATCAGATTTCTATATGATCTATCAATAATAATCCATGCCTTCAACTAGTCATATGTTTACATCACATTCAGTAGATGAAATGCTGCTGCTGAGGTAGGTCAACTTGTCTATTAAACTTAGAGGCCTGCCACTTAAAGTGGAGATGGCCCCTCCTTATTTAAAACAAATTAACTTAGTTTTATTTCCATTGACATAGAGGCCAATGCTTCCTGCTGCTTGGATGTACCAAAACATTGCAAAACTTTTGACTCAGCCTTGTATATTTTGTGTTTTCTATGTATCATCTTGATAGCCCACATATAAGATTGCTTAGTTTGTCTGATGATCATAAAAATGTAAAACTTAGCTGCAATATGTGGTTTTGATTTAATCACATTTATATGTATATGCATAACATTCATACAAACCTGTGAATACACAAAAGTATCAGTAGGAGAGTCTGGTGGCAAAATGGCTAAAATGAAGGAATGTGGCTTCAAAGTAAGTAAGTTGAAACTCCAGTGGCACTATTACATTCACTTTTAGATTAATACCCTTGGAAAAGGTATTGAAACCCTTTATGCCCCCAGTTGTGGGTTGAACAGTATCACTGTTGTTCTTCTACAAAGATGACTTGGTATTAAATAAATAACCAATGAAGGTTGATATGCTATTAAATAAAGTTATAAGTATCAGAGACAAAAATGAGTAACAATCTCAACAGATCTATTACTATGTGTCTCTTTCTTTTCCTGCTTGTTTATTCTTGATCATGACTTATATCAAACACATTATTTTCATTACATTGGTCAGCATCATCACTGCTGTAATTATTATCACCAAAATCATAATCCTCGTGGCTGTTGCTAAAATGTGATAAAAACTTAATTTTGTCCCTAAGCAATTTGTGGTTGATTCAGAATGAAATAATTCCTGGCCTGAAGAAGGAAGACATTTCTGCTAATTTTATTATGAAGTTATTCACAAATAATTTACTGTTACCCACAAGCGATAGCATGATTGCATAGCACCAAAATCAATAGATTATAAATGGGATACTGGTTATAAAGAATTATAGTTGTGCAACCTTCCAGTGGTCAGGAGAAGCAAACAAACATTGCAGGGGATCATCTGCTGCTAAAAAGTGAATAACCCCCCCCCCAAAAAAAAAACTTCTTATACATAAGAGTCCCATTTATCAAGGTTCATATATATAACTAAGTTGTGTTAATGATATGGAGTCCCTTGAGTCTCTCTCTTAGACATTGCCCCTAGCAGTCCTCCAACCTATATCATATCTACAAAGAGTTGATAAAGGTAAGTCTCTGGTGGTTGGCCAACAATGGTGTGTCCATGTCCATAAGAATATTCCTTATAAATACATCTTTACTTCTCCTGCAGTGCCCAGTACGTCTTGTTAGTCATACTTGGATAGTTTGTGAGATAGGAAGCTAGTAGCTGTACAGCTGTTGTTTTGTGAGGTGTTGTTTTCAGAATTTGTTTAATACAGCTTCAAACATTCTTATGTAACACCCATCAAGCTTTAGAGTCCAGGTAGTGTATCCATACAGTCACAACTTAAAAGAAATTCTCTTTTATTTTATCAGAGATCAGATTCCCATATGACTGACAACCTGTCAATAGTAGTCCATGCCTTCTCTATACATATGCTCACATCGCTTTTAGTAGGTTAGAAATTGCTATTAACATATGTGAACTGGTTTACTAATTTCAGAGACTAAAATGGAGATGGCTCCTTTTTGTTTAAGACATAAACTTTGTTTTATCTGCATTTACATAAAGACCGGGACATTGGCCCAGCGGTTAGAGTGTTCGCCAATGGCCCGGGAGACCTGGGTTCAATCCCAGGTCGAGTCATACCAAAGACTTTAAAAATGGAACTTGATACCACCTTGCTTAACACTCAGCATTATAAGGTACGGTTCAAGGGTAAAGTGGAGCAATCCAGGGAATGGAGTAGCGCCCTCCCCTACACCTTGGTGTAGTAGCTATCGAAAAGGGAGCCTTCGGGTCACCCTCGACTATGGTCGCTAACTTTTTACTTAACATAAAGACCAATGCCTCTTACTACTGCTCCAGGCTATGCAGCAGGAATTCGAAAGAGGTTGGAAAGATGGAAATTTGAGTCACTTATTAACACTATAATATTTTGTGACTTCATTACTAAGTCTTCTTTAAACTTTCTTGAGCTTATTTATCCATCTGAACCACCACCTAAGGTTCTGACCATCCATCTCTGGATCTGTGATGACTTCTCTGCTCCGCTACTATTGCTCTTCTTACTAAATCTACCAACCTACAAATATATTTAAATTCTTACACACCTTACAGGTTGACATATTGGTCTACATGGCCTAAAGATACATTTATATCTAAAATTCTTTTCAAATATGAACATCTGTATTTAAAATATCACCTATCAATCCAGTGACATTGGCACATTTACAAAAATGATTGCTTTAATCATATAACACCACACATTATTTTCTGTTAATATCAAATCCTCTGGGATATTTTTTCCCCCTTGTATTAATCAATCTGAGTTATACAAAAGTAGCTTTATGCCATATTATACTTTTTAGGGTTTAACTTGAAAAACTTTGGACGTTTTTAAAGGTTGTTTTAGTTTGTAGCTTATTTGGTACCTTGGGTATGGGCATCAGAAAAGTGTCATACAGAAAATAGGGTTTCTGTGGTGATTCTTAAACTGTTGTTTCTATATCTACCTGCCTGGGACCTATTTGTATCTTTTGTGTTACCTTTTTAAGTTATTCTACTTGCTATTTAGCTGATCTTAAATTCTTACTATGGTTATTTAGACACACCACATAAAAATGTTTTGAATTGTCTTGTAGAACATTATTTCTATTGGTAATTTTACCAATAGAGTATTTGTTTATTATTTGTCTAGCACCAGGAAGTTTTTCCCCTAAATAACACTTCCACATAACATTGAAAGGGATAAGGTCACACAAAGAGAAATGCTGAACAAGTTACACAATTTTTGTCTTCAACTTTACATACACCTAGAGAAAAAGACCTGCTATATTCCACTCATGTGAATATTTGAATTAGGCATCTCCTGTATGACAATAACAAGAATCATATCATAGGACTCTTTAAAATATCTTTCTGCTTTTCCAATCAGTTGTGACTGGTAAGGTGGAGTTGTTTTATGACATGACTGATATAAAACTGCAAACAATGCTGGTGTAAATTATGTTCCATTATCTAAGGCTATTGAAAAATAAAAAATAAATTAAAAAATTTTTCTTTTGTTTTTGGCATACAAGAATGACTAAGACACTTTGAATACAAGTCTACCACAACAAAGTAATCATTTTCTTCTCCTGCAGAGTCCATATGGATTTTTGACCATGGGATATCTGTCTCTGACAAGGTTGTATTTCTACTTTTGTGGGTTACTCAGCTTTATAACAATACACTAACAGCTGCATATCATATTTAAATAGTTATTTTTATTTACTAAAACTTAAGTCTACTCAACTTTCTATTACTTTCATTCAGTTAGTATGTACTATAGAGTAACCACTTTTTAAGAAAAAAATTTTCACCTAAAAAACAAGGGATCGCTTGTTACAAAAGCTATGTTTTCGAAACTTCAAAGCTTACCGTCATTCATTACAAAAAATATATGATAAAAACACCTTTTTATGGCTAAAAATTAGGAGCTGTTCATTAAAGTTGTTCATTACTTGAGTATATAGATATGCCTTATTAAATTATTGAAAGCAGGAATATGCCTTGAAATTATTTTCTTTCTTCACAAAATCTTTGAATTTCAGCTGATATTTAAAATGTAACAAATCATAAACATATATTACTATTTGATGGTGATAACTGTATCTGACAATATAAGCTGGAGGTTGTCTAATTTAAACTTTTTCATGAAAGATAGTAATTACTGGATCAGATTACGCTCTAAGTGTCCAAGTCAGCAAATACAGTGTTACAAAATAATTGCTGTCATAATTATCAATACAATGAAACTAACTTACAATTACATAATGAATAGTGTAGCCTGAAGCAGAAGGTGGACATTTCCAGGGTGTAATGCTAGCTAACATTATTATGGATCTGATAATTGCCTCTCCCCTCTCCTCCAGAGAACTTGTCTGATAAAATCACACCTGAATAACAGTCTAACAATTTGCTAAAGAATTTGTATTCTCTTTTATCATTCGAAGTCCATCACTCACCACTCTTTTGTATTCCTATCTCATCTGTTAGTCAATAGCTTTTATTTCTAAAATGAAAATTAGAAAGGACAAAGTGAAGGGAGAAGATTTAACTCATTTGATTTCTTCATAATGTCTAATACAACTTTCAGACTAACTTTGCACAGCTTTTCTAACTGTCTGCCCACACCCTATGCCTGACTAATGCTCCCTGGAAGGATTGTCAAATTCAGTGACCTTTATCAATACTCCATTCATTCCAAAATAGCAGAAAATAGATGATTGTTTTCATGAAAAAGAAATAAAAAGAATTATTTATTCTGCCTCAATCCCTGTCTCTGCTTTCCTTTTCAAAGAGGACACTTGAGACCAGAAGAGTGAGAGAAGTGATCTTAGCAACTAGTTTAGGAGGTGATGGTGATTGGGGAGGGGGGGGGTCTGAGAGAAAAAGATGAGTAAAGAAGACAATTTCAGGGGAAGAAAGGAAGTAGTAATATTGAGTTGATAAAGGGGGATATAGATAGGTAGGAGGTGGGAAAACCAAATGAAGATAAATAAAAATAAAGGTATGTGTGGGGGGATGGGAGAATGATGTGAAAATGAATGAATGGATGAAAAAATTGTAAGGAAGATGAAAATTGTAGTTGCTCTTCAATTTATTGCAACAGTGAAGATTTTCCTTGTGAACAAACAAACAAAAACAAAACACTCCAACTAAATATTTGGCATACCAACAACAAATGAATTGTATTCAATAAAAATGAAATTGCAAAATATATGTGACAAGACATTTACAAAAAAAGAAAAAAAAAAACCTCACTAAGAAACAAAACCAAAACTTATCAAACTGATACTATAAGAACTATTTCAGAAAGTGGGGAGAAAGAGGAAAAAAGAAGAAAAGAGAGAGAGAGTGATGTAGGGGATATATGCATAATAAAAATACACTTATTTTTTGACAATTAAGAGAAAGAGAAAATAGAAAAGAGGAAAGAGATTAAAGGTAACAAACATAAGAAAAAAAAGGGAAAGGGTAAGAGAAAAAAAAGGGAAAGGGTAAGAAAAAAAAAAAGGGAAAGGGTAAAAAAAAAAAAAATACTAAAAATAAATGAAGACAAATAGAAAAATTTAATTGTTTGTCAGTTTGTCTAGAAATTAATTTTCATCATTCAGTCAACCAAAAGCCGCAAGAAAGATTGATGATCCCCCACACTTACACACTTTTTTACAATAACAATAAAGAATAAAAGGATCAGTCAACTTGTTTTGTACCATAAAAAATAAGGGTGGGTAAAAGAAGAAATAAAAAGCCTAAACAATTGTATCCCTCACAGCTGAAGGCACAAAAGAATATGCACTGAAGCATTAATGTTTACGGTCTGTAAACGGATGTTCCAAGGAAAGAAGAAAAAATGTCAAGACTACAATATGACCACTACATTCAACAGTGTGCAACAAACACTGGATGTTAATGGAGGTTGAAACAAATAAACACACACAAAATTCCTTTGCTTAGTGGTTGCAGTAGTTGTTAATATAACCACTACTACTACTAATGTTGTTGTCAGGAACAACATAAAAAAAGTTAACACATTTCCAAAGGGGGATAACTAATATTGTTTTCCTGTGTCAGAAAACAATGGTTAAAACTAATCATTTTTACATTCTCCCTGTTTCAAAATTCATAAAACAGTAGGTGGATGTAACTTTGAAAAAGGAAGAAAAGAAAAAGCTTTTCTATAATTAATATTTCATTAACTGTGTGATTGATTTTATTAATATTTTAATGTTTATTCCTATCATCAAAGACAACTCCATGTATGTATAATTCAAATACATTTGTGCATTATATTATTCAAATCTTTTTGGTTATGAAGTTGAAAACTCATCACCATTTAATTACAAATACATATAAACTAAGACATTGAAAAGCACCAGAGTTTTAGAATAATATTCACTCACACACACACAAATGTATTGTTTCCTTAAAGAAACTGTCTCTCGTTTTTATTGGATCCAAAATTAGAAAGTTAAGATGTTTCAGTTGAATGTGATTTCCAGTGCTCTATAGATTTATCAGATTATTATCATGTTTGCTGTCTTAAAAAAATTGGTTGACATCTTCCTCAGTGTTCATGTAGTATTTGATGGTCTTTTCTTTTTCCTGCGTTATTTATATATGAAATAAACTAGAGAGATATTTATATATGAAATAAATTAGAGAGATATGTTATTTATTTTGTTAAACATTTAGATTAGTTAAATGTTATATTAACCTGGATGGAAAAAGATATGTAACAATAGCCATACATCAAGCACTCACATAATATTCCTCATATATTCTATACGTGAATAATCCACACCAACTGTCTTCAGACGCTGACTGGATATTACTTTTATATATATATATATATATATATATACATACATAGACAGAATTATGAGGATTATTTCAATTCATGGAGGCACATGTGACATTGAAAATGCAACCAGAGTTCAAATTCTACCCAAGATTGCATTTAATTTGCATTAATGCCACCTTCTTCCTTCCACTATGGATGAAATAGAGCATAATGAGTTCTCTAGCTTTGTAAGAGAGATCTAGTTTGGAAGGGCAACACTGAATTCAAAGCCCCTGCTAATCTGTCATAGGCCAGCATAACAGTAAGTAAGGCCCATTACTCTCCATGCTTTACAGACCTTGGAGAAGGCCTTGGTTCTGCTGGGGATTGAAAACGTAGATGGGAAGATTAATTATCATCATTATACACTCATATTAGCTAGAATTGCTTGAGAAAAACCCTGGTCCAAAGCAGAGCACACAGATCCTAGATAGAAATGTTACTATATGTAAATAAAACTATCATTTTTTATGGGTACTACTACTACTACTAATATCAATAATAATAATAGTAATAGTGGTGGTAATGATGAGGGAGTTGCCCAGTTGGCTGGGGCTGTAAGACCTCCCCCAAAATGAGTGTCCTAGATATGATACTAAACAATCTGGTGGTGAGGTTCCAGTGATGCTGGAGCTTTGGGGAATGTGAAGTACCCCCTCATTGCCATTGCTCCCAGATCCACTCTGGCCCAGAATGGTAGCACTTGATAGGGCCCTATCTATGGGTTAAATAGAACTGACTGCATACTTATGCTAAACTGAATTGTTTGAATTAGAACTGTTTGACTAAACTGAATAGCTTGAAATGGAAATGTTTTTGACAAACTGTGAGCTTACATTTAAACTGTACTTACAGTTAAGTGAATTGTTTAATAAAGAACTGTTTTGACATTTAACTGTGTGTAAATAAAACCTCTACTTATACTAAACTGAATTAGCTGAATTTTAACTGTTTGAATAAACTGAATAGCTTGAAATAGAAATGTTTTTTGACAATTAAACTGTGTACTCATACTAAACTGAATTGTCTGAAATAAAACTGACTATTTGCATAAAAATGGATTTGGCATTAAATAACCTACAAACGGTTGATATGCCATAAAACCCTCATTGCATAGTGGCTAATGTGCAGGACTGTGATATTGTAGTAAGTTTAAACTCTATTTGTGCAATTATATTCACTTTTGGACTAATAACTTTAGGAGGGGTATGACCCCACCCTGTTATGGGTTAAACAGTACTACTAATACTACTGTTCTACTACAAGGATGGCTTTAGCATTGAATAACTCACAAAGGTTGATATGGCATTAAAGAAACCAAACCAAGAAAGTAAGATGATGAATAATTTAAAAGAATCAAATTGTGATAAAATAATTAAAATTATGAGCAAATAAAAACACTCCTATTTCCTGTTTAAGGAAATGATGTTGACAGACAGATTGTTCAATAAGCAAACAAAGAATTCTCCCTATAATTAATAAATTCTAATTAACCAACAAAACTGACAACCACTTTAAACAGAACACTTTTTTTGTCTAATTAACTTTTCCACATTTAATTAACTTACAGCCAATTAATTAGTAATAAGATAGATTCAAGCTTTTATATATTTCTAGCTGTGAGCAACATAAATGAAAAGCCAGTTCTATCGTCATAAAAAAGTTTTCATTAACCTTTTGCCAACTAAAATGCACATTATTTTTGGGTTGTTTCATATCAGATATTTCTTTTATTTTTCATTGTATGAATATCAGTGATTTAAAAAAAAAATATGATAAGCAGAGAATGCACAGAGATCTTTTTTGATTCATCATTTCAAAAGATTGATTTGATTATCACCAATAATGTTAAGGTCATCAATAATCAAAGTCTTTTAAAAAAATTATGTTTAGTTGGCATAACTGAAGAAAGAGACCACAATAACTGCCATATTACATCTAAAAAAGCCAGAGAATATAGACTGAAACATTGTATAAATAGAAACAAGGAGTTCAATTGCTCAAATAATTCTTTGAATCACTAAATTATTTAGCTATTCTGAAGTATATTAACCAGGCTACCAAAAAATTCTGACCTTGTGCTAAAACTAAGCTTAGTGTGTGTGTATATATATATATAAGGAAAACATTTTGACATGTTTTTCAGTTTTTTTAAAAACATGGTACAGATAAAAACACAAAATGGTGGATACTTATGCAACTGATTCATGGAATAATGAAAATGTTTTATCCCCTAATTCACATATTTATTTAAAGTTATTGATTCTTAACTAATATTTTTCATCCTTATTTCTATTATGCTTTTATTCCAACAACCATTCTATGTTCATCAGTATATAGCATAGATCACAATAGAAGAATCCTTCAGTGAAACTAGGAGTTATATCTCATATTTGAGAGCCCAACTTCCCAATTAAACCACATAGATCATCTGGCAAGAGTCATTCAAATTTAGCCATATTTTTTATTTCTTTGAACACAAATATGCTGTTATATTTGTTTACATTGCATTAGTAGTATTAAATGTAATAATATATTTCTTTATATGAAGTAGTGTGAATTATTATTAGATCACAATGGTCAATCAGCAAGTGTCATCCTAATTTTATGGGCATGGAATGATGATCATAGAATTGCAATAAAAAGTAATGGAAATTAAAATGAAAGAGACATTAGGAAAGAATTAATAATTAACAAAGCATCACATACTAAATGTGAATATTAATACTGATATGATAATAAAGACAATCCACATGGAAAATAAAATGGAATATACATCAATGTGTACAAGGGTCATTCAAAAAGTTCTAAGTCTCACCCAGAAATGATTTATAGCTGAATATAATGTTGGGATAATACCACTTCTTATAAAACTAGGGAAAGTAAATCCAATTTTTCTAGTTTTATAAGAAGTGGTACTGTGTATCCACAACAAATATGTTCAGCAAAGGCTCTTCTTTCTGGATGAGGCTGAAAACATTTTGAATGACTCATGATATTTTTCATATATACTACACATTGATCTTGGGCAGAAGTATTGAAATGTAAATTTTTATCTAAGCGTAATGCATAGATACTACGCTTTCATCCTAGATATAGTACACAGATACAGATCTAAGACAGAGATCTCAATTTGTAACTAAATAATCTCATCAATTTTTATAGGTACTAAGCAAGTGCTGAAAAGTTTTAACCAGCAAACCAAGAGCCATACTATTCCATATATTCACTCCCAGTTCAATATGGGGTAGTGTGATAGCTAAAGTCCTGGACTGCAACATTGTTGTGAGTTTAAACTCCAGTCACACTATTACATTCACTTTTGGACTAATACCCTTAGGAAAAGTATAAATTCCCTTATTGCCCCAAGGTTATGTACCACTACTGTTTTTCTACAAGGATGGCTTTAGCATTAAATAACCCATGAAGGTTGATATGATATCAAATAAAGAAACCAAACCAGTTCAATAAACTTGGTACTTCCATTTCTCATGTTTCTTTATTCTCCTTCTTAACTGGGTTGAGAACTCTTCAGCATATTCTTTATACATGAGTCACTCAATTTATGTAGTGTCTTTGTATTCAGCTGATAATGATCAAACTATTTTTTGTGTATATATCCATTCAGAAGGAATAGCCAATGTCGATACCATTATCAATCTCTTCCTCACCTGTTCTCTTACACTTACTGAAATTGGCTCTAATTTTATATACACATGAAATACCGATACATACCCACTAAAAAAATTTTATAATAAAATGCTATCTAACTGATTAGAAATACAGATAAATCTTCAATACTTTTGATTCAGTGTTCATGAAACCTGAAACAAAAAGTTTCTCTAGGCCAGAAATGAAAAGAAAATCCCAGTTTGCAAGTAAGAATCTTATTTGAGGATGGGGGATAGAGAGAAAGAGAAAGATTCTCAAAGCATGAAGGAAATACTTTTTTCATTGAATTTTTTCCAACAGTTAAAGAAACTTTATAAATGATGTGACAAGTGTGTTGGATTGTATATGTAGAATAGCATGTATGTTTCAGAGCTTTAGGTCATTTCCTTCTTTGTTGACAAGGAACTTTTCAGTGCCTCCTCATAATCTATTGAAGAAAATCTTTTAGGACTTATTTACTAAAGTAAATTATCCTCAAGTTACAAAAATATATACAGAATATATATGTTTTTGAATTACTATACTATAACCTGGGTTCATTCCATAATCTCATCCATGGTTTGAAATCACCTCCAATTTAATGGCAACAGTGAGAAATTGCAGGTAGCCAAATTTTTACAGGAGAGGTTGCAATATCTTGGTGATACAATACTTTTGCCAAAATACCCAGCATAAAACCAAGAATTTACTCAGTTGCTTTGTATGTGATGTCACACAGTACACAAGCTCACTCAAGTAACTTAACCTCATAACTACACATCCATAGTAAAATCTCTTCTGATTGGCAATCAAGTCACATCAAGACCACACAACCAGTTATTGAGATATTCAAAATGAATGGATACTTTCAAGACAGACTTCAAACAAAAACTTGGGCTGGTCTAAACAAAATCAGTAGATTTAATTCACATTTCCCCACCTTTATCCCTACAATGAAAATTAATGTCTTCTGTTAAATTTGAACTTTAAAGCATTCCTTGCACATAACCAGTTTGTCAATAAGGTAATGATAAAAGAGATGAGAGAGAAGCTAACAAAAGAGGAAAAACAGAAACAGTTTTAGGCTGTTAAAGGGGCTGGTTTTACTGGTGATGGCATGATGGAGGTGGCCTGAGTTTGGGCAGAAGTCAGTAGAGGAACACTTTGTAAAAAGCTGACAGGTGGGGGAGGGGTTTCCAGAAGGAGGGCTGGTTGCAAACGTGTGCAATGCTGTGCAAGACCTGGTTAGCTTAACTAATCTAATGCAAACATACATGAAAGACAGGCAAGATACTTTGTAAAGCACAAGAAACAGACAAGTAAATAAAGTTTAGATCTAAAGGATCAAAATAAAAATAATTTTTTTTAAAAACAGACAGAAAATGAACAGACATTTTTTTTTGAAGTTGGGACAGAAGATAAACAAAAAAAAAAAAAATTTTTTTTTTTTTTTTTTTACTTGGGGGAATAGAAGATAGTGTTGGGAGCTTCTGTCAATGTTCAAATCTAGTCATGATGCAAATATGGTTTTCTTTTCTAATAGCAACAAAAATAAAAAATGTTTTTAGCTTTTGTTTGGAAAATCAATTTGACAAAGATGGTCACAAATAGAAAAAGGAAATTTAAAAAACAGAATTCAAAATTTGTTTTCAACTACTTTCATGTGAAATCTTTTTCAACAGGCATGAATCCAATCTTCTTTACGACATATCCTGAACAAGGATGCAAATTATAAACTATAGAACAGGAATTTCATTCATCAGAATGCACCAGCTGACTGCACTGACAAATTAGGTTGAGATATTTCTTGATATCTTCAGTTAGCACTAGTATACAATAAAGGGTTTTAATTTAGTAGTATTTTGTGACTTTAGTAAGTTTACTCTAGTCTAACATAAAGCCACAATAGTAAACCATCTGGTGTTATTGCCATAACTTACTTAAAGGCTACCTTTGGCAGTCATTAAGTTACATTTCAAGTCATCCTATTGAGAAATGATAGTGATCAAAGTGAGTATGAACATAAATCCCACTGTTATCATTAGTTACAAATTGGATAAGAAACTGCTTTATTCTCTTAGAACATTTTGATATCATTGCATTGAGAAAAATCTTGCAAACAGGTGCCATTTTAGCTGTGTTCTAGCAACATACAAAAATTAGATCATTGTAGACACTGGAAGTTTTTATTTTAAAGATGGAATCAATCAGTACATTTTTTCTAACACAAATCAAAATTGCTTCAAATGGAGTTCAACTCTAGTCTTGACTAAAGATACTATTTCTTTCTTTTTGATTCTCAGTCTAAATTGTTATATAATTTAGTATCCACCTCCCTCCCAGACATTCTAAGGAATGTCAAGCCTATAAAAAGATTGGAATAACTTTTTTTTAAATCAATATAGCATTGCTGATTTTATACAGTTATATGGCAGCAAAGTTTAATTTCAATGGTTGTGCAACAATTATTACTAAACGGAAAGTGAAAACATACTAAAGTAATGTTCTTGACAAGCTTTTGATTATAAAATATACAATATTCATGAAATATCAATTTCCAAATACTATATTTACCTTTATTGAGAAGAAATTTTTGAACAAGTGTCATGTCTTATAATTTCTTAGGTAAAACATTGTCCCAATTATTTGTTTCTTAATTAGTATTTCTTTCATCTTAATTTTAGTTAATTAATTTTGAAACTATCAGAACATCTTTTAGTGATCATCAGTAAGCAATGTGTATTGGAAATAAAGAATGTCTCTTGTGAGGCTGCAACTTGTATCCCTTACCCATGACAGTTGTCTTAGGCCACAAAGGCCAACTCGCAACAGTCATTCAAATCTAATAATTGAGGGATGATGAATGCAAAACAAAACAAGGAATAAATTGAAAGATTCTAATCTTAAAACAGCTTCCAGAAGAAAAGTGCTACAACTATGTTATATCAAAGACTTATTCTTTATTTCCAATTGGTTACTGATGACTGTAAAATGATAATCAGAAATTGTAATAGAAACCAATTGAAATTAAAATGAAAGAAATACTAGTTGAAAATTTAATGTCAACAAAACATTATCATCAAGATTTCATTTGGATCAACATTTAAAAAAATAAAATAAAATAATTTTGCGTGTGTATTTCTATTGGTTTACTGAACTGATAATCAACTTTCATGTAAAAATACACATTGCTTATTCATGATCATTAGTTAGAGAAATGAACTGGCAGAACTAAAGGCTAAAATTCTGCTTCAAGTTAAACAAAAAGTTTAACAATGATATAAAAATATAAAAACCAATAAAAATAAAAATTTTGAGGAATTTGGATATGAGGCTATACAAACCAGGATGCAATCTTAATTTTCTAATGATAATAAGGAGAAGAGGGTATACTGTATGGCTCAGGTGTTTATATACTTTACCCTGGTGCTAATAATCAATGCAAATTTAAGTCTAGGTGAAAAGCAAGCATTTTGAATATTAATTTTCAGAGGCAGCAGGTCCTCTTTGCTTGGAAAATTGGCATAACAATCTTCTTCCTTCCTATTCTTTTCATTTAGGCCTTGTGACAGACTATACAAAAAATAAATCTCTTATCCTTGTGGGATATGTTTTAAAACTCCCATTGGATAGTACCAAACTTTATATATTGATATGTATGATAAAATTAAATTTCTAAATTAGGCACAAGAGATTAATAATAATCATAACTTCTTACTATAATTAAAGTTATGTTATTGATAGAAGATTAGCAACCACAGCAAAAAAAATCTTGTACTTTAAAAGTATTATTAAGTAAAACTCATAAACTGTTTATTTCTGTGATGTTCCAGGTTAGGCGTGTATATATTACTTTAAAAAAAAAAAAAGGTTTTCAAAATGTTGATTCTCAAGGTGGGTTAATTCTTCCTACTGGGGAAGATTGGTATAACACAATTTTCCTATTAACCTATTTTTGTCATGTTGGTTTTATTCTAGACTGAAACTAAAATTAGTACCTATCAATAACAGAAGAGGTATAATGGCGACATATGAAGTAGAGAATATGTGAAGTTAAAAAAAAAACAAACCTTGACTTACGTGGACATACTTGTTTACACCTTCTTTTAACCAGAATCAGTGAAAGTTGCAATTATTTAAATATATTCTCCCCAACAACATGTTAAAAAATAAATTTAAAAAATAGGTATCCTTGTGCATGCAACTGCAGAATTGATGTACTTTACATTTCTTTTAAGTTTGCAGCTACAAAGACAGACCAACCACAACAAAAAAAGAGAGAAAGGATAAAGATAAAAAATAGAGCTTTGATGGATGGCTTAAAATGAATCAAGCAAGTTGTTAGATAATCAATGTGAGTCAGAGGTGACAAAATTGTATGAGCTATCAGCAGCCAAATACAGTTGGTCACATTCACATACATATTGGTATAGCAATATGACACATGCTTATCACAGTTAATAATATATACACATCTATACTCACAATTATACATCTTGATTTTAAGCACTTAATATAATTCTAATGACTTAAGTAGAGTTTTCTGTTTTTTTTATGGTAGATAGATAGATTTTCTTCCATCAAAGAACAGTGAAATGTCATAATATCAATCATAGATCAGTACATACAAAAATGTTCACCTGGAAATCAAACTGACATTTTATTTCTAAACTGATTAAAACTTTTGAAAAAGTTTGCTTTTTTTTGCTAAATTGAAAAGCCCCCAAAATATTGTCCTAAAACCTCTCATTAGGTTATTATAAAGTCTATTCTACCATACACAAGAATCCCATTTGATTTCATGGAGATGAAACTTGACCCCACTAAGAAATATATTATGCTTTGAAACCAATGGTAAAAGATGAATTTACAAAAATATTCAAGTAACCAATGAATGATTTTTTTACATTAATTTGAGCACAGACTTTGATGACTTTAAAAACATTTCCATTGATATTTTTTTTAAATATATATTTTCGAAATACTATTATTAAAGACTATATAACTGAAATATATTTTTCATAGAAGTTTCAGTTTGATAAAATAGAAGAGATTTGAAGATTAGACCAACTACTGACAAGTGAACATTCAGATGATGTTCTACTGTAAATGCATTTCTTACTGAAAAACAAATTTTGTTTTAAATTTTGACACTATCACTATATTGTTCCTTCAAAATCAGTCAAAAATGGATCATTCAAGTGTTAATGACAGACAAATCCAGAACTTTACAAATTTAATGAATATTCTTAAAAAATTAAAAAATAAATAAAAAAAATAATATATATATATATATATATATATATGTGTGTGTGTGTGTGCATTCATTTAGTATATTGTCTTTTATTTATGATTGACAAGTGTTGTTCAAATAATACTGATAATATGAGAATTGAGCTGATAATCAACTTTCATATAAAAATACATATTGCTTACCAAGGAATTTGTTGAGACCTATATTTTCATCTTTATTTCTTGTACTGCAATATACTTAAAATTAGTTGCTATGTTACATTATCATATCTGTTAATCTACAGAATGCAATGTAGACATTAAAAGTAGTAGGAAGAAAACAGATTAAAAAGGAAAACAGTAATTTTAGATGATATGGGCTTTAGTACTTCAAAGTCCATAAAAATTATTCTAAGAGTATGAAAAAAAATTTAGATTAAGTATTTTCACAATTCTATACATTTTTAAAACTATGTTCATATTTATTGTCTTTAGACTGTTTTGGCTGACATGTTCCTTAGCCTTCGTCAAGTGTATGTCACATACATCTTTAAAAATGGCTTAAGAGAAAAAAAGCAACTTTTAAAGATTGATATATAAAATAGATAATTCTTGAGGTTGAAAAACCAAATAACTAAATATTAGGTTAAAAACAACAAAAATAAAGATAATAAACTGAAAAATGCTTGGAATTTATAAAACTAGTTAGATACAATAGATTAAATAAGAGCAGATAGGTAATCTGAACAAGAATGTTTTTATTCCTTACTTTTGACAGTAGGAACAATTAGGCATGATCAAGTATGTTTTAGCTTTCCTCCCACTTCAGCACTTAAGAAACAGTCAATTGTTTATTGAATGTAGCCAACACTCATAGGCATTTGGTTATTGAGTATTGAGAGCAAGCAAGAATTACACAAACAAATGTGACTAAAGTTAAAGGTCACCTTAAATCCAAGTGGCAAGAAACAGACAAATAAGTAGGAGGAGTCTGGGAGGAGGTTATCTGATGATATTATTTGCCTGAGAGAAATCAACACCAATAAATGAAAAATCTTCCCTCTTCAGATGGGTCACTGACATTGATGATGCCATGGAATGTTTAATCTGATTATTTTTGTAGGACAGGGGGGTTCATTTTGATCCCCTGCAAGGATAATACTCATGGAAACAGTGATGAACCATCAAGAGATTCACCTAGTGATCCAAACCATTTCATGCTACATTTGTTAAAGAATGTGGTATGTTAAAGCAACTTTTTCAGGAGCCATGAAGTCATGTTGAGCCATAATGGAAACTAAAGCACTAAAGAATAGAAATTCCATATATTTAAGGCCTATGATTTTGAAGACATTAAACAATTGTTTAAAAATCTGTTTTTATGTTTCATCTATGAAACCATGTTGGATTATAAGTAAAAAGTAAAGTTGGCAACCTTAGTTGAGGGTGACCCAAAGGTTCCCTTTTCAATAGCTACTACACCGTGGTGTATGGTAGGACACTACTCCATTCCCTGGATTGCTCCACTTTACTCTTGATCCTTACCTTATAATGCTAAGCAAGGCGGCATCAAGTACCATTTTTTGAGTCTTTGGTATGACTCGACCTGGGATTACTATTGGCCACTGGTGTAATGAGTAGAATGTTCGCCAATTGTCCAGAAGACCAGAATTCAATCAACGGGCAATAATCAAATACAAAGAGCTGAATAGATATGTTCCATTTGAACAAAAATATCAGTTATATAGATTGATGATATTTTAACAGCATGTCTATCCATATATTGTTATTTTATGTCTAAAGATTAGAGAATTTCATTCACTGAATCATATTTTCATTTGTATTTACATTTTTTGTAGTTGTTTTTTAAGATTATTTTTTTTGCACAGGGTCCTATTAAATATGAAAAAAATTTTTAAAAGATTTATTTGACCCATAGATAGGACCTGGGAGTAATATCAATGAAGAAGTACTCTACACTCACCAGATCTCTAGAATAGGAGCCACACTATTAAATGCAGTTTAGCCTCATAGCCAGGACAACCCCTCCTTTGGAGGGGGGTCTTACCCCTCTGCAGAGAATTCTAAACTCCACCAACAGGCCACTCAGTTATATAGATTTTTATGTTAATTATGTTTAGTAATGAGAAATTGATCCATTCATAAATAATAATCCTGAAGAAAAATATCATAATCAGGAGAGCTGCACAATTGATGAAAAACATTAAACAAAATCATCCTATCAAGTCTTAAAGGTTAAGATGAAAATTTGCTGGAATAGGAATGATTTAATACATTACAATTTCCTTCAACATAAATATACAAAGATATACAGCACAGCTTAAAATAGTGACTTTTCAGCTGAAAAAGCAACCAATTTCTTGAATGGAAAAGTATCATCTTTCTACATAATACCTACCCTTATGTTACATGAATAACATTACTAAAGTTGAATCAATTAAAAAAAATGGTTACTTCATTGTATCAAACATCACTCCTTGATATTACCATTTTTGTTTTCAATATGCTGTGAACTTTTCCAATCAGGATCAAATTGAAGAAACTTTCCATAAATTTATTTGACAAAGAATTCTTTAGAAAGAAATTTAATGACATACTGCCATAATTGAATAGTGACCAAAAAGGAAATTTTTTAAATCAAATAATTTTTGTGCGCAGGAGTATGAAAATAATTATAAACTAAGAAAAATTTTTTAATGGATTCTACCATTATGCTAACATCAATCATATTATTCTATTCTATTATGTTAGCATAGTACCCATAAAAAATGAAGGGATTATTTATATATAGATTAGCAATTCATCCAAAACTCAGTATGTGTGTTCTGCCTTGAATCAGTGTCACTCTCTGGCCCTCTCCCTCAGATCAATGCAGTGACTGATCTACTTTAGTATTTCCAAGTTAATCTTAAACTGTTCAAGCAACAGAACCTGACAGTTAATATGTTGCTTGCTTACCCCAACTTGGATGACTAAACCAGGGCAGAATTCACTTCTTTATTCTTTTCAAGATTATTTAGTCTTTAATAATCTATATTAAACAATATTTTTTCAATACTTTAAAGACAAAATATTCCACCACAAGCAGGATGTGATACAAGGTCAATGTTAAAGTAAAATACCACTAGTTTGAATTTTGAGTTGCTTAACCAAAACTAAAAAAAAACAGTCTAACCTATTTACACATAGCTGGGAGAAGAATAGATGGATTCATGCCTTTCCCAAGGGTATTAGCACAAAGCGAAATGTAAACAGCTTTGTCCAGGATTTAAACTTAGGTCACAGATTCTATTTCCAGTGTTAACCATTACACTAAGTGCGCCTTCTCAAAGACAAAGTAGCACAAAAGAATTTTTTTCTGATATGCACTGGATTAAAGTATTTATCAAATGACTTTTTCAATCCACTTCTTAATGGACCAAACTAAAGTGTACACATGAGACAAACTTTATTATATACCTATTATAAAAAAACAGGCATCCTAAATAAATTTGTGGGATACAAAGAGAGTGTCAAAATTTTCCATTGATAGCTGGAGGCAATATTTTAGTGATGGTAAAGGCAGCAAGTAGAAACAACTCTCTCTTTCATGCAGAGAGAGAGAGAGAGAGATATCTGTTGGAATTTTTCATTCAGGAATCCTTGAGAATCACATTAAACCATCTTCAGAGTAGCATATTGTCTGAGAATAGAAGTAACGAGAAGAAGGAGAGGGTCTATTAGCACAGGTTCCACCAGAAATTTGCCCAGGGATACAATGATAAGAACAAGGAGGTGAATCAGAGAAAAGGAATTTAAACTGGTCACAAGCTGTGATAGGGCTTGTAGTGTTGATGCCATTATCAAGGACTCTTTTTCGTTCTCTGATTGGCATATGCACAGAGATAAATACATTCATACATACTACTTATACCAAGTGCACACCTATATACACAAATACATTTTTTTTTCCTCTGATGAAGACACCTGTCATTTTTATTATGGAATGTTTAAAAGTCCACAACTCAGGCATCATGGGAAACATTCATCTAATGATATCTGAGCCCATACAAAATAATAACAGAAGGTTAAAAAAAAAAAAAAAAAAAGTAAAAAGAAAGGTTACTCTATTCTGGAATGAGAAAGAGAAAGAAAAAGATAAGCTGAATCAGTAAGTGACATCACTTGGGGTCTTTTAAAACATGCTAGCAATTTGTTTGACACCAATGGTCTAGTTTGATTTGGTTTCTTTGTTTGATGACATATCAACCTTCATGTATTACTTAATGCCAAAACTGTCCTTGTTGAAGAACAGTAATGGTACTATTAAAACCATAGCTGGGGGAATAAAGAGATTTAACTTCCCCTAAGGTATTGGTCTCAAAGTGAACATATTAACTGAATTGAAGTTTGAACTTGCATACTACAATGTTGCAATTTGGCATGTTAGCCACTATGCAATGGGATCTCGCCTTTGATGGGAGTGAGGAGGGGCAAATAGGGTGATAGGGTAGGGTACAGGATCAAAGAATGACAACTGGAATTATTCTAGCTTTTAATTCCTTCCTTTTCTTACCCCTCCCCTGGACAGATTACCTCAGTAGCATCAGCTGCCACAGGTATGTGAACAGCTATTTGATGCCAACTGTCTATTTCATACAAAATAGGGTACTGGCTTACACAGATGAGAAAAAAAATTCATTATATTTACTAAGCTTAGCTAAATATGGTACAAAGTCAGATGTGTATGTATCAACACCAAAACAAAAAGAATAAAGCACAAGGTCATTTTTTAAGCTGAATACAAATAGTTCAAATTCAGTATTTTCCTTCTCTTAAATCAGTTACCATACCAAAGCTAAAGATTCCAAATGAAAAATTAACTCACTATGATAGTAATGGTCTTTAAAATGAATTTATTATTCACTATGACATGACAAGAAAAACTATATTTACTCTTTTACAAATTGTTCATTGTTTCAGCTGATATTTATTTTCAGGTGAATAATTCATCAGGTAGGAGAGGTCCGAGAGAGAGAGAGAGAGATCTGTACATTATAAATAAATTCAATAATAAAAAAAATTAAAGCAGGCTATCTAACAACTTCATTTATTTCAATAATAAATTTGTCTATCTTGAAGAAATAAAAAGCATGGTGTGTGTGTACACACACACACACACATAAATTGCTTGATAGCTAAGGTAGCGGATTTCCTATCAATATTAGTGATCAAATGTTTGACCTCCCGATTAAAAAGATGTGGAAGAACAATTTTCCAAGCAAGTAGGCCTTATCAGTACTGAGGATTATTAATTCTATTGACAGTCTACTATTACAATCAGAAAAAAGATTGTATCACTTAAAGTCACCTTTCTTATAATTTTAGAAAAAGTACAAAGTACAGAATTCACTAGACCATGCTAACATGTCATTTAGTGAGTTTTTGTTACAACTTATTTAAAAAAAACATGACATACAACCAATATAAAAGCTGTTTTTTTACCTTCATAAACAGACAACCATTTTCTTAGATTCAGTCTTGTGGAGAGCTTTTATCTTTGTAAAAAAGCAGCTATATAGGAGTTTTTTGAGTAACTCTTTAAAAAATGATAGAGCACTGTTTTTTTTTTTTAAATAAATAGAGAATATTACTGACATGAATACCACATATAAAATAACAAAAATTATAATCCTAAAAATCTGCCAATAACAAGGTAACAGCAATTCATTCATTATTTGACTTCATTTTTTTCTAGCCACAACAAGATTTTAAACAAGATATTTGTTTGGAAGACTGACAGAATGTAACTTTCCATCTACTACAGACTTATAACAGACTAAAGTAAATTAAGAAAATAACACACACAAACTGAAATGATAAATCAAAACTACAATATGCTGAATAAAAGAATATAAGGAAAAGTTATTAACTATGTTTTTGTTATGTAGAGGTGAGGGAATGTTTTTTTTTCTTATGGCTGTTGCTTACATGGGAAAAAGATGACAAAGTGGCACAGAGTCAAAAATGTTTGTCACAAATGACAATGACATGAAAAGGGAAAAGAGCAGTGGTTGAAAAAGGATTTCAGCAGAGTAACAAACCTCAACATCAATTAACCAACAATGTAGACAAAGTTGAGAGAACTAGACAGAGGGTGTAATGAGAGAGAGAGAGAGAGAGAGCGCAAGCAAAGTAGAGAACAAGGAAAAAGGGAGAGAGAAGTAGAAAGAAATAGATGGGGAGAGAAGGAAGTAGAGGAGAGGGAAACAAGTAGAGAAGAAAGAGAGAAAATTAGAGAGCAAGAAGTAGAGAAAAAGAAGAGATGAGAAGTAAAGGATGAGAACAAGAACATGAGAGAGGGAGCGAAAGGCAGAGATTGAGAGAGGGAGCGAAAGGCAGAGATTGAGAGAGGGAGCGAAAGGTAGAGATTGAGAAAGGGAGCGAAAGGCAGAGATTGAGAGAGGGAGCGAAAGGCAGAGATTGAGAAAGGGAGCGAAAGGCAGAGATTGAGAGAGGGAGCGAAAGGTAGAGATTGAGAGAGGGAGCGAAAGGTAGAGATTGAGAAAGGGAGCGAAAGGTAGAGATTGAGAAAGGGAGCGAAAGGCAGAGATTGAGAAAGGGAGCGAAAGGTAGAGATTGAGAGAGGGAGCGAAAGGTAGAGATTGAGAGAGGGAGCGAAAGGTAGAGATTGAGAGAGGGAGCGAAAGGTAGAGATTGAGAAAGGGAGCGAAAGGTAGAGATTGAGAAAGGGAGCGAAAGGTAGAGATTGAGAAAGGGAGCGAAAGGTAGAGATTGAGAAAGGGAGCGAAAGGTAGAGATTGAGAGAGGGAGCGAAAGGTAGAGATTGAGAGAGGGAGCGAAAGGTAGAGATTGAGAAAGGGAGCGAAAGGCAGAGATTGAGAGAGGGAGCGAAAGGCAGAGATTGAGAGAGGGAGCGAAAGGCAGAGATTGAGAGAGGGAGCGAAAGGTAGAGATTGAGAAAGGGAGCGAAAGGTAGAGATTGAGAGAGGGAGCGAAAGGCAGAGATTGAGAAAGGGAGCGAAAGGTAGAGATTGAGAGAGGGAGCGAAAGGTAGAGATTGAGAAAGGGAGCGAAAGGTAGAGATTGAGAGAGGGAGCGAAAGGCAGAGATTGAGAAAGGGAGCGAAAGGTAGAGATTGAGAGAGGGAGCGAAAGGTAGAGATTGAGAGAGGGAGCGAAAGGTAGAGATTGAGAAAGGGAGCGAAAGGTAGAGATTGAGAGAGGGAGCGAAAGGTAGAGATTGAGAGAGGGAGCGAAAGGCAGAGATTGAGAAAGGGAGCGAAAGGTAGAGATTGAGAGAGGGAGCGAAAGGCAGAGATTGAGAGAGGGAGCGAAAGGCAGAGATTGAGAAAGGGAGCGAAAGGTAGAGATTGAGAGAGGGAGCGAAAGGTAGAGATTGAGAGAGGGAGCGAAAGGTAGAGATTGAGAGAGGGAGCGAAAGGTAGAGATTGAGAGAGGGAATGAAGGAGACAAAGAGAACAATAGGGAAGTAAGTCGAGAACTCTGTATAATTGGCATAAGAGAATATACAGAATTATTCTGATTGAGAACTTGTATAGCAGAAGCAGTGAATAATTGCCAAGAACCCCTTCAAAATGAATACTAAGCCTTGAAAAAGTGGAATCATTTCAAAATAGAAAGAGGCTATCACTGCCTAGATGGAAGTTGATGAGATACAGTTGTTGGGGTCAGAATAGCTCCCTAGCAGGTAATGTGTTTGTGGTAGACAGTTTCTCTAAAGTGAATTTACATTGGATCAGGAAAGGTCATCATTAATATGGCTAAATGGTGGGTACATTTTAACCCTTATATATTACAATTTGAAATGGTTTCAGGTTAAAGTTTTCAGTAACATCAACACTCACATGAGTCAAGAGACATCCAGAATTGTTTTCCTTCAACACTAAGTATATCATGAACCAGACTCCTTTTATTATTCTTTGTAATTTAAAGATAGAAAAGAATGAGACCTTCTTGCCAATATTTCATAACCATATATAACCTCACCTGTTTATGATGGTTCAAAGTAATGAGCTATACTGATTTGCAGATTAATTTGCTTAATATATAGAATTCAGTCTTTACTGCTCCATAACTCTTGTTTGTGCTAGGCTAATCTCAGAGTTTTCTTGGCTGAGACATTTGAATATTTCTAAGTGGTCAGGATTTCAAATCTCGAATTTCAGTGGAGGGCTGCTTGGTTTTTATGGCATATCAACCTTTTCAGTGGAGGGAGATCCTTCATACTTGAAATAATTGTAATACACACTCTTTGTAGCGCTATTTGTTTTTTGCTGTTAAATTAAGCTTGGTAAATATCTACTATGCAAAATAAAATCTTTAGACTTCGAAACCTCTAGTTTGATAATTTACCAGTGAGCTATTTCCAGATTCTGGTTATCAACAGTGCTGTTATGTTTGCATGTGTCAATTCTTGGGAAGGCTGCACCATATTTGGCAGCCAGAAATGGTTGCAGGCAACTTTCTGCTTCCATTAAGAGAATTCTGTCAAAGCCACTCAACCTTGTTAATCAAAAGTAGAAGATAAACAGACTTTACTGCAATGGACAGCACTTGTTATTTAATAAAAGAAGAAAGAAGAAAACAAAGATGAAAAGAAGAGATGAGAGAAAAACAAAAACGAGTAAGACTTTAAAAAAAGAGACAAAGAGAAATTTAAAAAAAAAAAAGACACCCCCCCCAAAGAGCCAAGAACCAAGAAGAGGAAAATGAGATATAGAGAGAAGATGAATAAAAAAAATTTAGAGAATGGTGAAAAAGAAGATGGAGTCAAAAAAAAAAAAAAAAAAAAAGAAGAGGATGGAGAACAAATAGTGAAAAGGAGAGGATGGAGTACAAAGAGTGAAGGATGGAGTACAAAAAGTGAGGAGAGGATGGAAGACAAAGAGAATGAGGCAAGATTAAAGAAAAAGGAAAAGCATTAAAAAAAAAGAATTATGAATTTGTTGCAGCAAATGTATTTTGACAGAAAGCAAATGAATGAAATGTTAACTATACTTATTCATATCCAATGCATTGGAAAATCATGTTGGTGCTTGTTGACTCCTCCTCCCTTTTAACACACTCTTTCTACCCTACCGTCAAGTCTTACCATGGACATATGCATACATTAAATTGAAACAGCAGCAGATATAATAGGTAGAGCATTAGAATGCTTATTTTGAGACCTGTTAATCAGTAGAGCCAATAATCTCAGCTTCTATGCTTAAAGTATGAAAAAGAACCCCCCACCCACACACAGAAAAAAAAACAAAACATTATTCAGTTTCATTAAAATAATATATCAGGAAACTAAACAGCAAGTTGTCAAAGGTTCAATTACTACTCACTATGGGAACAAATCAAATCCTTATACAATTTGGAAGATCAAAACAATAATCAAATTATTTTTCCAAGATCAGCAAGGTCTTCCCTCTATGATGATATGGGCCAAATATTTTAATTACTCTTTATCCTATATTCAACTTTGGAAAGAAAAAGAAAATAGATGTATACAAAAGTTCCTTGTGAAAAACTTTTTAGTATAATTTCCAAAAGAGAGCTGGGATCTTTTGCACATGCCTGATAATTTTATAATTCACCAAATGTTTTTATGTCTATCTGTCCATACAGCTAAAGCTCTGCCATTCTAAGCCCAATTTAAACCAAATTTTCAGGAATTGTTAGTTATGCCTGGAAAGTTTTTTAAACTATACTAGAAAATCTAGCTCAGACCAGTTGGAATCTGTCTCTTACTCCCTGTCTTACTGTTTTCTTTTCTGTAAAAGGCTATCCATCTTACACTGCTTACTCATTCTATTGGAAACCTTTACCAGATACAAATGTCTCTTGCACCCCTTATATGCACTTAGCCCTTCTCAGTTGTGGCCAGGTATCAAGCTGCTTAGAAAAAATCCATTTCATATCAACCATATAGCAGTCTAAATAAAGGCTTAGAAATATATTCTTTTTAAGTTTAGATTAATACTAACCCTACAAATCTGGAAAAAAAACCCATGAAATTAAATATCTATTAATTCTTTAGGGGGTTCAAAAAGTATCTGAAATCTCCAAACAATGCCACACTTGGTGTAAACAAGGCAATAGCCAATAGTAAATAAATAATAAAAATGAATAAAATATCCTTTAAATATAAATAATTATCACAAACTTTTATAAAAGTGACTACATCCTTCACTTTTTAATAATGATCATCTTATAACCCATACTGCATATAAGTCTGTATTGCTAGTAATAATAATTTATGTCAAAGATTAGCATATCAACCATCATTCTATGGCAAGGCCTAAATTTATTATAGATTATAGAATTTATGTAAATAATTTTTATATAACATATAGATATATTTTCACCACTCTTCCTCTTAAATTTAGTGTTGAATCATTCTTTAGTAAAAGATGAACCTGCCCCAAGGAAAAGGTTCTTAGGTTTTCCTATAGATTTCAAGAAAAAGTCAGGATTTTGAATGTTGATTTTCAAAGCAAAGAGATTCTTCCTCTATATTTAGAGCCATCCAACTAATGCACAAAGTCAAATTCATGGATTAACCAGTAAGAAATGAGAACATCATCACAATCAGCAATATCTTATAAAATTACTACACAAACCATTAACAGACTCATGCTTCTTGCCTTACAATGAACAGTCTCTGACCACCTTTGATGGTATAGCATTCCTGGTCAATTGGGCAGAGTATTTTGTGGATGAGTAAGTATTTCTTCAGTAAATTGAGCGAATGAGTAAGCAAAGTAGCCAGTGGTCAATTTGATGGCAGAGGGAAGTTTTAAAAATTCAGATGAGACAGATGATTATCATATTATCAACAAAGTATTACACTTTGTAAAGCCAATGTTGCTGACCCTTGGCAATTGTTCAATCAATGCTCAAGTGAAAACAAAATGTTTATGGTGTTGAATTCATTTTTTAAGTGAAACCATCACTACTTAGATAGAGGTCAGCCTATAGTCATTAAAGGCACTAAAAATTTGAAGGCCATTAAGAGTGTACTTGGCAGGAATTAGCCATTACTCCACAGACTTCCATTCAATCATAACATTGAAAGAACCTGAAGATAATGGACCCACTCAAAGACAACAAGAACAACAAAAAAGCTTTAGGCATTTACCTGATATAGATGTAGTTGTACTACTCTCCATTGCATGACTGGAAAAAGAAAATAGTGTACATTAGTAGTGACCACTTCAAGGTTGTTTTTTTTTTCTTTTTTGGATAGTCAATGAAATTTATAAGCCATTACAACCAAATATCAAACCATTCTTTATATTTACTAAACACAAGGCCACAAATGTGGGGTACCCAGTTAGAGTTAATCTCACTTCATCAGCAGTGATCTATGAAACTATCTTGTTAACTACTATTTCATAATAGAGGACAAGGTATTTTACTATACTCAATCTGACACAAGGCAACGAGTATGTAGATTGAGCGAGGAAAGCACCCAATGAGAATCAAACTTACTACTCTTAATGATTATCAGTAACTGTTGCTGTCATCCAAATGGATCCAAGTGGACCCAAATGCCCACCCATTCTCTCTATTTTTTTTCTTCAAAAATTCGATAAGTTTCTATTTTCTGTCATCAAAATCATTTGCTATCTTAACAAGGCAGAAATTGTTTTCATTTTTTCTTTAATTTCTTAATTATTCAATAATTTCATGAAATTAGAAAATATAGCAAAATTATGATCTTGTTTCATAAATTATTATTAACACTCCTTACCTTTGTTGCTTTGGTCGCATTTCAGTACTGTGCTCTCTCTAGTCTTCCTCAAGTAACAAAATCTTATGCATCATAAAGAATTTTTTTTTTTTTTTTAAATTAACAAATTACCTTCTCTCTAAATGATATATAGATGTGACTGAAAAAAATTAATGCTACACTTGTGGATTAAAAAAATGTGACCAATAATTCATGGAATAAGATTTAATCTCAGAAGTCACTAATACTGAATCAGTTATTCATTTGTATTTTTGACACTTATAGAGGAAGCAACTTTCACCTTGAAATCCCAAATTACAAATAATCAAATCTATATATTTAAGAATAGATTACTGACAATCTCAAACCAATCTTGTAATACATTATCTTGCTAACTTCAACATTTCAAATTCACTACATTGATTATCAGATTGTTTTATCAACTAGCAAAGAACCATGTTTCTTACCATATAAGGCAGACATTTTTTTTCAGTAAGTAAATAAAATAAATACTCCTGTAAAAATATTCCTGCATCATTCAATGGTTGCATTGTCATAGACTTTGAGATAGAGGAAAATAGCATTCTTTAGTAGTGCCCCTGATTTGGCATTGATTATCATTACCATTTTACTGATTTCTTCCATACAGATGAGGTGGTACTCTTTATCTCAATTTTGATTATCTTGATAAAGGCTTTGGAAGACTCACCACAAGGCTTTACAACCAGGTAGACAGAGATTAAAATCCAATCTCAGCCTGATTTTCTACAGTCTCTCCCACATATGATCTAAGTCAACAACAAGCAAATTCATATATATTGGCTCCAAGATTTCCACCAACTGTATGTTGGAGTCTGAGATAGCTGTTTCAAATTGACACACAAAATTTTTTGCTGTCTTAGCTGGATACAGTACAGCAGTAACATTTGCAAAGTCAGCAAAGTCTGAATCAATACTGCTATCCTTCCAGTTATTTAAGGCAATAAATCATAATCTTAATCTTTCAACTACTGTGAATTATTACTACCTTGACACTTACTGCTAAAACAGCCTTTACTTGGCATTTGATGGTATCATCACATCACCAATGAGAAGGTTTATTTAAAAGCAGGTACCACCACTACTCTCTTATCAACCACCATCAAGAGAAGCAGACTGTGGCTTCTGGGTCATGTTATTAAAATCAGTGGTGAAGTTCTAGAAAAGTATGCTTCATGAAGCATCCCACCACCTCCAGAGGGCTAGCATTACTCAACAAGTTATCCATGTCTCACCTGGACATCTCAGGTCACAATTTGTCCACCATCTTACTTTCAAACAAGAGCAAAATATCAACATACTTATGGATGTATGATAAAGTCACATAAGCCCCCCCCCCACATCAATAGTGTTCACCAATGCAAGACTAATATCAAAGCACCCATTTGACACACTTGTCTCTTGATGAGTTCAGAATGAAATCTATATAAATTATGATTAAATTAGGGTTATAAATTTTTAAAAAATTAATGATAAAAATCTGATAGATAAGTACAGATGAATCATTACTTAAATATCAAAGCCTACATAAAATTTGATACATTATTATGTTGTGATACTGTAAATAAGAGTTGACCATAGTGGCTGCTCAGTTATAATATCAAAAACAATGAACTAAGTTTGGTTTGGCTTCATGGCATATTATTTAACGCCAAATACTTTTTATACATATATATTAAATATATGATTTCTAAACACACTTTGTAGATAACATTTCAAAACAAGCCTGAGCTCATTTTTTAAACACAGTTAAATGGTTTCACTTATTTCTATCAAATACAAATAATTCTATTCACTATTAATCATTTGTTAGCACACAATTTAATGTTTTCAAGTATTACTATGTATCACTAACAATTCAATTAAACATCAGTCATTTGTTTACAAACAGTTCTACTTCAAACAATTCAGTTTAGCATAAGCACACAGTTTAAATGTCAAACAGTTCTATTTGACCCATAAATAAGACCCATAAATAAGACCCTATCAGGTGCTACCAGCCTGGATCAGAGTGGGCTTGGGAGCAACGGTAATAAAGTGGTACTCTACATTACCCCATGTTTCAGCATTATTGAAACCTCTCCATAAGATTATTTAGTGTCATATCCAGGACACTCCTTGGGGAGTCTTACTCAGTTGGTGTATTCTGCAGCCCCAGTTGATTGGGTCAATAAACTAAGTAATTCAAACATCAGTATTAACCATACTTAGTTTATGAAATTCCATTAGTAATGGAGGCATAGATATGTATTACTTTAATAGTATTGTAGTTTATAAGCAAACCTATAAACCCCTAGAAAGCTAGCCAAAGTATATTAACTAAGAATGTAGATATACACATATTTATAAGGATAGTTGTAGGTTTTTGCTAAACTAGTTCAAGAGAATATCCAGTAGCTTACGATCTTGGACCAAAATCTTATCAAGGGAAGGGCTACAATGATAATGGAAATTGTGATCTTTTTAGTTTTTCCCTAAATATTCCTTGCCAAATTATAGGTGTGTTTTATATAATAGGAAATATGGTAACTAAAAGTGACTGTCATCCATTGACTATTAAGAGAGATGCTTATCTATTGACAACAGAATATCCGTGCAAGACAGATTTTCAGTAAAGAGGCCACTGTCATGAATAAATTTTGAGGTGGAGATTGAAATGATTGCATACAGAGATTTGATCCTCTGGTAGTTTTGTCTATTAAGCCTATTGACAGAAAGCAAAAACGTCTGCATAGCAACATAAAATTATAATTCAAATTGTTAATGCTCAAAGCTCTGAACATAGCAAAATTAATGAAATCCATTTAATTACTTTCATGCAAACTGATTCTTAAAATGGCTGCTTTAGAAAATGCCAAAATATGAGTGATGATGAGTGAAGACAACAGAAATCAAATAAAAGATTTCATTAGGATATTGAAACACAATATAAAAATTTTCAATTAGTTAAATTGAAGTTTTTTAATCAAGAAAAACTATCAGAATACCAAGTCATTATTTGAATAGTCAATCAAAATATTCCATCATCAAACTATTGTGGTATTTAAAAGTTACAGAATCTAATCAATATTTTATCAAAATAGTAATATACAAATTATTGATATAATTAACAATGTGAAAATGTTTAAATACCTTTTGGCAGAAAGTGCACAATAAATCTTACCTTGTACCAAAGTTGATGCTCACCCTCTTATCAGAGCTGAGAACTTACTGACTATACCCTGCAAAGAAGGGGTGTTTTCACTATGACACTAAACTGCATCTGATGGTGAAGCTCAATTCTGCAGCTTTGAGGAGAGTGAGTATCCCTTCATTGCCATAACTACAAGATCCACTATGAACTGGAGTGGTAGTACCTGTCAGAGCCCCATCTATGGGTCAAATAGATCTGTTTAGAAATTATTTGTATTAGATAGGAATACGTGTTATCATTTTTACCCATAGGTATATGTAAAAAACTCTAAAGAAACAACACAAAAAATGAAAATATAAATAGACACTGTATGTGATTCCCTAACTGTAGGCATAAAATAACACAGATGGGTTAACATACCATTTATCAATCAAACTTGGTGCATTCTCATGAATAACTAATTCTTTACCCCTTGAATAGAAGTTAGAATCAGAGAAGAACATGAGAGAAAGAGGAAAAGATCATGAGAGAGGGTAAGGGCAAGTGTACAGACAGTGAGAAAATGAAAGAAAGAGACCAAGTCCCTAAGAGATGACAACCATTGAGTGAAAGGAGGAGTGTATGCAAGATCAAGAGAGTAAGTATGGATATCAGAGTGAGACCATCAGAAGAGAGAGAGAGAAATGATATTTTTTATTAATAGGAAAAGATCAATAACATACAGGCTGAGGGGTCATTGTGGTCGTTGCTACTATCATCATCAAAATGATCATGGAAGTGCACAATAACAATGGCATTCTAAGAATGAAGTCACTTCAGTTAGTGGAAGAAATGGGTAGAAAAGTAAAGAAATTGATGGCATAAGCAGTTATCTTAAAAGTATTTAACTTTACTTGTAAGAAAAACCTTTTAGTACTTGCCGGTTAAGTTCAAGTGATGATGATAAAAAAATTTTTTTATTAATTTTTACATCTTGAGTGAAAGAAAGGTAACAAATCATCACAAAAATTTGTTTTGTAGCTGTTATCAACATTCAAAATATTTCATTGTGCATTTCAATCAAAATGCTAGCTTTTCAGCACAGTATATATCAAAGAACATAGAAAGAACAGTATATTAGTATTGTTCTTAAACAGTAGTGACTTATCCCTGACTACAACTAGAGGTGGCAACTCTAACTAAACAGTCCCACTTTGACTTTAAAGACAGAACTATAACAGAAGCCTTTGAGGGTGTTGTCATAGATTGTCTTTCTGATCATTGCTAAATTAGTAAATTTGATACTCTTTAGGTGCTCCAATATTTCAACATCCTAATTATCATTGATCTCATAGTACAGAGTTACTGACACTCTCTGGTCATCTGTCCCTATCATCCATTGCTTTTAACAGGTCCTCTAGATTGCATCCAGTGTCTACTCAGAGCTGATTTTATAAGTCCTTGCTGGATGGCCAACACTAGCACATTCATGTGTAGGAGTCTATTTGCATCTAAAGAATTTGGATTTTGAGCATTGTAGCTGATTTTTAAAACACTAGCCAGAGCTCCAGGTTAGCAGAAAGCACCTCTTGTTTACCTGCCTTACTTACCTGTAGGGCAAAGTGGTTTGGACATAGGGTTTTAAATTCAACACCACTCTTACAGAAGATTATATTGACACATCTAATAATATGAACTTAACTTTAAGCTCAACCATATCTCAAACTTCATACTCCAGAAAGAAAAATGTGTATATGATTCTTGATTAAAATTCAAATAGATCGAAAGTATTAAAATCTGCATAAAAAAAGGAAGAAAATTTTTTTGAATTGCTTATTCTAAATTACAACAAGGTTACATGATCTGAAAAATCATTTCTATAACTACTCAATTCTATAATCAGTGGATTTTCTATTCTCATGTAAATTTCCCTAATGGTTATTTTGACATTTCCTGCTTTTCCAAAGCACTATATTAAGATTGTTGAACGTCAAACATTTTTTAATAAAAAGAAACCAAAGTTATCAAAAAAAGAAGAAAAAAAAGAAAGAAAGAAAATAAAGACAATTTGGTAAGCTAATTAAAGATTCACAATATGATTGATCCTCACTTATTAGAAATCATTATATGGTAACTGTAAGAAATACGTTTGATACTCTTCAGGAGACATCTGAAAAACATACTTGATTGACAACTATCAAAACTTTGTTATTTTCTATAGAAAAGCAGTAGCTGAGTGCATTCCAACCAAACCAAGAGCCAAATATAGAGTTCTACAGGAAGCAACAGTTATTAGAGAAAAACAAGATAACATGAAAATAGCATACTTACTTAATAAAAGAAATCCAACAAATGCCAATGCCTAGAAACCTAAGAAGGCTCAAACAGAACACATACCAAAAAGAACAAGAATACATTCAAGGTCAGATCAATAAAATCAGAAAGTCAGTAGAATATAGATAATTATGATTAGCATGGTAAACAGTAAATGTAGCGAGCAGAAGGAAGAGCACTTTGAGAGCAAAAACTAAAAGCTGCCAGCCAAAAAAAAAAAGACTCCACTAGTGGAAAGAACATTTCAAGATATTGCTTGGAAACCCTCTTGAAATCCTTGATAAACCTACTTGAAAAAATGATCAATAGCCAACATTAAACTAGGACAGTTTACAAAGGAAGTATTTGATAAAGCACTGAAAAATTAAAAGCTGACGGCCTCTATGAAATACCTCCAGAAGTATGGAAGACAAGGAAATTTGATGACATATTTCTTCAATTATGCAATACTGTCTAAAAGGAAAACAATAGAAAAATGAACAAAAGGCTACACCCCCACTTTTCCCAAGAAAGGTGACCTTGGAATCACTAAGAACTACAAAAGCACAAACCTTACTGATATAGTTGGTAAGGTTTATAATGCCCTGCTTCTTAATGATATCAAACATGAAATCAAGAAAAATCAAAATGGCTATCTACAGAATAACTCTACAACCTTGTATATTCTGACTATCCACTACATCATTATTGAAGAAGTACATGCAAAAAAAAAAAAAAAAAAAAAAAACCTTTATAGATTTCTCCAAAGCATTTTATTCTATACACAGAGGAAACATGAAGCAAATACTATTAGCATATTGTTTCCTCAAAGAAACTGTTACAGCTATAATAATGCTTTACAAAAACATTAAAGCAATGGTTCACACATTTGATGTAACACCAATTTCTTTGATATTATTAAAGGAGTTTTGCAAGGAAATACATTTGCACCATATTTGTTTATATTCCGCCAAGATTACATACTTTATATGTCAATAAATCTTATAAAAGAAAATGGCTTTACACACACACACACACACACACACACACACACAAAAATACAAGAAACAGAAAATATCCTGTAAAATCTATAACGGATGCAGACTATACAGATAATCAAGCACTTCTCGCAAATATACCTGTCCAAGTTGAATCCCCACAACATGGCCTAGAGCAAGCAGCAGGAGCCATTGGACTTTGTAAGAGCACAAAACAGAGTTCATATGTTTTAAATAAGGAGCCGCCACCTTCACTTTAAGTGACCAGGCCTCTAAAAATAGACAAGGCATAGATTACTATTGACAGGTTATAGATCAAATGGAAGTTTGATCTATCTGATAAAATAGAACAGAAACGCTAACAAGACATGGAGAAAAAGTTAGATGGGTAGTACATAAAAATGCTATGTGCTATTTTGAACAAATCCTGGCAGCAACACTTCACAAAACAACAGCTGTATGATCACTTACATCCCATCTCACAAACCATCCAAGTAAGATGAACTAGATATGGGAGCACCTGCTGGAGAAGCAAAGATGAACTCATAAGCTAAGTTCTTCTAAGAATCCCTATACATGGACATGCTAGTATTGGCCAACCAGTAAGAATTTAAATCAGCTCTATGCAGGCACTGGACCTGCCAGGAGCAATGGATGAGAGGGATGGAGGGGAGAGAGAGAGTCAGGGAAATCCATACTGTCAGTGCAACTTGATGATTTTTAAAAAATTGCATTTACTCATGAATTATCATCTGCATATATTTAATGACACTAATAATATAGGCATTTTCTATCAATTGCAATGTCCATAAAAATTGTTATCATATAAGAGAGAGAGAGAAAGAGAGAGAGGAACTCAATTTATTACTATACAGTCGCACTTCACAGCTGTGACATACAATTAGCCATTCAATTCTGCACATTTTTGCCATCTTTACATGACTTGGCAGCAGTAGCAGCAACAGACTTGGCAGTTTTAGTTCTTTCATTAATTAAAGAATGTTGAGGACCCAGATTAAATTCTTTGTATTTCTTTTTTTTTAAACCCTGTTTTTAGTTACATTTTTTTCTCGACCCACTGAACGGTTCCCATTTTATTTTATTCTAATTTATTTGGGACTTGTTTTCATCCAATGCCATCAAGATTTTAATCCAATAGAAGAAATTCCTGAAGCCAAAAGATTGAATCAAAAGCCAGAGAGAAGCAACAGCAGTCAGTGAGGCAACAAAAAAACTTGTAGCATATTAAGAGGTGGATATAGAATTTTTCTCGGGAGTTTTTGCCAGGAAAATATTTTATAAAAGGAAAGGGTTGGCACTAAAAACCAAATAAATAACATTTCAGTAGTATAAAAAAAATTACTTCAAGTGCAAAATAATCTTAGTTTAAAGTATGATGGAAGGAGTTCAGCATTTGTATTTTTCTTCTTTTTTATTGTTTTAGGTGAGTTAAGGAAATCTTGATGTTCTATAAGAAGGTAGTATTAACATTGATTGATTGATTTTAACAGCAAGTCAAACCTTCTGGGGTTATTTTATACCAAGAGGTTATATACATTATATATTTACATTTTTTGTGTAGTTTCTGAAGGTTTTGGCTCGTGGTTACATATCAAGTATTTTTATCAAATACCAATAATTTGCAAATAGATGTTTGACCCATAGATGTGACTGACAGTCACTACCAATCTGGGTCAAAGGGGACCTGAGAGTAATGGTAATGAAAAGTTAACTACACTCTCCAAAGCTCAATAACTAGAGCCTCACCAACAGATGTAGTTTAGTGTCATACCCAGGACACCTATTTTGGGGGGTGAAGGAGTTTTACTCCTCTCCAGAGGATGGATATAGTTAGTGTATTCTAAACCTTACTGATAGGATGTGGTAATATTAAGAGTGGCTTGATGTGGAGCAATGACTAACAAACTCAGATTATAATTCTTTACTACTGGGGAAAGTTAAATCTTCTTGGAACATTATGCCAGGCTAAGTTAAGCTTAGTATCTGACACTATAAAAGCCTTTACTTACAGAGATCAATTTTGAATAGGTGGGGTTGGATAAATGAAAGTATGATGGTTGTTAAAAACTGGTAAAGGAAAGAATACATTTTATAAGACAAATAATTTTGTCTCTTATCAGTTTTTATATCCTTAGGATAAAGTTTCAATAATGTATATTTCATCACTTTCTGTGGTTCTTTATACTAATGGACACATGTCCTGGTTAAGACTGGTGGACTGAATTCCGTTCATGTCTCTCTTTGCATACACACTAATCACAGACTACTTTTATAACACATATGCGCGCGCGCACACACACGCTGAAAACATGATTATCCTTGTTAAGTTTAAAACTTGTCTTTACTATCTTGGACCTATATACTAGGAGATATGCCATTGTATTGTACTGGATATAGATGCACCATTGTTCTTTATCTATCATCAGTAAAAACACAATAATTGCCTCACCATGTTGCAGTTGGTGTTCACTGACTTAAACAATTCACAGTAATAGTGTTTTATAGTAAACTAGCTTAGTAGCCATAAAAATGACAAAATTATTTACAGATTGGCACTTCTGCCTTAAATAAGAGTATGTACTCACTACGCCAAGGATCCAAATGTCAGTCCTAGCCCTCTGCCCAAGATCAGTGTAGCATCTGTGCACTTTGCCTACCTTAGTATTTCGAAGTTAATTTCAACATTGTCCAAGTTGCAAAATACTGGTACAGTGGATGTGTCACCAGCCTGTGGTTATTGAGATTGGATTTTTGAATCAGAGCAGGTTTCCTTAATTTCATGTATCTGTTTGATACCATATTGTGACAGAAGTTAGAAATAAAGAAGCATACAGAAAAATCACACTAATCATTATGAAATATGATATAAATGTGTTAGCTTTTATAACCCAACGGTTTTTATTTATAACCAACAGTAACCAATGAGTCTTAATATTTCATATTTCACACTATTAACACTAATATAAATTAATAAGATCTGTTATAACCACGGGATTATATTTGTAAAATATGATTATATTTGGAAATAAGATCTGTTATAACCACGGAATTATATTTGGAAAATATGATTATATTTGGAAAATAAATTTATTTCTCTGAAATTCTATTAAATATTAACAAATGTCTAGTTTTTTTTCTTCCAAAACTTGATCAACCTATCAATTAAATTTTGAAATCTTTAATATTGTAGAAAAAAGAAACTTTAAAATCTATACCAAATTGAAATGAAAAACTGTTGGTTTTATGGCATGCCAACCCTTGTTGTCAGTCCTTTTTTCAAGTAATTATATGGTTTCAAGTAACTATTCCTATTTCATAATGATTTGTTTGCAGTTATGTTTTCAAGTATTTCAATTTGATATTAATAATTTGCACATACTTATGATTTCAAGTATTTTAAGCAATTATATGGCTTCAAGTAACAAATAATAATCCTTTGTAAATGATAATAGCTTCAAGTAGCTATTCTTAATACAAATAAGTTGCAGTTATATGGATTCAAATATTTTTATCTAACACTAATAATTTTCAAGTAGGTTCCTATCTATGGATCAAATTGATCTAACAGGTACTATGTCTCCAAGTCAAAGTGAATCTGGGAGTCATGGCAATGAAGGAGTACTTTTTAATCCTCCAAAGTGCTCCAGAACTCAGTGCAATTTAGTCATACCTGGCACACCTCCCTGTTTTTGGTTTGGGGCGAGGTAGGGTCTTACAAGGTGATGTGGGAAATGGATCAAGCAGATAAAGTGAAAAAAAAGAAAAGATTCAATTAAAAATTGGTCCTTTATGGTTATCTACATTTGACTAAGCTGACCCAGTTTTGGATAAAGTGTGTAAATGTGTGTATGAGAGAGAAAAGTTACAAATGATTATTCCTATATCATAGAACAAAATAAAGGGAAATTGAATCAAAGAATCTTAGAGTCGAATCTCTCACCTGATTACTGAAGTTAAGCAGGAATGAGCCTATTCAGTATGTTGTATACTCATAATACATATACAAATATAAGTGGAAACATAGTCAACAATAATGACGAACTTCAATGAATGAACAAACACACTTCTTTATAAAGATATATCTCTTACAGCACTTTATTCTCAAAAGGGTTGATGTTTCTTGTATGTGAGAGGTGAGATGGAGATGGACTGCCACATATTGACCCCAAGTTGTTCTGACCATAGCAGCACTTTTTTCGCATTCTGGCTGGGCTGCTCAACCGTGAGTCACTGAGGGCCCAAGCCCTCAGTCTAGAACTGGTTCTCACTCCGCTGGCATCCTATCTCCAACTGGAACTGCAGCCGACTCAAGCCGTCTGTGGCACCTGGTTATATAATTGTCTCACACCCACCTATTTCCTGTGGGAGTACGCATCTGCCACCATCACCGAATTCAACCACATCCACAGGTCAAGGTGATATTCCGACATCTTCGACCGGATGCACCTGTTTCGCTGTTCTTCTGCTTATTTACACAGGTGCATCTCTTGATCGACAGCTCAATCGAGGGTCAATATGTAACAAATACTTAAATAGGAGATCATCTTAATGACAACAAATAGTGAAAGCAACCTGAAGCCTGTGTGCAAAGCTTACTAAACATAGCAAAAACTATTTCCTTTGTATTAATATATAATAAAATACTCTAACATTTGGAAAACAATTGTAAATAAGATAATCCTTTTCTAATCTGAAACCCATGTCTTTACATGGTTAATCTAACAAATGCATGTCTAAAAATAAGAGGAGAGTACACCTCAGAAGTTGATATCCACTAAACACAATCCAAATGGGGAGAGAGAGAGAGAGAAAAGAAAATTGTATAGCACAGATTTATTAGGGGAGGAGGTCTCAAAGTAGTTGAAGTCCTGACTTTTTACCTTAGTTTGAATACTACCTATAATTCCTGGATGAAAACATGGAACTATCTTAGCTACAGACCTAGCCCAAGATTTCAGGAGTTATGTTTATCATAAGTCTCAATTAGGGGAAGGGCCAACAGTATTTAATCTCAAAGGGTTCAACGTGGAAAACTGTTTCCCAGAAACTGATCTATACTGAAAGAATTTAATGACTTTTTTCATTGCTTAGCTTAAACTTCTTGGTTACAACAAATACAAATAATTATTTTATGCTTTCTAAATCCTAACTAACATTATTCTGGAGTATAAGAGTTTAATTTATGGTGATAAAGTTAATTTCCATGGGCCAATAAGACTTAAAATAACAATGTGTTAAGTTTTACTACACTGGGGTATAGTGATAAGGAAGCAACAATAATATATTTGGTTGGTTGTTTTTTTTATGGCATATCAACTTTGGTAGGTTATGTAATGTTAAATTTTATATATATATATATATATATATATATATATATATATATATATATATGAGTAGTTTGTAGGTTACTTTTTTTTTTCACATAGTAAAATGGTTTCAAGTACTGCTATCTAACACTAATAATTCTATTTGTATACAGTTAAATAGTTTCAAGTCTAGCCATTTAACCTAAGTAATTTTATTTATAAAGTATTTCTATCAAATTAGATACTAATATTTTGTTTGCATTCAGTTAAATGATTTCAAGTATTGCTATCACCAATAATTTGATTCAACATTATTCATTCATTTGCACACAATTAAATGTTTTCAAGTATTGCTAGTTAATACTATTATTCCAATTTAACATAAGTCATTTGCTTGCACACAGTTAAATGGTTCTAAGTATAGTAAATAATTAAATAGCTTTGTTCGACCCATTGATGAGACTATAACATGTACTACTACTCTGGGTCAGAGTGAACCTGGAAGTAATAGCAATTAAGGGGTACTCCACATTCCCCAAAGCTCCTGATCTGGAGCAATACCATTGGATGGTTTAGTGTCATATCTACAACACTCATAGTGTTAGAGGTCTTACTCCTTTGTAAAGAAGCAGTCAGTATATTCTACAGTTCCAGCCAACTGGGCTTATATGGTTAGGTTACATTATTTTGTCTAATGGCCTCTCAAACATTGTGGATTATTTAATGCTGAATCTGGTTTTGTTATATACATATATATGATTTTTAAGTGAATAGTGTATACATAGATTGGTTGGTTGGTTAGTTAGGTTTCATAGCATATCAACCTTTGTGGGTTATTTAATGCAAAATCCATTTTTAAACAAATAATCAGTTCTATTTCAAACAATTCAATTTAGCATGAGTACACATTTTAATTGTCAAAAGTATTTCTATTTCAAGCTATTCAGTTTAGTCAAATAGTTCTAATTCAAACAATTCAGTTTAGCATAAGTATGCAGTTTACTTCTATTTGACCCATAGAGAGGGCCCTATTAGGTGCTACCATTCCAGGCCAGAGTGGACCTGGAAGCAATGGCAATGAAGGGGTGCTCTGCATTCCCCAAAACTCCAGCATCACTGGAACCTCACCATCAGATTGTTTAGTGTCATATCCAGGACACACGTTGAGGGGGGGGTCTTACCCCTCTGCAGAGGTGCAGTTGGTGTGTTCTACAGCCCCAGCTGACAGGGCTAAGATATTTTGTTTTTTAAACAAAGTTGTATGGTTTCAAATTAATAATAATAATAGTTCTTAGTAAATGACTGAACAGTTCTATTTGACCCATAGATGTGACTGTAACAGGTGTTAACAATTTGGGCCAGAGTGAACCTGGAAGTAATGGCAAGAAGAGGTACTCCACATCCCCCAAAGGTCCAGGAGTCTCACTCCACTGCAGAAGTGCAGTCAGCATATTCTACAGCCCAAGCCAACAGGGCACCAATAAGATTAAGTAAAATTATCATTATTATTAGTAGCAGCAGCAGCAGCAGCAGCACCACCACCACCAAAAGTAATCCCGCTCCATAAGAATAAAAATGAACTATCCCCAACCTTGACAGTAGATATATGGTCAAGTAATTAGTCTGACAAAAATATAAATAAAATGCATCATTTTACCTGTTCACTTGAAGACAGCAGAAGACTGGAAAATCCTGTCTAGAAAATTTTAAGCTTTACTATCACATTTTTTGAATTTAGAATCCTTTGGCCAAAGGAGGCGGGGGAGTGATACCACCACAAAGGAGCAAAAATGAACTCTTGCAGTAAATATATGGTAAAGCATTAAGTCTGACCAAAAATATAAATGAGAAGAATCAATTTGACAGTTCACTTGAGGACTACAAAAACTTGAAAATCATGGGTAAGGAGAATTTGAAGCTTTACTATCATTATTTATTTCATTTCCTGTCAGTCTTTATTATCAAAGAATTAATGTACATAAATCTAGAGTCTTGCAGTTTTTTCATAGATAACTTTTGAAGAAAGACAGTGGGGAGGCGTGATCAAAAATTTTATCTGTAAAATGCCTTGAAAGCAAAGTACCAGTACAAATATTATCAAGCCAAAAAATTTATGAATAAAGAGCTATGTAGGCTTTATACTCAGTTAAAACTTAATTATGTTAAAGGATTAAGTATCCACTCTTTTTGTTAATTTTTAATTTTTTATTTATTTATTTTTTTGTGGCTTGCTGAAGCATCTTCTTCCTCTGAAGAATACCAAGCCACATCTGTGACAGAAGTACAGATATTAATTAATCCTTGGATTTGGTATAGCCACATTACACTACCCAAGAAAAATGTCTCATCCAAATCAACATGGGACTCAAATTACAGATGTGAGTGTCATGCAGCATCATGCAAATGTTGGCTGTTCTAATTTCTGGTACACAAATGACCAAAGCCACAGCTTAACCAAGAGACACCAACAGAAAAAAAGGGATTAAAAGACAAGAGAAAAGTACTTCAATGTTATTTTAAGGGCAATTCTATACAAAGAGAGAACAGAAAAAGAATGATAGAAATTTGGACAGAATCTCCTAAATCTAATACAAGCCAAAGACTTCCTGACTAAACTAGAATGATTTTAAAGAAAGGTTGGTTTTCTGACCTTGAGATAAGTTATGTAAGTTATGAAGAATATGAGCAAGAGCCCTCAAGCTGAAATACTGAAAAATCAAACAACACAGACCCAAGTAGCACAAAACCAATGTTAACACAAAAAGACAGAATAAATTTAGCTAATAAAGAAAATCATGACTGAAAAGAAGACTACATTACCATCCCTCAGGAACCAACACTGAAGAAAAAAAGGAAAAAAAAAAGCCAAGGTAGAAACCAAAAAAGTAAACAGATTACTAACAAAGGCAATATTACTGGACTAAATGAGCTAATTTATGCAGGAGCCAAACTAGTCTGTGATAAAATTGGTATTCCCGAGGGAACTTAAACAAAAATATAAAACCTGAATGGGAAATTAGACTAGAAAAACAGATAAGGAAACTGCGACAAGAAGCAAAAGTGCTAAGGAAGGAAAAACAGGCAAGGATATATTGAAATGAAAAGATTAAAAAAACAGCAGACAAGCCTGAAAATAAAACTTGAAAAGATAAAAAGGTATTGGCAAAAGAAGGGAGACTCAAAAGTTACCAGGACTGGGTTAAAGCAATAGAAACATAACAGGACCTTTTAAGAAAAAAAAAAACCTGCCAGTAAGTCATTGGTTTGGCATACATGCCAGGAGATTTCACAATAACTAGCATAGTTCACATTGCACCTAGTGATCCTATAACCACCATTCACCAGCAGTGTACGAGTCTTGGCTCTTATGCAATCTCCTCCTCCTCCAAATCTTCACTATAAAAAAGACCTTGTGTCAAATCCTGCCAGGTGAGTGACATGGATAAATAAAACCATAAGTCCAATGCAATGTAAATCTATGCTTGTCATTGAAACTACACTTGGCATGAATGTCAAACTACAACTGGATGCAAAGGAAGCAAAACAATTTTGGAGTAAAACATGGGAACAGAAAGAATATAAGAGAAAGGATGAATGGATAAACATGAAAAAAAGAATTAGCACTTGAAGGCCCTGATGTGGACATACACCCATACTCACTTTAGGTTACAGTCAATAAAGTATCAAATTGGAAAATGTCAGGCCATGAAGACATACATGGATTTTAGTTTTAAGAATTCTAGTCCCTCAAGGACAGTTTGGTTTTACAACTGAGTAAATGCCAAAAAAAGAAGCAAGTATATCTCAACAGATGGCTAAGAGAAAACCCATGTTGATCTCAAAAGGAACTACCATTTTATGTGCCATGGACTATTTCCAGAAGAATAGAAAGGATGCTGCATAAGAACAAAAGAAACAAGTGACCTACTAGACATAGATCAGAGCATCCTCAAGAAGATCAAAAATGAGGTAGAAAAATGTTGCCATGGTATGGATTGACTACAAAAACATCTATAATATGGCCCCACATACTATAAAACCCAACCTATCAAACAAGTATATCAAGCTTTGTAGGTTATTTAATGCCAAATCCTGTTTATACATATGTTTTTTTTAACAAATAGATTGTAGTTAACATTTTGAACAAGCCAGAGTTCATTTGTTTGCACACAGTTAAATGGTTTCAAGTACTGCTATTTAACACTATTCCTTCTTTTTCACAGATCATTTCAAGTATTGCCATGTAACAATAATGATTCAATTTAACATCAGTTGTTTGTTTGCATACAGTTAAAATTGTTCAACAGTTCTACCTGACTCTTAGATGGGACCCTGACAAGTACTACCACTCCAAGTTAGTGTAGGCCTGAGAGTAATAGCAATGAAAGGATACTCCACATTCCCCAAAGTTCCAAGGCTGAAGCTTCACCATGAGATGGTTTACTATCATATCTAAGACACTCGTTGTTGTTGTTGTTGGGGGGGGGTCTTACTCCTCTGCAGAGGTGCAGCCAACACATTCTAACACCCCCAGCAGACTGGGCTTGCAAACTTGGATAATATGTCTGACAATGTGCAAAATATATGATAAAGTCATAAACTTCCATCATGGAAGCCATGAAAAACTGAAAATTGGAATTACCAGGAGGAAAAACTTTACCAGAGGTGAAAAATACATTGAGGCATCTTACTGAGATATTTGCTCTTGCTATTATTTGTAATAATAATGATACCACTCAATTATAAACTTAGGTAATGCACTGTGAGCTACAAATTTCCAAAATCACAAGAAAAGATTAATCACCTTATGTACATGGACAACACCAAGCTATTTGCAAAATATGATTAAGAACTGGAGACTTTGATACAGCCAGGATATGGGAATGAAATTTGGTATAGAAAAATGTTCCATACTTATAATGAAAAGAGCAAAAAGAGAAACAATGAAAAGAATAGAACTGCAAAATCAAGAAAGGATCAGAATGCTTGAAAAGGAAAACTACAAGTACCTGGAAATATTGGAAGCAGATACCATCAAACAGAGATAAAAGAAAAAATAAGAAAAGAGTACCTCAGACTAATCAAAATTCTTGAAACCAAGCTCTGCAGCAGAAATCTCATAAAATGGATAAACTCCAGAGCAGTCCCTCCTTGTAAGGTACTCAGGGCCATTCTTAAAATGAACAAAGGAGTAACTTGGACAAATGAACCAAAGGGCAAAGAGACTGAAGACTACACAAAAGACCTTACATCCAAAAGATGACAGACAATATGTATCAAGAAAAAAAAAAAGGGTTAAGAGACTTGCCAACATTGAAGACGGCATAGATGCATCAATACAAGAGCTCAAGGACTACAAAGAAAAACTAATCACAGCAGTCAGTAACAGCATTGGCAACATAAGACCAAATAGAAAAACAACAAAAACTCAGATACAGAAATGGGAAGAAAAACAAGTGTATGAAGATTTCAAGTGACAAACTAATGAAATTGCACATGAAAAGACCTGGACATGACAACCAAAAGGAAACCTCAAGAAAGAAACTTAACCTTTTGTAATAACAACACAAAAAGGACTAATTATATTAAAGCAGAAATTGATAATACCCAATAGAATAGCAAGGGTAGATTGTGTGTAGAAAAAAAGGAAATAGTTAATCACATAAGCCATTGCAGCAAACTAGCATAAAAAGAATACAAGACTAGGAATGATTGGGTAGGAAAGGTAATCCACTGGAATAGTGCAAGAGATCAAAATTTGACATACTATTAAATGGTATACACACAAACTAGAATCAGTCCTAGAGAACAAGATCCATAAAATTGTCTGGGATTTTGAGATACAAACAAATCACCTAATCATGGCCAGAATATCAGACAGTGTTAATTGACAAACAAAAAAAAGTAGGAGGAGGAGAGAGAGGTTTTGAAGATTTTGGCCTTCTGGCAGGCCAGAGAGTGAAAATAAAAGAAAACGAAAATTTAGACAAATACTTGGACTTTCCCAGAAACTGAAAAGACTGGAACCTGAGGGTCGAGGTAATACCAATTATAGTTGGTGTACTCAGAATGTTCCCCAGATCTTGCCAAAGGAATTTAAGGAATCAAAAATCAGTGGGAGAATTGAAACCATCCAGACAAGTATTGCTGAGATCAGCTTGAATACCCAGAAGAATTTTGGAGATGTAAAGAGACTTGCTGTCACTCAGACTCCAATTGAAGACCACCAGCTAATGTTGGTATGAAAAACTTACAAGTGGAATGATAATGTCATTTTGATTGATGGATTAATTTTAAAGATATGTCAACCTGTCTAGGATTATTTTATGCGTTGAGGTTAAGAAATCAATGTTCATTTTTACATTTTTAGTGTGGTTATTTCTTAAGAGGATTTTTTTAATGCACAGTCCTGCTGAATATGAATAATTTCTGAACAGATCCATTCAGTTCAGAATGGACCTGGAAGTAAGGGCAATGAAGGAGTTCTTTACAACTGGAGCCCACCATCAAATCATGTTCAAAAGTTTTAGTATTTTGTGCTTGAAGTTTGGTGTCTTTTTTGTACTTTAATTTATTATCTTTTTTTTGGTACTTTAATTATTGGAAGCTGTTACAGATGTGCCTAGACTTAAAAACAGTGGTTCCTAATGGCTGTATCATGAGATGTGTCTATACATGCCATAAAAATATATGAAAAACTAGGATTAAAGAAATAACTTCTATTGTAGTAGAGTATTTGAAAAATTTGAAACAGAAATTGACATATTATTCTTCATTATTAAAAACCATTTTTAATTATTTCATAAATATTCAATTAAATTTATTCTTAATTATATGCCAATACTTTTATATTCTAAATTCAGAAAAGGGAGATGACAGAAAAGTCATTATTTTCAGGATATCACAGATTCTGCAACATTCCTGTCATAATATTTCAAATGTCAATTCGATAAGAAATACTGAAAAAGATTTTCCTTGTTGTAAGGGTGGAATCAAATTAGTTTTGGATCTGTTATTTCTAATAGGTCAGTACTTTAATATTCATTTATATACATAAAACAATTGTAGATCCTAAAAATACTGAATAAACAAAATTCAAGTGTGTGTAACATTTATTTTCAATTAACAGATACAAAAATCTATAATTTCTAGTTATTATGTACAATCTAATAACTTGATCACAAAAGTTCATTCATTTTCATGGTAGGTCCAAAGAGAAAAAGAAATATTTTTAAATGAATGTGCACAAAGATTTGTATTCTTTTAAAAGAGTTATTTATGTATTTTGTTCTTACATATGAGTATGTTTCAAGTTTATTGCTTTTGTCAGAACATATATGACACAAGGCCTTGTGAGTGGGGTACTCAATAAGAATTGAACTCGCTTGTGTCTGAAGTTTGAATGGGTTTCAGTTGGTTATTTTTTTTATATAGCAGTCACCCCTTTCTTTTCTTTTCTCCAAATGTGTCTACCTTAGTCTGTTCACCCCAAATTGGTCTTTGATATTTCATGTTTTTATCCTTTTACACTGTGTGTGCATGTGTGTGTGTGCATGTGGTAGTGTGGTTGGAAATTAACTGGTAATTATTTTTTACTAATTTTTTTCTAATAATTTTTGTGTGTGTGTGTGTGTGTGTGTATATCTATCTATCTATCTATCTATATATATATATATATATATATATATATATATATATATATGTTTGTTTCCATTTGTGTGTGTATAATTCATGTTTCATACAATGTTGGCTTAAATTTATGAAATTTTTATCCTTTATTTAAAGTAATGTATAGTCATTAGTTTGGTATACATGCATAATTTTAAATTTACCTTGACTACATTCATATAGGTGTTTGAGTACATTTAATTTTCTATTTTTTATAATTTTAATATTGCTCTTGTGAAGAGATATTCTGGTATTGAGGGCCTGTGTTGAACCTATTTATAAATTTTTACACTTGTTACAAAAGCTTGGGCAGAAGATATGGGACAATTCCTTTACCATCAAAATCCTGACACAAGAAAACTAACAAGGAGACTTGAAAGAATAAGATTGATTATAATAAACAGTGTTCCATTGTCTTGAATAATAACTTGCTGCTTAAATATACACTCTTCTATATATATATATATATATATATATATATATATATACACACACACACACACACACTATGTATCACATCCTAACACACTGTAACATGCATCTCTGATCTGATTTAAAAGAAAAAAAAAAAGGAAAGTGATTTTGTATCCTGTTGCTAGCAAAATAATGTCTATCATGCAGCAACTTCAGATCAATTAGATATGATGATGGATAGAAGAGGTAAACAATAATTATGGCTTTATCCAGAATCATGTGGACAATGTAAGAGAAAATCGTTTCTTTGGTAGCTTACTGGCAAAATTTAGACAAATGTGGTTGGAAAGATAAGGGACAAGCATATTAAAGCAGTTGTTTATTGCCAAAGATGATGATGGCTATAAATTTTATGGACTTCAAAAGATAAATAAAATAAGAGACAAAATAAATTGACAAAAAACATAGGTTTCCAACTTTCTTGGACTGATGTAAAACCAAACTCAGCCAAAAATGTTATTTACTCAGATCACTTTGGATCTTTTTCTGAAACTGATTTATAGGCTTTTGAATAAAATCATTACCCACTTCCCACCAAAAAATTCTATGAATTGTAAGGCACGACTTACACATTAAGTGAATTTTTTTTTCTTATTTGAGTCCATCTAAAATAGTGAAACTTGTTCTGTGCTAACATCTTTGAAGAATTTCACTGCATCTTGTATTTTATGAAAAATTTATAAGTCACTATTTCAATTGAACCTGATATACAAATGAATACTATTTTTCTGTTTGATCGATAAAATTCATTAAGACAACACTTTCCTTTCAGCAATAGCATAGCAATGTAGGTTGGTTGGTCAGGCTTCATGGCATATAAATGCTTATAGGTTATTTAATGCCTAATCCTGTTTATATATAATTCATAAACAAATAGTTTGTAGGTAATATCATTTTCAAATAAGCTAGAGCTCATTTGTTTGCACACAGTTAAATGGTTTCAAGTACTACTTTCAAACACTAATAATTCTATTCAACATTATTCATTCATTCATTTGCACACAAATTCTGGTTCAAAAATTTACATCCTCATTCACCATTAAACTGCAACCAAGGGTTCAACAGGAGTAAAAAAACCCCAAAAAACTGCCATTCCAACAGACAGTTGTTTCCAATCATGTCTGCAAGATGAGATGAATCATGGCTTCATGTCTAAGAGAGACACTCAAATATATTCTATATAAAATTAATTGCACTTTACAGTGGCAACTTGAAAGTTTCCTTACATTCATCATTTTAGCCTTTTGAATGGTGATTTATTTTGACAGCAAAGAGAGAACAAAGATAACAGCAACATTGCAATCCAGGGTAAAGGAGTAATATTATCAATTATTATATCAGGTTCTTTGGTGTGGGAGCAGGCTTGTAGCTGTAATGGGGGTTAAAATTCTGGGTGGAGACTGCCTTGTTCAATCTTCAGTAGTGGTGAGTGTATAAAGGTTTGTATTTTTAAATATGAGGAGACAGGTTTGGGCAATAAGATCTGTGTATCTGGATACTATGAATAAACCATTGTTTTAATATGGCCCAATAATATTTTGTCACACCAAAATGTATATATGTTTAATCAGATAATTTAAATATTTGAGATACTCCTTCATTAAAATTCAAAATAAGCCAAACTATGTAATAGAATCTTTGATGCAAGATTCATACTTAATTATAAATATTGAATTCTAGAACAGTTGATCTTAGTAATTATTATTATTAATCAAATTGTAAATATCTTCTTTGGGCACCTGTACTATATATATAAATATATATATATGAGAGGGGGGATCTAAATTTTTATACAAGTGCACAAACAAACACACATGAACACATACTTTCATGTAGTAAAGAATCAATTTCAAGAACAATCATTTTAAAACACACAACTGCTAGAAAATTTAATTCAAATTTGAAAATATTAGCATCTCCAAGAAATTTTATCTACTACAGACTATTTATCCAGTTGCTAAATGCAGTGTAGCTGAGGTTACCCACCTGACTTTCACTGTTTGCGTTTAGAGCAATAGAAATCTATGTTTATGAGACATGGTCAAAATGCACCAAGATTATGATCTCATTATAGTTATAAAAGTGTTAGACCATTAGTGGTGCCTGTACACTGAATTCTTTTCAGGAAACATGTTTGTAATGCATAAAACATTTTATGGCTAAATAAACAATGGCAGGGTACTCATCTGATGATTTTCAGGTTTTTATAATGGAATGTAACTTTGATGGATGCTTGGTCTAGTAAATGGAGTTGATAGGTCACTCAGAGTAAAAGGAAGTAATGTTTAACAATTGGGGGGGTTGATACTGACACACCTGGAATTTACCAAGGCTTTATGCTACATTCAAACAAATCTAATCTATAGATGTCTCATATCCCAAGAACATAAGCAGTTAAGGGGATAAAATCCAACAATCACAAATTTTGCTTCTTGCATTCCATATCAAAATTTAGTATGTTTAGTTGAGTCTGGCAAATGGCCAAACAGAGGAGAATGCAGAGTTGGAAGATGGTGTTATGTCTTTCAAGTTTGGAAGGGCCTGTCTCCTTGAAAGACGTATACTATGAGTAATTACTCAAAGTAGGTAGTCAAATTTTAAAAAATAAATTAAATAAAATAAATAAATAAATAAAAGCTTTATCGCCATAAGAAAATATTTCTAAATATTGGGGCAGATGGATTTGGTAATACTCTGGCAATGGGAGCAGGGGCTTTTAAAAACAAAATTTTCACTTGAGGTTTTTGTTTTAATATTAAAAAAAATTAAAATGGGTATTTGTTTCTATTTGTGTATATATATCTTACACCAAGATAAATCTGAAATAATTTCAGTGAAAACATTTGCTGCTCTTATTATCCATCATCAAACATAACTTGTAGCAGCATTCATGGCATAAACGTAGATTGAAGTTAAAAGCCACAGAAGAATTAGGTTTGTCTAAGCTGAAAATAATAATTGTTTAATGAACTAAACAAAGTTAAACTTAGTAAATCCTTATGCAGGATGTACATATAACATTACATTTAATGTCATAGTAAATGAACTCAGCAAATAGAGTTTAAATCCAGAACAAAACTTTGGATTTCACTTCATGCTAATGTTCTTGAGAAAGGCATGAATACATCTCTTCTACCTTCCCAGCTAACTATGGGTAAATAGTAGGACAAACTGGGCTCTTTAACCTTGGTACATCAACCAATCAAGAAGGAAAACTTAACTCAAACCAACTATACTCAGCTTAAATTGACCTTGTGTGGCATCCTACCAGTGGTGGAGAGGTTGGATAAATACATATTTATTCATATGAGCCTGTCTATGTGTTACATACACAAAAATTATATCCAGATTATCTGCTCATATTTGTTGGATCTAAAATAGTTTACCACAACACCAGACTCATAAGACTGAATGGCCTGTTAACATAATATATATATATATATATATATATATATAAAAAGGTGTGTGTGTGTGTGTGTGTGTGCACGCACACAAAGGTTTGTTCTGTTAACAATGTTTGCCTCAATTCTTCAACCATTGGCAATCACTTCTTTCTTAAATTTTAATGTATAGCATACAAACAGAGTGCTAAAATAACTTTTAAGTAAAAATTTACAAGGTTCAGTGGTTAATAATTATTTTCCTTCCAAAATAGTTTGTTAGCACAGAAAATGTTTATACGTAAATGGTAGAGTGATCAATTCTATCAGAAAAACCTTAGTCAATCAAAATGCAGTCAATAATGAACTGTCCTTACTAAATTTCCTCACCACCAGAATTTGTTGTGTTACTATATATAAAAAATAAAAAGCAAATGAAAGTTCTGTCGTATTTGTTTAAGTAACCCAACTCATGATATTACAGGTTCCATAAAAAGACAGTATACATCTTCCTCAATCCTGTCACATACAACTTTGGCAGTTTGTTAACACAGATTTTACTGATAAAAAATAGATAAATAAATAAAATGCTGACAACATAAACACAAGTAAAAACAAGGATAATTCTTTATGTATTGAATGTATTATTTTCTTCTCTGCAACCCAAGCTTGATCATCTAAGGGTGAAGTGCCCCTCTCTCTCATTGCAATCCATGACAGTGTGAAGAAAGCCAATTGGCCATTGCATGCATCTTTCAAGCATCATGAGACACAATATGCACAACTTTGACGTTGGGAGAGAGGCGAAATCCTTATATGTGACAGTAGCAAGCTGGGGAGAGTGGCAGCAATTATCAAGAGTGTAATTTGTCAGATTATACAGTCTGGTGGTGTGTCACCCTACAAGACAGACTTGAGGAATGGATACAGGCAAGATTGAGAAGTAGACATGCATACCAAAGTTAGGAAAAAGGAGTAGCTGGGAGATAGAAATGGAAAAGGATAGAGGATTTGAAGAACAATTGGGTGGAGATGGATATCAGTATGAGCAAAAGAAAATAGAGTGGGTGCAAAGGAGAGTAAAGAAATGTTAAAAACAGAAATTTTTCATTTAAGAGAAAATCTTAGAAAAATTAAAGAACTGATTTAGAGTTAAATTGAAAAATCTAATTAAAAAAAAATAATATCAGAATAGAAAAACTTAAATATTTTGTAAATAGTTTTGAATTTACAATAAAATTTATCAATTTAGACAAGTATTTTTCACCCATCTCTTTAGTTTTAGTTACTTAAAACAATCTAAGGAAAACATTAATACAAAATTATCTGACCAACTCGATAAGATAACATTATAATTCATTGAGTGTATGTATTACTATGTAAAAATAGATAAGACCTTTATGAAATTGAGGCAGCAGGTTTAGACATCCCCAGAAAGGATCAAGTAGCCTGCTGGTATGGTAGGGTCAACTTTACTTGTAAAGGCAAACCCAGCTACACACGATGATACTAAATATAACAAATTTCTTTTCTCTACAGACTAGATACCAACGTTGTGGGTATAGAAAATTGCAGCCAATTTACAAAATAAAATTTAAATCTATCACAACTAAGTTGGGTCATCATTCTATGACATTGATTAATATGGTTTGATTGTGTTTTATGGAATACTAACCCTTATGGGCTTTTTCATGCCAAATCATATATATATATATATATATATATATATATTCATTTGAATAGTTTGTAAGAAACATTTTTAAATAAATCAGCTCATTTGTTTGCACAAATCTAATGGTTTCAAGTTTTGCTATCTAATATTAGTAATTCTATTCTATATTAATCAGTAAAATGCAATCAAATATTGCTACTAAACATTAGTATTCTATTTATCAAGTATTCCTATCTAATTTAATATTCAACATTTGTTCGCAAATAGTTAAATGGTTTCAAGTATTTCTATTTATCAAGTATTTCTATTTAATACAAAACACTTGCACACAGCTGTGTGGTTTCAAATCAATAATAATTACTCTTAGTAAATAAATGAAGTTCTATTTGACCAATAGTTATGCACTACTACTCCAGGTTTCAAATCAATAATAATTACTCTTAGTAAATAAATGAAGTTCTATTTGACCCATAGATATGTACTACTACTCCAGGTTTCAAATCAATAATAATTTTTCTTAGTAAATAAATGAAGTCCTATTTGATCCATATATATGCACTACTACTCCAGGTTTCAAATCAATAATAATTTTTCTTAGTAAATAAATGAAGTTCTATTTGACCCATAGATAAGCACTACTACTCCAGGTTTCAAATCAATAATAATTTTTCTTAGTAAATAAATGAAGTTCTATTTGACCCATAGATAAGCACTACTACTCCAGGTTTCAAATCAATAATAATTTTTCTTAGTAAATAAATGAAGTTCTATTTGACCCATAGATAAGCACTACTACTCCAGGTTTCAAATCAATAATAATTTTTCTTAGTAAATAAATGAAGTTCTATTTGACCCATAGATATGCACTACTACTCCAGGTTTCAAATCAATAATAATTATTCTTAGTAAATAAATGAAGTTCTATTTGACCCATAGATAAGCACTACTACTCCAGGTTTCAAATCAATAATAATTATTCTTAGTAAATAAATGAAGTTCTATTTGACCCATAGATATGCACTACTACTCCAGGTTTCAAATCAATAATAATTATTCTTAGTAAATAAATGAAGTTCTATTTGACCCATAGATAAGCACTACTACTCCAGGTTTCAAATCAATAATAATTATTCTGAGTAAATAAATGAAGTTCTATTTGACCCATAGATATGCACTAATACTCCAGGTTTCAAATCAATAATAATTATTCTCAGTAAATAAATGAATTTTTATTTTCCCATAGATAAGCACTACTACTCCAGGTTTCAAATCAATAATAATTATTCTTAGTAAATAAATGAAAAGTTCTGTTTTACACATAGATAAGCACTACTACTCCAGGTTTCAAATCAATAATAATTATTCTTAGTAAATAAATGAAGTTCTATTTGACCCATAGATATGCACTACTACTCCAGGTTTCAAATCAATAATTATTCTTAGTAAAGAAATGAAAAGTTCTATTTGACCCATAGATAAGCACTACTACTCCAGGTCAGAGTGGACTTGAGGATAATGAGAATGAAAGGATACTCCACATTCCTTCAACTCCAAAACTGACATCTCAACATCAGATGCAATTTAATGTCATACCAAGGACACAAAATGGTTTCAAGTATTGTTTTCTAACACAAATAATTCTATTCAACATTATTCATTCATTCATTTGCACACAGTTAAATGATGTCAAGTATTACTATTTGGTTCTAGTTATTCAATTTAATATTAAACATTTGTTTGCACAGATAAATGTTTTCAAGCATAGCAAATGATTCAATACTTCTATTTAACCCATAGATGGGACACCTTAACAGGTATTACCACACCAGGGGGTAATGGCAATGAAGGCATACTCCACAATCCCCAATGTACCAGGAATGAAGCCTCACCATCAAATGGTTTAGTGTCATATCAAGGACACTTGTTGGGTACATTGGGGGGGGTCTTACTTCTCTGCTAAGTTGGAATATTCTACTACCCCAGCTGACAAGGAGGAATTGAGGAACAGTGAGGATTAATGAAATTAATTCATGTCTTTTTTTTGGTTACAGAAGTTGGGTTAAATATATCAGTTTTTCTACCAATTGAGCTACAAAACACCATTGGTATGCAAAAGTTCAAATCAAGCCTATAAATTCATAGATAAAACTTGTTTAACTAATATTCTTGCCATTTAAAATAAAATAAAAACTTTAGAGATTGTTAAAAAAGGACAAATTTTTCCATTAAGATGATGGATCATGATAAACAATAAATACTGCTAACAAGTCATCAAAGGAACCCCAATCAATAATGATAAAAGAACAAGTCATGAACTTAAAGCAAATATAATCTCTAAATAGTCCTAATCCAATGCTTGCACATATTCCTGACCACTAACAATCCTTTTATTCCTGATTTCTAATGAACATGGATTAAATACTAAAACTTGCTAAAAGAAAAAAAAGAAGAAAGAATTAATGGTTATATCATTAGACTACATTTTTAACTGAGAATATTAATTTGGTGATTTTCATTCATTCATAACCCAGTGAATGACATTCACCTTCTTAAACTAAGATAAAAACCTAACAAGAAAAGGTAATTAGCAATTCTTATGTGTGTGTATAAAAATATTTTTTCAATCTCCTAAACATGTTCCTTAAGTTTGTATTTGTTTTCTAATAGAAGATAAAAGGTATTAAATTACCTACTTTTTGAATTATCAATATTCACTATATCTGTTCACTATAAATGTATTTAAGAAATTATAGCATCAGTCTGCTTTATATAAATATTTGTCACTCGATATGTAACGATTAAAATGAATCAAAGTTTTGATGTATTTGTTTAGTAAATCATACTCATAATATCATGTTGCATAAACAACTAGTATAAATATAAACTTTTATAAAAAGAGAATGTTCAAAGAGATCTAAGAGAAGGAAGGAATCATTGAAAATAGAACTCAGAGGATTAAAATATCTTTGGTAAAAGTGGGTTTTTGCAGGATAGATTACTTACAATCTAGCATAACCTTTTCCAAAGCCCTTGTAATTAGAATCATTATACTGTATAGAAAGCTACACATTTATCTATTAAATTACACTTGTAACAGTTTATTTTGGTAATGGAGCCTATCATTGTGGTTTCTGATCAATTACAAAGAGAGAAACTAACTGACCTTGGGTCAGCAGTTGCAATTTTCTGTGCACTCAAAGTTGGCATCTAGTCAGTGGAGAAAAGAAATCAGTAATAACATTTTGTATTATCATTGTTTTTGGCTGTGTTTGCCTTTACAAGTGAAGTTGACCATAGCATACCAGCAAAGCTAATTGACGTTGCCTTTCTGGGGATTTTTAACTCTACAGCCCTAATTCCATGAAAAAGCCTTCTTATTTATTTTCCCCTCGCAATATACACAAGGAATGTACAATAGTGTTACATGGTTTGGTTGGTCAGACAATTTTGTTCTGAGGTCAATGATGTCATTTTGAGTGGAATGTATATTTTACATATACAAAACATACTTGAGTGAAAAATTAGTTTAAAAAGGGTCAGTCATTGTTCTGAAAATACTTCAGTAAATTAAATCTTTTTACAGATAGCAATGTCAATGTTAATTGTTTAAAAATATAGGTCATTTTGTTTCATAATAGACATTCTTTTAAGAAAATACATAAAAATTTTCAGAAAAGTTGCTTTGTACTTTTGTTGACTAGATTACAGTAAAGATTATGTGATAGTGATGATATCATTGACCCATAGTATTTTATGGATTTTGTGTTTAAAAAGTGTGCTGTTGTTTTTGATTTGCTTCTCTCTACCACATAGGATTATTACTCCACTGTTTTTCAATCTCAAGAAAATAGGACCCCCTAATGTTCCATACATACAAAAAGTCAACCTCCTCCTAACAGTGACACACCTTATATCAAACATTTAAAATATTAGTAACTTACTGCCTACTGCTATTTAGTCCCAATCAAAAAAGACATTCTTTAAGTTTAATATTTCACTCTTAATTAAAATACACTTAATATCATATCATAAAAAATTGTATATTGAGCTAAACTATCTTTTATGAAAGAGTAGTAATATGATAGTTATCAGTACAGAAAATAAAATTGGCATGTTAGGTTCATATTCCAGATGAAGCAAATTTATGTTCATTTAATCCTAATAACATTGGAAAAGGCATGAATCCACTTCTCTCTGCACTGTTCTGTTGCTAAAAATCTTGACAAAATAACATGCAACAATGTTAATGCAGAAAAAGTAGTTAAATAAGCACTTTGACAAATACTCTTATATCTATCTTCTCTTCCAGGCAATAGCAACAAAATAAATTTCTAATAGCTCTTAGTCTTATAGATTTTAAAAGTCTATGATTTGTACGTTAGTTATGGTGTGATGCATCTTCCTTTAAGTTTGAGTGTATGGTAACAGTTTCTCAAATTGAATACAAAGCATTTTAGTCTTCAATCTAAAAGTAAGTAAAGTTGGCGACTGTAGTCAAGGGTAACCTACAGGTTCCCTTTTAGATAGCTATTGCACTAAGGTGTAGGGGAGAGCACTACTCCTTTCCCTGGATTGCTCCACTTTACCCTTGATCTGTACCTTATAATAGTGTTAAGCAAGGAGGCATCAAGTACCATTTTCTGAGTCTTTGAGATGACTCAACCTGGGATTGAACCCAGGTCTCCCAGGCCATTAGCGAACACTCTAACCATCATGCCATCTAAGTCAGAGTAAAATGTATTAAATATGACCTTGAACTGTATCTAGTTCAAAGTTCCAATTACTGAGCTGGCATATAGATAGAAAACAATAAATACAGAGACACTATTTGGGTGAACATTTATTTGAGAAAGATGAAAATATCAATAGGAATCTATTTTTATTCAATTTTTGAAAACATTTTTATATAAAATTCAGCATCACTTTGTTGTTTTATTTGTCGGTCACAGAGAAAGATGGGAATGATATTTATATATCCATAATGCATTTTCTCTAAAAGCTTTAAAAAAAAAAAGAAAAAGAGAGAGAGAAAAAAAGATATGATTGCTTTCTAACCTTTCTCACTGAAAATTCCACTTCTCAAGACCTCTCTTACTTTAAAGTTTACCCTATAGAGACACCAACACACACTGCCACTTCATAAAATGTTCAGTTTCAATTGAAGTTTTTAAAAAGAAAAAGAAAAGCACAAGCCCATTTCTCTGTGTGTGTGTATATATATATATATATATATATATACTGTCTGGAAAGTAAATTCAATTTTAGAATAAATTCTTATTCATAGATTATTGAATTCAAATAGTGTTTTAATCAGTCAAAATATGATCCCTGAACATCAATGCATTTATGCTATCAATTAACAAGGTTACTTCTGCCTGTACAATAAAACTCTGGAGGTTTTGGTGTCAAATCTTTAAATGCAGTTACTTCCCCTTTGAAATAGAATGGAATGTTTTTTGGTGTAAAAAAAGTGCCCAGATGCTTGGATAAAAAATAAAATAAAAAATAAAAAAATAGTAGCAGGTGGGTAAAAGGTAAGGAGAATATTGTGGATGAAGCTAAGGCTCATATTCCAAGTCAATGAGCTTCTACAGTCTCATCCTGGAAACAAGAAGTATCACTTCTTTCTTCAGGTTCAAGTTTAGGGGCATACAACCTTCAAAATCAAATTTTGCAAAAAGTGGTATAAAATCAACAAAGGGAACACTAATCATTAGAAATGTGAATGTTTTCCACAAATTCAATTAAGATAATGTTACAACAGAATTTAAACAGTTCATACTAAAATCAGACAATTTTCTTAACAGCCGAATATAAAAAGTAAAGTTGGCAACCATAGTTGAGGGCGACCAGAAGGCTCCCTTTTCAATAGCTACTACACCAGGGTGTAGGGAAGGGCGGTACTCCTTTCCCTGGATTGCTCCACTTTACCCTTGATACATACTTTATATTGCTGAGTGTTAAGCAAGGAAGTATCAAGTACCATTTTTAAAGTCTTTGGTATGATGCAACCTGGGATTGAACCCAGGTCTCCTGGGCCATTGGCAAACACTCTACCCACTAGGCCAATGAGCCAGATTTGATCTAATTCAAATAATTTTGTTGAATTTTAATTTAAACTTGAAATTCAAGTAGCTTAATGTATAGTTTGAACTGAATTTGAATTAAATCTTATTTAATAAAGTCCCAAATTCCCTGCATGCTTGTTTACCATAACACAGTAAAGATATCAATTTTTATACTTGAATATATATCTGACCCTGATTTTTTAATATTGAATTTCTCATACTAAACAGGAGTTGAAAAGTAATCTCTTATGTCATTTTATAAGGACTAAGTTTGGGCAGCCCTAGTCAGATAAATAAGGATTAGGGATTAATGGAAATTATGGATTAACACAGATAATTAATACAAACAAGTAATAATGCCAATACAATCTAAACTATGGCAAGGGCTTAGATTAAATCAGAAATAATTTTTCTACTAAAAGCACACAGATACACACATCAGAATAAAAACAAATCACCTTATGAAAACTTTATACATCTTTTATTACAGCTTTTTTTTAATGTCACAAAATCCAGTTTTTCTTAAGAAATTAATCAGCTTCATCTTCACTTTTTCTCTAGCAACAAATATCAATGATCTATGAGTTATTATAGATGGAAAAATCATTGATGGGTCTATCACAAATGGCTCTATTAATACTCTATATAAAGTATGGAAAAAAAAGGTAAAAATCAGTAACAAGAAATGTAGATTACATTGGACTTTGTTAATAAAAAACATTCCATTCTATTTCAAAGCTACAAAGTAGCGTGTGTGTGTGTGTGTGTGCGCGTACAACATACATGTGATGTCACTATATTTAAAATAGAATGTTATTCACAATAATTAAACTCTTAAAAAAAATTTTTTAATCTTAATCTAAAAATATTTTTCAGATGATGCATTTTAACATCTGTAATTAATTGCAGTATCAAGGGAAAAAACCGAAACCAACACATAAATTGCCAAACTGCCCAACTCTTTTTATATATATATATGTGTGTGTGTGTGTGTGTGTGTGTGTGTGTGTGTGTAAGCCAAATTATTGTTGGTTACTTTCTTTTATACAAATAATTTGATTATCTTCTCTTAAGTAATTGTGGCTTTTGCAGAGTGAAATATGCATAAAATTAGTAAAATTTCAGCCACTGTATCTTGAAACTTAAGTAGTTATAGCACTGATTGTAACAAATTAAAATTGAAATCATCAATATTTGACAGGAAAGACTTTTCAGTTTCAAGTATTTTTATAAGTCTCACATTTAAATGTTTAGGGGAAAAAAAGAGGGGTGGGGCCTATATCAAAGATGGAACAAATCAAATATACTTGAATGTTGGTATACAGAATTTTTTTGAATAGATTATAAGGAGACATTTTAGCAGACATTACCAAACTACCAAAGCAAAGAAAGAACATTGGCAACTTAAATTTGTATTGGAATGTCGCAATAATTTGAGGAAAAAACTAAGATTTCATTTTATTTATTTTTTGTAGATGGAGAGAGTTGACTATGGGGTTAATAACAATGAAACAGAATGTAATCCGAAGAAGAAAATTGGAAGGGCACACCAGAAAGGCACGTAGAAGCATTTATTAATGACAATATGGTGAGGGAAGAAAAAAAAAAAAAAAAAAAAGAGAGAGAGAGAAAGAAAATAGAATTCAGAAATATTCATGAACATTAAATGAAAACAGCATACAAATTACAGTCTTTCTTCTCTTCAAATATGGAGGAAAAAATTTACCTCATTTGGGGAGGAGGAGGGGGAGGAATACATATCAAAAAGTCAATTTGCACATTATTTTTAAATTTATTTTTATTTACTTTTTGAGGAATTGATTGACTTGCATATTCAGGTTATTTTAAGACTGTAAGAAGAGATAGTGAGTTTAATAGCATTTGCCCCAGAGTAACAAATATTTGGGAGTATTTTTTAATTTTTTTTTATTTTGACTTGTCAGATATTTTTAAGATCTCACATTCCTAAAGATGCATTATGTTTTGACATTTTACCATTATTTGTTTAAAAAAAAAAAAAAGTGTGAATATATATCTCCTCCCACCTTTGGACTTAGCCATCTCAACACAAATATTACCAATTATTTTGCAAATCATATATATATATATATATATATATATATATGTGTGTGTGTGTGTGTGCACACACAAACCTATTTATTTCCAACCACACTGCACGAGCAGGATACAACACAAAATCAGTTTTTAAACAGAGTTTAACATGTTTGAATTTAAAGTTTTCCTTAGCTCTCATACACACACACTCTCTCTCTCTCTATATATATATATGTGTGTGTGTGTGTGTATCTATGAGAGAGAGATGTAAGGAAAAGAGACCCATCTGTTCATTATATTTTTAATAAATAGTAAAATGATCCTAGATAAGCATTTCAAGGTGTCTATCAAAAAATTCCAAATGACAGTCTTAACCATAAAAAGGACAGGAGAATAAGAAAAATAGTCATGAAATCAGTCAATACCAAACCATTTTAACCATAACTAAGTTTTTGATAATAGAAGATATAACTGGTATTCTAACACACACAAATCTATATGGTTCATTGAATACAATGAGTTAATGCTCAATTCAGTGAAATAATCAGAGTGGTGCCTTTTTAAATCTGAAAGTAACCTAGGAAACCATTAAAGTAACATTAGTTAAATATCTAATTCTTTAAAAAGAAAATTGTAAAAAGCAGAAACATTCACAAATTCTGATATAAAATATTCTATTTATTCTGGGTCAAATATGTATTCTTCAGCCTTACCATATTATTTGAAATCGTAAAAGGAATTATTGATGTTGTGTGCTGTTTTAAACAAATCCTGGAAGCAGCATCCTACAAAACAGCTGTATGGTCACTCAACTCCCATCTCACAAACCATCCTAATAAAATAAGCAAGATATGCTGGGCACTGCCAGAAAAGTAAGGATTAACTTATAAGTGAAATTCTCCAATGGACTTCTACACATGAACACATGAATATTGGTCAATCAACAAAAATTTATAATAGTTAGTTCTGTGCAAACATTAGGTGCTGTCTAGAGAATTTACTAAGAGCAATGACTGAATGGCAAGAGAGAGTTGAAAGAAACTGTGCTGTCAAGCAAGCCTTTATTATTATCATCATCTTTGTTATTTTTAACAAAGTATTTTGTTTTGTTTTTTAAATTGAAGAATGTGTTTAAAATAACAAAATGAGGACACTATTTCAAATAAATATTAAAATAACAATGTAAGAACTTGAGACCAAAGCTAAAATATCTGAAGAATGCTGTAAAAAATCTTTATTAATTTAATTATGTATCCACTTTCTACAAATCTAAAGTCTTGCTCAGTCTTAGTTAATAGACTATAAATTTTTCCTTTAGATTGATAGATTATCCACTTGATTAGTGGCCCATATGATGTCAGCTAAAGTTACTCTTGTATTTGTCAAAAGCAAAATAAATTCAGAGATAATACTGGTTCAGGGTGGGCATTTAGAATAAAAGATTAGAAAGATTAAAAAGTGTAGACATGAATAGAATTAAAGCAAAATCTCATTAAAGTAGATTTTCACAATTTCATATAAGATTTACTTTAAAGTAACCGCTATATATACTAGAATAAAAAACTAAAATTATGTAATGAGCAACTAATTTTTTGACACAAGAAAGTGTTTTTATTATATATTGTGTGTAATGAACACTGTAAGTGTTCAAAAACAAATGTGTAATGAATGAACATTTGTAGTTGAGGTGAAAAATTGGCCTTAAAAAAATTGTTCATCACACAAGTATATACTGCATATAGCATTTCTTTTTATAAATCCAACTATTTTTCATAAATATTTAAGGACTTGTCCAAAGTTCCTAAAAAATCTTAATTATTCCACACATTATTCAATTTAGCATCTTGATTTTTGTTGTTTTTAATTCCATTTTAATCATAGTTCCTTGTCTTTCATTAGTTGTATGCTACATAATAACTGAGATAAAGACACTTGTCAGAAAAATGTATAGTAGAATAATGAAAAGATTTCTATTCAAAGAACTTCACATTACAGTAAATGGTGTTGAATAGTTAAGGATCTTTAGATTATAAGAGAAAAAAAAGCAAAAATAAGAGAAAAAGCAAATAAAATATCTACCAATGACAATCACTCTTATTTTAATTTATTTCTTTGGCAAATTTATCAACAATACATTTACATTATACATAAAATACTTTTATTCTCTCAGTAATAGTTACATTAATTCTTACCTTATGATAATCTCTTTCTTCCTTATTTCCAGACCACAACATATACACAATGAGAGCCAAAGCTTAATTAAACATTTTAGGTAGAAATTCAGTGATTAATCAAATTGTTTGTTTTTTCTATTGGTATAAATATTAAATTTATTGATGAAAACAAAACAAAAAGAAAAAACAAAAGAATAACGGCAGCTAAGTAGGAGGTTAGCAGAATAGTGGTAATGTTAATGGGTAGTATAAGAAAATGATTGATTTTAATGGCATGTGAACCTACCAGAGATTATTTTATGCAATAGAGGTTAGGGAAACATGGACATTGTACATTTATACTTACATTTTTGTGTAGTTGTTTCTTAAAAGCTTTTGCAAACTGTTATATAAATTTTCCTATCTAATACAAATAATTTGCAAACAAATGTATTTGACCTATAAATGGAACCCTAACAGGTACTACCACTCTGGGTAAGAGTGTACCAGGATGTAATATCAATGAAAGGGTATTCCATATTCCCTGGAGGTCAATAACAGAAGCATCACCACCAGATGCAGTTTCATGTTAACCAGGAAACCCCTTTTTTGGGGAGATGGTGGGGTCTTACCACTTGCAGAAGATACGGTCAGTATATTCTAAGCCCAACTGACAAGGCTGAATATAAAAAAAGTCAAAACTGCTTATATATATATATATATATATATATATATATATATATATATATATATAAGCAGTTCTTACTTTTTTTTATATTCAGCCTTGTGTGTATATATAATATATATATATATATATATATATATATATATATATATATATATATATATATACACACACACACACACACACAAGATTCAAATGAGTCAAGGTTAAATCATAACAATGACTTATTTCCTCATTCCCTACAAAAATTCACTATGTGATCATTTGCGTGGTAAATCCTACAAACTGTTAGTATTGGTAGTTCAGTTTAACTAGTAGGTAACCATAAAAGGGAAAATATCAATCAGCTAAGTTAAATACCCTACCTATGAATTTTAATAGTTATATCAGATTCCTCATAAATATGTTGGACACTTTAGTGAGGTGGGTAGAACATGCTAAGTAGCCACCACAAGCAATGGTTACCTTCTTCATGCCACTGGGGAATATTGTATTTTGTTAATGTTATAAAGATTTCTATTTCATTTTCAACTTCTGTTTTGGTTACTTCTCATTCAGTAACCTTTTGTCCAGTTATAACAAATACTACTAATAATCAAAGGTGAGAAAGGTTTGTAAACAGCTAATTGATATTATAACTACAAATGCACAAAAATTCACAAATCTGACCACAAACAAAGCTCTTCTATATGATATGCACATTCATGACTATACAAGATATACAAGAGAGTGAGGGAGACATTGTTTAAGGGTCTTACATTTTTTTCTTCACCTTGACAACCAATTATTTATTTTGCCAACAACACTTTGATTCATGAATATTTAACAGGTTTCAATGAGCTATCAACAGACACACAGACACAAACACTTCACAGGTTGTGATTTTATTTTTAACCACTAGGGTTCCTCATAAATATTACATCTGATCATTAACTTTATTGTTGGTGTGTGTGGGAGAGGATATACAAAATGTGTGTGTGTTTGTGTGTGTGTGTGTGTGTGTGTGTGTGTGTGTGCCAATAAAGTTAGCAATTACTTGGTTGTCTTATGAGCAGCCAAACAGTTGAACCCTTGAGGCAGAAAATTAGTCTATAAGAGTAACTTGACTTGCGAATAAACATGGGATAGGTGGTGCTGAACTCTGAGGTCACAAGGTTGCCACAGGTCAATTTATGATCAGAACTATTTCTAACCAAATAGAAAGAGATAATTAGTTTACTATGAGATGGGTTGTTCAAGATTAGGATCATAAAGGAAAAAAAAAAAAAAAAAAAAAAAAAAACTCTACATAGAGAGTGAGTGTGTATTATACACACACAGAGTTATGGAAAATTTTGTGAAGTTTATAAAATATTACCAAACACCTAGTTTCCACCATTGCTTTTGAAGTTGACTTCTTGTGAGTTAACATAAAAAGTAACAGCAAAAATCTATGCTATATTTAGTTTACATACATTTTTTTTCCATTCTTCAAACTTATAGGCAGTACATAGAGTGTGTGTGTGTGTGTGTGTGTGTGTGTGTGTGCGTGTGCGCACGCACACATGTGTTTTATTAGCATAATCTTCTAATAACTAACACCATATTCCGCCTCCCTACTCACAAGACATCTTGGATGCACCCCCACTCTAAGCACTGGCATCTGATCAACTATGTGATTGAGATGGAAAGATAGGCAGGATAGGAGAGTCACAAGGGCTGCATGTAGTGCAGAATATTGGACAGATCATAATCATTTCTAATCTAAGCCTCAGATTCCAGCCTAAAACAAGACCAAAGGGCAAAAAGCATCAAATTGAACATCACAAAGCTAAAAGACACCCCAATCAAGCAATTGTTTGTTGAAGCCTTAAATGAGTGGCTTGATACCATCCTTTTGGATGAGTAAGATGTGAAAGCAGCGTGGATCTCTCTCCAAGACACCATATATAAGCACAGCTATAGAGTGTTTAGGATCATCTACCAGAAGATACAGAGACTGGTTTGATGAGAACCATGCCAAGATCATGGACCTCATGAGAAAAAGCATGCTGCACATCTCTATGATCCTCAATGTACTACCAAGAAAGATGCTCTAAGGAGCATCTGTAGCACCAAGAATGATATGAAAAAACTTTTACAGTAGTCTGAAGGAGGTCGATGCACCCACTAGTGCTGGCTCATCTCTGCTTCTGAGTGGAGATGGAATCAAGCTCATGTCAGAGAAGAACATGATCCTGGAGAAGTGGAATGAGCATTTCAACAGGCCATCTATCAACAAGGCCATTTAACGACTGCTGCATATTTCAGTAAACGAGTCACTTGATGTCACTCCAACCCTAAGGGAAGTTCAGATACCTATCCATCAACTATCCAGCAGCAAAGCACCCAGATCTGACTCAATCCTTTCGGAAATCTACAAGGAGGGTAGATCAGTGCTGACGGATAAACTTCTGACCCTCATTCAGCTGATATGGGTGAAAGAACAACAACTGCATGACTTCAAGGATGCCTCTATCATCCATATTTACAAATAGAAAGGGAACCGACAGGCATGTGATAATTACCGCAGAATCTCCTTACTTTCAATTTTGATCAAGATCCTAGCCAGAGTCCTTCTGAATTGCCTCAACAATCATCTCGAACATGGACTCTTACTGAAAAGTCAATGCAGCAATTGACAAGGTTAGCAGAGATGGCTTATGAAGAATCATGGCAAAATGCAGCTGCCCCGAAAATTCATCACCATCACTAGACAATTTCATGATGGCATGCATGCAAGGGTGCAAGACAATAGAGAAAGCTCCGTAGACTTTCCTATTACAAATGAGGTTAAGCAAGAACGTGTCCCGGTCCCTACTCTTTTCAGTATCATGTTTTTTACGATGCTGTTTGGTGCATTTAGTGGCTCGGATAATGGAATCAACATTTGATACTGCACTGACGGCTCTGTCTTCAACCTCAGAAGGCTTCAAGCAAAGACCAAGGTGAAGATTGATATCATCAACTAGTTTTTGTTTGCCGAAGACTGTACAGTGAACGCTACTACTAAAGCCAACATACAAAACAGTGTTGACAAGTTCTCAATGGCCTGTGACAATTTTAGCGTAACCATCAGCATGAAAAAGACAAAAGTGATGCACCAGACTGCATCTAGAAAACCATACATAGAGCCCAACATCACCATCAAGCCACGATGACTGAAAAGTTCACCTACCTCGGCAACACCCTCTCTAAGTCTATCGTCATGGATGACAAAGTGAACAACAGACTCGCAAAAGCGAGTGCAGCCTTTGGCCTACTCAACAGGAATGTAAGGAATTGGAGAGGCATCTTGGGGGCAAGCAAAATCAAGGTATACCAAGCTGTTGTTCTTACCACCCTTTTTTACAGCTGTGAAACATGGATAACTTATCAACGACATATAAAGAATCATAACATTGATTACGATAGACAAAGAAGTTATAAGTGATATTAATGATATAGTTCACTATATATATATATATATATATATATATATATGGATAAAAATCAATGATAGAGCATTTACACATGTTAGGATAGCATAGACAGAGTCAACTTCACTTGGTGACAATCAATTTCTCACCAATGCAATTGTTGGACCAAGTACTTGGTCAATAATTGCATAGGAAGAGAGTAGTTTCCATCTCTTCAGGTATTTTAAGAACTAGTTTATCAAGATATTTCAGTGAACTCTGGAATAGATAGTTAGCAGATTAAGCAAGATCTGGAGAATAAAGATGATGTAGTATCTTTTTCTCTAACTAAAGTCTTCAATTTTTTTTAGATGTGATTTTTTATGTACAAAGTAGTGTATCATCACAATGGAATACCAAACCCTTTCAATCAATGAAACTGAGCCTCTTTTCCCTCAGAACTGTTAACAGTAAATGTCTGCCATAATTGATAAAGTGATAGCAATTCAAAATGAAATTATAATAACATTTTTCAAAAATATTTATTATTAGTCACTAATTTATCCAAAACTAGTGAGTTATATTCACAAAAATGTAGAGAAGTATAGATGCCCATTCTTACTTTATAGTTGGTATCTGTAAAATCATGGAGAACCATTTCTTCAAGTTTTGGGACTTTTACGAATTTTTGTTGACAGTTGAATGGATTGGATCAGCTTTTTGAGTTAATTCTTCAATTAAATCAAGCACTAGTTTTATGAACTTTAGACTAAAAGCAGGTCACCTTTAAATTCAAAAGCACAACCTGAGTCTAGTTCATCTCTTCAGCTGTGGTCAACTTTCCTAAACATTTCAAACTATTTTGAGGTATTTCTTTCATTTAAAGAATCCTATAAACATAACTATTTCATTTACTTCAGCAATATTGTTTGTTCTAAGCTCATAAAGCATTACATCACCATCTTTATGAGAGTCATATTAATTTAATCATACTGAGACAATGTGACTTGTACATTTATAACAGAACATATACCTAAACATGTAGTGTTATTATTATTATCTAGATATTTCAAAATAGTAAAATTATCATTCCATCTGTCAAAATCAGATTTTGGATATCCTGGTGTGTGCATGCTAACAAATTTTACAGGTCACAGTACATGGCAAGAGTATTTAAATCTTGCGGGAGAGGACTTTCAAGACTGATATAAGTGTAATGAGTACAATTGACCTTTCCTTCTATTCAAATGCAATGTTTTTTTTTTTTATCTAATTTGATCATAATATCTTATGATAACTAATTTGAAATTAAAAGCTCAAACAATGATAGCCAAAATTTATTTGGGAGCATTTATTGCTTGTGAATTTAATGGTGACATTCTTTCTTGAGAGGGAAAAGTCATCTACCCCCAAAAAGGAAATATACTGATACTGGCATATATAAATAAAATACATAGACATTGGCATGCATACACAAAAAAGGTTTGTGGTAAAATTCTACACTGCATCCATTCCAGTTTAGGGAAAGAGGGGGGGTTAACTAATTAGAGGCTCAAGATCTTCTTTTTTTTTTTTTTGCAGGTGAGAAAACACACACACACACACACACACACACACACACACACACACACACACACACACACACAATTATATTTACATTTTATTTGGGGGTTACCTTTCACATTTCTGGAACAGTTAGCATTGAAAAAGTAACCAACCAGCCAGGTTGATTTTTTTTTTTTTTTTTTTTTCAATACTTGGGGAGAGGGGCTTCTTTTGAAGAGTGAATATTTGACTTTTATAATATATGGTCAGTTCCTGAATTTCTAGTCTGATAATTAAATCCTTTTTTTTGGATATATTGATTTGTTAATGATAGTGATTTGCTGCTGCCTATGGCAAAGAAGCTGCTATAAAGAATCCAAGTAATGCCTATTTATGTTATCCCCTCAAAAAAATGAATAACCATATCCAAAGCTGTTATCTTAAATGGATATATTATCCTTTGTTTAAATCTTCAAGTGATTACTCATGATCCCTAAAAACAACAAATTGTGCTTTTATCATCATATGGCTTTTATTTTTCTGCTTGATTTCACTAGTGTGGAAACAATTGCTAGTTAGAAATGAGTAATGCATCAAATTGACTTTTTAGCCTATAAAATAGATGGGAATAGATCTTATACTTTGAGCCTAACAAGAAATTTTACTGTCCTAATGAGATAATTCTATTCAACAGTGCTGAAATACAAGATATCTGAATGATTCTACAGATGGCATTAATAGCTCTTTGTTGTTCAAGAAAAAGGCAATAATGTACAGTACAAGAGACCCCCAACTGGTAGGTTACACAAGACGGAACCCAGTCTGTTAGATTGAATAACAAGCTTATCACTGACATAGCAAAACAAATAAAATTGGTTATATGTCATTATAAGTGTTACAGGTTACAACATTGTCAAGCCCCCTGCTGATGAAGATGGCAAACAACAATACTACAAGAAGACTAATGAGTATGATATTGTTTGAGAATGTTTGTTGAGGCTTTTATCTATGTTAGATGTGACATACATCCTTTATCTTCTATTTGATTGGATTGAAGTTGTATTAAATCACTTACAACCTGATAGTGATAGTTTTAATGATATATTTTAAAAGTTAACTCATTGATTTCCTAAGCCAGCAAATATGACAATAAATTGGGACGGTTTTGGCTAACTTTTGAAAACTATAAGGAGATGCTGAAAAGTTCTTGATCTGATTAAAAAGAGAATGAATTGGAGCTATTCCACTTATTCACTCGGTAGTTTAATCCTATTTACCAACCCCTCCGCTCGGGCAGGATATGACACAAGGTCAATTTTTTAAGCGGAGTTTAACAGGTTTCAATTCAGAGTTTTCCTTCTCCTAGACTAGTTGTCTCACCAAGGCTGAAGAACCCAGTCTGTCCTACTATTTACCCATAGCTGGAGGGAGAATTATCGGATTCATACCTTTCCCAAGGGTATTAGTGCTATGTGAAATGCAATCATTCTCGTCCAGGATCTGAACTCGAGTCGAGTCGCCGTGTTCATTTCCTACGACGATAACCATTACACCACGGGCACCTCCATAAACTCGGTAGTTTAATACCTTTATTTAACCCTTAAAATTTTTTTTTTTTTTCAAATCAAAAATTTCAAGTCATTCTCTTATTAGTTGGGCCAAGGACTTAAGCACCAACTTATATCTAATTAAGCAGATTCATTTTCTTTGTTTTATTTTTTCTCCTCAATCTATCTACCACAAAAAATTGATTTCTTGTATTGTTTCGTCTCAGGAAAATTTTAAAATATCATCTGATATTTTACAAATAAAAAAATTCCTCAGCTTTAACTCCCCATCTCAAAATCTATATTGTTTAGTTATTCTCTTTAAAATGTACTAACAACTATTTAGGGGATATTCACATTTTTTATTATGGCATAAACTGTCAGAAAAACAAAATCTGCAAGGATGTAGAAAGTTGGCTAGGGCTACTCATAACAAATGCAGCCAGCGATCCTTTCCTCAACCAAGGGAACCTCACAAATCAAGAAACCACAACCAAATATATTAAGGCAAGCAGAAATCAATAAAATTAGAATTTAATTAGAATTTCATCATTTTTCTTGATTGTTCTATTGGGCAGAGGAGGAGGAGTTGGAAAAGGAAAATGTTCTAAAAAGGAAGATTTATTGAACTCTTAATCCTGAGGAAACTTGGTGTTCCATTTCCTCTGCCTATTTGTGACAACTGCCTTATCCTAAGCTTTTGATTTACATGGGTCCAGTGCCATTTATCCCTCAAGTCTCCTCTTCCTCACCAAATGCAAGGCACTGTGTATCTCTAATACCATTGGCTTGGTTCACTACAGACTGAAGAGAAATTACAACTGTCTTATGTCAATACAGATTTTCATGCACAGGGTAATGGTAAGGAAGGACAAAGAATTCATCCACTCACATTCACACACAAGGAAAAGTGGTGGCAGATGAAGAGGATCTCTATTAAAAGTAAGAGGTTGTCACCAGGCAACCAGGTAGCTAAGGCAAAGATTAGCTTCTTTATCTTTCCCTTTCCCATTTTATTACAACGCTAAGCATTGAAGTGTGTGTGTGTGTGAGAGAGAGAGAGAGAGAGAGAGAGAGAGCAGTATTTTATGAAAATAGAAGACAGTCTACAAGGAAAAAGGGGAATTTTCCCCAAAGTCAGAAAGAAAGAGATGAAATTTCCTGTTCCTTAAATCAGCTTTGGATCAATGGATAATCTTTTCTGCAGTAAATCTGCCACTTTTCAGTGATTTAAAGAGCATTCCTACACATTTCAGTTGGCAAGGAAAATGCAACAGGTTTTCCCAATGAGAAAAGCAGAGAAAAGAGACAAGGAAATGACAAATCTTAATTGTACTTTGGAGATATCAAAAGTTGGTTGAGAAAGAGGACAGTGGATTTCCAGTGATTGCTGATTGGAACTGAAGGTACAAGGAGGATAGTGGGAACTCTGCTGGTAAGGGCAGGTTGCTAAAAAATGTATTTCCGTTGACAATGAAACATTAGCATTTCATCTAAATTGAAAGATATTGAAAGTGGATTGAGTATTAACAGGGAGACTTGATTTGAAGAGGTGTACACATATAAAACAAACAATGAGATCTTTTTCTTTTTGTCTAATTTTAAACTTAGTTCTTATTAAGTAGATTTAACTAAATGCTTTTGTAAAAGCATAAATCCATCTCTTTGCTCTTTAACTATGGGTAAATAGTAGAGCAGACAGAGTTCTCAAGCTTTGGTGAGGTAACCAACCTTGGAGAAGGAAAACTTTAATTCAAATCAGCAGCAATATGCTTAAAAATTGATCAAGTTACATCCTGCTCATCATGGATGGGTTTGGTAAATATATACTAACTCGACTTAACTAAATATACACACAATGATAGACTTACCCTTGTCAGTAAACAAAGCTGGCTACTGAGAGAAAGCAAGAACATACACACACACAATAAATATATATATATCCTCTCTTTCTCTCTGGATCATCAGCTTATATGAGAGAGAGAATTTTGGAATGCTTTAGAAACAAAAACAAAAAAAACAAAAAACTAAGTGATACCATTCTGTACCAAGTGACAGAATAAAAGTGAATTCTATCAATAAAGAATGAATAATTTGTATGAATAAATTAAATTACTATGCATTTACTTTTAGCCTATCCCTGGACATGATGGATTTTAACAAATCTGGATTTGGAAGAAAAGCTTGGAGATGAATATCTTATAAATGACACCCAAAAAGAAGGGTGAGATGCATAACTTTTTATAGGTGTTTCTATGAATATTTATACACATTCATAAAGTAATCATGGATGAATGCAACTGATCCCCACCCCCGCAAAAAAAAAGCAAGCAAGCACTGGTGCAAAAAGTCTCAATGATAATGACAAGCAAAATATATATAAACACAATTATCATTATTATAAACATGCATACACACATTTACATAAATTTATATACATCAGAGAATATACATATATATATTCACACACACACACACACACACACAGAGTAACATATACTCCCCACTCTTATACACACACGCGTATAAATAAGTATGCATTTTTATGATTGATTTCTATACAAGAAAAACTCAATATTTTTTTCTAAATGCTTTATGAAAGTCAGATTTTTTCAAGTTTAAACAGACACACACCTTGCATGCACATGTTTGGGATTACCATACAAAGTTTTCTATGGGCAAATTTAAAGAACCAAGCTTAGTCTGGCACAAGGCATAAGTACGGGGAAATCAGTGAAAATAGAATTCATTGCACTGTACTAATTGTCTGCTTGACTAACTCGCTAACCATTACTTAATGGCAAGTGTTGTGTGTGTGTGTGTGCACACACACACGAGTCGATAGTATATTTATGCACAACACAATGCATGAAACAACATCTTAATACAATGCAAAATAATTTAAGTTTGTACACACACTATCAAGAAACAATGAATTAATTGGTTTCTGGCACTATGAAATCAGTAATACCATAAAACAGATGTTTTGAGAATTTTCTTATATACTGTATAGATAGATCTAGAAATTACCTTTTCGTCTAATTCATAATGTATATGTATTCATAAGCATATAATAATAGATGATTGTAAGAAACTCTTATGGAAAGAATGAATTAAAAGCAATCCTGATTAAGTATGACGAAATTCGTCCATTCTCTTCAAGGCTCATTTGTTGTCTTGGATGCAAAAAATGATAAATGACTTATTTGTAATTAGAAAGAAAAAAATCATTGATTATGAATTCATGTAAAATGTCTTAATTTGAAAGCAAATGTTTCCCCAGGTAAAAAAGAAGGGGAGAGAGAGAGAGAACTTAAATTTCTATTCATATCCCAAAACGATCAGTGAAAATATTTCATATTTATTCAAACAATGCAAAAATAATTTATAAGAATTATAGCTTTTACTTAAAAAAATGATTTACAGTTTCATCAGTAGAGTACTGAATAATGCTGTCAGGGGTTCAATTCTTGCTAAATGAGACACTCTTCCTTTTTTCAAAGTTTAAAAATTTTTTTTCAAGCTAACAAAGTATTACCATAACTTTTTTTTTTACTTACATATTTATTCTATAATCAGATTCTTACTTTAATTCTTGATTAGTGATAATAATCCCTTCACTTCACACATATGATATAGATTGAGTGCTGAAATGTGTTCAAACATTAAAGCTAAAACTTAAAATTCAATATCTTTTTTTTTTTTTTTTTAATCATATCCTAATAAAGTAATCATGAGAGTAAATGAGAGATTTCATATATTCGTTCAATACATCCTACCCATGATATTTATGGATTATAAAAACAGCTTGTATATTTATCACAGCTAATGCTCATATAGAATCTTAAAAATTTGGATTTAAGTTAAGATTTTGATTAAATATTTAGTGTTAATGTATTAAAACCAGTAATGAGATTAAAATCTCTGATAACAAAATGGCTTAAATGCAAAAAAGAAAGTGAATGGGTAAAACAGAACCAGGAATCTTTACTGAAATAAACAAATGAAATATCTTTTACCAAGTTATTCAAACATATACATTCTGTAATTCCGAGATGAAGCATTATCAATTCAATGGTCTGAACTACTATAATTCTTAGTAATTCTTGTTGCCACAATATTTCATTTGAAATATTTGGCTTCACCCCCCCCCCACACACACTTCTTTTTTTCAAGGGTACAGTCAAGGATGGATACTAGCTAATGACCACACTTCATCTAAGTGGATTGTACACTTGATGAAAATCAAAGAATGAGGCAACATGGTAATGAAAAAAATCAGACAAGCATCAGTCGGGAAGAGGGGAATAATGGAGACAGAGAGAGAAGAAATCAATAACTTGAGACAAGTCAGGGACAAAATACACTCCACCAATTTAACTAATGATAATCAAACTTCAAAACATTTCTTATATAAGAAAGTTTGATTATAATTAAAAGATTGTTTTGGTTTTGTTTATTAAGTTCTCAGCAGAAAAAAAACTGGTTTTGCTGGAAACTTGTGTGCATCTTATCTATCCACACATAAACACACAGTAAGAAATTCTTTTTAACTAAATTGAGTATTTTCTCATGGAAAAAATGTCAGAACACTTTAAACCTTATAAAAATACAATCATATTCCATTCTTCTGGCATAAGCAGTGTTGTTCCTTTCAAGCAGAACATAATTTTTGCATATAATGAGAAAATTCTTATCTCATGGTTTAGTCATTATATAATCTTAAAAAGATAAATATTTTGTCAGCTCAAAAAGCATCAAGCTCAAAACTTATTACTCTTGTCTACTTCAACTGCCCCCACCCTAAATAATTTCCCTAACATCTGCAGAGACATCAATCATTCTGTGGTAAAAAGTAAACTCAGAAAGTGAAAATACAAAAATTTACTAAAACATTAACCTCCATAGTAGCAGTAGGAGTAGATGCATCTTAACAAACTAGGGCTTTTTGAGGATTTATTCAAATCAGGGCCTCAATTCCAGACAAAATATGGTGGTGGGGTCCCCCCACCCTCAAAGTGCGAACCTGTTGACACTTAACTTGGGATTTTAAAGTGCAATTATCACAATTGTGAAAGTTTAAGCTGATATGTAAAAAATTAACAGAAGAAAAGGGAAATGAAGTTTGGCTTAGTTAATCAATCTACTGATCACATTGAAGATTTTGTTCTAGGAAAACATTAATCATTTGGAAAGAAAAACTTTCAAAAAATAATCAGATTCCATTAAGAGAAAGAGACAGACAGAGTGTGTGTATGTGTGTACGCCAACCAGAGTAAAAGTAAAGGTGCATAAGTTAATTTGTATATAAAAGCTAGAGTGTATACGTGTGAGCAAAAGTCAAAATATGAGTATGAATGTGATTAGTTATGATTGAAAGAGATTTTGGAAAGGAAGAATGAGACAATGAAAATTTGTAGGTGCTATTTGTAGTGTAAGTGAGGAAAAAACAAATATGAAACAATGTTGCTGAAAGAGGAAAGCCAGACTTAAGAAAGAAAGAAAGATAAGTCTTCTCTTATTGAGAAAAAAAGAGCTAAGATTAAAACACAAGTGTCAAATCAAACTGCAAAAATGAATTAGGCAACTCACAATTTGTGAAAATTGTTATCAGTTCATCAATTAAGGAAACTTAATCAATTTTAGAGTAACCCCTCCACCAACTAATTAGAAATGAACCAAACCCAGAAACTAAAAGGCAGAAAAAAAATTTCAAGTTTTTCATTTGGGTGGTAAAATCTCAAAGAATTGACTGCTAAGATGAGATTCGATTTTCTAAAATGACAGATTTGGTCAAAGGAATATTTTCATCTTTTGACATGTTCCCTCAGTCTCATCATTCCTTAATTACATTCTATAATTCATAGCAGTATAGTCAGGAATGAACTAACCATAATGTATGCAGGGGATATAAGAACTAGGCTTGAATTAAAGTTGACAGTTAGTTACAAATTAAATGCATATCATTTTCTTATTACGGATAATTGGGGGGGTGTAATACTGGTTTTAAAGTATAAAGAGACAAAAATCTTAATTGGTGAGAAATGGTAAAACATTACTCAATGCCCAAATACCAGCTTGAAGGTGCACATTAGAATAAGCAACTTAGAAGAAAAAAAAAAACAACTTATTACATAATGAATAATTTAAAGAACCAATAATGAATCCAGACAAGGCTTGAACTAACTACTGATCCCAAATATTTAGAATAAGTTATTCGTTTGTTTAGCTGCTTCTACTACTACTACTACTGATATTTACTTGGCTTTGTTATACTAAGCTAAATGGAAAAAGAAACAGGTAAGATGATTGTGCTGTAATTATTTTTCAAATTGGTAATAAGAATTTCAAATTCTCTTTCGTCTTTTGTTTTTATCAGAGCTCAAACACTGATACAAGTCTTTCATTTTCAACTAAAATTGGCTTAGTCTGACATTAGATCACAGAAGAGACACAAAGTATGGGTCAAACTCATAAAATTAACAATTTGGTCTGTGAAATAAGCTTACTAACCACAGTATTATAGCAGGCACCTAACTATTACAACTGAATTCGCCAAAACATTTATTCAGTTTGTTAAGTAAAAAAACATTTCTCTTTTTCATATTTATCTTATTGAACAACATATTTACTATTTTATTCCAATATCTTCAGCCATCTTTCAGGAAACTTCACAATTCCATTCTCCAAGTAATTTTTATCTTTCTCAGCAAAGAATTGCTATTGGTATCTTAAATTTTTTTCATTAAGAGAATTCTCTAAAGTCCAGCATAAATGCTAATCCAAAAATGTAACCTCTGGTGAGTGTGGTAGATAAGTGAAGATTTTCCAAGTCAATGTGTAACAATTTTTGACAGTTCAACAAAGAAATATACAGTTGTGCGTTATTTTGATGGAATATTATCTACTTTCTCTTAACCAATTCCAGATGAACACTTTATCAGTTCCTATCTTTACTTGAAAAAAATAATTAGTGGAACCCTATGGGTTGATATGAAAATCTTGGTTTGTGTACTCAAGCAGAGGCTAACATTGATGCTGAAGCCTTCAGCTTTGCCAATCTTCCAACCTAAGTAACATGTTCCTTATGTCACAATCATTGGTGGACTTGTGAGCTCAAACTGCTGAAAAAAAATTATATTCACACACCAACTGTGCTTGTTAATAAAGCCAATGGCCCTATTCAGTTGTGCACAGTTCTTTAAGACCACTATTACCAACTTAAGACCTATAAAGGGAGGGGGGAACAATGAAGCTGTTACAACAACTGAAACCTATAAAGCCACAATAACAAATTGAGTTGTAACAGTTGGTCCTACTGGGAGTAGTACTTGTTTGAATTGGTCATTCTGTTCTCTAGAAGTAGCCCATAGTAAAAGACACCTAATCCTACCCGATAGGAAAAAAAAAAATTTTTGGATGAAGACCATGTTTCTGTATAGCTAGAGCTGAGTCATTTCCTTTACCAATATTATTGTAAAGTATACACTTCCCTTTCCTCATTATGATTTATTTCAAGAACAGAATTTTCATTATGTTTAAATGATAAATAATGCAGAGAAATAAAGTCCAATAGGTTTTTCTTTTAAATTTAACTTTCAATAATGTCAATCCTCAAAGGAACGAACAATCAGACTGTAATTTTGAATATATTGACTTTCTCCCACATTGTATAACAATCGATTATTTTGAATATCTTCATTTGATTGTTATTAATCTCAATTGATCTACCAAACTGTAGAGCATTGTTCAGCAAGAAATCTTAAGCATAATACTTTACAAACTATCTTTGTTACATCTGATTATTTACAATATCTTCTCTTTTGCTGTGTTCAAGTTACATTTTTACATTCTTTTAAATAAAAAGCATAGAATATTAAAAACATTGCTTATTTTCTTCCATCTTCAATGATTAATAAAAAATCTATCAATTTTGACACTTTTAAAAAAAATTCATGATGGTTATCATATTGTAATCTAAAGCATTTTAAAAATGAAGTTAGTTTAAAATATAGTCCTAATGCATCTCACAACAAGAGCAGAATTTCTTTTTTGGGGGAAATGGGGGGACTAAACTAATTCTATAATAAACAATTGTTCACTACTCTGATAGAGTATACTATATAAAAACTCTGCTCAAAATTCAATGGTTGTAATATGCAGTCAATCATTATGATTAACTAAGAAACAATTTATTTTAAGAATTTCAAGACATAGGACTTTTTTTCTGAGTGATCACACAGGTAATAAACACTGAGACTTTTTACTATCTGAACCATGACATTCACCCTATGTGGGTGTATTTTAAGAGTTCTTATCAATGTAGAAAAATGATTTGTGTGTAGTCAGGGAGTGGTGAGTAAAAGAGGAAATTTTGGTAATTTTGGGTGTGGTAATTCTTCTAGTTTGAGATTTAGGGTGCTATAAAGAAAAAGAAAAAAAAACCTGGAGGGATTTCAAAGTAAAGATTGGCCATTCTAAAGAGAATGTTCTCCAAAGATTCTGCAGGATGTCTCACAGCTGTGTTGATGATAGTGGTTGTATTTTTTATGCAATGAAAATATACTTGTGTAAGGGTAAAGAGTAAAGGAACTGAGGCTGAACAAGGGCAGCTGTTCAGTATTCAGTTATCAAAACGTACATTGATACAATCAAAACACATATACACACACTATATATATATATATATATATATATATATATATAATAAAACTATTTTGTAATTTGCTTGAAGCATTGCACAAATTATTGTATTTTATATAATTAATTTAGATGGCTATTGCAATGTGGCCTAATAATTATTATTTCACATTGCAATAACCCTCTAAATTAATTCAATACAATACTATATATATATATATATATATATATATATATATATATGAGTAAGTAGATTTCATTGGTTGACACTATCTGTTCAAAAATAAGAATCCTAGCAAAACATTTCAGAAGAAACATGACTAACTTAACAAGATCTAACATAAATAGAATATTTTTTCTGATTTCTAAAAATAATAATATACCCACATTTTACTTCTATTGCAAGTAAATAAACAAATAAATAAAACCAATTCCAAAATTAATTCTCTGATATAAAAAAAATTATCAACTAATTTTTTTCTCCGAACATCATTAAAAGCGAGAAAGAGAAATAATGTGACCTGCTTCATAAAAGACAAAAAAAAAAGAAAAAAAAGTCAATCAAAGCTAGGAACATAAATGGTGATTCTTAATTTTTTTTTTTAAGACAAATAAGTCTTCCACAAATGGAAGATTGGAGATACACACTCTCCCACATCTAGTGAAGTACTTTAAATGTTAATAAATATTAAGTTATACTAATATGAATAGTGTTATATTGAATAAATATACAACTGAATTAACTATCATGCCAAGTAAAATACTAAAATATTATATTTTCTTATTCTTTTTGTTACTGTTCTCAAAGATAATAGGTTTAAAGAGAGATTGATAAACCAATATGATATATATATATATATATATATATATATATATATATATATATATATATATACACACACACACACACGTATGGAGAGAGAGAGATTCTTTCTCATGGTTGAAATTGTTACCCATTAGTAATAATGGTTGGTGTTCAAATTAAAGTAAAAACTAGGATTTCATATTTCACTCATACCCACTGTAATTGGTTTGGTTTCTTTGTTTAATGGCATATCAACCTTCATGGATTCTTAATGCCAAAGCCACTCTCTTAGAAATTAAATAGTACCACAGTAGTGGTACTATTTAACCCATAACTGAGGAGGATAACAAAAGGGTCTATAACTTTTCCATGGAAAAGTTATGAACTCCCTTATTATCTTACCCAGTCCAAAAGTGAATGTAATAGTGTGACTTGAGTTCAAACTCACTACAATGTCCAACTGTCCAGCATATTACCCACTACACCCCAAAGAACTCCCATTGTAATTGAATGGTCAGGATAATACAATATCAACCCTACTCTGTATTTTACCTTATATTATCTCAAGTTCAGCTTAATAGATATCCAAAATGATAATAGAAGACAATTAGGATTTTAGGTTAGAATTATCAATTAATTTATAAGGAAGTATAAGGTCAAGTCATAGTTTCCTTTTTATAGAAAAAAAAGGAAATACTACACATTTCAAACTTCCAATGTTTTAAACACAACTGGAAATTACCTGATTAAAAAGAGTCTTTATCAGTTACATTCTTATTTTAGTAATGAAAGAGTACATATAATATAATCTATGATCTCATGCCTCTAAACTGGTGAAACTACAAGCACATATTTGACATGTAATTTTGCAGGAGTTTAAGCTGGGCATTTGACTTCCGAATTCTCTTAGTGAGAAGAATAAAGATGATTGCATATCTTTATCAACAAGTCTTCTTTCAAAGCAGAGAAATAATCCATTTCTAAAGAATATCATTACAGGTGATAACAAAGTTCAACACAAAAGACAGTTTATTGATGAGGATGAATCTTGGTAACCTATTTCAAAGGCAGAGCTTCAGTGTGTATGATGGAATGACTGTGGTATTATTTATTTAGCATTTTAAAACCACAATCAAACACTCAATGCAGAGTTATACTCTCAACAGCTGCAACATGTGCATAAAAATGTTTTAAGAAAACTTTGCACACTCTTCAAAAGGATTGACGTGATTCTCCATGATAATGCAAAGCCACATTCATTAAAAAATCATGAAAAAAAAAAAATGGATTTAAGCTGGTCTGTTCTACCCCATCCACAATATTCACCAAACCTTGCACCAATTGATTTTTATCTTTTTCCTTCTCTACAAAATGCTATGGATGACAAAAATTTTTTCTCAAGATTAGGAAAAAAAACATTTGTGGAAAACTTCTTGTGCTCATAACCAGCTAAACTTTACTTAAAAGGAATCAAAAAGCTACCTGATAAATGTCAAGGGGTGACTCAAAATAATGTCAAATATACTTTGAAATTAATTCATTGTTAAATTATTCATGAATAAACTATATTTTACTATAACCGAAATTATTGACTCAACCCAATATATAGTTTCTCTGGAGTAAGCTTGAAATTAACATAATCCATTTTTTAAAATATGATGTAAGTCACCTTTCCTAGATTAATATGTACGAATTAGAAGACAGACTGGTACTGAGTCTTTAGTTATTAATTGATACATAGCTTATTAATAATGTTCTTTTCAGTAATTTAATAATCATCAAAAATTTCATGTAGCAAATCGGCTACCATTATGAGAGACAGAGAGAGAGAGAGAGAGAGGGACAGAGAGAGATCACCAGGTTGCCTTTGAAGATTCCCAAATGAATTCAATTTCTGAGATCAACACTGGAGAATTCTAAAATAATGCATTTTATATCTGAGGAAAATATCTACAGGAAAATTCCAAAATGAATCCCAACAAGTGAAAGTCATAACTGAAAGGAGCCCTAAATAACTGAGGTTGATTTCAAATACTGGCTGAAGTGAAAACCCATTCAACACCAAGTCTTATATTTCTTTTTTAATTTCCTCAAGAACAGAGTGAAATGTGACAGGGTTATACGTGTGAAATTGGCACAAAACCTGTCATGGAATCTGCAGAAGCAGTTATCAGGATTTAGTGTCATACCAAATCAGCATCCATATAAAACCACTCAAGTGCCAAACAGGGATAGGTGGGTAACTTGAAGGAGAGAGTGGAAGGAATCATCAGTAGCCAATGGCAGGAAATTATGAGAGAAAGCAACCAATAATCCATTACTGACAACCAATCCTTCAGCAGGAAAGAACCAAATTGGTTGGGGCACAAGACATGGCCAAGTAACTGATTCCAGTCAGCATATAAGGTGATACTCAAAGAAAAAAGGTTGATAAAAAAGCCAAAAAGGTCTCTGAACTATAAAAATGAGAGATAGCATATTTAACTTCTTTTCTACATTAATTTCCTGGAAGTATACAACTATACTAACATTGAATTCTTAAGAAATGGGTTGAAGCAGAAAAACAACTTCAGACCCAAGATTCATGTATACTTTGTATATTTTTGTGTATTAGAGTAAAATGAAGGCATTCAATCAATTTTATTAATAGCTATTAATAGACCCTAAGATATTGGCAAAACTGACCAATCTTCTGTTGAATATAAGCTTTCCTGTGACAAGCAGCAGCAGTAGATGGATTTCTATCATTAAAACCAACTGAATGTTACATTCACAACAATAATAGAATATTAAGCTCTAACAACAGAGCTCAGCCTTAAGTCAAACAATGGCCGATCAAACTGTCAGGCAAACATTGGCAAAGAGAATACAATTCTTTATTTTGGAAATGCCAATGCAAATAAACATGATAGACAGCTTTTAACCCTGGGATCATTCTTGGAGCCAAATTAGATATTTGCTGAATATTTACCTGAAGCGATGGATTTTATGATTATTTAAGACTGTCTCAGATTGAGATTTTTCAAAGCAAACATTCAGAGGTGTAGAAAATTGCATACACACAGGCAAGGTATATTACACTACCAAGCACCTGTAGTGATGGTTTCTCCAAGTTTTTGAGGACTACAATATGGAAACTATCGTATTTCCCTTCTTCAGTTGGGAAATTCTTAACATCTAATTTTAGGCAAATTTTGCTATATTTCCAAATCATTAATCTTAACTTAATATAGGATAAGATCTCAATAGTGAAATATTCAGTGAGAACCAAACTCACATTACCAATAGTTTATATAACCAGCTTATTGCATATAGTCTGCTTTAATATTGCTTATAATTCAATATATAAGCCCCATGTTGTGTTGTGATGTTGAACTTGTGGATCATTACTTCTGAATAATGAGTTTGATCCACACCAGATACCGCATACCTATTGTAATTTATGTGTTGTCAGTCTCTTGGATCTTTTTTTTTTTCAATTACAGAGTCAATTTCATATCAACCTCTTCACTAAACCAAATCTTCCAGAATTGGAATCCACAAAGGTGGTAAAACTGACATAACAGAATAGAATTGCCTAGTAAAAGAGTTTGTTTGTTTGTGGTTTATGGCATATGAACTTTTACAGGTTAGTTAATGCCGAATCCATTTTTAATACAAATTAACAGTTCTATTTCACACCATTTAATTAAGCCTAAGTACACAGTTTAATAGTAAAAAAACATTCTATTTCAAACTATTCAGTTTAATCAAACAGATCTAATTCAAACAATTCCATTTAGTATAAGTACAGGTTTTGTCTACACAGTTAAATATCTTGATTGATTGTTTGGGTTCGTAGACTCTTTTTTTCTAGATTGTATTGGGTTTCACCGATGTAATATTTGTTGCAATCTTTGCATGGGATGGAGTATATGCCTGCGTGGGAGGTGGTTTGATTGTTGATTCGTTTTGAGATGTTTGTGAAATGCACTTTTCTCCCACATGTAAGAGCTCAAACACAAAGTTAAATGTCAAAACAGTTCTATTTCAAGCAATTCTGTTTAGCATAAGTACATAGTTTAGTTCTATTTGACCCACAGATAGGATCCTATCAGGTGCTACCATTCCGGGCCAGAGTGGACCAGGGAGTGATGACAATGAAGGGGTACTCTGCATTCCCCAAAGCTCCACCATTACTGAAACCTCACCATCAGATTGCTTAGTGTCATATCCAGAACACTTGCTGAGGAGGGAGAGGTCTTACCCCTCTGCAGAGATGCAGTCAGTCTATTCTACAGCCCCAACTGACTGGGACCCTATAGGTACCACTACTCTGAGTCAGAATGGACCCTGAAGTAATGACAACAAAAAGGTGACTCAACATTTCAGAGATTTCCAGGTCTAGAGTCTCACCACTAAATGCAATTTAGTGACAATGCCAGGACATCCTCTTTTTTGATGGAGGAGTCTTAACTTCTCTGCAGGAGATGCATTAGAAGCAGTCTAAGCAATACTGACAGGGAGCCTGATGGTCAGTCATTTATTACCATATTGAGATTTTTTAGAATTGAACACAAGTAATTTTTTAAAAGAGAAAAAAAGCAAACTTGATGGGAAAAAGAGACGAAAAAAAAAAAAAAGAAAAGTGATGGAGAGAGACAAAAAAAAAAGAAAAGTGATGGAGAGAGACAAAAAAAAGGAAAAGTGATGGAGAGAGACAAAAAAAGAAAAGTGATGGAGAGAGACAAAAAAGAGAAGAGAAAGTTTAAGACAAAGAGAAGTGGGGCCATGGGAAGAGAAAAAAGAGGGTGAGTGATGACAAGAGAGAAAAAAGACAAAATAAAGAAACAGACAAAGCTGGTTGGTTGGGTTTATGGCATATCAATCCATGTAGGTTATTTAATGCCAAATTATATATATATATATATATATATATATATATATTAAATGCATGATTCCTAAACTAGTAGATTGTCAGTAACATTTTAAAACAAGCCAGAGTTCATTTGTTTGCTCACTGTTAAATCATTTCAAGTATTGCTCTGTGATGCTAACAATTCAACATCAGTCTTTGTTGGCACACAGTTAAATAGTTAAACTTTTCTATTTGACCCATTGATAGGACCCTAATAGGTACTACATCTTCAGGTCAGAGTGGACCTGGGACTAATAGCAATGAAAGGGTACTCCACATTACCCAAAGCTCCAGGACTGAAGCCTTACCATCAGATGCAGTCAAGTGACATATCCTGGATGCTCATTTAGAAAGTGGGTCCTTACTCCTCTGCAAAGACACAGATGGAGTATTCTACAGCCCCTGCTGATTATGCTGAATAAACAAACTGAAAGAGCAAGCAAGATATAGAGATAAAACAGGACAGTGGCAAATAAAAAGAAGAGAAGGAAGAAGAGAGAGAGAGATTGATTGTGTGTGAAGAGCAAAAGCATGAGCATCAAAATGATTCAGAGTCCAAGGTAGCCAATTCTTTGCCCTGTAATGAATTCTAAATAACCTGAGTCTCTATGGAATTATTAGTAATGTAGAAAGAATAGGAGTGAGTTGGATGCATGATCATTATTACTGAGTCTGTATTTGGTTGGCATCATCCTCCTAACTAATCAACTGCATGATTCCACTTGGCACTTGAACCAAAATGAGGAAGGCCAAATTGATGATGATAAATGAAGTATTAAAAAAAAAGCCATTAAATATACAAAGTATTTAATCTTTTTTTTTTTCAAGGGAATCTGTTAAATTGTGAAAGTACAGGTATTCTTCCCAATAACAATACCAGAGACTAATTTACCAAGTTTTGTCAATAATTCAATATCTAAAAAAAGGTGTATTTTGAGGTACTTCACCATATTATCAAGCTAAATGAGCACATCATTCTTACAATAGTGAATAGTTGCTAAGATTAGCTTGGTCTAACACAGAAACAAATTGAACAAGACAAAGAGAAGGAAGATTTTGTTTTAACAACACCTTAAAGTAGGGAAAGCCTAACTTAAAATCAGCATTTAAAATATATTTTTTCTTCTTTTATCATTTTTATCTGGGCTTAAATGCAAACACCAAGTGTACCTTAAATATCTATTAAGCTGAGAACCGTCTGGCACAAAGCAAGAATGGTAGTGAAATTTGAACTCAGTATAAAAAGATTAGGGTGGACAAGACAACCCTGCAGATGGAAATTTAAAAAAATCTCAACTACCTACACTGAATATATCAATATTCATGTGATATAAAACCACCTCTCTATCTTATGAATTATATACTTCAGGAAAACCAAAAACAAAGTATAATGATAAAACCAGCAAAGATTAAAATTCTAGTTTAAAGAACTTGCAGAGTAATGATCCCTCTCAGAATTTCAATATAGTTATTGTTCTATGACAGGTACTGTTATAAGATTCTTCTTTAGTTATTTATTAAGCTTAGTTTAGTCTGGCAGAAAGGCACCTAGTAAGAACTGAACTCATTCTGAATCAACCATTAACATTTTTTCTACATTTGCTTCAAAAATTGCTAGCTTACTTCTTAGTTTGTATTTTTTAACATATTGGGGGGGTCCCCCCCCATGAATCATTTTTTATTTGTTAATTTCCTTTTTTTCTATCACCCTCCTCCCCTGTCACTATCTCTCTCTCGATTATATATATATATATATATATATATATATATATATACACACACATAACCAGTCAAAAGTATTTGGTCACCTCCAAAAATTTTCATTTCTCATCCTATTTTTAATCAAACAAGTTAAATACCACAATGTTTTATTATACTAAATACAAGTCTTCCTCAGTAATGTTGACCTTAGTATAACCAGATATCTTTTGAAAAATTGATTTGAAGATGTTTTTCTTATTTAGTACTGACCATGAATAAAAATAAAAATTCCCAACTACAGTGGATTATTCTGTTAGGAGACATAAGGAAACCGGACAAAACAAGACCAAAAATAGGGCAGGTAGACAAAAAGCAACAATAAGAGTAGAGGACAATTGCATCAGAGTCACCAGCTTGTGACAGAAGGTGAACTGCTCCAAACATCACTGAACAACTGAACTGATGTCATAAAAAATGTGTCAACATCTACTGTGATAAGAAAACTGTGAAGCTGGCCTATATGGCAAAATTACTGTCAACAAACCACTGTTGAGGAAGCAAAACAATGTCAAATGGCTCCAATGAGCCAAGGTGCACACAGACAGGACAATAGAGCAGTGGAATAAAGTACTTTGGACTGACAAATCAAAGTTCAAAATCTTAGGGTCAAATAGGTGGTGTATGGTGAAGAGTTAGTGAAAGAGCTGTAACCTACTGTATCACACCAATCATAAAGGATAGAGGAGGCCCTGTTGTGGTGGTGGGGCTTATGCCAGTTGCAAAGTCAGGGATTTGCACCAGGAAAGGCCAAATTGAATCAGACTGGCTATCACAGTATACATGCAATACCATCTGGGACACTGCTTGTGGGTCAAGGATTTATACTCATGCAAGATAATGACCCAAAGTATACTAGTTAACTCTGCCATAGGTAAATTAAAAGCAAAAAGAAACAGCATGTCCTTCAACTGATGTCTTGACTGGCGCAATCAGCAGACTTTAATCCTATTGAACTGGTGTGGGATGAACTTGACAAAGAAGTCAAAGCTAACAACCCACAAGTGCGACTCACCTCTAGTAACTCTTCAGTCGACCTCCAATCTTTAGTGGAAAGAATGCTGAGAATCTGTGAAGCAGTGATAATGGGCAAAGAGGGACATTTTGATGAATGAAAAATTAAAGATTTTTTTGTTTGTTTAATTTGTATTTAATGTGGCTCAGAAAGACTTGTGTTTAGCATAATAAATAAAACTATTATGATGCTTAACTTGTTTCATTAAAAATAACACTTTTAGGGTGAGAAATAAAATCTTTTGAGGGTGGCCAAATCCAAATACTTTTGACTGGCAGTGGGTATGTGTGTGTGTGTATATATATATATATATATATATATATATATATATATATATACACACACACACATACACACCAGACTTTTTGCTTTTCTATTACACCATGGAATCACTTTGGCTATAATGAAAAATGTTAAAAAAAAGAAAAAAAAAGAAAATTGAATTTAATAAAGATAAATAAAGACAAATTAAAACAAAAGGATTTGATATTTAAGAATTTTTTTTTTTTTTAAAACACAAGTTTTTAATTTTTTTAATCAATAGTTTAAGATTAAAAACTTATGAAAAAGATCACCTTCTGCACTTTTGGAAGTTATTAACACTTCACTTAAATTTTTGTCAGTATTTGCTCCTGAATTCAGTTAATATTCAAAAATCAATTTTTTTTAACAAAACCATTGTTGAAATTAAAAAAAAAAAAAAAAAAAAAAAAAAAAAGATGAATTTAACATTTTCAGAGGATATCAGAAATTCAGCAATTTATTATTTCTGCATATAATTTTTTCAAAAATTGACTGACTTAATAGGGAAAATGTCAAATAGATATTTTTAAAGGATTTGGTTCAGGAACAGGGCCTTATTTCATTAATGTACGGCAAATTAGATGAAATAAATTATGAATCCTGTAAACAATAATATACATCTTATACTACTAGTTTTCAGTTACATAAGTCCCCTTAGTCAACTAGTAATGGAGGTACTTGTGGCATAATATTTATCTTGGTAGAAAATGAACTCATAACCAAAATTCAAATCCTAGATGAAGCTGTTTGCATTTCACAACCCATGGGTAAGTTATGAACTCAACTATTCACCCCCAGCTTGCGTTAAATAGTTGGGCAAACTGGGCCTTTTAACCTTAGAAAGGCAATCTGTTCAGAAGAAAAAACAAAACAAAATATTTTAGATTTGAACCAGTTGTATTCCAATTAGGGGAAGAAAAAAAAAAAAAAAAAAAAAGACCTTGTGCCACAACCTGCTTGTAGTAGAGGGGCTAGTTAAAAACATACTCAACTAGTCTTGTTTGGTGTGCTAAAATAAGGTATTTAATTCAGTAGTAGTTTCAACAGATATATGAAATGTTCAGTAAGACATGATAAATGTTGGATAACCTAACAGATAAATGAAATGATAAATTTATTCAAATGACCAGAACTTTGAGCAGTATCATATATATCATTTAAGAATTTTACTAATTTTGCTTATTCAGTATTTACCCTCTTGATTGGAATGATGTTTTCCAAAAAACTTGGAAGGATATTCATAAAATCTATCAAATTCCTCAAACAGATATAAGAAATTACCTGAACACTGTGGGATAGATCTAGCAGGATGACATATTTAGCTCTTATTCAACAGAATATAAGTTCCAAATGTGTTGTGTTTCTGCAATTTAAAGATTGAATATACTGGTTCAAAACATGATAAAAAGCAACAAATATACTGATTGAAAAAGAAAAGAAAATATATAAATATGAAAATACTTTATAGCAAAACCAAAAAACAATTGTCAACACTACAACTACTAGTATGAGTAGGTAGTCAACAATATAATGTGGAATAAAGTCAGAAGACATTGGCATAACAGCTCAGGTAGATTAAATAGTTAAGGTGCTGCCACATGTTTTGACAAGTACCTATAATAAATATGGGGTGTGATTCCATTGCTTTTTAGTGATTTCTTTGTTCTGAACTTCCAGAAGGTAATTTGAAAGCCAGAAGAAATTGGTTAGAAATGATCAAAAGCAACCCATAACTCTACAAAAAAAAATAGGAGTTAGTCAAAACAATAAATTTTAAAAAATGTCCCTTAATGTAAATTTTTCATCTCAGAACCTTAGAAAACTTATTACCATTATCATTACAGCTACTATAAAGTCAATAAAACAATAAATAAAAAAGTAGTAGAATTAGATATTAAAAAAAAATTACTGCAACACCTTGATGCCTAAATGGTATAAACATTACAAAATTATACAGCAAGCTTTTATAGCAAAGGATGAAAGTTTAAGTTTCTTATAATACAACTTCTTTCTTCCAAATCCCAACAATTTGACAGCCAAAGAATGTATTTATTGGCCAACAACACTGCAATAAAAAGCAACAAGATAAAAATACTACCCAAAAAGTATGGTATGAAAGTTATAAATTTCCTCCCAAAACTTAAATTCTTCTCTTTTTGACAATCTGGCCATTCTCACAAGTGCAATTCATTCAATAAAATACTCCAGCAATCTGCAGTTGTTTTGATTGTGGAGAAAACAGCTCACAGCAGTCAAGCAATATTTGATATATTTACTCAGCTAGAAGATAAAAAAACTTATAATTACATCAAATACAAATATTTTTTACTGACTTTTTGTTTCAACATTGAGGAGGGTGGGAAGATATCCACTACCATTCAAGGATTTTTCTACCAAAACAAGTTTCTTTTTCTGAATAAAAGAAGGCAAAAAAATGTTTGTACACCAAACAATCTTGACCATCTTAAAAGAATATAAGTAAAGTTGGCAACCATAGTCGAGGGTGACCCAAAGGCCCCCTTTTCAATAGCTACTACTTTCCCTGGATTGCTTCACTACCCTTGATACATACCTTATAATGCTAAGTATTAAGCAAGGAGGCATCAAGTACCATTTTTTGAGTCTTTGGTATGACTCGACCAGAGATTGAACTCTAGTCTCCCAGGCCATAGGTGAAAACTAACTGCTAGGCCAAAGGACCATTGGCCTAATGAGTAGTGTGTTCGCCGATGGTCCAGGAGACCTGGTTTCAATCCCAGGTCGAGTCATACCAAAGACTCAAGAAATGGTACTTGATGCCTCCTTGCTTAATACTCAGCATTATAAGGTATGTATCAAGGGTAAAGTGGAGCAATCCAGGGAAAGGAGTAGCGCCCTCCCCTGCACCTCGGTGTAGTAGCTATTGAAAAGGGAGCCTTCAGTTTACCCTTGACTATGGTTGCCAACTTTACTTTAAAAGAATGTAATCTGCATGTAATCAATAACTGGTAAACAAGATCAGAATTGTGGACAATTCAGTTAATATTTTCTTCATCAAAACAAAGTGATTTTCTCTACTAGATGAAGAAAAAGAAAGAAAAAACAAAAGGAAATAAGTATATCTGGAGACAGAAGCCTAAGAGAAGAGAATGCAATGCACATGTAATGGTGTAATTAATGGTAAATATTTTGCATATTATTTTTAAGGAAAATATATTGTTTATGAGGTTGTCCTTAAATTTACCTGTAAATGTTTTATATGTTTATATGTTTTATAAAAGATAATGCTTAAATTACTTTCTTTTATCATATTCTGATGATAATGTGAATAAACATTGAAATATTAAATCAACTATCAATCTTCTATTTAATTGACTGCTTGAAAGATTCTTATTCTTACAGTTACATTCATTTTTTTTATCAGTTAAAGAAAATGCCATTAATGGGCAGGTTGTGGAGACCTTATAATGAAGTTTAATTTGTATATTTTCTTTTAAATGGTAGTAAGTTTAGCTATTTAACTAGTTGGAACCAGGGTATTTTCGCATGAAATCATCGCCACAAAAACAATCAGTGTCTTTATTAAATTATCTTAATGCCACAGTAAGAAGATTTGGAACAAGGAAATTTTTTGTAAAATATATCATCACCCACACCAAAATGGTTAATTATCAAAGCCATCAACAATCTCAAATCAAATCTGGGAAAAGATGAAGTTACAATTAAGTATGCAATTATCACTCCAATGACTTACAAGTAAGAATTACATTTATTAAAGTAAGTTTGTTTATCTTAAAATTAAAGAAATAAACATTACAACATACATACAGGATACTGAAATTCTTAAACTTATTCTAACAAGAGCGGTTCAAATCCAACCATTTCAAAGTTCAGACTTTTTCTTGCACAATGGAACATTTATATTTGAATGATTTGAAATATTTTTGATTGTAGACCTTGCTTATGGAATCACCACCACCACCACCAGCAATATTTCTTTTATCACAGTCTTAGAATTAAGATTAGAACTCAGAATTATCTCTTACTCTTGGCACCATTTCTTTTAAAACTTTACATTATCACAGTAGTAAATTAGGCATTCCCTTAAAACAAACAAAAAATTTGTTTGGTAAAAAGAAATGGTTCAAGAATTCCTAACAGAAATATCACTTGTGTTTCTGTGGCAGAAAGCAACATAATTTTTAATACAGCAGTGATAAATAACTTATATATATAACATAAGAAAAAACAAGAGATAAGTGACCTCACCTTTGCTCAGGTTTTTAGTGAGAGAAATCTTATCTAGTTCCTCAAGAGGGTCACATCATCCCACTACCATTCCTTCAGAGTTACAGAAGATAACCATATCACCTCTTGTCTCAGCACAGTATGTTTTTGAAATAGTGCCAAGATAGTTTTCAACTTTTCTTTAAATGAAGGAAGAAGCTTACTGTACATGTGTGTCAAAGTTACACCAAGACTTTGGAAATAAATTTTGTGTTTTTAATTTACATTTTAGATCCTTTTATATTCAACAGATCATGAGGTATAGTCAATATTACATTAAAACCATATTGCTACATCTTCATTGAATGATAAAGTCAGCTGTAACATACAAATTCAAGAGTGCTTAGCAAAATGGTTATTGTCATAGAAAATGGAATCAGCCACCATTGTTCAAAACCTGGATGATTTAACATTTAACAGAACAACTGCTACATCATCTTATGACTTCTAGAGAGCTATCTGAGATTATGTGAAAAAGATCAAAATTACAAAAAAAAGTTCTGAATCAGTTACATTTAATAAACACTTAGTGTAAATGGTTATCATCATAGAAAATGGAATCAGAGACTCAAGTTCAAATTCAGGATGAGGATGTTTGTGTTTCACTTTGTATTAATACCTTTGGGAAAGGCATGAATCTGTTTTCCCCTCATCCAAGATATAGGTTAATGATAGGGCAGAATTAAGCAAAAACCATTGACGTTGCATTCTGAGAAAAATAATTCTATTTTCTATTTGAAAAAAAAAGAAAAAAAAAACCTAACCCATATAAGTCACTCAATGTGTTGTCTCTGAGAAAAAAAGAGACATCTTGCCAATGTTTGATTTACTATTTCTGAGTCAAATGCTGAACCGGATTGTTTAATCTTTATTAACTCATTATTTATAAGTTAACTGGAACTAAAACCTTTTCACAAGTTTATTCTCTGTATTACCCTTTAATATGTCAGACCTTCCAACACTTTCTTCCTTTGGAAATCAATATTCTAGCTGTTATTTGGACTTTAGCACCAATGAGAAAATTCAAAACACTCAACCATGAGATAGTATCAGATATTTCTGACTAGTCACCCACTTCAGTTCTGGCCTGGCTTAACCAGTGCTTTCTCCAGAATAATGAATGTTATATACTTTAGAAAGCAAATGAGAATATGACTTTTTGGCATAATAATATTCATGCAGGCCTTTTTTTTTTTTTAAAGTAAAATAAAAATTAATTTGCATAGAAAACAAGAATGTTCACATTTTTCCCAAAATATTGAAAACAATACTGGAGGAAGTATCAATGACATTAGGTTCAGCTTAGTTTAGCACAAGGCTACAAAAATGGAGTGCTCAGTAGGATTAAACCCATTGTAGTAATAATCATCTGCAAGAGCAGCTTATTAACTCTTGTTCCATAGCAATATGTCCTGAATTTAAAGGACCATGCTAACAGCATCAATAACTTGACAAACAATATTCACTTTTGAAATTTGATTTTGTTAAAAGCATTGATACAACCTGATGAATCTTACTAGTCATGAGAAACACTGGAGACTGATGAAGAGTCTTTGTAGATTCTCTATTTGTTAGCAAGCTCAAAAGAGAGTAGAGGATCATAGAACTGATTCAACAGTAAAGTCATCAATTCACTTAACAAGTTAAAAGTAAAATGAATAAATAAATAAAAAACTTTTAAAAAAATGTAATTTGGGCTTTGAGTAACCTTGAGGCCAAAGAAAAGGTTCAATCCAAAAGAAAAGTGTTTCATTATCATGAAATGGTAACTCAAGTAGCTAAGTGTCCAAACAAGCAGAGCAATACCCATGCCAAATCCCTCAAGTGTTGGCGCATTGTGTGAAGAGGAGTGTTCAATAAATAGGAAATCATTTTGAGGGTGAAGCCTTGAGCAGAATCAACAACAAAGGCCAATGTATGAACTGCAAGCAGTGCTTCAAAGTGGATTTGAGGAGGGATCTTCATTAACTGCATTTGCTAAAGGTTTAAAAGAAGGTGTTGGATAGATGAGAAAGGTGGAGAGTGTGATACAGTAGTTATTCTTAGAACAGGCCTCCCAGAGTGAGCCTACTAGGAAAGGAAAATTAAGAGAAAGATGAAGAGAATTAATTGATTCCATGGGGAAAAGGAAGAGAAATATAAGAGGACTTGGGTCTAGAGCAACTGATGAAGTCTGTCAGAAGAATCATCTTACTCCTCCATCAGCTAAACATTTGTAATTGAGATTCTCAACTGGAATAATCAACTAACGAAGGGTTAGAAATGGTTCCAGGATTGATTGGTTTGTTCCTTGGTCAGAGTTCAAATCTAAATGTCTCCAATGACAAGCTCAATTCAATTGGAACCCTAAATTTTCCCAGAGGACTGGTTAATGATATAAGATAGAGTTATGATAGAAATATTCTAAAGATTTTTCAGATTAGTAGAAATTCAAGACAAAATAACAGTTATCAACACAAAAAATGAAATCAGTAAACTGTTTTAATTTTTCGCTGAAGTTGCTTGTGTTTACATTGCACTGAGACACTTAAAAAAGGCATGTATCCATTTCTTCTTATGCTGTCTTATCAACAGACATCTTAACAAAATATCTTGTCACTGGCATGCCATAATGGCTGATGAAAAGAGTGGATGAATGTACACGTTGACAGACCACTTTTCCACACCTTATCTGAACAAACAATGGTAACAGTAAGATATATCCATAGTCAACCTTGACAGGGGACTAGTCACATTCTGAGCAATATGCTCATCTTTGTTGTTTTTATTACAATATTTCATCTGTTACATACTTCAATAGCCTGGATTTTTATTAAAAGACAAATGTACTTTTCAAATGACAATTATAACAGAAACTGTCGCACAGTATAAATTCTATGTTCACAGAATATATAGCAAATTGCACAAATTTTATTACTAAAGTATATACGGTAATATCCAATATCTTCAAACATAGCATCAATTACAGGATAAAAACTTTATCCCTTGTTCTACCTTAGATATATCTTAAAAATACCTTTGTCTTTTCTTTCTCCCCCTCCCATACAATCTTTTATAAGTATCAATATCTGAAACTCTAGATCAGTCACATGTACACTGTGGCCTGCTGAGTTTTTTTTTTCTTAATGACCCACCCAATCCCAAGAAAAAAATAACTGCTAGACTGAATTATTTGAATTAAAACTGTATGAATAAACTGAATAGCTTGAAATAGAAATGCTTTTGACAATTAAACTGTGTACTCATGTTCAACTGAATTGTTTGAAATAGAACTGATTATTTGTATAAGAATGGATTTGGTGTTTAATGGCCAACAAAGGTTGATATGCCATAAAACCCAAACAACCAACATTAAATGTTTTGGAGGAAACTGGTGTCAAAGTTTGTTTGTTTGTTTTTTTACCATATAGTCAAAGGAATAAATTAGAAACCTATCTTAGTACTTACATATGTATTTTTATATTAATGTTACCATTCTGTTTAAAAGTAACAAATGAAAATTTTACTGTATATACTAGTGAAATGAAAAACTTTAAAACCAATTTTTCATCTGGCCTTCTTTCAACAAAGGGGTTTTCATTACATGTAACTTAAGATAGCATAACCAAAAGTTAGGGTTGTTCATTACACGTAATATACATCTTCTTGTGGCTAAGAATTGGGGATTGGTCATTACTAAAGCATAAGGTAATGGTCAGTTTTTAAATATGAACCTGTAATTTAAAGAAAATAGTTTTAATAAAATTTTGATTTACAGATTACGAAAATATTCAATATTTTCTTATATACACAGTTCACATTCATATTGAATACATTGATTTTTCAAGTATTAATTTTTTTCTTTTAATTATCCCATCACCTATCACAATAGCAGCATGTGTTTATTACATTGATATCAGTGATGATTTCATATTAAGAGTCAAATTTTTTTATAGAAAATATCTTTTTAACAAAGAGAAAAAAAAAAAAAATCAACATTTCTCTAATTCTAAAGCAGATGCTTATGCATATGGTCTTTGGTAGTAAAAATAGTTGCGATAACTTCAAAAAATTACCTTGAATTTATTTTAGTAGTGCTACTCGCCTTGTGATGAGCCATGTCTCAAAGGCCCACTTCTTGAAAAAGGTTGTCAATTCCACCTCTAGATACCATGACTATTGAACCTATGAAAAAAAAATTACCTCACCTATCATATATTTATATAATTTTGGTGATGATGGACATTTGATTATAGAATACTAATATTGTATATCGGGAGAAATGACAACGCTTATTTATAACAATATAAACTCTTTATTTACGGAAGTCGATCAAGAGAGAGAGAGAGAGAGTGAGTCAGACTGCTACGATTTACACCACATTGAGATAAATATATTCAGTCTTATTTCTTTGTGCTTCTTTTATAGGAGACTGATACAGGACCTGCTTCTCAACAGGGAAGCTACCTGCACTCCCAGCTAATGCTCAGATTAGCATGCCTTGTCTATTCAGCTGACTGCTCTCCCCGACTGACTGACTGCCAACTTACACTGATCCTGGGGTTGAAAACTTCCATGGTTATATATTTTCTGGACACCTACACATTCTTTCTTCTGTCACCCCACCAACAATTCTTCCCATGCAATTCACATGTCATTTCTGCTGTCCTTTGTTTACCTTAAGACTCAGCTGCACATCCCTTTTTTGAAATCCACACTAACCAGCCTGCCAAAGGTCAATATGTAACACTAGCTGTATCGGAGGGAATTTTACGGAATATATACCGAATTGTACAAATTTCATTTATTTTGTTGGGTATGTGTTATTAATTCCCCAAATTTTAAAATACAAATAATCAATGATTTATGTCAATGATAAACATTGACACAAATCATTGATTATTTATATTTCAAAATTTCGGGAATGAATAAAATATACCCAACAAAATAAATATAATCTTGCAATAAAAGAAATCAAAATTTTTTTAAAAATTGAAGATTCGGCTTTGTGTAGTAAGTAACTCACTTTTGTGGGTGAATATATTTATCTTTTTATTTTACTAATAATTTTTGTTTTAAGTGATTATTAAAGCAAAATATGCAGATTAGCTAATCCCATTAAGAAAAATTATTATCTTTGGTAAGTTATACAGCAGGCTACTTAGAAACTCATTTGACATCAAAAGAAGCAGTTGTTTTGATGACAATTCTATGTAGAAAAACACAAGATGCATTCAAATCCACACAATAGCCTCATTACATCAGTAATACTTGCTTATTTCCTAACCACTGACAAACCCTTTCTTTCCAATTTTAATTATTTATTATCAAATATTCTATCCTACCAACATGAGAAATATCTAATCTGTTAGTACAGAAAATGACTTAATGTAAATTTAGAAATGATGAAAGAATTTGCTTGTGCATACTGGGTTCAATGCAGTCAATGTTAATAAATGAAACCCTTATTTCAATAGAAATTGTTTTGTCAATACATATAGCTATTGAAGTGAATGAAAATTTTTCCATATTTATTCAATAAATTCTACCTGTAATATTGTAAGTTACATAAACAGCTAGTTACTGGGCTTAATTTGGTATATATGCATTTCCAAATTGCATCCCATACTCAAGGTCAATCATGACAAACTGTGGCCAGCATTGCTTTCTGAATGATCTGCCTAAGTCTTCATTCTTTTTTGATAGAAAAAATTATTTTATAGAAGAGAAAAAAATATCAACTTCTCCCCATTTCTAAGGCTGATGCATATGTGCAAGGTCTTCTGTAGAGAAAGTGGTTAAGGTACCTTCAATGTAAAATCACCTGGAATTCTTTTTAGTAGTGTGGCCTGTCTGATCTGTGTTTTATGTGGGCCATGCCAGCACTAGGGTATCATGGAGCAATTTTTATAACACCCTCGTCAAAAGTTTAAAATAGTCAAAGTTTTCATCCCAAATCCTACAGTCTTCTGTTTTTCCTCACTACTACACATCAAATCAAAACCTCTGGCAACTTAATATATGAGATAATACAAAAAGCCTGGTGTAAAAGTTAAGGCATGATAAAAAAAAATCAAGTACAGTTGAAAAAAATGTAATGAATATTCTATCTTTTAATTTGAATAAAGTAACTGATAAAAACATTTGACAAATGAAGGAATTATTTTCTTTTGTTACTGCTTTTGTTTTCTATGGAACTTGTAGGCAAAGATGATTATATATATATATATATATATATATATAAAATTGACTGATAGTTTTATTCACTGAAGAACAATTGTTCCCTTCACATCCTTTGAAATATATAGATAATATACTCTCCATCCTCAAGAGAAATGGTTCTTAAAATTGGTCAATGGCACACTCAATAAATGAAGCCTGTATAGAAATTTGTGATAATGATCATGCAGATACATGAAAATCTTTTCAGAAGAAACATGTGTGTCCCTGTACTATTCAAAATTTCTATTCATCAAATGAACAAAATCTCTTCAAAAAATTCAGAATCAGCATAAATCTTCAATTATCAATAACAAATACAAAACACTGCACCTAGTTCTTTGATGAGGAAAGCTTTTGGTCTTTGTTTTCAAAGTCATTAATCTATTCCATTGACAGAAAAAAAGGATTAGCTTTCTCATCAAAGACAAATAGTCACAATGAAGCAGACAGTAAGGAGATTTGTATTATAAGATTCTAAGTAAGAAGAATATTTCATTTCTTTGATGAAGTAAAAACAATTCTAGAAAGTTTGGTAAAGATAAGTTCTTCTGTTAAAGTTAGTTAAAGATAGGATGTTCTGAGGGAAAGTGCTGCTTATAAGTTCCTCTTTAATATTCTTTTGTAGAGACTATCATATATAATACACAATGTTTTATATATATATATATATAAAATAAATTCACCCAACCTGGTCTCACTACAGAGTAATGAGAAATTTCATTACTATGAGAACATGAGGCATCATTAACCATGCATATATTCATTTTCCTAAATAAACATGTATAAGAAGCTTTTTGCCATGTCTTAGCAATCTGGTCTCAATACTAAGTAAAGAAAAATGCCATTATGGTAACATGATTTTTGTCTTTGTATTACTAATCTTTTGGTCCAGATTTGAATTATAAATTTTATCAATCCCTTATTTTTTTTATTCTATATCTTTTATTACTTTGATTATTTAAAAAGAAACAAAAAAACTATCTTATAGATGTTAAAATAACTAAAATTTACAATCCGATCTTAGGCAAAAGTGTCAGTCCATATATAAATAATTGTATCAGAAATTATTGGAATTGTACGAGTTAATGATACGAAAGACTTAAAATTTTAGATAGGTAAACTTACGCATGATAAATAGAGTAGCTTATGTTTTAGCATTGTGCCAGTTTAAATAAATATCTATGAGTTATACAATACCAAATGATGACTCAGTGCTTAGAACAAGTATTTATACAAAGTTTATAGTTTAATTTACCAAATTAGTCATTACTTACTTAGATTTTATATTAGTGTAATAAAACACAATAGAGGAATGGATGAAAGGCTGCACTCTCCCCTTTCCCAAGAAAAGCAACATCGAAATCACAAGGAACTACAGAGGCATAACTTTTACTGTTATAGCTGCTAGGGTTTACAATACCCTGTTTCTCAATCATATTGAAATAGAAAACATTCTCAGGAAAAATTAGAACAGCTTTTGAAGAAATTAATCTACAACCTCTCAGATTCTGACAATCCACTGAAGGAGTACAAGCAAAGAATCTTAAGGCAACAGTACTGTTTGTGGATTTCTCCAAGGTATTTGATTCCCTACACAGAGGAAACATGAAACAAATACTTGCATATGGTCTCCCCAAAGAAACTTGCTGCTATAATCATGCTTGACAAAAATGGTTTGTTCACCTGATGGAGACACTAATTTCTTCAACAGTGTCACTGGAATCTTGCAAGGAAATACATTAGCACCATATGTTTATAATCTACCTAGACTATAGACATCAAAGATTCATAGATCTAATCAAGAAAATGGTTTCATATTAATGCAAGAAGCAGACAATATCCCACAGAAATTATGACAGGCACAGACTACACAACTGATCAAGTGTTTCTCACAAATTAACCAGCCCAAGCAGAATCCCTACTGCATAGCTTAGAGCAAGCAACAAAAAGCATTAGCCTCTATAATGCCAATAAAACAGAATTCAAGTATTTTAAACAAAATGAGCCATCTCCACTAAAAATTTGTAAACTACTTCACATACTCAGACAGCAACATCTCATCTACAGAAATTGGTGTCAACATATGCATATCAAAGTTGTGGAATGCTATTGACAGATTATCAAACATATGGAAATCTGATATTTCTAATAAAATAAATCTGGATTTCTTTCAAGCTGTAGCTGTGTTCATACTACTATGTGGATACACCACATGGAGAAAATGCTGTGTGTTGTCTGGAACAAATTCCGCAGGCAACAAACCACAAAAGAACAGCTGTATGAGCACTTACCTCCTATCTAACAACCCATTCAAGTAAAACAAACAAGACATGTGGGGTGCTGTTGGAGAAGCAAGGACAAACTCATAAGTGACGTTCTCTTATGGATACTTACAATGGATGTGCCAGAGTTGACAAATCAGCAAGGACATAGAATGCAACCCAGAGAACCTAACAGGAGTGATGAATGGTGAGAGAGAATCAGCACAACTTGATAATAATGATAATCTTTTCCCAAAACTCCATTTGATTGGTTGATTGTTTGGGTTTTATGGCATATCAACCTTTGTAGGTTATTGAATGCCAAATCCATTTTTATACAAATAATCAGTTCTATTTCAAACAATTTAGCATACTTGTATTCTTGGGTGAATAAGAAAATTTGCAGGGTAGGCTGAAAAATTTACATGATAACATCATATCTGTTATTGAGTTTTTTTACCAATTGGATCCAAGCACTGTAATACCAATGGAAGAAATGTGTGGACCAAAAGAGGGACTATGTTGAAAAATAAACATTTGGTTACATTCTATGAACTTTTCAGCTGACCCTCATACATATTTCACCAATGATATCTGTGAATAATGTTCAAGCCAAATAAGAACCAAGTTTACACATGCTGATTTTTAAACCAAGCCGAGTCTTATTTTCTTCCATTTAACCTTGTGTCATTAAGTGTATGGATATAAAGTGCATGTATTGTGGCTAAAGTAGTAGTGAAGTTATCACTTGTACTGGCAGTTAGCATTTGAGTTCAGGTATTTTGAAAAAAAATGTTCAAATGTTAATAACTCTCCTTATCACAAAATAACCTTCCTACTCATTCTCTGTCTCAGGAAATTTGACCTTGTACCAACTAAGCTGAGTAACTATTCATATGAAATTAGCTCAAGTCTCAGGATTAAAAAGGAAGAAAGAGAATGGATGATTGGAATTAGTTATTTCAACGTTACTTTCTTACATCTCTATCAATAAATCCAGAATGTCATACTGATAATTCTAAGTTCATAGAATCTTTAAAAACGAAAGTTATTAGAGAAATCAAGTCATTGGAAAGATTGATACAAACCGAATAAAAATTTTATGAGTATGAACTGAGGTAATGAAACAGAAAGGATATCTAGAAAAAGTAGGGATGATTAGAATTATATATATATATATATATATATATATATATATATATATATATGCTCCCACCCCACTGTGGGTTGAGCACTCTAGTCGGGAATTTACTGGCTACAACATAAGCTGAGACACAATAACTCTTTATGAATTGAGCACTCCTAGTAGCCAATAATATGTAAAAGACATACGGAAAAAAATTCCTTCATTAATGCAGAGAATGACAATAGCTCTGGGGTAAGATATCTGACTCACAAAGTCAGCCAGGCTTCAATCCCAGCTTGAAGCATCTTGCATGTCTAGCCTCATCAAAGAGTTGTGATACAATGAAACAGTTTGTCTCTGGATGACTATACGCGCATGCACGCACACGCACTCTATAGGCTAGGGCTGTAGAATACACCAACTGTACCTCTGCAAAGAGGTAAGGCTCCCACCAATGAGGCCATTTGTTGACCATGAGTGGAGACCCATAATGCTTCAAGATGGGATGCTGGAGGCTAAGCAGTCCTTGGCTTGACAGCCAAACTGGTCAAGTAACTTGCAAAACTTCACTTTGACCCTTACCGAGTTAGACAGGTGGTCAGAAAGACCAATCCAATCAATCAGCTGGTTATGTCAAGCCCTTACACCAATATGAATGTCTCAACTGTATTTCTCAATTTGCTCTTGTAGCAAACAAGTACCCAAGCCTATTTTATCTTAAAGGAGCTAGAAGGTGGTGGCTGAGGGTCAACTGCACTGAAATAGCAATACTTGAAACCATTTAACTATGTACAAACAAATGATTAATATTAAATCAAACTATTAATGTTAGCAATACCATTAAACTGTGAGTAAACAAATGAGCTCTAAAAATTAAGTTACCAACAAACTATACTAACTATACAAATCATATATATTTGAACAGAATTTGGCATTAACCTACAAGGGTTGATACACCATTAAACCAAATATTATACAACTTATTTTATTCCTAAAAACTCTTTACAGACATTATCGTGACAAATACACATCACATGACAAAAAACAACTTTAATGATACCCATTTACCCTCAGTTCCCAGCTACACCTAATGGCAATAATCCATTTCCAACTTCCCCATGCTAAGGAAGTTAGCTTGTCCCCCTGTGTATGACCAAACCCTATAATAAAAGAAATCAGGGTGAGGGAAGATGATCTAATAAAGGCAAGAAGCTGGTAGTTATTTCTAGGGGATAATTTGCCAGCAATTAAAGCCACACTGATATGGACAAGTAGTATTGACAAACGGGTGTCTAGCAGGAGATGTCTATATACATCACAACCATCCATCCAAATGAAAATGAGGTCTATGAGTGGGGATTGGTACTGATTTAAGGTAAAGATTTGGAAGATAGGCAAAGAACTTCAGCTTAAGAGAAATGCTTTACAGTCTATAATAGATTATTCATGTTCAGTGGCTTGTAATACAACACACACAGAGCTCAGAAATTTTAGCTCAAAATACTATTAGGAACATTTACCGAAAAATGGGTGACAGAGGAAGGGGTTTTCATAAATGACTGCAAAGTCAAAAATAAATAAATGAAATAAATAACTGTGTAGACAATGTTTATATAACAGATAATCTGTAAAATGAGTCAGGAATAATCAACCCTGTTTTAGTCATCAGATAATCAAAGTATCATACAAATAGTAATCATAGTGTAACAGTTGCTTTCAAGAATCATTCAATTCAATCATACACCATATTGATAAAAATGGTATTTTGTATGTCAATAATATCTTACCATTTCAAAACAGTTCAAATAAAAACATTTCTAAAATTCTTCATAATATTGCATTAATTCCTGACAACTGACAAATTTTTTTCCTTCCAGATTTTTATTGCTTTCTGATAGCTTTATCATTTATGATACTTTCCTATAGAAAAATCATTAGCCATATATATATATATATATATATCCTTATTTTGTAAGTAATGGAAGCATTTAAAAAAATTTTTTTTTACTACTGACAACTTTTTACTTCCTGGTTTTCAATCCTCAACTGAGTGTGAAATTTGCTCAAACAAATTTTAAGACTGTGTTTGATAATAATCCCCCCCTAACCATTATACATATCTAGTTTGGTTTCAGTTTCTTTATTTAATGACATACCAACCTTCGAGGTCAACAAATGCCACAGCATCCCAGTAGAAGAACAGTAGTGGTACAATTTAACCCTTAGTGGAAGGATGATAAGAAGGTTTATACCTTTCCCAAAGGTATTCGTCCTAAACGTAATAATGCAACTGAAGTTCTTACTCACTACAATGTTGCAATCTAGCATGTTAGCAACTATGTCATGAGGATTCCTCCAATATTTGTTGATGGCTAAAAATGACTAAAGCTAAATGTAGAAAGTGGTGAAGTAGCAGTAATGTTGGTGGACAATAAGAAAAGTCAAACCTTCCAAACATATACCAGCTTGAAATGTAGCTGTCATTTACTAAGCTTAGCAAAAGGCCAGAAGTAAACAAGGCACCCAATGAGAATAGAACCAATAATAGTTTGCTATACCAGCTCAAATGATTACACCATACAAGGTATCCTAGCCAGGTTCAAATGGTAGAATACACCCATGATTATTACTCCCAGAATTTGGTGGTTTACAAATTATATATATATATCTGCCCCATAAATAATAAATATAAATACTTGGCATTATGAATAAAAGAATATGCATAAAAGATTTAACAGTTCCAGCTCGGAGGTCAGGATAATTTATAACAAGTACACACACACACATACACACACAGCATTGCTCAAGTTAAAAACAATATACTAAGTACATTTTATGGATCAAAAATTCCTTCTATTTGCTTTCTGTATAAAAATATCCTGTCTTATTCATCTTCTTCAAATAAGTACCAATGTGTATGTGTATGTGTAGTGGGGGCTTCTGCAAAAGTTAATTTTATCAGCTTTTTAGATAAATTATACCTTCCTGATCAATTTTAAGCTTATATGTTTTGGACACCCCCCAGAGCAGTAGAGGGTCAACTTCACTTTTCCCCAGCATTCCTCTCCACTTCAGATGTCTTTAACATGCACCTTGAGGTCAAGGGAGTTCACATGCCAAGTTTTATGAAAATCTGCTCATCAACCAAGGTGTATTTGGGTAAAATCAGTCCTTTAAATTTCTTTCAAAAAGGTGCATTTCTGTGGATGTCAGTTTTATTTGCTTTCTGGACGAATTAGAACTACTTGATCAATTTTATATTAAAATGTTACAAGCACTGTCCCCTCCCAACAAACTTCCTTTAACACTCCCTGAGGTGAAAGGAATTCAAATGCCAAGTTTCATTGAGGTTGGTCCACTCACTTAGAAATCTATAAGTAACAAGCAAGCAAACAAAGCAACTTCATTTCAGCATTCAATCATTAAATGATAATTCAGAAAAGAAAAAATACAGGCTAATTCTTTGTTTTAATTACATCATCCCAGGTATATAAATTATATCTTGTTGTTAGGTTACAATTGGTAGGTCTTAAAATCTATACACACTCCAATAATTCATATGTGTGTCTTTTCTAATTTATTGAAAATTATTGACCTTACAATTGTATTTAAAAAAAAAAAAAAAAAAAAAAATGTATTACACACAAGAAAAATTAAGTGGAAGAGGAAGGACACAAAATTTGTGGATTTCTCTTTCTCTCTCTCCATTTATTATTAAAATATTTATGTAACTCTTCCCCAAGGCCCCTTAAACATAAGGGTGCAATTAAATGTTAATTTGAATGCAACAATTGATAAAAGGTAAAAACTGACAAGTGGTGCATTTTTTAAAGCTACAGATCTAAGACATACTACACTGTCTTTAATCTTCTTTCAAAAGAAAGATTATTTCCAAATCCCTTTCCTATGCAAAGATGGGGTCTCCAATTTGGGACACTTGGCGTAAAAATGTACCGATTTGTCTGTATTTGATAACAATGATTATATAAAGAACGGTGAGAAACAGACTGTCGGTACTCACATGTGGCGCGTGTGTGTGTGGTGCGAGTTGAACATGTTTGCTGACAGATCAGCCGTCTACACTATTAACCCACAGGAAGTTGAGATGATTTATCAAGCGATGCCCCCAGCAGCCAGCAAGGGAAGAAAGGACAAGAAAACAAGGATGAACAAACGGGCATGGAGGGGAATCTGCTGCATATTACCTTTTTTCCTTTCCTTTCTTGCATACTGCTATGGACACATTCCGATACAAGAGCGAGCAGAATCTCTCCATCTTGCTTGTACTTTTACTTAGCCATCTCCACCACAGGGGCGACATGTATAGCAGCTTAAAATAGATAAGACTGGTTGGTGAGTGTGTGACTTTTATTCCTTTAAGACAAAATTCACTTGTGCCACTCACGGAACATTCAGTTTAAAGACACATAAATCTTTTACAATATCAGAGGGGTGTTATGGACACAAAACAGACAGTACGCAATATTAATTTCTGGACAACAGCTTCAAACTGACACTTGTATTAAGATGAATGAAGAAGGCCGAAGAAGAGAGAAAAAAAAAAGAGGTGAACTGGAAAAGAAAAAAAAAAAAGAAGAGGCAAACTAAAAAGAGAAAAAGAAAAAAAAAGAAGAGGCAAACTAAAAAGAAAAAAGAAAAAAAAGAAGCGGCAAACTAAAAAGAAAAAAGAAAAAAAAGAAGAGGCAAACTAAAAAGAGAAAAAGAAAAAAAAGAAGAGGCAAACTAAAAGAGAAAAAGAAAAAAAAGAAGAGGCAAACTAAAAAGAGAAAAACTAAAAAGAGGCAAACTAGAAGAGAAAAACTAAAAAGAGGCAAACTAGAAGAGAAAAACTAAAAAGAGGCAAACTAGAAGAGCAAAGGAAAAGAAGACACAAAGTAAAAGAGAAAAAGAAAAGAGGCAGACTAAAAGAGGATGGAAGAAGATTAAATGATTTTAAAATAGCAGAAAGGAAAATTATTTATTTTCCAATTCTCATCACTATATATTCTGATAAAAATTTATCAATTTCAAATTTTTCTCCCCTAATAAACCAGTCACACTTGGCAATGAAGTAAATGTAGGTAAGAAATAATGAATAGACTTTAGGCAAAACACAAATTATGTTCAAGAATTGAGACCAAAGCAGAACAAATCATTAATTTTCTTCAAAATAGTCTCATTTTCATTTGATACAGCAAGTTTTCCGTTAGTCGAAGCGCCTCTGAAACTTCTCTTTTAATGTTGTATGAAGCTTTACCATCTTATTTCTTTCAATATCTTACACATTCAGAAATCATACAATTGAGTTGAATTTTCAATTTAAGAAAGAAAAAAAATCATGGAGAGCTAGGTTTTGATCAATATGGAGTGTGCTACACTTGCACAACTCGATGTTACACCTAAAACATTTAATTCAAAGAGTATGGAAACTGATTTTATAATAGTTTTTTTTGTTTTTTTTCTTTTTAATTGGCACTGATTCATCAAACAGCTGTCTAGAAATTATCACTTTATTATATAAATTGCGCTAAACTGTGCTATTTTCGTTTTTTTTTTTTAAATCTATTTTAAAATAATATTCAGTCACAATCATTTAAAAAAAAAAAAAAAAAAAATTATACCTCAATATTTATACACACTTTAACAGCAAACATCTCTTGATTTTGAAAATATATCTTAAAAGCTAAATTGCAATTAGAAAAAAAACAAACTGGAAGAATGAATTATTAAAGTGTGCATACATTTTAGGAACTGTCTACTGAACTTACATCACATACATAAGACAATATAAGAACGATGTAATTATTATCCCTGATCTTTTGGCTAGCATAGTATCCATAAAAAATTATGAGATTGTTTACATATGGATTCGCACAAGTATTCCATTTTTTCTTTGTTCTATCTAGGATCAAAATGCTGCTTAGTGGCCCTCTACTTATTTTGAGAGTGATAGCAACCTAGCCTTTAGGTTATGATGAAAGGCTAGGTTTGGTTAGGATCCAGATACACTGTTTCTCATCAGCCATGTTCTCTTTTGGTAGACTATACCAAAAAATGAAACCAGTCTGGTCTTTGAGACAATACCCTTGCCCCATTAGACTGACCAATCTTTGGCCTTACCCACATGTATATGTGAGAGTCCATGTTAAACTAATCTTGTACTGAATTTGCTTTGGTAAAGAAGCAAATAAATTCTAGGTTCAGTATACAGTATCTGTGCACTCAAAAAGGTGTTGCATGCACGTGTGTGTGTGTGTGTGTGTGTAGATACCTATTATATTTCTTATGTGGATATTTTCTTAATACTAACAGTTTATATGACCTGTGATAATGACAGATAGGCTTTATTAAAAAAAATAAAAACACTTATTCAATCTAATCTTAATTATACAGAGTGATACAAAATACTGGTGGCTGGGGAAAATGTTATACAGGGCACAATTGGTAAATTGCTGTCTAAATTATGCAAAAATGAAAATTACACTGATATCTTATTTATCAAATATCTTAGACAAAATTAAATGAAAATATCTTGAAGTGCTAAAAATTAAATTTATTCAAAGAAATCACCCATAGCAAAAACCACAACCTCCAGACAATTTTGAAATCTCCTGCAAGTCTTTCTGATGGTCTCCTTATTCAAATTGCAAAATGCTGCTGTTATCCTTGCCTTCATCTTTGGTGTTACCCAGAGTTTTGTTGGTTTCTTGATCAACTGTGCTCTACACATAATGATCCAGGGGATTGCAATCTGGAGAGTTAGGTAACCAGATGTTAGGGGTGATGTGCTCGCAGAAATTTTCTCGAAATTAAAACTGAGTTCTCCAGTTTGTTTAATATAGCACAAAGTCTTGTTGCCAGACATAGGATCTTCCAGTTGCTAACCTCTCGATCCAAGCCAACACTATCTTTCCAGGCACTTGATATAAGCTTATGTTGAGTTTGAGATCATGTGGGAAGGTGAACGGAGACAATGTCATTATTGCTAGTGACCACCCCAAAACCCATAATGTGGACTGGATATATGAATCTGTCCTCAAATTTACACCCAAACACTCTGAAATCTTCAGTCTGGCATTTCTGACATGAATGCCAATCAGTACAACATGTAGTTTCAAAATTTCTTGAGGAGTGAATTATGCTGCTCTCCTCACAGTGACTAACTGACTCAAGTAAACAAAACCTGAAACAAATAAAATACATGCACAAAATAATTTAAAATGGTGACAATTTACCTATCACACCCTGTATATATTATCACCAAACCAAATATACCACAGGTATGATTTCAGATTTTCTTATCACTGTTCACTAGATTTATTGCTACTCTATTATTCCTTTGATTTAGCTTTTGATGTTTTTTTGCACGAGCTAAATATTACTAGTAGTATTAAAAAAAATTCATGGATAAAAAATAAATTTTCTAATTTTCTGGGTGTTTTTTTTTTTTCCCCATACCTAAAAACATTTTTAGTAAATTTCAGCACTCAATCACTATGTTGTACACTAAACATCAGAAAGAAAGATTGTCAGTGGTCAAGAATTTTAGTAAAAATTGTTGACAGGATACAGCTGTGTGTATATATATATATATATATATATATATATATATATATATATATATATATATATATATATATACATACATACACACACACACAAGAACTGCCACCAAAAAAAAACAAAAAAAAAACAAAAAAAAAAAAAAAACGTTTTGCTCCCAATAAAGTCTTCATCAGATGATGACCCTGGGTTCAGGCATGGTTTCAGGGCTGAACTATACATTTATTACACATATAGTATTGCTGACATAATGTCTTTCTTGGTGTACAAAATATTTAGACCTAAAAATTGAAAAAAATTGGGGTTTGGGGAGAATAAATATAACATGAAGTATTAAAAATGTAACCTCCAGCTTGTAGAACACAAGAAAAATGTTTGAAACTTATTTCAAGAAAAAAAAAAGTCTTTAAGACATAGAAATGAAGTATATTTTACAAGGTTATTTTTGACAACTACTTACTACAGTTTATACTCACTTTCTAGCTTTATGTCTCAAACAAGGATTAGTTTCCTGTCTTGTGCCCATTAGATGATGATATTTTGTTTTCTTTGTTTCTTACTGAAACTGGCAAATGCAATATTTATAATTGTAATAACACTTGACTAAAGCAAAGCCTAGCTTTTATAAAAGAGAAACTGTGATATTAGAATTTTTCTTAAAAAGACAAATTTATCATAAATTTAATTATCTTTTCACTTAACATTGAAACTTAAAAATCCAGCCTACTACAGAGTTCAACCAATGCATCAAAAGGGTGAATATATGAAAATTAAAATAAAATAACATTGTGGACAGCAAAGAGACAGGAAAATTTTTTCAGAGTGCTATTCATCATCTCTGTTCGAATTGAAGCCAACTGATCAAAGCCATAGATTTAACAAAAATCCCCTTCTTGATATAGGTGAAGCAGAAAGCATCAAAATCAGTAGAGCTCTAAAATATTCTGGAAAGAGTCCAATGTTTTCTCAGACATAGCTGAGCATTTGTACATGAATGGTATCTCATGATAACAACAATGATTGGTTGGTTAGTTCTGCATAAGATGGCCAGTATTGCCAGAATAATAAATAAAATAAGACAAGCATTTGGGAGAAAAGAACAAAAGGCAGAAAGATATGAGTGGAGGTTGTACTTGCATTTCTTATAAATCAAAATGTGAACTAATATGTGTCTTTTCATAATGTGGATCTTAATTGATAATTATTCAAATAAAATCAGAAAGTGAGTTTTTCAAACATAGGTTATTAGAAGAAAGTTACAAACATTTTTGTAAATAAAACTTCATTAAAATCTGTAATACACTTAAAATCTCTGTCAGTATAGAGGATCTAATTGTCAGAGATACCAAGCATAGAAAATGGAATCAGCAAACCAAGTCCCTGGACTTGGTTTGCCTCAGTGTCATATCCAGAACACTCATTGGAAAGGTAGTCTTACCTCTCTGCAGAGATGCAGTTAGCATATTTAACAGCCCCAGCTGACTGGGCTGACAAAAAAGAAAAATAGAATGAGCAGATGGAGAAGAATAGAATGGGTAGATGGCGAGAAAGAGGGAGGAATGAAATAAGCAGATAGAGGAAGAAGAGAAGAACAGAATGAGTAGAGGATGAAGGAAAAGGAGAAAAATAGGAAGAAAGGAATAGAATTAACAGATCAGAAAGAAAAGAATAAAAAAATCATATATGAAGGAGAAAGATGAGAAAAATAGAATGAAGCTGAAATGAAAACAAAAAGAGGAATAGAATGAGAGTATTCTTATCTCAGACTAAATCTGACCTCCAATTTTCTTTTTCTTTCTTAGTTTCACATGAACTGGAGATAAGAGTTCTTGGAAGGATTTTCTCCTAGAGGAAAACCTCCAGTTTATGTCTTGAGCTGCAGGAACAAGCTGTAAACATAGCAGTAACTCAGGACTGAGTCATGTCTCGCAAACCAAAAAGGATAATTTATTTACTCTACTATGCATATCATTGAACAATCAAAAAGTGAAAGACAAAGTTAAGTATAAATGATAGATAATAAACCTTTGACAAGATGAATACTAAGTTTGGTATTATATTTATTACAGTTTCACACCATTCTGCTTCTAAAGAGTCAGATAAAATCTATGGGGGATTTCTGGCCCATCTTTCTGGATATGGGATATTTTTATTTATTATCATCATCAAACAGCATCTAAGCCCTTTATGTATTTGATTAGACTGGTTCCTAAGAGACTACAAAATCAAGATTCAAGGCCTAATCTTTACAAGAGAGGAAAGTAGGAACAAACTAAGGAGAAATGGAAGTAGATTCAAATTGAGAGTCTCTTTAATAAAGAAGAAGAAATCCTCATGGTGAGCCTTAATGCTCTCTACCTTCTTGAATACTGTATACAAGATATATTGATTAACTAATTCTTATTGAATTTGGACCCTTGAGACTACAGTCAGAGATTAGATTTATCTTTTTACAGGCTGTAATATAAGTCATCTCTTGCAGGAAATTTTTGCTGTTGATCTATCAATTGCTGTTTGGCATTTATTAAATATCAAATTTGGTATTGTGTGTTGCTCATCACTTATCCAGAGGCTAAAGACTAATAAATATTTGTTGTCTCTTATAAAGTGGGAGAGAAAAATCAGACTTCTTAGATACTATTTATCTCACCATTGACCCTATAGGAAGAAAAGGGAGTTATAAGAGAAACAACTGCCTTTAGTGAAATTACTTCTGGTAGATTATAGTAATTCCATGGAGATACCTCTAATGAAACAAGGAAGAATACACCTGGTCCCAGTAGGAAGAAATTGATTAATAAGAGCCTCCAAGTTAATAATCAGGGTTCAGGTAACAACACTATCATTAATAGACAAGTAAAAGTAGGATAATATGCAAACAGAGCAACATGAGATTGGATAATTCAGAAGCTGAGAATATCATAACTTAGAGGTGGGTTTCCCTTCATTCTAATCAATATATATATATATATATATATATATATATATATATATATATATAATAAACTAGAATAGTTCCCATCATAAATTATGGAATTATTTTAACACTTCTGCTTTTCTATAGGTTGGTTCCAGATGGGAGTATCAGTCACATTAAAGAGTAAAGAATGCAAAATCTTTCAAATCAAAGGGGGTGGGGGTAAAAAAAAAAGATTAAATTGAAAGGAAACAGACATTAAATGACAGAAATAACACAGAAAAGAGAGAAGTATAAAATGTTATAATGAATGGGGAGCCAAAGAAAGAAATTAGTATTGTATACCCAGTTATTACCCATGGATGGGAGGGAAAATATGTACATATTTAAATTTATAAATTGGCTAGTGCAACCATAACAACATAACCAGGTTGCATAACCAGTAAGTACTGGTCTTTTTTTTAAATAAGTACATTCTGTCTAGCAACAAACAAACAAAACAGTAATGCAAGCAAACCAAAATATTTTTAATTATATTAGATAAAGAATCGATTTTATCTTAAAAAAATCAAGACAGTAAATAAAAATACATGGCATTTTTATAGATTTCAGTACATTTAGAGAATCTTCATCTGTACAATACAAAATTTAGATGATTTTCAGGGAAAAAAAATTTTTTCCCCCCTCACCTAAAACATTATTATTATGATACATTAATTTATCCAAGCTGATTATAACTACTAAGGGGAACATTTGTTAAAAACAATTAATGTACAATAAACTTTAATCTGTTGAAGATGGAAACTTAATTGTTTATGTAAAACTAAGAAAAATGACACTAATATTTTATTCAACATATAATTGATGATTTAGATAAAGAGAATATTTTTAAGAATTTTCATGGAAAAAATATTCAAGCAAAATATTCCTTGCCCAACCAATATAGATTTTTATCAGTTAGAATATTCAGACTATTGTCTTCATCTTCAATAAAGATGAAGACAATAGAATATTCTAAAAGATAAAAATTATCAGGCTTCATCTCAAAAATTTAGGCAAATACTATAGATTTCTATTAACCACAGACAGTAAATTATCAATCCCATCCTGAAAGAATTCTTCACTGAAAGAAATAGATTTACTGAAGGTTTCTAGATTTGGCTCTTGATAGAAATAGTTATTGCCTATAAAAGAAAAGTAGGAGATCATCAGAGAGAAAGATAAACTGAGAAAATAGATGAGAAACAATTAAGTCAACAGATTAATTTTTATTATATACAATTGATTTTAACAAGTTCTGTTGATTGATTTTAAAAGAATGTCAACTCATCTAGAGTTATTTTATGTCTTGAAGTCAGGGAATCCTGTTCATAGTACATTCCAATTTATATTTTTTGTGAAGTTGTTTAAGACTCTTTTTTTTTCAGTCTTTTTTGCACACGGCCATAATGGATAAGAATATTTTTTAACAGATTTACTTGATCAATAGATGAGATGAACAGGTACTACCACTCTAGGTCAGAGTTGATCTGGGAGTAATGGCTATGATGGGTACTCCATATTCTCCAGAACTGGAATCTAATCATCATTGCAGTTTAGTGCTAGACCCAGGACACTTTTTTTTTTGGAAGGGGTGGGGGTCTACCTCTCTGCAGTTAGGATATCCTAAGTTTAGCTAACAGAACTTTGTCATCATTTTAGTTGTTACAGTAAGCTTGAATAAATTAGAGTATTGTAATTCCTCATCTTAGAAATGAAAGAAACATTGGAAGCATAACTGCCAAGATGAGAATAATAATGATAATTCCATATATTGAAAATAGTTGAAATACTGTGAATGTGACTATAACAACTAAAATGAGGAAACCAGTTCAAATAAAATCAGTGGATCATAAAGATAATTCCTCATTACAGAAATTCAAAGATTCACATTTTTGCAGCATAAAGATGGATATTATCATGCAACAAAATAAAAGACATCTATTTAATAAACTGGAAGGTGTTTTGACTTACAAGCTGATTTATTTATCTATGTACAATGTTAGCCCACTTTAAAAGGAACTTATGAGGTTTAAACCATTCTTATTTTGCCAAGCACATACCATCATCTTCTCGTGATGTTAGCATGATTCATTTGATGCTTTAGCTTCCTATTCATATCCAATCAAGGTGCAGATTTTTTCCAGTTATTATGCTAAATTCCTTTTTCATCACAAGTGAAGGATCCAGTGTAAATAACAGAGCATTTTTATACTGTTGGACATGATTAATGCAAGTTTCCATTTAGATATTTTTCTCTTTCCTTCACTTTAAACTGATTTCTTTTCTTTTTTTGCGCTTTAAAATTTGAAATGGATCCAATTGATATATCAGTTTGCTGCAAGCAATGTGATTGGGAATTTATTTTTTCAAGATTTTCCATTACAGACTTGAAATCTTTCATCATTTATTGATGGTTTTGGTCAATCTATCTTATTTTCTCAACTGAAACCTACACTTGCTTTTTTTTTTCTTTTTTTTTTTTTAAATGAAAGTCTTACTTTTTTTTCATTATTGAAATTGTCTTTAATGTAATATCTATATTATTTGCATCTTCAATTCCATCATGACCTAGTTTGAACACATGTAAGTCAAAAATGCGAAAATTATAAGTGGAAAAGTATTTTTCTCTTCTCAGAATATAGTGAAACAGAATTAAGTTTTGTTGAATAAAAAAAGAAAAAATACATAATCTTAAAATGAAATATCAACAAAAATAATAGATGTTTTTAGAAATGTCAAGCTTAAAATAAAATTGATATTTTCATATTGAAAACACACACACGTATATATATATATATATATATATATATATATATGATTCACTCCTTTGGTCTCATTATAAATTTATTTCAGGTCGTGATGACCATCAGACGTTGTACAAAAGTATATATAATACACATGATGATTACCCGAATGTTCAAGGAATTTGACAATGGGAGGAAAAAAATTTCTAATATCTAGTCTATACCTTTTCTTTCAAAATACTTGTTTAGTGAGATCCCAGTGTTCACCCATCCCAAGATTTCATGCACTACTGTAAGTGTTGTTCTATATTGTTTATACTCTATTCCAATTACCTAACTTTTGAGAAGCACCTTATACAAATTCGATTCCTAATTATTTCCTATTTCTATCTCATCTATACAATTTGTTCTGATATCAAACATTTCTGAATAGCAGTATAGAATAGAACTCTATAGACGTGTTACAGTTACTATCATAGGAAATGGACATGGTGACCAGAGTCCAAATCCTGGACAAGACTGTTCATATTTCACATAACACTAATACCCTTGGAAAATGTAGGAATCTAATTATACTCCTTCCAGCTAGGAGTAAATAGTAGGGCAGACTAGGCTCTTTAACCTTGACATGGCAAGTGGTCTAGGAGATTGAAAACTCAGAATTCAAACCTATTAAACCCCCACTTAAAAAAAAAATCAACCTTGTATTACATCCTGCTTGCGCAGCGGGGTTTATATATATATATATATATATATATATATATATATATATATTATTCTCCCTCCAGCTATAGGTAAAATAGTAGGGCAGACTAGGTTCTTCAGCCTTGATGAGGCAACTAGTCTAGGAGAAGGAAAACTTTGAATTCAAACCTGTTAAACTCCGCTAAAAAAATTGACCTTGTGTCATATCCTGCCCGAGCGGAGGGGTTGGTAAATATGTATATATAAAATGGAAATCTGACTGAAAGTCAATTTTATAAAGACAAATTTAAAACTTGTTCTCATACAAAGCTAATCCTAGCTAGACATGACAAATCTGCTAAGCAGTCATATTGGTCTTGTCCACTTGTATTGTAGCCTTTGACTAAAGAGAGTGGAGAGATCAATGTTATTTTTATTTCATTTTAACAAGAGGTCATATTTAGAATTTTCTACAAAAGTTTATGTACTTGAAACCTTAGATCCCCACAATGAAAGGTTTTAGTTTAATTTAGCTTCTTTGTTTAATGGCATATCAACCTAGGGACAAAAGATTGACAGACAGAAATTTATCTGTAACAAATGACGCATTTAAGCATTTTGATACCACCCAACACCTGAAAAGAAATAAAACCAATAATGGGATTGTTAATCAGAACAACTTGTGGAATCATGAAAATATAAAACAATACTGGTACCATCAGAACTAGGAAAATAGATTTATGCATGTACTTTTACATATATGCAAATATGTATGCATTAACTCAACCCACTGCGATGAGTGGTGTGTGACACAAGGTCAATTTTTAAGAGGAATTACAGTTGGTTTGAACAAAGTTTTCCTTCCCCAAGACTGGTTGCCATACCAAGGCTAAAGAGCCCCACTTTCTCTAAATATCTTATATGTGACCCTATATGCACACAAAGATCTGTATAAAATAGAACAAACTAGACTTCCTGGCTTCAGAAGAGCAACCAAACAAGAAGCATAATTTAAAACCAGCAATTTAATAGTCTTGAACCTTGTACTGGCAATCCCTCAACAACACTAATGGCAAGTTATGTTAACGCTTTCCTTTCTATTTGGACAATATTATTGGTGTAGCAAGAGGAGACTCACTGCATGAGCAGTTGTCAAATCCAGGCACAGGTCTCATGAGACTATTGGATGTCACACACATATACCTTCCTTAAATATTAATGATTTATATTCAATATCTTGACAAGATATACTTCACTTTATATTATTAATGATTCGTATATAATGTTTAAGCAAAATATTTTAAAAAGTAATCTAATACTTGTATTTCTATGACTGAACCTGTTAAATATGATATAAACAGAATTTCTGTTCAAGTGACAAAAGTAATAAAAAATTAAGAGAAGACAACACTTATTTACTTCTTACTCTCCATTTGTTGAAAAAGAGGGTTTGTTTTATTTCAAAAAGTACATTATTGCCAGAAGATAAAATTATCTGATGTCAAGTGGAAAAGGTTTTAATATAGCTTTTTCCTTAGATTTAAAACAGCTGGTGTTTAAAAAGCATTTATGCCACATTACTAAGAAGCACTATACACAGATTAAAAAATATTATCGAGCACAGTGTTTGATTTAATAATTTACACAGGTTTGACTAACTAGGATAACATTTTCAAAAATCAAGAGCACTAATGTTTTTGGTTTGGTTTGATTTTATGACATATCAACCATTGTTGGTTATTTAATGCCAAATCCTGTTTTTACATAGATATTAAATATATGATTTGTAAACTTATTTTGTAGATACACACTGTTAAATGACCAAACAATTCTAACAATTCAGTTTAGCATGAGTCAACAAAGTTAAATATTTCTAAGTATTGCTATTTATAACTAACAATCTAATTAAACATCAGTCATTTGTTTACCAACAGTTAGATGATCAAACAATTCTATTTCTAACAACTCAATTCAGCATGTCATTTGTTTGGACTCAGTTTAAATGTCAAACAGTTCTATTTAACCTATAGATAGAACCCTATCAAGTGCAACCACTCAGGGCTAGAGTGGACCTGGAAGTGATGGCAATGAAGGGGTACTCCACATTCCCCAAAGCTCCAGCATTACTGGAACCACACCGTGAAATTGTTTAATGTCATATTCAGGACACTCATTGGAAGACTCTTACCCTTCTGCAGAGATGCAGTCGGTATATTCTACAGCCCCAGCCAAGATGGGATGCAAATGTTTTTGACAGTAAAAAAAATCCTCTTTTTAGCACAGTACCAAGGCAATTTGATGATTGAAAAGATAGCTTTAAAAAAAACTTGCTTTTAAGGGGGAGATAGTATAGGGGTTTCTCAATCATAGTAAGCTGTCATGGTATAGGATGTTCAGTTTTGAATTCCTGTAGTTTAATTTTAAGACAAAAAATATTCCTGATAAAAACAGTTACAAAAAATGAAGATATTAGTCACAAATATTTTGCTACTTATGACAATAGCAGGTTTTTTTAAATGTGGGATGTATTTTGAAGACTTGCTCAAATCTACATCCTTGTTCAGAATTCCTGCAATATAATTTGAAGGTCAAAAAACATACATTATTAAAGTATTGTGAATTTCAAAATGTTAGAAGAAAAAAAAAAAGGAACAAAGAAAAATTGTGTAAAATTATGGTGACATTATTTCCAAACCTCTGGCAATTCTAACTCTTCAACTCATGCTGGCAGTACATAAGCAAATCATAGAACAAATTAGTGAAAAATTATAGAAATATTTCCAACCATGATAGTAAATAAAAGCAGGGGAGATCACTGAAATATGCCATAAATTAACTTTATGGCAGCAGAACAAAGCAGAACATGATATTCTTAGTTGTAAATATTCTTAGTTGTATAGATAAAAATATTTGAGATAATTTTGAGCCAAGAATTCAAATTAGGTGAAAACAATGACCACACCATGAGATACAAATAAATCTAGACCAGCCAAAGGGTGTGGTAACAAGCATTTATTAGTTCAAGATCAAGCTTCAAGAGAAGAGGGTAATAAAGCTTTTATTAGTTGTCTTTTTTTGTTTAATGGTATATAAATCTTCATGGGTTATTTATTGTCAAAGCCTTCTTGGTACAAGAATAGCAGGTTTTCTTTACAACTTCATATCAACACAACAGAACACATGGAAATGCCATCAGGACCTTTATTACAACTATGTTTACTATACAAGACAAGGGACATAACTGCATATTCACAGTTACCAGGTTAGATAACTCAGACTTCAACACAATAGTGGTACTATTTCACCCATAGCTGGATGGAGATAAGAAGATTCATACCTTTCTAAAGTGAAAGTAATAGTACAACGAGTTCAAGCTTGCTTGCTACAATGTCACAGTCCTACATGTTAGCCACTACACACAGGGACTCCCATAGAACTGAATCTATATTATAAAAATTTTATTTCTGTGTATGTCACATAGAACAATGTTACATTTTATTAATTCAATAATGTTAAAATGCACTAACTTAGAAAGTCAAGCAATATCTAATCTATTTTGCAACTTAATAGTAATAGTATTGATGCTCATCCTAATAATTATAATTTCTCAAGAGATAACTACTAAATCCTATTTATAGAGTAATTTCCTTTATATATTTGCAATTGATTATCAAGTAAATTCAATGAATAGGGTATAATTTGTCATCAAGCTTAATAGCCACCAAAATCAGCCTTTAAGTGAATAATCATAAGAGAAACTTGTGGAACTTTACATCCACTCTCTCAGGTACATTTAATGTAACAGTTATCATCATAGGAAGTTGAATTGGCAACCAGAATTTAAAACCCATATGAAGCTGTTTGTGCTTCCCCTTCAAGATAATGCCCTTGGGAAAAGTACAAATCCATCCCTTCCCCCCACACTAGCTATGGGTGAATAGTAGGACAAACTGGGTTCATTAGTCTTGGTTAGGCGACAGATCTAGAAGAAAAACTGAATTTAAATAAGCTGTATTATGCTTAAAAATTGACTTTGTTACATCCTGCCCATAACAGAGGGTTTGAGTAAATATAGCTGTATACTCTCATTTTAGCATTGTATCAAACCAATGCTTGAAAACGACAATTAAAAACAGTATCTATCTGAAAGAAAACAAAAGCAAAATCTATGACCATTTGAATTGTGGATTCCATTATCCATGTTCCTACTGACTGTGCTTTCTCTCAATTGATACAGATAAAAATCTAATCCCCTTATCAAACAAAATTGGCAACATTCATAAAAAAACTGTTTTACTAAAATGAGAAACAACCATAGAGAGAATTGATTGGCATTTGATATGAGTTTATGTGTGTAAAGTTTCAAATGACAAAAAGATTATCAGATATAAAGCAATTCACTTCCTCCTTCCTTATTGCTTTTCTTTTTTGTTGCCCATGTTAATTAGAAAACCAACTTCATTATTCTCAAATGAAAACTACTTAAATCTTCCTCAATTATTATTTAATGAGAAAAGCAGGATGATGGATTAAATTATTTTAAAATGAATATTTCAATGTTTAATCTGTGCTATGCCATAATTTTAATTAGCTGTTCAGACCTTCTTCTCTTATCAACTTAAAATTTTGCTAACATTTTTATCCAATTCTCAGTTTAATAACATTGTTGATTTGAAATTTTCTTTTTTCTTTAATAATCTTGCAGAGATGGAGATTTTGAAACAAGAAAAAGTTATTAAGACTTGATATTTGTTAAACTAAACCAAGGTCACATTCTTACAAGGAACAAAATCACTAACAATGACTTGCAAAACAAGCACCATTACTATAAAAGATGAAAATATTTTTTAAAAATAAGATTGTCCCAAGAAATACAACTGACTTTATGATACAAGATTAGTTTTGAATATTATATATGATATATCAAAATATACACTAACAAAATATAAAATTGCAAGATTGAATGTATTTGGCAATTTATTCAAGATTAAACATATAGGTAAACATATAGTAGCAGGATTACAGTAAATGGTCACATACACAAATCAATACATGCATGAGTCACATATGCAAATTAATGTGTGCACGGGTCACATATGCAAATAAATGTGTGCACGGGTCACACATACAAATCAATACATGCACAGGTCACACATACAAATCTATGAACCCAGGTTCCAAAATAAGAAGTGTATCAATGGTAAATAGACCCTATATTAAGACACTGCATATCCTCCTTGGGCATTAACACAAACCTGTACTCTTAAACAAATGATCCTGCAGATGGCAAATACCATTTTGTGATATATTATTCAATGTTGAAGATCAAAAATTCTATTAGATTATCTACTTACCAAATAGTTACTGTACTCAGCATAATCCTTTCAGGTATTGGAATTTTATTTTCTTTCAAAATTTTCCAAAAACAAAAAAAATTTACTGCTTTTTGTTTTAATTTTTTAGATGTAGTAGTATTAACTATTAATTTTTGTACTAGTTCATCTTAATTTCAGTTTCTTTTTATAGCAACTCTCAAAACTCATTCTACCGCTGTGATTGAGCAACATGGATCAGATATAAGGAATAAGCCTCGGGAATAACTTGAACTTGCATGCCTTTTCCGCAGGAAGCCTGTCTCAATACAACCGCTGCCTCACTGGTTCAGTCACAGGGTGTAACAGTTAAAGTCATTCAAAGTATATAGCCATCTAGTATAATTCTTATCATATGATACATTGCCATCTTCATTTATAGAAGCTGAATTAATAGCAGTAATTTTTTTCAATTTCTTAGATTAAGCAGTCAGTTACTTTTTTTGGTAATTTTATTCATCTTTTTGGATTTTTTAAAACTTGTCATTGAATATTTACATTTACTCTTTGTACTAATGTCTTTGGAGAAAGTGTTATGTCCCACCACCAGACATTCAGATAAAAATTATTTCACAAGTAAAGCAAGAAGAGAGAATGATGATGTTGAGCATGTATATTGTGCAAAAATCAAATTTGTATGACAACGAGAGATACAAGACAACTCTTTATATGAATGTGCAATCATCTTATGAATCAGTATAGTGTGTGTGTGTGTGTGTGTGTGTGTGTGTGTGTGTGTGTACTAGGCTGTAATTAAGGAAACAAGTAACTAATATCTTCAATTACCTTCTACTTATCCCCACCCCCAAAATCCTGAATGAGTAAACAAAATCAGTTTGATAACTAAACAATTGTCAGCAAAAGAAGGTTCCATTTTTATTCATACTCTCCACTGTGATTAATAGACTTTCAAGTGCAATTTAACTAAGACTAAGCAATCAAATATTGAACAATCTTTCTTTTTTTTAAATCATAAAATAATCAAATGCAGTATAGATAAACATAAAGGTTAAGCAGAAGTCCAAACTGACTCTTTCAACAAAACAACTTATTCAAATCCTTGAAAACAGATCAATAACTAAAGTCAAAATGAAACCTAGCTGATTTCTTTCCAGAAACTTGCTGGGTCTTCATTTTCTTTTAGATTAAAAGAATACTAACTACAGAATTGGACAACAAAAAAAATGAACCATTTTTTTCTTATTGCCACAAATTTTAATGAAAATAATCACTTTGTGTCTAAACCATTTTAATGGTTTAGACACAAAGTGATTATTTTCATTAAAATTTGTGGTAATAAGAAAAAAATGGTTCAGTTTTTTTGTTGTCCATCCTTGATTATTGCTGGGAAAGTTCTCAGAAATACCAAAAAATAGGAAATTCCTTAGAATTTTCTTTCTCTTGACTCGATATCTTAGTTATCACATGATCTTTGTCAATCACTAGTTAAAAGCATGATCACATGCTGTCAGGCACCAACTGATGCTAATGGATAACCTATCAAATAAAAGAGTCCCCATGGCATAATGGCTAAAGTACTGGACCGAGACCACTAAGCAAGCAAGTTCATACTAAATTTGCACTATTATATTTACTTTTAGATTAACATCCTTGGAAAAGGGTATGAGCTCACTTATTCCTCTAACTACTGGTTAAATAGTTTCATTGTTTTTCTTCTACAGGGATGGCTTTGGCATTTAATAAACCACAAATATATAGATATGCTATTAAACAAAGAAACCAAGCCAAACCAAGCAAATATTAAGTAGTCATAAGTTATCCTAACTTTTCATAACCTTCATTAATTGTCTAAATAAATTGTTTTTTTCATGTCCAATACTGTACAAGCAATTATGAATAGATTCCACCACTATCAAAGCATCATTAATAGAATATTAAATTCTAACAACTGATTAAGTTCTCATTTACACCTATTCTACATATTCTATGTTGATTATATTCTGATTACTATAACAAAAACATTTTTTATGGTTTGTTAAGATAGAAAACTAATATATTTCTGTTTAAATAACAAGTAGTTAATCATTCATAGAGAAAGAATTGTTGTTTTTATCAGATTATTAACTGATCAATTTCAGGTTATATAATTTAAAATTACAATATGAAAAACTTAAAACTTTCCCCTGGTAACAGGTCCAGAAAAGGAATTCAGAAACAATGGTTGACAAAAATATTTTGTATCAAAATAAGCTGTTAAGGATTTCTCAGTAACTTAGCTTTGGAAAACAAAAGTAGACTTCTCTCTTAACAGATGCCAAAGTTTAGAAAAAATATTATATATATATATATATATATATTAGGTGATTTATTTAAAGGACTCAAAAATGTTCAGAAAAAGCAACTGCAGGAAGTTCTTTTGTAGCTCAGTTATTACCTGAATTTTGATCCCATATTGTCATTTCATACAATGTTTAATCTTTGTGATTAATATTCACTACCAAAAAGTACATAACCAGAGAAGGATTGATAGATTTTAATGGCATGTCAACTTGTCTAGGGTTATTTTATGCATTATGTTAGAGAATTGAGTTCATTGTGTGTTTAACATTTGTGTGGTTGTTTCATAAAAGGTTTTATTCATTCATTTATTTATTACACAGCTCTATTGAATACAAACAATTTTTAAACAGATTTATTTGACCCATAAATAAGACTAACAGGTACCACCAGTCCAGGTCACAGTGGGAGTAATAACAATGAAGGGGTATTACACAATCCCCAGATCTCCAGGATTGGATCCTTGTCATCAGATGCAGTTTAGTATCAATACTCAGGATGAACTTTTTTTAGGAAGTGGAAGGTGTCTTACCCATCTGTAGTGGATGCAGTCAGCATATTCTAAGCCCCTCTCATTGGATGGGATGGAGATCAGATGGAAAAATATTTGTTGTGTAATTTTTTTTTTTTTATCCTTAGATTTCAAGTACAGAATAATCTTTGATTTTAAGGATAGAAAAATTAGTTACACATAAATGATACTCTCACTTACAAATAATTGTCATTAGAGGCTATAATTGATAGTCGAATACAAAGCACTTTCATGGTGAAGAATAAATGTTATAATAAACATCAATTAATAAATCTTTTGTAATTGTAACAAATAATTTAAAAAAAAAAAACAAAAAAAAAAACAACAATATGCAAAAAATATCAAATTTATGAGTTGAAAATTTTGTAAGGCTTCTTTTTATATGAACTAGGATTCATTCTTATGAATAAAAAAACTTCCCATGTCTAATTATCCTTACTTTTCTAATCTGTTTATTTACTGGGGTTGGGGAAAGAATGCAATTACTCATCACCACCACAAAAAAAAAAAAAAAAAAAATTATTATCTAAAAATAATACAAAGAACCTGCAACTTAATTTCATTAAAATTTCACAATAAAACAGAATAAGAAATAATTTTGAAGAGATTTACATTTTTAACACCGAGAGAAATCAGACATCAATCCAACTTTTCTACAACTGAAAGAAGAAAGAGTAATCAAAGACAGATACTTACCAACTCCTTATTTCCTCATCTTGACCGAGGTACATGAGATCCTGTCAAAATACAAAGAATATAGAGTTAAGGACAGTGTTTATTATCAAAACTATTCACTTAACTACAACTGGAATACTGAAGAGACTTTCTGTCACTTAATCAGTAATGAAAGCTAACAATTACAATGAGCAAGAAAATTTATATAACTATTATCATTTGTCTTGGAGAATGGAAATGCTAAAATCCTCTAAAATTTAAAAATTCACAAAAATCCCTCTCCAAGATAACAATCAAGTCATCATAAATAGAAATCAAGAAAATTTATTGAATAGTTATAGTCATTTCAGAAGGTGACCTTACCAGAGAATGAAAATAATTATGAAATATTAAGTTAAATATAACCATCCTTCTCTGAGTGTTGTTTGGTTTGGTTTCTGTGCTTAATGGCAACTTTCATGGGTTATTTAATGCCAAAGCCATCCTTGTAGAATAAGCAGTGATACTATTTAACCAACAGCTAGAGGTATAAGGGGGTTCATACCTTTCCTAAAAGTATCGTACAAAAGTGAACGTAATAACATGACTGGAGTTCAAACTCACTTACTTTGAGATTGCAGTCAAACATTTTAGTCATTATGCTATAGGAGCTTCTCCTGGAGTTTGCTGAGACAGTCTTACTAAAATTAGCAAGAATCCTGTAAATAGTTGTAAATATCTAAAATATTTTCAAGTATTTGATTCCTGTATCAAACCTACCTGATCCCACTTGTGTGAATATTATTATAACAAGAGACTAAACAAATTCAAGATCAACAGGTACAATCTCAGGTGAGGTACATGAAGAACTAATTATTTTTTTATGACAAAGAGTTCAGGCTACCATGCTTAGATAGGATAGATTGAGAAAATAAGTAACTGAAGGAAATATAATTTTGTGTGTGTGTGTTATCTTTGCAATGAATCCCAATGAGCATTGTTTTTCTTGGAATGCTATCTACAACAGCAGGAGAGAAACAGCTGTACAGGGGACATAAGAGAAAGAAAGAAAATGAAAGGTACATTATACTGCTATAAAGAACAATCCCCATCAGGAGATATTTCAGATATAGTATCCTTATTAGCAACTGATATTATTAGTCATTTTTAAAATAGATTTCCATTTAGTAAGTTCTGTTTAGCCAGTATCAACTAGGAAAACATGGGGCGGGGCGGGGGAATCACTTACATACTCACAATATTTACTAAGCTTAGCTTAGTCTGGCACAAAGGAGACAGATGTAGAGAACCCAGTGAGTGATGGACAACAAGATTAGCTTGCTAACTATTACTGCATATTGAAGTGTCCTTATTATAGAGTTTATTTGGGCACAATGTCAAATAAAGGATAAAGATTGTGTTATAAAAATTTTTCTACTTTAGAAATCAGCATTTCAGATCCTGGCTTTTACTTGATCTGAGATACAATTCAGAAGAATTATACACTCACATAAAGCTGAAAAACATAGCAGCAGAAATACTAGACTCAAAACAAGAATTAGGATACTAGTTGATATAAGTCACGAAATAATGACACTCATCTTTTTTTTAAATCTGTCTGCATGATGTAAATCTCAGTTCTAATTCCAGGAAAATATCAAGAATAATAATGGATGTTTTGTTAATGAATATGCAAAGTTATTATATAAAAAATGCTAATACATGTGTAAAAGGTTTCATTCTAATATTATCAATTTGTGGCTAGTATTTTTTACTTCACTTTATGCTACCTTGAGTAAACTTATATTTCATTCTTTAACAAACCATTCATTATCTTTTCTTGACACAAAGCCAAATATAAACTGAAAACAACTATTTTAAATAAATCACTCTCCCTCAAGAAAAATAGTGGGGAGGGAATGTAAAACACTAGAACACAATGCGACACACAGATATGCAATAAGAAATTCAGTTTTTATGGTAACTAAGATTTCGTTTTTGTTGTATTATTAATCTTTACTGCCCTGTCAACAGGGCTTAGAATATGCCAATTGGATCCTCTGTAGAAGGGTGAGGGCCTCCCACCACCACCAAAAAGTATGTTCTGCATTAGACACTAAACTACATCTTGTGATGAGGCTTCACAGTTCTGGAATACTAGAAAGTTTAGAGTCACTTCTTCATTGCCATTACTCCCAGATCCACTCTAACTGGAAATAATAGTACATGTTTGTGTTCCATTTATAGTTCAAATCTATTTGAGACAAATGTGAACTTTATTAATACATTAGCTCTTAAAACATTAGTATTGTAACTAAGTATGAAGTGCTTATATGTGGGTACAGATACTACACTCTCATCCTATGGAGAAGTGTTGATCCATATGCAAATAACCACATAAAAAATGACAGGAATTCAATTAGTAAATTAATAAAATGATTCTCAGATATCAGTTACAAGTTTTGCAACAGTTATGACTTTACTTTATCCAATTTTGGAACCAAAAGGCATAACAGATTATAAGGGGTACAAAGATAATTTTTAAAAATTAAATACATGTGAATGGTCTTTGAATTTAATCAGATTCAATGAATCCCATCTTAAGTTAATACAGATTTTATTGAGCAATTTAAAAATCATCAACTTGATTTTTATCTCATCAGCTAAAGTGCTTTCCATAGATATCTTGCTAATATGATGGAGAAGGGAGAAGAGACAGAGAAAGAATAAGAGATGGGAGAAAGGCAGGGGGAAAATAAGAGAAGAGAAAACATGAAGGAAAAATGAAAGCAGTGGAAAACCTGAGAAAGAATGAGAAAAGGGGAAGGTGGAAGGGAAAAGAGGAGAAGGCAGAGTAAAAAAAAAAGAGAGAAAGGTCAAAGAGGAATGAGAAAGGAGTGGGAAATGGAAAGAATAAATACAAATAAGAAGTGGAGATATATATATATATATATATATATATACACACACACATTTACATATGGAATACAAGAAAAAAATCTACTGAGAAGGTCACACAAAAATAACTCTTGAAAGCAAATATCAAAACATCTTCAGTCAGAATACAAAGTTAAAAACAAAATCATTTATTTTAGTTACAGTTCAATAAAATTCAGCTGAAAATAGCAGGAAATAACTTAATAAAAATAAATCCACCTATTTTATAAATAGGCAATTTAAAGATAAGGAGGATATCACAATTTTAGAACAAGAACAGAAGATCGTGCAGGACTCTAAACAGCACAGCATTTCACGATTGACAGCCACTATTCTCAGATATAAAAACAGAAATTGATTTTTTTTTTTTAAATTCAGTTAAAATAATTGGTTTGTTTACGCTTTATGGCATATCAACGTTTGTGTGTTATTTAATGCCAAATCTTGTTCACACACACACGTGTTTGTGATTTGTAAGCGAATAGTTTATAGATAATATATTTAAACAAGCCAGAGTTCATTTGTTCTCACACAATTGAATGGTTTCAAGTATTGTTATTCAAGATTAGTAATTCTATTTATCAAGTATTCCTATCTAATACAAACCATTTGCACACAGCTGCACAGTTTTAAACAACAAATAATAATGATGATAATAATAATAATCCTAAGTGAATGATAGAACAGTTCTATCTGACCTATAGATGGGACTAGTGGACCTAGGAGTAATGATAATGAAGGAGTACTCAACATCAGATGCAATTTAGTGTCATACTATAATAGTGAATTACAACTTAAGTTACAAAGGTTACTGGATATTTTGGTAAGCATTACATTGTTGTATTATGGTTAATTACGCAGTTGAGTCAGATACAAGGCCATTTTTACTAGGGAAGGATAAGAATTCAAATTGGTCCACAAGAAAAGCTTAACAATTGCACAACCATAGTTTATATTTCATTAATCAATGAAAAAATAAATAAATTTTACGCTTTCAGACTAATGCACTCTCTGTGTTTTGGTTTGGTCACATCAACCCTTCTAGATTATCTAATGTTAAATTTTGTTTATACATATATTAAATGTGATTTGCAAACACTTTGTTGAGGTCATTTTTTTGCAAACAAATCGTTTCAACTATTGATATGTAACAGAAACAATTTAACAGAACATCAGTCATTTGTTTGTACACATTTAAATAGAATTTATAATTTTATTCTCAAAGGAGTTAGAACAAAATCTTTTGCACACAAGTATTGCTATTCTTTCTACAGTTAAATGGTTTCAATTATTGCTATTTAACACTAATCATTATATTTGATATTAATCATTTGTTTGTACACAGTGAAGTGGTTACAAGTATTGCTATTGAACACTGTTCTATTCAACACCATTCATTTGCACAAGGTCAAATGGTTCCAAGTATTGCTTTGTTATATCAATATTTCAATTTAGGCACATAAAGTGTTTCAAGTATTGCTATTTAACACTAATAATTCTATTCAAGATTAATCATTCGTTTGTACACACTAAGATGGTTCCAAGTATTGCTATGTATTTAATTAAACATCAGTCATTTGTTTACACACAGTTAAATAATCACATACTTCTATTTCTAGCAATTCAATTTAGCATGATTCATTTGTTTACACAGTTTAAATGTCAAACAGTTCTATTGGACCCATAGATAGGACCTACTGGGCTATCTCAAAGTGGAGCAGTACTCATCTTGCTCAAACTTTACATGTAAAACATTCTAGTATCATTCAGTGCTTAGTCGTCTTCATAACCCTACCATCAGAAAATGTTTGCTAGTGCAAAAGATGGCTAAAAATCAACCAGTCAAGAGAGTACAGCAAAAGCTAATGATTTGCAATAACAAAAAGTCAAAATCTTGCCTATACTATATATTAGGTTTAATAGAGTTCAAATCCTAGACAAGACTGATTGCATTTCACATTGCACTAATACCCTTGGGAAAGGTATGAATCCAATTATTCTCCCCCCGGCTATGGGTAAAATAGTACAGCAGACTAGGTTCTTCAGCCTAGGAGAAGGAAAACTGAATTCAAACCAGTTAGACTCCACTTAAAACATTGACTGTGTCATATCCTGCCCAAGCAGAGGGGTCGGTAAATATGTATATTAGGTTTAATACAGTCAGTCTTAAATACAACTGCTATTTTTTTCCCAGCTAGAATTTGCAGGGTCACAATGTCATCATTTGATTTATTTGTTAATGTTTTATCATAATCTTAACTATATCTTCAATATTCTACTGCACTATTTTTTTGTGTCTAATCATTTGTTTACACTGTTATATGATATAAACTATGGTTTCAAGTAACTATTCCTATTTAGTAATAATAATTACAGTTATATGGTTTCACTAGAGCATCATACCTAGGACACATTAAAATAAATAAGGACCTTAAGGTTTCAACATATGTTCTCCCTGTAATATAGAAACTGCCCATTCTATTATAGATTGCCTTAACAGTTAATTCTAGTCATCTACTAAAAAACACATTTTATCATCAATGTTATAGCAAACGAAAAGCCTTTCTTAGTACGGATGATCGAAAAAGCATAATAATCCGTGTTTTTATGCTAATTCTCAGAAAAAGGTGAATCTTCCATATGATACTTATATTGGTTCTCTTGCGAGCCTTCATGGAAAAATTATCATCCAATGAAAAAATCACACAAAAAAAGCAACAAAAAACACAAACCTTAAAAATACATATACTATTTAGATGAAATTCTTTATCCAATCAAATTTATTTATTCTGTATTTTTACATTAACAAAATCCCAGTCACATGTTGTGAGTAGAAATGTTTGATCTACGATTGTCAATTCTACTCCCTCACCCAAATCTAACATGAATTTTTTCCCTTTTTTATTGACCACATCCTAAGAAGATTAAACTATGAAAATGAATCAATTAAAAAAAAGAATGGCTTGAAGAGAAATATTGTACCTTACTTACCATTACGTGGTGTAATGGTTAAAGCGATGAACTGCGGAATCGTAGTACGCGAGTTCGTACTCCAGTCGCGCTATTACGTTCACTTTCGGGCAAATACCCTTGGGAAAGGTATGAACCCCCTTATTCTCCCTCCAGCTATGGGTAAATAGTAGGACGGACTAGGTTCTTCAGCCTTGGTGAGGCAACTAGTCTAGGAGAAGGAAAACTCTGAATTCAAACCTGTTAAACTCCGCTTAAAAATTGACCTTGTGTCATATCCTGCCCGAGCGGAGGGGTTGGGTAAATAGTACCTTACTTTACCATTTTTGTACTTTAAAAAAAAAAAAAAAAAGTCACCAAACTCTAATTCTCCATTCAATTACCTTTATAAACATGTAAAAATTATTCACCTAAACTTTCATTAAGTGAGTCAAATTAACAAAATGATTGCGAGGAGTAGACACATGACAACAAAGCCATAAAAAAAATGCTGTCTTCAGAATTTTGAGATAAAATGTCTTTTAAAAGAAATCTTATATTTTATTGCTTGAATAAACGAGAAAAAAAATCAGCAGATTTGGGGGGGGGGGTGCTTTAGCAGGTGCATGTTTTCATACATACCTAATTAATTCTATATTATGTTTAATATGGATACCTGTCATAGAGCAGCATTGTTTAACAAGCTAGTCTCTGAGAATTTACTCATGTAGTGAATTTGATTCCCTACACTAGTATAGCAGAAAATTATTTCGATGATCAATAAAACAAAATATCAACTACAAATCTTTAATTCATCCAGAAATTGAGTTTAAATTAGAACATCAGCAGGAGTTTAACTGAAAAACCGAGTTGTACTGTTTCATTACCCCTCTTTTGTCGAAACAAGGATGTAAGTAGAAAAGTTATGTAAGAAAAGAACTGTGTAAAATGAAATACTCAACCAAGGCATGGGATTTGCAATGAATGAAATTCTTTATACAAGTCAGAGAAAAGAGTTTAGTGAATGAAATAAAGAATATGGTATGAATATTAATGTGTCATCGCAAGAGATTAACCCCACCCCTAAAAATTCTTATTTTGAGTGGTGAAAAGAATCTAGATAATAGTGTTCATCTGATAATGTTCAGAAAATATTCTTTTCGAACTATTTTGGGAAAGTAGGAGGTGAATAAATGGTTAAACACCCAACATTTATGAATGACTTGTTTTTGTGTAAAAGTTTTCTGGTTGTAAACAATAGTTTCCAATGGATTATGGGTACACACTAGTTGAATTAGCTTTCTGCTGCCTAAGTTCATATACTCACCTGGTTAAAGTTGATCGCTTGGTCCAGAAGGGCTTCCCTCCAGGCAGTACCTACTTAGCAGGTTTGAGTTTATTACTTGGCACTTGAGGCACTTCTAAAGGAGAATACCAAGGGGACCAAGAATTTTTTATAATGGACACGCATGAGTCTCGATTCATGCTAGGCCCCCACCACTATAAAAATGACTTCATGTCAAGTCTGATTTAGTGGGAAGTCAGGTAAATCCATACTCCTGAAGCAAGTTGGCAAAATGAATAATTGTCCAGTCTAAATTAAACATGCCTTACTCCTCCCCTGCCTTTTTTTTTGTAATTAGTTTGAATTTTTAATGAGACAGTGACAGCTGCACAAAGTTGCTGGCATCCACTTTGGAGGAATTTGTATAACCAGTCGAGCATGTAGGAGAGGCAATCCAGGAGCGGAAGCAATCACTTCTGGTAGCTACACTATTGTTCCAACAAACCAGATTAAATTAAGCTTAAACAACATAGTAACAATAATTTAAAATCAAAATCAGTTAATAAATGTTCCTCTACTGATTTTAATTATTTGGTGACAAAGAGGAATCTAATCCAGGAGACTAAATTCAAAACTTGATAATTCAAATTATTTGAAAACAAAAAGTATTTTCTCCTTAAAGTGGCAGGGAGAGTATTTTTACTCAAATAACACTGGTTTACAATGAAATTAAGGCAAGCACAAAAATACCCGTTTTTGCCCAATTTGAGGGTGCTGAATTCAAATTTGAAATCCGTTTTTACTCATCACCTCTAGTTTTTTTAGATATGCATAGTGTGCATTTTGTGCATATACGGTACATAAAGGCGTATTTGAATTCAGGGCTAATTCTAATATTGTGAGACTTATGGCTTATTTTTTAGTTATTATGCACTAAATGTAAGTGATAGCATTACATTATATATATATATCAAGGTGGATTTTGACACTTAAGGCAGCAGGTCTCAATCCACACTCTGGCAGTCATTGGAAGAGGTTGTCTTGCAGGCGGCGCAGGAGGTTGGTGTCCCTCAACTATCGTGTTACACATTTTTTGGGTTACTAAATATTAGTATTACATTTTCAAATGCACATTTAGTTTTCAACTTTGCAGTCCCGATGGTTTAGAGAGAGCTGCGAAACCATGCAGATGATTGTTATCTTTGTTTAACTAATATAACTGGTTTCAATGCATCTTCTAGGAAAAAGATCAAATATCCCAACCTTCGATCTGCTATGAGACCCATCCCCCATTCAGATGATTTTCCCGTACCCACACCTCCAGTAAATAAGGATCTTCTTTCCTCATCAGATGAAGAAATGCCTTCAAAGGAGGATTCTGTCGAGTTAATATCTTTGGAAGATATTGAGTCTACATATTCAGGAACAAGTGGCAATGAGCCACACTGGATCACACAAGAAGACCTGAATGATCTTGCTCGTGATTTGTATCTGTCAAAACAGCAGTCAGAGCTCTTGGCTTCTCGGCTTAAACAGTGGAACCTAGTCCAGGAAGATGTAAGAATCACTAGTTTCAGGAATCGGAATAAAGACCTTGCTTCCTTTTTCGACATGGAAAACAAGTTGTGCTACTGCACAAAAATACTTGGCTTGTTTACGTCCCTTAGTCTGCCACATAATCCTTCAGACTGGCGTCTTTTCATAGACTCTTCCAAGCGAAGTCTCAAGGGTGTTCTTCTGCACAACAGGAATAAATATCCCAGCATTCCCATTGCACACTCTGTCCATCTAAAGGAGTCCTATGACAATATGGAGCTTCTTTTAGAAGCTATTAAGTATAGCAAGTACCAATGGAGTCTGTGTGGGGACCTCAAGGTCATTGGTCTTCTTATGGGTATGCAAGTGGGCTTCACAAAGTACTGTTGTTTTCTCTGTCTCTGGAATAGTCGAGCTGTATACCAGCATTACAAGCAGAATGACTGGGGTCTAGAAGCACTTTTGTTCCTAGCAAACACAGCCTCAAGGAGAATCCGCTGGTGGACATGAATAAGGTGCTTCTTCCGCCTCTTCACATCAAGCTTGGTTTGATGAAGAATTTTGTGAAGGCGTTGCACAAAAATGGTGCTGCCTTCCAACACTTGTCTACTGTGTTCCCAGGTTTTAGGGCTGCTAAGCACAAAGACGGCATCTTTGTCAGACCTCAGATCTGAGAAATGCTGAAGGATACTGATTTTGAGGAGCTTCTTAACTTAAAGGAGCATGGGAAGCGTTCAAATCAGTCTGTAGTGGCTTCCTTGGTAACACACGCGTACCAGATTACCAAGCCTGTATTGAGAAGTTGCTAAAGTCTTATGAGGATATGGGGTGCCGAATGTCACTCAAGATTCATTTTCTCCATTCCCACCTCAACTTCTTCCTTGGAACAGTGAGTGATGAGCATGGAGAAAGATTCCACCAAGACATTACAAAGATGGAGAGCAACTATCAAGGCAAATGGAACCCCAGCATGATGGGAGACTTCTGCTGGATGCTCTTGCGTGACATCCCGGAGGCAAAATACACCAGATCTTCTAAGAAAACACACTTGACTGTCTGTGGGACTATGAATTGTGTAATTGTGTCATCCAAGTATATTGATTCAATCAGTGTTCTTTATCTATTCTGTTTTATCTGTTATAAGCTGCTGCAACTCTTAAAATATGCACACATATATTCACTGTTTATACTAAAATGAGACTATTTAAAAGCCAGAAAACTAGAGGTGATAGAGCAGAACTATTTATAAAGTTGAATTCAGCACACCCAAATTAAAAAAAAACCCACCTATCCCCATTCTTGCCTCAGACCAAAAATTTATTTTTGTAAACCAGTGTAATCATCTTGGCATATTCCATTTCCACAACTGTCAATTGACAGGTAGTATTTTACAAAATAAATGGAGCCATAATAATTCTCATCCTGTGTGTGCATGCGTGAGTACTTTATAAAGATTTCAATTATAAAAAAATGTTTTATAAATCATTAAAGTATTACCTTATTGCTGATAGTAGATTCGAAGTATTTAATTTGTTGTATTGATATATCGGTGACCGCCATATCAGCTATTTTAATTGGTATGGTTTGTAGTTTTGAAGGAACTAAAATTGGGGCTCCTCTATCCACCAAGATACAAGCTCTCTTACACACACACACACACACACACACACACACACACTATATATATATATTGGCTCAAGTCAAACAGGGGTTCTCAAAATGTGGTCAGCAGGACTGATATCACAAGTTCACGAAATGAAATTCATTTGAAAAAAGATAAAGTGAAAAAATAATTTTGAATAAAATCAATTCTGAAGAACTAAGTTATTTTATTGAATTATTGATACATTCATCTACTTATTTGCTGCATTATTGTAAATAATGTCTGATTTAATGTAAGGTAAACCAGTGAATTTAAATGCAGTGGAATTTGACTTCACTTTCAGAATTACTTTAATAGCCTTTCCTGATAACTGGATATTGTAAAATATCCAGTTATCAGGAAAGGCTATTAAAGTAATTCTTCCATTTCTAACTAACCAAGGTTTTATGTATACAAAGTAAAAACTTACAATCAAAACAGACAAAATACTGAAATATGAAAACGTTCCAACTGTTAATTTAGTATCAACTAAACCTCAAACAGATTTGCAACAACAAAAAAAAAAAATAAATAAATAAATGAATTATCATTCATTCTGTTTTGTCTTTCACCCCCCCTCTTAGAATGTAGTATATTTTCAAGAATGTCTGTACAAAACATTAAGTGCACCTTGTGAGAATCACATTCAATTGCAATGGTCTGCTAAACTTAGTCGCTAAACACTGCACCACATGAGGTGCCCTTTAAAAAGATAATGATTCAATCATATTTTAATTGAGAGACTAGCTAAGTAATCATTACAACACCACAACAACTAAATAGAATTAACAACTTAGATTTTGGCATATGGCTGCAAGATTGAGGATCAAACTTACAATGTAGAATTAAGTGTTCCGCGTCAGTCTCGCAGACTAATTAATACTGAATTGTTTATATATATATATATATATATATATATATATATATATATATACACACACACACACACAATCCAGAAATAAATGTACTAGTTTTGGAAAACTTTTGATGGCTTATTTTTTATTTATTTATACTATCATCACATAATCAGCATTGAAAAATCTAAGGTCTTGAAAACATTAAAGAGACTATGAGGGAAAATAAAGAGAACCACTGGTATAGCATATGTTACAATAATGAACCACCCAGTGAGAACCAAATTCATAAAATAAGCAAATTGGTCAGAAAAATCAAACTGCTAATAATGATCATGCTCATCACTATTATCAAGTTATGCTAATAGCACAGAATTCCCAATCACACTCACTATCCCCATTGTCCCGATGGTCCATTTCTCCTGGCAGGTCCTCTAGCTTGCATCCAGTATTTGCACAGAGCTGATATATGTAAGAGCTTGCTGATCAGTCAATACTGGTGCATCTATGTGTACGAGTCCATAAGAAAGACATCACTTATGAGTTTGTCTCTAGTGCCCAAAATGTCTCGTTTGTCTTACTTGGATGGTTTATGAGATGGGAAGTAGCTGGCTGTACAGCTGCTGTTTTGTGGAGTGATGCTTCCAGGATTTGTTCAAAACAGCAGGTAGCATTATTGTGTAGTTCCCATCTAGTTTTTCTCTCCATGCATTTCATGTGGTGAATCCATACAGTAGTACCAACACAACCACAACTTGGAAGAAACCCTGTTTAATTTTATCTGGTTTCTATATGGTTGATAATCTGTTGATAGCAATTACTGCCTTTGCTAAGTGAATATTGACATTGCTTTCATTAGATCAGATACTGTTGCCGAGGTATGCAAACTGGCTTGCCACTTAATGTGGAAATGCCTCCTTTTTGTTTAAAACACATGAACTCTTATTAGCATTCACGTAGAGGTCAATGCCTCCTGTTTCTTGCACTAGGCTATGCAGTAGAGATTCGACTAGGGGTGGTACATTTACATGAAGCGATAGATCATCTGTGAAGTCTACATCTATCAGTTTTTGTAGGATATCGCCTGATTCTGGCTTCTTTTTTTTTAATTTAAAACCATTTTCTTTTATAATATCAATTTACATTTGTGGTATGTAATCTAAGCAGATTATAAACACATACAGTGCTAATACATCACTTTGCAAGACTCCAGCAATAATGTGAAAGAATTTGGCATTGCCATCAAGTGAGGGAACCATTACTTTCATAGTTTTGGAAAGCATAGTTTCTTTGGGGAGACCATTTGCTAGTAGTATTTGCTCCATCTTTCCTCTACATATGGAATTGAATACCTTAGAAAAATCTATGAATGATAACATTGCCTAGAGATTTTTTGCATGTAGTCCTTCAATGATTCAACAAATAACCAGAATCTGAGAAGTTGTAGATCTGAAAGCCATTTTCATTTTTCCTAAGAATTTTCTTGACTTCAAGTCTGATAAGATTATGAAGTTGGACATTAACTGTTGTAGTTGCTAAGGTTTATAAAGTTATGCCTCTGTACTTCTTAGTAATTCCAAGGTTTCCTTTCTTGGGAAAGGGAAGTATGCAGCCTTTTGTGCATTTCTCTAATGTTTTCTTTAAAGATAGTGTTGCATAATCAAAGTATGTTATCAAATTTCCTTATCTCCATAATTTTTTTTTGCCAAAGCCTGCAGCTTTTCTGCTTTTATTTCTTTTCAATACTGTGTCAGGTTCTTCTGTAAACTGTCCTAGTTTGACCTATAGTTGGCTATTGATAATTTTTCTTCAGTAAGTTTATCAGTGATTTCAAGAGCATTCTGGAAATGTTCTTTCCACTTGTGAAATCTTTCTTCTTGCCTGGCAGCTTTTAATTTTGTTCTCAAGGTGTTTTTCCTTCCACTTACTTCATTTACTGTCAGCAAGGTTAATTGTGAATTGTAACTTTGACTGAATTTCTGATTTTATTGAATGTATTGAAGTTGTTATTTTTGATAAGTGCTAATTCTCTCTGGGTTTTTTAAAGTTTTTACACAGTGGTGTTTATTCAGTCTCTTTTATGACAGTAAGGATGTTATTTTTCATGTTATCTCATTTTTTTAACTGCTACTGAGTCCCAGGGAACTCTACATTTGGCACTTGGTTTTGTTGGTATGCATTCTGCTGCTACTTCTATATGTGCAGTAACAATATTTTCATATTCGTCAATTCAGAGTATATCTTTCAGATATCTCCTGAAGAGTATCAAATTTGTTTCTTATTATTACTGTATATTGATTGCTTATATTATTCCTATTGATAAGTGAGAACCAATCATATCATGAAGCTTTACCTATTTGTTTGATTTCTGCATAGACACAAGTGAATCTTTACAAAGATAATTCTGTGATCAGAAGATAGTCCTTCAAAAGAGGATAATGCCACAAAGTTTAAAGCACTATTTATCTACTTATTTATAAATATATAACCTAGCTGTGCTTTAGAGCTATTTACGTGGGTGTGGGTCCATACCTCTACCTTCTTTTTTTAGAAGTTAGTATTAAAGCATTGCTAGCCAGTTCTTAAGAGAAAAATCTGCTATATATTCCCCATTTTTATTTGATGAGTTAGGCAAAGATGGAAAATGTAAATTCTGCTTACCTATTTGAGCATTCATGTCTCTACCGATGATCACAATGTTGTGATTGGAAATGTGTAGAACAAGGGAAGATAGCTCATTAAAGAAGGTGGTGATGTTTGTTTCATCACTGCTATTGGTGGGACAGTAGCAAGGGACAATTGTTTATGCTAAGATTGCCATTAAATGAAGTACACATCATTATTGGTTGGATTCTCTTTATGTTATTAATGATTTTAAGGCACAAGGACTGAGAGCCTTTCTTACACCTCCAATGACAGCATTCAGAGTTTTTTTCATGCAGATGAAGAGACAAATGTCCATCCATTATTGGTATTGTGGTGTTTTAGATCTAATTTACTATGGTAATATCTACATGGATAAAATGTCTAAATTATGCTCAGCTACAGATGCTGTCAACTCAGCTAGTTCATTGAGTTTCAAGATGCAAAATTTAAAGTCATTATGTTGACAATGTTTTTGTGTCTAAGTAAGTTTGGTTTGGGCTCTGTAGTTGATTTTTCAAACATAGGAGCAAGAGCTCCAACTTTAACAGAATGTGCAGCTTGTTTATCCCCGTGAAGGGCAATGCAGTTTAGACGTATAGTATAAATTAGAGTCATGGTAATTTCTTCATGGAATTTTTCTTCTCATTATTAAATAAGTAGTAATAGTTTCCTGGCTGAACTATTTGATCCTGGTCATTGACCTATGAGGTTTCTCAGCCCAGGATCCAGAGAAGTATGCTATTGACCCACTTTTGGATCCATCTGTCTTATTTCATATTCATAATCCTGCATTCCATAGTTTCAATTGCTATACACTTGTGTGGCTCATATAATACTTTCCTCCCTCAGAGACTCATCTCATGACAAGGTGGGACAGGATATTTGAATGATTATGGAGGCAGCATGTTTGAATATGAAGGGGTTTTACCTTTCCAGTTTAATTGAAGGTTTTATTGTCACACAGTTGTACACTTGTAGAGTTTTGATAATGAGCCTTACTTCTCAGTGAGAAAAAAGACCTTCCTCTTTTTTCTTTACTTAAGTTTTAACTTAGGTAAAGTTCAGCTATCCAATTTTATTTTAATCAGTTAAATGTAGGATCACCTCATTCTTTCATTATTCTTGGACAAAGTTATTTTGGTGCAATGAATTTGGAGTTTTCTAGTGTGTGTGTGTGAGAGAGATACTCTTGTCAAAATGAGCCAGTTTAAAAAAAAAAAAAAAAAAAAAAAAAAGTTGTAGCAAACACTTCAATGACAAGGAACATTTAACTACTAATATATCTGGTGAGTTTTTTTTTCTTTTTTTTTCTTTATTTCCCTAGTCTCAATTTGAGTGGAAACCTGAATTTTATATATACATTTGGTTGTGATTATATTTTAGAGGAGGGGCTGCATTAAGTCATTAAAAGCATATAAAAATAAATGCATGCTCCTACCTTGATATTCTTGCTCAACAAGACAGTATTTAAGCTTAGATTGGTCTGGTACAAGGTCACAAAAGTGTAACATTCAGTGTGAATTGAACTGTCAACATTAACAAAATGAACTTACAAACCATCATGCTACAGCAGGTGCCCTTCTCTACTCCTTTTATTGCCTCACCTTTCCTTTGTTTACGGAGAAGGAAGTTGGACCTTCAAGGTCAATATCAAGAAGGACAGAGTGCCTTAAAGCAAACTATGTTCTTCCCTTCAATCTCTTTTAGAAGCGGCTGGCCCTGAAATTTCTGAACTGACAATATCCGCTGTAGCTGTTTGTCAAAGATGAAAGGAGAAAGAGTGGAAGGGGAATGAGTGACATGGCCATATCGTCTTCAAAAGTGTGTGTGAGCATGTGTGCGTGCACACACTATTTTGGGAGAATGGTAGGGATGCTCCAGTTACAGATGAATAATGGGTGGTGGAGATATCAGGTGCACCAGCCATCTGGCTATGGCTGAGAGAAAGAAATGCAGGATTTAAAAATAATTGCAAAGTCAGGGAGACACGTTCCTTAAAAAATGTAATCTCAAATTACTTTGATTCCCTTTTCCTGCGAAGGGCTGTCTTTATCTGCTGCAGTAGAACCCCTCAGCAGTTAATGAGATGTTGATGTTACAGGTTTAGCTCAGGAGTTATAACAATGGTTGTATATTCGATGGGAAGAAATAAAAGGTTAGAAAAAAGAAAAAAATAATAAAAGCTTTTATTTTTCAATGATAAAATCTACCCATGGACGAGAATACTTGGGATCAAAACCTTCAGTTTTTTTTGGTTGTTTTTTGTTTTCCCTTTTTTTTCTCCTCGCTTCCTTCCCCTCTCTTCAACTGTCAATATTAAGATCCAGAAATGTAAAGACAAGAATAAAGAATCAAAATACTTTTCCTACATAAAAAATATAGGCACTTATATAGAGGCAAAATGGTTATCACCTCAGGCATTGAAATCAGATACCAGAGTTCAAATTCTAGATGAGGCACTTTGCATTTCACTTTGTGCTAATGCCCTTGGAAAAGTTATAAATCCATCTATTTACCCTCCAGCTATGAGTAAATCGTAAAGCAGACTGAACTCTTTAGCCTTGATATAGCAAATGGTCTAGGAAAAGGAAAACTCTGAATTCAAACCAGCTGTACTCTGCTTAAGAATTGATCTTTTGTTGGTTTGGTTTCTTTGTTTAATGGCATATCAACTTTTATGAGATATTTAATGCTAAAATCATCCTTGTAGAATAACAGAAGTGGTATCATTTAACTAATAGCTGAGGAGATAAGGTTCTTATCTTTCCCAAGAGTATTACTCCAAAAGTGCATGTAATAATGAGACTGGTGTTATAACTCACTACACTATAATGCCACAGTTCAACACATTAGCTACTCTGACAAGGACATACTCCCTTGACCTTTTGTTGCATCCTGCTTGTGACAGAGGGGTTGGGTAAATACGTAAAACATGACACCTAAACTAAAAGGAAGACAAAGGTAAGTTGCACTGAACACAAAAGTATGTTTTAAGTCTTCATCAGCTAATTATAAGTACATTTCTTTAACTGCATGTTTCATCTTCAGATTACACCATTTCAAACAGAACTCTCAGATAGTCAACCAAACAAAATGTTTCACAAGTTTTTCATGTTGGAAAAAGTGCATTAAGACGATAAAAGATGAAACTTACTGTCAATAAAGAAGGAAAAAAAAACGTCCAAATTAAGTGAAGAAAAGAAATGAGAAAACAAGGAGGAAGAAAGGAAGCATCAGAAAGGGAAGGAGGAAAAAAGAAAGAAAGAAATACTGCATATACTTGGCCATAGGTTGAATCTTGTAGACCTAACTCATTAGCAAAATATTGACATCGACCAATAAGTAAAAATTTTATGGGGTTGAAATTGAAATTCCAACAATCAGGACTAGGAATAAACCTTGACTTAAAAATTAATTCCATAATAAGTTTTTATAGGCATAGACATATATACAGTATGAAGTAGCTTTCAAAGAAATCACACATAAAATATCCAAAACTTATGAAATTATGATAGAGAGAGGGAACATTTTCAAAATTCATATTATATTATATATATATATATATATATATATATATATATATATATATACACACACACACACAAAAACACCAGTAAAACTGTGTGTGTTGGGGGGGGGCCTCTCTCTATCCATCCAATAACCAATGATTCAAATTATCCTTTAATACAGTCACAATGACAGCAGAAAGGTTTTTAAAAAAATAAAATGCCAACTTCAGATTAAAATTACATAATCTTTACATATCAAATAAAAGATTATTCCAATCAGAATCTTAGAGAAACAACATTGTTTGTCATTCAATTCAAGGCTAAGCTACTTTCTTTTTCAATAATACACTGGATGTTTCAACAACAAAAAAAAGTCACCAACTTAATTGTAGCAAAATACAGGTTGTGACACTGATATTTCAAACTTCTTGAAAAGTTTGGTATGCAACTTTGACATTTTGAATAAAATACAGTAGTATATTTAAGGTTATATACTTTTATAATTTCAATGGGAAAAAAAATTCCTATAGAAATATAGAAAGTGTTACATGGAATGTAAAAGCTTAATCATCAAAGGATTTGGGGTTACTAAGTAGTAAGATCCAGGTATTTTGGTGGGATGTATGAAAATTTAATGTACAAAAGGAGACAGATCAGTCTATTTGTACATCCATTATATATATAATATATATATATATATAAATAAAAAGGAAAGTGAAGCAGTTAATGCCTAATGAGGTTATCAGGTATTGATTCAACCAATAAGAGTGGACTTAGAATTTCTGGGTGTTGGCTGCTTGAGTTAAGCTAAAATCTAAACATTTTTTTGTATATGCAAAATGAAAGCTTACTTTGAATTGGTGAAACCTGTTAAGCAGATCTTTTTCAAATATTTATCCAAAAACTATGGTAAGAGTAATCTAATTATTTAGAAATACCTAGTCACAGAGAATTTTTGCCTTAAATTAATTGTTATACCTTTTTCTGCATATTTTAACCTAATTTGGACCAAATGTTTATAATACCTGCCATGTGATTGGGATAGTGGTTTATTTCTAATAATAATCTCAGCAGTATCTGTTCTACTTGTTTCCAATCTTCAAATAAAATTCTTAAGAGGGTCATTTGAACTAAAGAACTAATACTGAATCCTAAATAACATGTTATTTACTAAGTTTAGTTTAGCTTGACACAAATGTGAAGAGCCCAGTGAGAATCTAACTCACTAACAGTGACTTCCAATCCAAGCTCATTAAATCATTATAACATGCAAAAATAAAATTAAAAAATATTTACTATGGTCATACTAATTGTAATAGAGGAACAAAATTTGTATATCAATATAAGTTTAATCTAAAAAAAACAGACTGAATTGTGCCAATCTCCCAAATTAAACAGACCTACTCAATTTAGGGGAGGGGGATTCAACCTTCAAAATTCCAAACATTTACCCTTGTTGCCTGTGGGAAATACCTATTACTTCAACAAATACATACATAATTTTATTCATTCATTTGTATATTCATTAAGCTTAGCCAAGAAGGATAGGAAAATTGTTTGGGGTTAATCTTTCAAGTGAAAAGGGCTTGCTCACCTTATAAATTCTGATTTTAAACAGTTTGAACACAATACATCAAGCATTACATATATAAACATATGTAAGTCAAGAGGTCACTTTTAAAACCCAATATCAAATAATGTCTATTACAGACTCAAGTGAAAAGATGAGGAAAAAAAATCTTACTTCATAACTTAAGAAGTACCCTCTTTTTTTCTATGTCTGTCTGGCCTTTGTATGCTTTCTTGAAGGAGAAAGGGCATAAAAAGAGTGATAGTAGTAGTATTCTTTGACGTTAGTGCATTCAAAACACAAGAGTAATAAGAATCAGGAGTATACATCATTAAGTATATTTTTCTACCATATTGAAAATAGGGAGGGAAATGTTATCTTTCAAACTGCCAAGTAATAAAAGATAAATTTTTCAAGGTCTTCTTTTTGTCAATAAAAATTTTATATATATAATTTATGGTTAATTGATTTAGTTTTATATATATATATATATATATATAAAAATCAAATAACAAATTTATATTAAATTAATATGGTAAATTTTGTCAGTCATCATCAACTGCATCAATTTGTTTTTCCCTCCTCTAATAAGGATAAGTGGGTTTGCTGACAGAATAATTTGGGCTGTCAATTGTATAATTTTTGTATTTCAATTATATTATACTATATAATTATTCACAAGCTGAAGTAATGCATTTCCACTAATATTAAATGCCTGAAAGATCTCTACTAAAAATTGTGTGCTTCTTTTGTAGGTGTTAAGTAGTTAGAATCTGCTCAACTAGATCACTGACCATTATGTGGAAAAGCACAATTTTTTTATACACAACATAACCATTTCTCCATAAGTTATTCTAAAAGAAATGGATATTGTAACTAAAGTTAAAAATCGTAGATGAAGCTGTTTACATTTCATCACTTCATGCTAAAATCATTGAAAAAGGCATGAATCCATTTCTTCTTCTCCAACCTATAAGTAAATTAGGAAAGTTGACTGGGCTCTTTCACCTTGGTTAGGCAACCAGTCTAGGAAAAGTAAAACTCTGAATTCAAACTAACAGTACTCCATTCAAAAATTGACCTTGAGTCACATCCTGCTCATAGCAAAAGGGTTGAGTAAATACATCCAATCACTCCTCCAAAATTTAGTTAATATCTACTTATAATTGTACTGGTACCTGTGATAGGAGTTGAGTTTATAAACCTATGGAGATGTTAGGTAGCAAAATAGTTATCAGCATTGAAAATGAAATGAAATCAAATTTGCCCTGAGGCTGATCATGATCTCTTAACAGATTCTTTTAAAAAAGCTTGAATCCACTTCTCCCTGAAATGTCATACAATCAAATATCTTTTGTTATTAGCATACCATAATATGGTTAACAGAGAAACAACTATGTGAACACTTTATAGAACCTGACTTATAAGAAGCTGTTATCCTATAGACAGATAATATTTTCATCCTTACAGAGACAGCAAATTATCTTCAGAAAATTACCAAAATAGGTTATGTTCAAAAAGGTCAATTAATTATATATATATATATATATATATATATATATATATAAACAAGAAGAGGACAATTTGATTGGCAATTGTGTGACATAAATACAATAGCATGAAACTAATTAAGCACTCACTTTTTATTATATTCTACTAAACAACCTTTACACAATCCTACACTACAGTGGAGGCCTCCTTACTGTGATTCTATACAATGATATTGAATTAGTCAATGAGCAACCAATAAAAATGCCTTACATTGAGCTAATGTTAAAATGACAAAAATGACACAATGCCAGCAAAAGGATTAACAGGAACTATCATGTATTTGTGGAATACCTTTAGGGAATTATTTTGACAGAGACCACAGAATATGACCAGCTGTTTCTAAGTGAGAAAATAAACTGTGTCATTATAATTAACACCTGCTAACCTGACCTCTCTTCTTTAATAATGTTTAGATTTCTCTAAAAATATTTTAAAGTCTTTAGTTGTTCATAAAACTAGTTAAGGAAAAGAAATATGACAAAGTTTTTAGAAATAAATGAATTAAGTTATTTGTTTATATCAATGAAACATCTCTTCCTGTTTCTTTAAAAAGAGCAATGAGGTGAAACCTTTTTTCACTTATTGAATATCAATAAAATTAGCAGGATTACTTCAGAAGTTCTAAGACAGTTTATATGATAAATTGCTTTAAGACAACTCAATCCATTATAATCAACCTGAGAAGGTTCAAAGTTTTTTTGTTAGTTTCAACCAAAAACTAATACCATAATTTTAAAGTATTGAAGCCTGAAAAGAAAAATGTTACCAAGATTAAGCTGCATTTTCTTTTCCTTCCTGATTAGAAACTAAACATTTACCAAACCCCTCCCTCATGGACAGGATGTAACACAAGGTCAGTTCTTAAGAGTACAACTGGTTTGAATTCATAATTTTCCATCTTCTAGACCAATTACCATACCAAGGTTAAAGATCTTAGTCTACCCTACTATTTGCCAATAGCTGAGGGGATAATAATTGGATTCATACATTTCCCGAGGATATTAGCACTATACGAAATGCAAACAGCCTTATCCAAGGTTTAAACATGGGTTGCCAATTCCATTTCTTTCAACAATAACTATTACACTACAAGCACCTATTTGTGATATTAATTTGGGGTTAAATTTTATCAGCAATTTCATCTCAGAATCAAAACATTTCAACTTTTAACTCTCCAAAGAGTCTTATGCATTTTTTTTTTGTTGGATTCTAGATCAGTTAAGCTTCCATATTTTGCAGCTTTGCTCAAAGAAAGTGATATTGTCAAAAGTTTTAAATAAAAACAAAATTAAATTAAATTTTTAAAAAAAAGTAAAACTAGCCATATAGTGCCTAGTATTTTGGAGCTTTTTATTTATTCTCACCAGTAATTCTGCAACATGCTTGGCATTGGAGATAGTTGCTTATTGTCCATGATCTCAAATTCTTATTTCTGCAAGTGACCTTTGTGCTAAACTAATCTAACTGTAACCCTTTGACAAGCAGATGATTTTTTCAGTCCTTAAGAAGTGGTTAAAATTCAGCATCAGAATACATTCAAAATCAGATAGATAAGATTAGAGACTCGGTGGAAGATAGACAATCTAGAATAGCCTGGAAAACAATAAACGAAGTGAGCAGAAGAAAGAACACAGCCAAAGCAAAACTTAAAGCAGCAAACCAACAAGAAAGAATAAAACTGTGGAAACAGCACTTCGAAAACTTACTTGGAAACCCACCAAAAATAACGCATGAACCCATCACCAGAATAATTAGCAAACAATTAGACATTAAACTAGGACCGTTCACACAAGAAGAACTCGACTCGGTTCTCAGAAAAATTAAAAATAGGAAAGCTGCAGGGCTGGACGAAATTCCCCCGGAAGTATGGAAGACCAGACAATTCGACGACATACTGCTCCGACACTGCAACGCAGTATACAATCAAAATCCGATAGATAGATGGATGAAAGGATGCATACTCCCCTTCCTTAAAAAGGGGGACCTCGGATTAGCCAAAAACTACCGAGGCATAACACTTACATCCATAGCTGCCAAAATCTACAACGCCCTAATACGAAACCGAATAGAACCCAAAATCGACAACATACTTAGAAAAAAACCAAAATGGCTTCCGAAGAAATAGATCCACGACCTCACAAATATTAACCATCCGCAGAATCCTCAAAGGTGTACGGGCAAAGAACCTACAAGCGACATTAATATTTGTCGACTTTACCAAGGCTTTCGACTCCATTCACAGAGGAAAGATGGAACAAATCCTACTAGCGTACGGCATACCTAAAGAAACCGTAGCGGCAATAACAATTCTCTATAGAAACACTAAAGTAAAAGTACGATCACCGGATGGAGACACAGAATACTTTGACATTGTAGCAGGAGTACTACAAGGGGACACGCTGGCCCCGTACCTCTTTATCATTTGTCTAGACTACGTACTTAGGACATCGATCGACAAAATTAAAGAGAATGGCTTCGAACTGACGAAGAAAAGAAGCAGAAGATACCCCACAACAACAATTACCGATGCCGACTACGCCGATGACATAGCGATACTGGCAAATACACCTGACCAAGCCGAAACACTTCTGCATAGTTTGGAACGAGCAGCAGCAAGCATAGGCCTCTATGTTAATGCACACAAAACGGAATATATGTACTATAACCAAACGGGGGACATCTCCACTCTAGAAGGAACCCCACTTGAACTAGTAGACAAATTCACGTACCTAGGTTAACGAAAGCATGGACAGCTATCAATAGGCTATTGATTATCTGGAAATCACACCTAACCGATAAAATGAAACGCAGTTTCTTCCAGGCAGCGGTCACATCGATACTGCTATATGGATGCACTACATGGACGCTAACAAAACGACTGGAGAAGAAGCTAGATGGCAATTACACAAGAATGCTGCGTGCAATCCTGAACAAGTCCTGGCGGCAACATCCCACAAGACACCAACTGTACGGCCACCTGCCCCCCATCACGAAAACTATCCAAGTTAGACGAACCAGACATGCAGGACATTGCTGGAGAAGCAGAGATGAACTCATAAGAGATGTACTCTTATGGATCCCCACACATGGCCGCGCAAAAGCAGGACGACCAGCTCGAACGTACATTCAGCAGCTATGTGAGGATACAGGATGTTGTCCTGAAGATCTACCTAGGGCGATGAACGATAGGGAGGAGTAGCGAGAGAGGGTCAGGGATATCCGTGCTACCAGCGCGATATGATGATGATGAAGAAGTGGTTGAATTATTTTCTATACATTAACATTGAATAGGTCAATGAGTAACCAATAGGAAAATGTTAAAATGACAAAAATGACACTACCTGTCTACTGTTAGCAACAAAAATGTCACTCTGCTTTCAAAAGGGTTAATAAACTGCTTTACTAGAGAAAATTTTCATTGAGGAAATAAAGATCCCTGGGTTTGACAGAGACCTGAAGAATACTGGAGAACATATCAGTTGAAATGAATGAGTAAAAATAGCAAATTCAAGGATATTAGAAAAACTCATCAAATTCTTCATTATTAAATGTGATTTCTTAATTCTCTTGACTTCTGAAAAAAAAAGATGTTAAGTGCTATGAATGATTGTTATTATAACCTAATTCAAGTTAATGGAATTAAGGGAAAAAATTAACTTTTTTGAGAGAGGGGTGATTAGGTAAAAGGATTTATGTGTTTCCACAACAATGGGTACACATTGCCTACTAATGCAAAAATTAAATCAAAAAATAATATATCAAAGGATTCAAAATAAATAAGCACTAACAAATTATTCCAATCAGCTGGAGGAGTGACTTTGTTGTTCTGATTAATTTATATATATATATATATATATATATATATATATATATATATTAAAAATAACAGACAAGGATTTGGTTTTAAGCTTTTTATTTATCTTTTCTTGTTAGTGAACAAGACGTGTGGATGTAGGCAGTTTAAAAACTGTCTACAAAAAAAAAGGGCTGAATGAAAAGTTAAACACCAAATCCTTGTCTGTTATTTTCAATAGAATATGCCTACAGGAAAATCAATCTGCTGCCTAAATACACATTATAAGCAATTCCATTCAGCAGTGCTGTGTGACAATAATGCTGAACATCAAAAAGATCATGAACTGCTAAATTAGGAAATTTCGGTACACTAATGCAAGTTCAAAGTCTGGGAATCAGACATATCAGAATATTTAAAACCTTTTCCGATTTGGTTTTCTATTGTGAAAAGAACCTTAATTTTTGTCACGGAATAATGTCAAGCCTTTCTGCTTTGTTGATGACAAATATGATTAGGATTTTTTTACTAATATCTATTTGGGTCATAAAGCAGTCAGCATTATTTCTTTTTGTATTGACAAAAGGGGAGGTATTACAAAGAAATAGGAATGGAAGGGAGAACAGGCAACAAAGAGAATAAAAAAAAAAGAAGGGTATAAAAATACAAAAATGAATATAAAAAAAACTGAAAAAAAATAAGTAAAAAGTCTATGTAAAAGGAATGTAAATAAACCAAAGGGCAAAATTAGGAAAGATAGGGAGGGGGTTGAGTGAGGAGAAAAGGGTTTTATAACCCTTTTCAAGTTTAAATTTTCTAAGAACACAAATGAATCAAGTGAAAAGAATTATATTGTTTTTCTTTAAATACCTAACATAATCAACTTTGTAGTCATTTATTTTGGCAAAGGGTTTCAGCAAAAAGAATTTCATGCATTCATCCCAGACTGTACTTAGAGAGGAAAACAAAACACACACACACAAATTCAATTATTACATACTGAGTAACTGACAAATTACTGGCCTTTGTTCTTGACCATTAACAATATCTATTTGATTTTCAATGCATTTTATAGTAAAATTGTATACAGTACATTTCCAAAATTTATACAACTAATTTGTCATTAACATCTGCAACAATACAGATTAAATGCAAAAATTAGTTTGTGCCTTATATGCCACAAAATCCAAATTGTTGAAAATAATTGTTTAACTTTTGCTCCTTTATTAAGTATTTCTGAATTCAGAAAAGCAGTTAAACATATTCAAGTCAAGTTAAGTCAAAATAAACCCAGAAACAGAAATGGAAAAAAAAGGCATGGTTTACTTGTTTATCCTTATCCAGAAATTCGATTCATTTATAATGATTACAATCATAACCATTTATATTCAGTGTTCCCTTGCAATCTTTCCCAGACTTCCAAATTGCATTTTTTTTATTTGACTATAACAACCATATTTTTATAATTATATTGCAGCGAGTATTTCTAAGGAATACTTGATACTATATTGGAATTTCTTATCTAATACTAATTATTTATACACAACTATATGGTTTGAAATGACTATTCCTATTAAATGATAATCATTAGTTTGCAGTTACATGGTTTCAAATAAGTAATAAAAATAATACTTAGTAAATAATTAAAGTTTCAAGTAACTATTTTTAATATAAGTAATTTGCACACAGTTAAATGATAAAGTATTTCTATTTAATATAATTTTCAAACAGATCTACTTGACCCATAGATGGGACTCTGACAGATACTATCACTGTATGAGAGTGAACCTGAGAGTAATGGCAGTAAAGGGGTACTCTACACTCTTCAGAATTAGAGCCTCACTACTGAATGCAGTGTTGTTTTATACTCATAACACTCCTTTTTGAAGAGGGATGGTCTAACCTCACCTCTCTACAGAGGATGCAGTTGAAATATTATAAGCTTTGTCAACAGAGCTAGACAATCTAAGTGAATATTTCTATACTGATAGTGAAAAAAGAGAATGATGAGGTCAGTTTTAAATCTCCTTAAAGATTATTAGAAAAACAGTGATTAAAAAGAATGAAAAGACTTCTTCAGATAATTCAAGGAATACTAACAATAGTCTTAGAATATCAAACAATAATGAGGACACTTCCCAAAACAATGATAAAAAAATTGGAAGATATGAACTTGAATAGAATAAAATTATTCTGTTCCATTATTTGCAATCAACATTTACACACAAGGTTTGCATGTTCAACAACATCTTGAGGCTGAATATTGGATGCATGTTTGGAAATGTGGCTCAGCATAATCAACTCCTTGAAGGAAGTGATGAGGAAATTGAAAGAAAGAAAATAGCCTTAAAAGAAAAAAATATAAAAAACTAGAGAACTGAGCAGAAAAGCTTTCGTTAAAGTAAAATGTCAAAAGAAGAAAAAAAGAACAAATTACAGGATAATATTTACATGTAGAGAAGGAAGTCTTCAGGGGAAATATAGAAACTAGTGATAGAGAAAAAAAAGATATCTTAGGGAAAAAATAAGATATAAATAACAAAAACATGAGAGAAAATAAGTTTATTGGGTTTGAGCAGGGAGATGGCTTTTTGTTATTTTTATAAGAAAGCTTTTGTTTACTATTAAATCAAAATACTAACAGTTGGGGATTGGTTTTAGTGTGATTAAATTTAACCAATATTCAACTAGTAATCAATGTTTATTCAGTATTCAGGTGACCATTTGTAAATACAGGGGTCTCTTGATTGAACAGCCATCAATACCAAAAGAACCTCTTTTTCTGAGGATGCATTTTTCTGTTGATAGCATTTTATGCAGAAGTGATCGTATAGATATTTACAAAGTTCTGTTTAGTCTGACACAAGGCCACAATCATGAAACACTCAAAACTAAACTCATTTAAGGAAGATTCAGCTGGCAAGCCACTAACCTGCAGAAATTACTTAAATCCTTTATAAAGTTAGTTTTGCTTAGCACAGGGTTGCAAGAGTAAAATATCTCATGAGGTCTGAGCAAATAATTTGCAAGACTGATTTGATAACCATGACATCATGGCTGCTTGTGTAGGGATATTAGAATAAATGTGTGAGGTCACAAAAAGAGTTGTTTTTTGTTTTTTTTCTTTAGCAATTTTGTGCCAGGTAAGCTTCTTTTTTTTTTTTTTTTTTAAAATCATTTTATCTTAAATGACTGAATGCATTTCAGACAGACTTTAATTTCAAAATGTATTACCTTACTCCTTCATAAGTACCTGTACTTAGTAGAGAGATAAAAATGCAATGTATTTTGCTCTTTTCAATATATAAAGCTAAATGCACATTTTAAGAATAACTGGATTGTCTCTGCTTTTATGCAAACAAACAACCTGGTTACAGGAGATCTATACCCCAAGCAACATCTCCATTACATTAAGAATGTATAAGATTAGGGTGTATTTAAGAAAGACTGAAACAGATGGCATATGTTTGAATTTCGAAAAGTAATTGGGACCACAGACTGACAGATTCTAACTTTAGGGATATCAATTTTTCTACAAATATAAAAAGCATCTTTTGAGTCAGGAAATCTTGGAGTTAAGAATGACATTCAGAAATATAGTGAAAAATGCATAAACAAAAAACTTTTTTAAAAAAAGCAAGAAGCAGCCAATACCTCATACAAACTAATACAGATACAGACTACACAGATGACATAGCGCTTCTGGCAAATACATCTACCCAAGCTGAATGCCTGTTGCATAGTCTGGAGCAGCCAGCAGGTGGCATTGGCCTCCATGTAAATGCAGACAAAATGGAGTACATGTGTTTTAATCAAAAAGACATCTTCACACTAAATGGTGGATCTCTGAAACTAGTGGACAAGTTCATGTACCTCAAAAGCAACGTCTCATCTACTGAAAATGATATCAATATGCGATTAACAAAGGCATGAACTGCTATCAATAGGTTATCAATCATATGGAAGTCAAACTAATCCAATAAAATAAAACAATTTTTTTCCCAAGCAGCGGTCATGTCAATTCTACTATATTCCTTGTAGAACTGCAGTTATACTATTTAACCCATAGCTGGGGGAACAAGGGGGTTTGAACCTTTCTCAAGTGTATAAGTTCAAAAATGAACATAATGTGACAGGAGTTTGAACTTGCTTACTTTGAATCCACAGTCTAGCACTTTAGCCATTATGCCACAATGCGTATATGGAGTACAATGGTTATCATTACAAAAGATGAAATTAGTGAACCAAGTTTGAATTTTGCCTGGGTTTACTTTTAAGAATTTAAAAAAAGCAAAATAGTCCAAAGGTATTAATATTACCATTATTTAAAACAAATATATTATTTGACATTTCTACTTTTAAAGAAATCAATTTTTTTAAGGTCAGAAAACGTATCTTCATGATGGTGTTATCCCTTGAATTCTACCAAACTGTCAATATTATTTATCTTCACCAATCAACTCTAGAGTCAGCAAATTCTAGGTTGGTGGTTTGGGTTTTATGGCATATCAACCTTTATAGGTTATTCAATACCAAATCCATTTTTATACAAATAATCAGTTCTATTTCAAACAATTCAGTTTGGCATAAGTACACGGTTTAAATATCAAAACAGTTCTATTTCAAGTAATGCAGTTTAGTTCTATTTGACCCATAGATAGAGCCCTACCACTTTGGGCCAGAGTGGAGCTGGGGACAATGGCAATGAAGGGGTGCTCCGCATTCCCCAAAGCTCCAGCATCACTGAAACCTCACCATCAGATTGTTTAGTGTCATATCCATGAAACTGCAGAGGTGCAGTTGGTGTATTCTACAGCTTCAGCTGAACTGAGCATGCATATTCTAGGAGAATCCTACCCTTAAAAATGCTTTAAATTAAAGTATCATTGATGACCTAGCATACAAAAGCAGAAGAAATTCTACAATATTGATGATCTAAAAGGGAAATTAAATTTTCTTGATAGAAATTACTGGAGTGTTGTTAGGCAGCAAGAAACACGTATATGCAGCATCATCAAATCACCATATCCAAAAATCAATGTTTCTTGTAATTGAATCTGATTTTGCAATACATGTGTTTTGTAGGGATGAGGAAATGAATACCATACACTATAAGATTCCTAAACATGTAACTAATCACAATACTCTTGAAATTCTGGAGGTACCCAAGATGTAATGGTTATCATCATTGGAAATGGACACATCAACCCAAGTTCAAATACTGGACAAGACTGTTTGCATTTCACATAATGCTAATACTACTGAGAAAGGCATAGATTCAACTATTCTCCATCAAGCTATAGACTCAGCTCTTTAACCTTAGTACAACAAACTGTTCTAGAAGAAAAAGTTTAAATTCAAACCTGTAAAACTTTGCTTCAAAATTGACCTTTAGGAGTCAGTAAATACATACTTTTGAAATTCTGGTGGAAAACATGAAAAAAAAATGGACTCAGAACAACAGCAAACCAAACCTCAAAATGTGATGTCTCTATTGAAATTGGTAATACCATTTCTACTGTTGGTGCAAGAAGAATCAAACATTTTAGTTCAATCAAATTTATATGTCAGTAGCAAAACTTAATGACACAGGATAAGTTGGTTGGTTGGTTGTTTGGGTTTTATGGTATATCAACCTTTGTAGGTCATTCAACACCAACCAAATTCTGTCTATATATACATACATATTCAACCAAAGATTTCAAAACGAATATTAAGGTAGGTAGAATTTTCTATTAGCAGGATTTCATTTGTTTGCACAAGATTAACCAGTTTTAAGTTGTCATATTTTTTGGTACAACTCTGTCTCTCTCAAGAAGGACAGAATGTCATCTATTTTGATGTTTCGAACAGATCGGTTAAGTTATTTACTTTGAAAAATTGCTTTCTGATAACAGCAAAAGTTCTGCATTCTATAAGAATGTGTTTAACCATGCAAGTTGTCTGGCAGGTTAAACACTGTGGTTGTGGTTCCTGTTTCAAAATGAAAGAGTGAGTAAGCCTTGTATGACCAATTCGCAATCGGGATATAACAACTTGTTCTCTTCTTGATTTTCTCAATGCTGGTCTCCACTCTCCTAAGGTGGGCTGAATTTGGAAGAGTTTATTGTGGACGTTATTGCTCCATTGTTGTTGCCATTTTGTGTGAAGGAATTTATTAATTGTTGGTTTCAGGTCAGTATATGGGATCCTGGATTTATCGGGTGTCAGATCTAAGGCCGATTTGGCTGCTGAGTCTGCTCTTTCATTCCCTCTCACTCCAATGTGGTTTGGGGTCCAGCATATAATTATTTCTTTTTTATTTGACATTGAGTCTAATCTACTCAACAGTTTGATGATAAGAGGGTTCTGAAATTTTTATTTCTCAATGATAGCAAGACAGAGAGTAAGTCTGAAAATATTTTAAATTGCTTATGCTTACTCTTTGAGATGATGTTGAGAGCTAAGGCTTCTGCTGTGAAGATAGAACTTTCCAAGGGAAAGCTCTTTCTTAAGAACTGTTTTGTTCAAAACAGCTGTGCAAGCTGCTCTACCATTGTCCTTGGATCCATCCGTAAAGACATAGAGGTGATCAGGGTGGTGTTGGAGAATATTGTAAAATTTCTCTTGATAAGTGCTGGGGTGGATCCTAGTTTTGGAATGTTCATTCGGTTCGAGAATCACTTTGGGAGTTTTAATGATCCAGGGTGGTGTTTGTGGAAAAATGCCTTCATGTATATTATTTAGTGGTATTTTTGATTCTTGTAGGATCGACATCATCTGAAGGCCAAAAGGTTTTATTGTTTTTTCTTTTCTTTCAAAGTGTTGTTTGTATTTCGGGTTGAAGGGGCAGTCATAAGCTGGGTTGGATGGGCAAGATTTCAGATTTGTAGAGTATTGGAGAGCCAGTTTTTCACGTCTTAGTGTAAGAGGTGGTTCATCTGCTTCTGTGTATAGGCTTTCAATAGGAGAAGTGCTATATGCTCCAAGGGCTAGTCTAAGTCCTTGGTGGTGTATAGTGTTCAGTTCTTTCAAGTATGTCTTTCTGGCTGCCCCATATATAAAGCAGCCATAATCGAGTCTTGATCTGATTAATCTTGATCTGATCGATATAATTTTAATAATGTTTCCTTGCTTCCTCCCCAGTTCGTGTGTACTATAGTTCTAAGTAACTGTATGGTTTTGTTGCATTTTGTTCTCAAGTATTTGATATGTGGAATGAAGGAGAGTTTGCGGTCAACAATGATTCCTAGATATTTGTAGTATTCAACAATTGGTATTTCAGTGTGGTCAATTTTCAGCACAGGATAAGTTTGATTATTTAACAGAAGTGCATTGTTGTATAACTACTCCCTTAAAGTGTAAAGGTTGTTAAGAGACAGCAAAAATATAATTCTATCAAACTATTCAACCATTAAAAGACTAATTATCAGCATGTATGAAGCCTTTGATTGAGCAACACGATCACAATTTTATTATGTATATTAAGAATATATCTAAGTTACTTGTACAGAAAGACATCACAATATCTTATTTGATGAAATTCACCTGAAACCTTATTTTCCTTATAAAAGGTGGTAATATTGTTGGCTTATCTGACAACAGCAATGAAGCAACAAGTCCTTTTGCTTTTATGATTAGCAGTGTATTCTCACAATATAAGGATGTTGTGTGTGTTATGCCAACTAAATGTCTTCAAAGCTGTGAATTTATTTGACATAGCTAAATGTATAATTGGTTGAGGACATTTGATTGATAATATTTGAAAGCCTAACAGATAATGCTATAACTAAAAGCTGTCTTTCTTTAGTAATCCACCAAAGCTTTCAATTGTATATCCACACCCAGTTATGAAGTTGAGACATCTTTTCTTCCTAATATATATTAAAATGCATTAGAAGCTATTGATTTTGGTCTAATAAAAAAAATGTTAGTAAAGGTATGCTGCTCCCAAAATTGTCACAATGGAAATCATAAATTAAATCGTATCCAAAGTGACCCATTTCATAACTTACAGGAACTTCATGCCCTAAAATCTTTCAGTTTTGAAATAGTTTATAAATTGACCCCAAAGGCACTTTCTCCTACAAATTTTGAGAGGCAAAATGTTAATTTAGTTCTACAAATTTTTAGTGAGTACACTATTAGGAAAATTGAAATGTTTGCCTAGTTTTGCAGAAGATATAAACATATTTTATATTTGGTGGACAATACTGAATGTAAAAACATCATATAAAGATTGTCAGTTTAGAAATTAATACTGTAATCCACTTTGAGTAAATGAAGAAAATTTTACATTTCTCTTTGTATTCTGTGATGGGCTAGAATCCTGGAATAGAATTCTGGAAGAAATGGCAAATTAAAAAAAGGGAATCTTCACTTCTTTGCATCATACAACCTATGCATTTCTAGGATTGACCAAGTATTGCATAGAAGAATTGAAAATGCCATACATATCACTTGGCAAATTTCAAATTGATCACCTTAAGGCAAAGTTTGGTCAGAACCATCAACTTGGAGATCAGTATATGAAGTGCTTGAAAGTGAAGGGGAAAAAAAAGATCAGAATTTTATCACATTTAAAATTGAACTTACCACTTAATAATATAATAAAAATGATTTGAAGAATTTACAAGAACCAAACCAGGACGAAGTGACAGAGAAGCAAAAGTTAGATGTGTATAAATTTAGAATTTTCCGAGACAATTTTGTTGTGGAGGATGCCTCACAGTAAGAAGTATTATTTATCCACTTCTTGTTTATAAACATATAATCTAGCTGTACTTTAGAGTTATTTGGGTAAGTGTAGGGCCATAGTTTTAAGTCTTTTGGGGGGAGGGGGTAGTATTACATCACATTAGTCTGTTCTCAAGTATAAAATCTGCTAGATATTCCCCATTCCTCTTTGACAAATTGTATAGGTAGAATTTGTTATTTTTGACTTTGTTTATTGAGTATTCGTATCTCTACTGGTGATTAGAATGTTGTGTTTGAGAATTTGTCAGACAAAGCAAGATAGCTCACTATTGAAAGTGATGATGTTTGTTTCATCACTGCCATTGAACAAACCCTGGAAGCAATACTCAACAAAATAACAAAACATGAGACACTGCTAGAGAAACAAGGACAACTCATAAGCAACATTCTTCTCTGGACCACTACACATGGACACACCAGTGTAGGCCAACCAGCAAGAACTTACTTATATCAGCTCTGTGCAGACACTGGATGAAGTTTGGAGAACCTGCCAAGAGCAATGGATGATAGGGATGAAGAGAGAGAGAGAGAGAAAATCAGGAAAATCTGTGCAGTCAGCGCAACTTGATGAAAATTAGAATTGATGTTAAAGAAGAAGAAATTAATAAATGCAGGGAAGTTCTGATAGGTATACAAAACTCAACAGCTTATTGCTATTATGCAGTTTGTAAGAAAATTAAATGCAATAATTGCAAAAATTTAATATCGGGAAGAGATAATATGGGAGAAATAATAGAAATAAAGTTATTTTCAAAGGATTCATTGAGGTTCTTTCTTACATTCTAATGATACCACTACAAATTTTGTTTTTATAATCATGTAGTCATCAGTAAATTGAGAAAAGATTATTCTTTTCTTCATTCAGTAAATCAAAGGAAATTAACAATGTGCATAACATTAAATGTTTTGGCAAATGATAAGCTTCTTTTTAATGTTGACATTTGTAATAAGAGTTACAGTATATGAAAAATAGAAAGAATGTTTGTCTGGAGCTCTACAAATGCTCTCTAGGATAATTTGTTCTAGAGAAAATGACAATATTACAAATAAATAGTTTAAGGAAAAAAAGAGAAAACTTCAAACATTCAACTGAAATTTTTCTACAAACATTGATTTTTAAATCTACTTGCCCATTTGTATTTGATTTGTTCTTTTTTTTTTATGTATATTTATTTTTTATCATTTACATGTAATTTATTTGTTTATTCTATAATTCAGTGGTTTCTGTACTTGAGTACTAAATACTTAAATAATATTTAATATTAAATAACTTTACAGAATAATTATCAGAATTAAAATAAAAGCATTTAAATTAAAACAATGCTGATTACAATTTAAAAAATCATTTTCAAATTTGAAACAATTAAAATAATGAACAAATTTCAGTCTTTAGAATTTCATGAAACATAACATGAAATTAGTTTATTTACTTTCACATAGCAATAATGACTTTTTTCTAATTTCTTTTTAATTTATATTAAATAAAGTTCAGAAGAAAATCCAACTAGGTTTCTTTCTTTTTTAAAATATAATCTTAAAAAGTGTTTTTAAAACCTTGGTTTATTTTTTTTAGTTTTTTAGTTTCATTCATTGTTTTTTTTTTAGTTTTTTAGTTTCATTCATTGTGGACATTACATTATGATTACTGCCTGTCTCACTAATCTCATGGATTAGTTTTGTGACATCAAGTCACAATTAAGCAGGCCTTCTCTTTCAGTCGTCTCGGCCAGACTAAGTACAGTTTAGTAAACAACAACATGCTATGTATAGAGTTTGAATAATTTTTGTTAAATTCCTCTCCTTCATCCATGTTATTTATCTTAATTGATTTAGGAATAAAAGGCTTAAAATAGGGCACCTAAAAAAATGTTTAGAGGGTTTAATCTCAAGTCACTGCTTTTGAGGTCAAGTAAAGTAAGCTTAGTAAATGTCTATACCCATTAAAACAATACACCTGAGAGCAATAATTCACTGGTTAGTTTTGGAATTTACTGATTGGTAGTTCAATCCCCACCTTTGTGCTAGACTAAATTGAGCAAAGTTTGTACAATCTTTGAAATATGTATCTAAAATTGATAAAGAAACATTTCTTTTGATAGCAGTTCCTTATAATATTTTAAGAGAGAAAGTATTTTACTTTATTTTAAAGCTTATAAGGTTTGTTATTTTTTTCTGAAAATATGCCAAAAGTTTGGTCTTAATCACATTAAAAGCTTTTTTGTAAGGCTTGAAAAAAAATTTAATAGAAACTGAGGATATAACTCAAACCATGCTACTTAAAAGGTTTCATTGAATAGTTCATACAATAAGAAAGAGAGGTTAAATAAAAGTCTTGTATAATACATAAGTAAATAATTAATTTGGCTTATTTATTTTGATTAACGTGTTCCTAGAGGGTAGAGTGTTTGTGAATGGTCCAGGAGACCTGGGTTCAATCCCAGGTCGCATCATACCAAAAACTTTAAAAACGGTACTTGATACTTCCTTGCTTAACACTCAGCAATATTAGGTACGTATCAAGGGTAAAGTGGAGCAATCCAGGAAAAGGAGTAGCACCCTCCCCTACACCTCAGTGTAGTAACTATTAAAAAGGGAGTCTTCTGGTCACCCTCGACTACTGTCGCCAACTTTACTTTACCTATTCAGCACCAAACAATGTTAAGTATATAAAATTCCCCACACACACATTGCTGTAACTAATCCGACTTTCCAGCAATACTTGCTTTTTTTAAGAACAACAGGTACCGTGTTCTTATTTACCAAGGAAAGCTTGGTAAATCCCAAAACCAAGTTTTAGTTTAACATCTCCAGCCTTTTATGACTTGGAAAACTAAAGCAGATATGCTTAGTCCTTGGAGAGTCCAAGTCTAAAGCAACATTTCCATATTGTATTAAAGTCAAATTATACTAAAATGAATGGCTTTTTTGTTTTTGCTTTATTTTTTTAACAGAAAAGGTGCATTGGTGCAGCATGATAATAGAAGATGTCACTCATCAAAACAAAATTTAAGAAAAAAATTAGAAAATTAAAATCAAATTGTATTATCTAATGTTTATATTCACCAGACCTAGAACCTTTAAATTGGCATTTGTTCCAACTACTAGAATATTTTCCTAGTGCTAGGACATTCAGAAATATAGAAGACTTCAATTCAGATCTTTCTTTTTAAAAAAAAGAACCTATAAATACTGGAAAAAAATTTTCTAAATAATAGTAATTATATCATTAATTGATAAAATTAAAGTTAATTAACTCAAAACTAAATATAGAGTCCCTTGGGAAACATTAGCGGTGAGAGAAAAACGTGCACTAGTGAAAACAGCCTCCAAAAACTATCGAAAAAACCCAACAAACACAAATGCCTTAAAACTAAAAACGGCACAATATTAATTAGCAGACGTATATATAAAGGAACAGACAGAATACATTCAAAATCAGATAGATAAGATTAGAGACTCAGTGGAAGATAGACAATCTAGGATAGCCTGGCAAACAATAAACGAAGTGAGTAGAAGAAAGAACACAGCCAAAGCAAAACTGAAAGCAGCAAACCAACAAGAAAGAATAAAACTGTGGAAACAGCACTTTGAAAACTTACTAGGAAACCCACCGAAAATAACACATGAACCAATCACCAGAATAATTAGCAAACAATTAGACATTAAACTAGGACCGTTCACACAAGAAGAACTCGACTCAGTTCTCAGAAAAATTAAAAATCGGAAAGCTGCAGGGCTGGACGAAATTCCCCCGGAAGTATGGAAGACCAGACAATTCGATGACATACTGCTCCGACACTGCAACGCAGTATACAATCAAAATCCGATAGATAGATGGATGAAAGGATGCATACTCCCCTTCCCTAAAAAGGGGGACCTCGGATTAGCCAAAAACTACCGAGGCATAACACTTACATCCATAGCAACCAAAATCTACAATGCCCTACTACAAAACCACATAGAACCCGAAATCGACAACATACTTAGAAAAAACCAAAATGGCTTCCGAAGAAATAGATCCACGACCTCACAAATATTAACCATCCGTAGAATCCTTGAAGGTGTACGGGCAAAGAACCTACAAGCAACATTAATTTTTGTTGACTTTACCAAGGCTTTCAATTCCATTCACAGAGGAAAGATGGAACAAATCCTACTAGCGTACGGCATACCTAAAGAAACCATAGCGGCAATAACGATTCTCTATAGAAACACCAAAGTAAAAGTACGATCACCAGATGGAGACACAGAATACTTCGACATTGTAGCAGGAGTACTACAAGGGGACACGCTGGCTCCGTACCTCTTTATCATTTGTCTAGACTACGTACTTAGAACATCAATTGACAAAATCAAAGAGAATGGCTTCGAACTGACAAAGAAAAGAAGCAGAAGGTACCCCGCAAAAACAATTACCGACGCCGACTATGCCGATGACATAGCGATACTGGCAAATACACCTGACCAAGCCGAAACACTACTGCATAGTTTGGAACGAGCAGCAGCAAACATAGGCCTCTATGTTAATGCACACAAAACGGAATATATGTGCTATAACCAAACGAGGGACATCTCCACTCTAGAAGGAACCCCTCTTAAACTAGTAGACAAATTCACTTACCTAGGAAGCAGCGTCGAATCAACCGAAAAGGACATCGAAACGAGGTTAGCGAAAGCATGGACAGCTATCAATAGGTTATCGATTATTTGGAAATCAGACCTAACCGATAAAATGAAACGCAGTTTCTTCCAGGCAGCGGTCACATCGATACTGCTATATGGATGCACTACATGGACGCTAACAAAACGGCTGGAGAAGAAGCTAGACGGCAATTACACAAGAATGCTACATGCAATCTTAAACAAGTCCTGGCGGCAACATCCCACAAGACACCAACTGTACGGCCACCTACCCCCTATCACGAAAACTATTCAAGTTAGACGAGCCAGATATGCAGGACACTGCTGGAGAAGCAGGGACGAACTCATAAGTGATGTACTCTTATGGACCCCCACACATGGCCGTGCAAAAGCAGGACGACCAGCATGAACATACATTCAGCAGCTATGTGAGGATACGGGATGTTGTCCTGAAGACCTACCTAGGGCGATGAACGATAGGGAGGAGTGGCGAGAGAGGGTCAGGGATATCCGTGCTACCAACGCGATATGATGATGATGAGACTTGCTTCTATTTTTATCTCCTTCTTGGAAAGAGAAAAATACTTACCAAAAAAAATTATATTTGGATACATTTCCAAATTAGTGCATATGGATATAAAAATCTAATTATTGCTAATCTACCTATTTACATACATATATAACCTGGATAAATAGATGACAGCTTATATATTACATATCAGATTTTGTTCTGACTTATATAATAGACTTACTTAATCCCAGAGATAAACTTAACTTGTCTAAATAAGTATGTACTTTTTCAAGAACTTGAGAGAAAAAAAATGACAACAATAACATAACTGTTCTGTTGTATTTATTACAAAGAATGAAAATAACTTTAAAACAAATAAATCTTTGGTAACTATAAAAGATGAAAAACAATCTGAAGCCAACATCTGGAAAGCTAAACCTGAAACATCTTCAGGATGAAAATATTAAAGAGATGGCTTATTGTAATCTCTTTCAAAAACAACATTTTAAAAAAGACAGGTTTTAAAAGAACAAAAAAAAAATATAAAGGGAAGCAAATCTTTAGAGTATAGTGCCAGTCCAAAAGTTGAATATATATATATATATATATATATATATATATACACACACACACAGCAAGACACTCACCCTGCTGTCAAAGAGCAAAGATGAGGTTGGTGGTTGTTGTTGGCAATAATAATGATGTATTGCTAAGAGAGAAAACCAAAATAATAAAGGGATGGGAGTAGTAATCAGAACAATGGAAAATTAAGACTCATGATAACTAAGGATCTTGTTCAGCTTATTTGTAGTTTATGTTTGTGACAAAGATTTAAGTCATTTGTGAGTGAAAATTTTTACATAGAATAATCCTATTCTGTCAGCAGTGTTTGCATTAATTCCTGACCACTGAAAGCCCTTGATTTTCAATGCACCATATTTGCCACACATAAACACAAAATTCAGCAGTTAGATCATCAGATAGCCTCAACTACTGTCAGAAATATATAGTTTGGCAGAGAACTTTTCAAACAGACCAAAGGAATAACAAAGACATGAAACATACATGCTATTCCACATATTTATTCTGTACTTCAACAAACCTGGCACATTATTTCTCAAGTTTCTTTAACCCTTCTAAAAAAGGCTTTAAATTGGAAAAAAGAATTTTTCAACATACTCAGACAGAAAATGACTAAAATGGAACTACAGGAGTAGTGGAATATCAATTAAAAAAGCCCAAATCTCACCTAAGTTCAAATGCAGTGGGAATAAACATTATTACTTTATTATCCCCTACTGCCAAAACTTCTTTTGTCCCTCATGTGTGATCATTAAAATGAATTAAATTGTTTTGTGCACTTTATAATAATAAGTCTGACTATAAAAACTGAAAAAGAAAGTTGAAGCTTTGGTCTAAAATTAGTGATAATATGCACTGAAATCAAAGAATTTACGAATTAAAATATTCTAATTCATCATCAATGTGTGTTCATTCTTTGAGTTGCCAGAAAAATTTTTTTTTTTAAATTAATCCTTAAAATTTATTTTCAAGATAAGTGACTGTTGTTGGATAACCCCTTACAAGTTAGTCTTACAGGTCATTGTTAGAGAGTTTGATTTTCAGTGGGTGTCTCAATGTTGACTTGTGTCAGAACATGGTAACCCTAGTTGATATCTATAAGCAATGTACCATATTTTTCAGTAAAAAAGAGACTTCCGGTCTATATACCAAAGGAGAGACATTAGATCTCTTAGATCATCTACAGGAAATAGCAAGGCCTAGTACAGTTGCTTCTAAATATTTTTGACCTTTTCTTTCTGGATAGAGATATCTCCCATACAGATGTGCATCCCCACTGCTATGCCAACACCACAGGAAAAAAAGGTGTTACTAATGAAATCATTTTGCTTCTCATGACAATTTGTTGCTTACAAGTACTATATATCATCATCATGTCATGCCACAGATTTCCCTCTCTCTCGCCAGTCGTCTCTATTGTCTATCTCATCTGGCAGGTCTTCTAGACTACATCCTATGTCTGTATAGAACTATTGTAGACAAGTTCTAGGTGATAGTTCAAAACTTGCTAATCCATATGAAAGGGTACGTAGGACAAAGTCACTTCAAAGTTCATTTTTACTTCTCCAACCATGTCCTCCATGTCTGTTTTTTTTTTTCCAATTTGGATGGTTTTAGAGAACTGCTTTTGTATTTAAAATTGTTCAATGCAATTATAGAAGAGCGGGTATAAAACCTTTAAAAAAAAACAAAAAAAAAAAAAAAAAAAAAAAAAAAAAGAGCAAGAGAGATGTAATAATGAACCCTAGAAATCTGTTACTTGAAGTTTTATGCAAAGTGCACAATCTTAAAATATATATCTCATCACCATCATGTCGTGCCGCTAGCACGGATATCCCTGACCCTCTCTCGCCACTTCTCCCTATCGTTCATCGCCTCTGGCAGGTCTTCAGAGCAACATCTGTTATCCTCACAGAGCTGCTATATGTATGTTCGGGCTGGCCATCCTGCTTTTGCTTGGCCATATGTAGGAGTCCATAGGAGTACATCACTTATGAGCTCATCCCTGCTTCTCCAGCAGTGTCCTGCATATCTGGTTCATCTAACATGGATAGTTTTCGTGATGGGAGGCAAGTGGCCGTATAGTTGGTGCCTTGTGGGGTGTTGCCGTCAGGACTTGTTTAAGATTGCATGTAGCATTCTTGTGTAATTGCCGTCTAGCTTCTTCTCCAGCTGTTTTGTTAGCGTCCAAGTAGTGCATCCATACAGCAGTATCGACACGACAGCTGCCTGGGAGAAACTGTGTTTCATTTTATCGGTTAGGTCTGATTTCTATATGATCGATACACACACACACAAGTTTTGTTTAGTGATTAATAAAAGACTAGATGCTTTTAAAAATAAACTGGAGAAAAGAACTTACAAAATTTCTTTTTTTTGCCTGGTAGCTATTTATTGGCTAACTCTTAACAGAACTACTTCCAACAAGGTAGTCTACCTTACCAGCTTCACCAAAACCATATGTATATATGTTCTAAATTATAAAATATAATTAAAAGTAAGATATATCGTAACCCCCACACACACCCCCAAAGAAAAATGTGTTTCTGTCAATTGTTTTAGAGATAGGAATAACAGTATTAAAATATTTTAAAAAGAACATTGTATAATAAACTGTTGTAAAGAAAGATTGCTTGTAATTATAATCAATAGGTACAAGAATTAGTATTTTAAATATGTTATGGCTATTGAAAAGAGAAAAAAAAAATGCAACAAGATATTAAAATGGCAAACTCAACAGATTTTCAAGGTTGCTAATTTGGTTGAAGAATTCTCTGCAGAATTATTATTATGAAAATGATGCATTTAGAAAACATTAAAAACATCAAAAGCTTTCAACAGAATTTCAATGGTAAAATTGTGAGACTTTTTAACAAATGTCCTTAATTATCTTGGCCTCAATAAGCATGAATAAAAGATAACTTAAAGCAAAACATTTGCCTTTTCTCCCCCCACTTACACCTCCAAATTGTGGCAGTTGATAACAAAATGCTATGGTTGGGATTTCGCTTAGGCTGAGGATAAGGTTTTCTCATAAAACTGTTATTGCTACAAAAAACATTCATGCATAAAAAGAGGGAAGAAAAAAAAGGCAAGCTGGTGTGTATGGATACTGAGAAAAAGAGTTGATGATAATGGTAAGGAAAGAGAAGGATAGTAGTAAGTAAAGCTGTAGAGAGTCTAATATGACATTTTGGCTAAATGGGCAAGGAAAGGAAGGAAAAAAAAAAAAAAAACAGAATTACTGGCTACTCCTACTTTTGGAAATTAAGGGTCAACTAATGTGCTGATACAGGGCAGAGGTGAAAATTAGGCTACATAGCTGAAAATGTTCCAACACTACTATCAACACTTACTGTGTTCCTAACTTGATGACAATTCCATTTGTTACAACTGATAAATACTACTTCCTACATTTTATTTTTGTTGCCAAGGCATTTTAATTAAAAAATAAAAAAGAATAAAAAATATTATAACCCATTATGAATATACTTCAAATTAAAAACAAAGAGTAGCCTCTGATATCTGCCCTCCTACAAACAAGTAATAAATACAAACTACAAAGGCGAATATCATACTCTTATCATTGGCATTGTAAGTTATATAAAATCTTAATTTAACAGAAAGCATAACATAAAAAGACTTAGTAGTGAAAAATATACCTTAGACCTGTGTTTCTCAACCTGTGTTTCCCAGAACCTAAAGATTCCACAAGAGGTTTCTAGGGGTTCCATAAGAACAGTAATAAATAGGCTAATGCATTTGAGTAATTTAATTTTTGTTTAATTTTACAATCCTAATTTTACTATACACATATAGAATATTGTAGAAAACCCCCTGGTTATTATAATAAAGGTGCCAACTTCTTATATTGATTAAACTTATAATAATCATAGAGAATGTATTTAGCAATGTTTATATGGTACCAGTGCAGAACTGCTTTCACTAGTTAGTGGGCAGGGCCTGTACTTGACTGAGTGTGAGGTCTCATAAAGGAGCATTGCTCATAAATTTGACAAGGTGTGTGTGTGGGGGGGTATTTTTAAAACCAGTTATCCAAAATAAACATTATGTTTACCATGCAAACTATAATGCAAACATAAAAAGACTAATGATGATGATGATAATTTTAAAAACCTGATAAAGAGAAAATTTGGTATAGAAAATGGAGCATGCTAATACTAAGAAGAGTACTTTTAAATATTGGAAATGGACACCATCAAGCAAATGGTGATGAAAGAAAAAAAATTTTAAAAGGGTATCTCAGGTAAACGAGAAAACTTCTTGAAACCAAGCTCTGTAGCAGGAATCTCCTCAAAGGGATAAACAACTGGGCTGTCCTCCTTGTAAGATACTCAAGACCATTCTTGAAATGGACAAGGGAAGAACCTCAACAAATATATCAGAGGACAAGAAAGCTAATAATGATGCATAAAGCCTTACATTCAAGAGATGACAGAGAAACTATATGAGTCAAGAAAAGAAGGAGGACTTGCAAGCAACACAGGCAACAAAAATCCACAGAACAATAATAACTAGGAAATAGAAATGGGAAGAAAATGTATGGAGATTTCAAGCAACAAACTGACAAAATCTCACACAAGAAGACCAGGACATGACTAAGAAAAGGAAACTTTGAGAAACTAAATCTCTTTTAGCAGCAGCACAAAACAATACCATAAGGACCAACTATGTTAAAGCAAAAATAGATAAGATGCAACAGAATAGCAAGAGTAGGTTATGTGGTGACAGAGACAAAACAATTAATCATATAAGAAATGTAGCAAACTAGTACAAAAAGAGTGTAAGACTAGATATGACTGGGTGGGAAAGATGATCAACAGAGAATTGTGCAAGAAATTAAAATTAGAACCTGCTGCCAAATGGTACATGCACAAACCAGAATCCATCCTGGAGAATAAGATGTGCAGAATTCTATGGGACTCAGAGATACAAACAGATCACCCAACCTAGTGATAGTTAACAAGAGAGAGAGAGAGAGAGAGAGAGAATTGGCTGAATAGTGGACTTTGGCATCCTGGCAAACCACAGAGTGAAAATCAAAGAAAACAAAAACAGATAAGTACTTAGACCTAGCCAGAGAATCAAAAAAGCTAGGGAACATGAAAGTGACAGTGATACTAATTATGATTGGTGTACTTTGAATGATCCCCAAAGACTTGTAAGAGGGCTGGGTGAGCTGGAAATCAGAGGACAAATGGAGACCATCCAAACTAAAACATTAAGATAAGCCAGAATACTGAGAAGAGTCAAGGAGACTTGCTGTCATTCAGACTCTAGTCAAAGACAATCAGCTAATGCTGGTGTGAAAAACTTACAAGGATTAATATACTAACAAAAATAGTTTAGATTTTTTATGCAGAGGTTCCCGAGACATGAAAACTATTTCAAGGGTTTCACACAAGTAAAAAAGGATGAGAAACACTGCTTTAGACCATTATAGTCAAATATGGTTAGTTGTAAATTCTAACAACTGATAGTTTTTCTTTCCTAGAAAACCATTGATCCTAACTTGGATGACAATCCTTTGCAGACAAATGAAATTGTCTAATATTTTCCTACTGAGTCATATCAGTTCATTTCTACTTTGAACTGAAGTCTGATTGAGAGAGTGCCGCCAACCCAACTTTTTTTTTTTTTTTTTTTGGTGTGGACAAAAGGAAAACTAAACCTAAATTGAATTGAATTAACAATCCAGCATTTTAGAGATCAACTTATACATTGGCACAGAAAATGAATAAGCAAAATAGCTTTCCCAAGTGACCTCCACCAGACATGAGTAACTTTATTTAAATAAAGTACCAAGGCTGACATTAATGTCATTATATAGACATCAGTTTCACAATTAAGCACTGAGCATTGATGATACACCCTTAATTTCAAGCACATATACCAACTTTATTTGACCAGTTCATAAAGTAAACTAAATTGTACAAAAAAATAGATTTGATAAATTGATGCAATATTATTAAAAAATTCATATACTCATTTATGTTTTTATAACATTTCAAACAATAATTCCTTTAATAATATTTCTAAAGTTTTCTTCCTGGTTAATTGACACAAGGCTCAGAACAAACTAAACAAGAAAAAGATAAAGACTAGTGAAAATAGATAATAAATTGTGTAATAAGGAAAATATTTCATCTCAGAATATCAAATCAACATGGAGTCGGGTATGACTACTACTACAATATAGATAATACAGTCAAGTCAGGAGGTTTTTGTTTTGCATGGAAACAGATTTTGAAACAGTATAGTTTAAAAAAAACAAAAAAACTTCTTTTTGAAAAGCCTTATGCATATCTTATTGCCGCAAGTGACTACACTAAATTTGATCATTTTCAGGATTTACTAAAATTAGCTTTATACAGCCTAAGATCCACAGAGTCCAAAAAATTGTTGCATCAATCTTTCAATGGATGTCCTGCCTCTCTTATAATTCAGCATTCAAGGTTGATTTATGTTAAACACAACAAGCAGTCCTAAATTCGGCAATTCTAAGGTCTCAAAATTAATAGAAAAAAGCATTTTCTAATCATACATTTTCTGAAAACTCATGATTTATTTCATCATCATAAAAACATGGTGACAGCATGGATTCCTTTGACTCTCTCTCACACCATCTATCTCTGACAGCAATCGCACTTGGTAAGTCCTCTAGCAATACCCAGTGTTTGCACAGAGTTGATGAATGTAAATTTTTGCTGGTCAGCTAATATTGGCGTATCCATGTGTGAGAGACCATAGGAGAATGTTGCTTATGAGTTTGTCCTTAGTTTTCCAGAAGTGTTCAGTATGTCTTGCTAATCTTTCTTGAATGGTTTGCAAGAATAAAATGAAACTCAAAAAAAGCATTATTTCATAGACAGAAAACCAGAATTTCCAACCCTGGAACCATTTCTTTTTTTCTTGAGCTTTAAGGTCGAAGCAGAACTTTATAAACTATGTCATTAAAACAATTTAGCATGTCACTGATAATCTTGAAATACCTACTCTCTGTCTTTAATAATTAAACAAATTTTTTATTGAATTATTTCTTTTTATATACATTTTAAATTATATAATTGGCTTGGCTGCCAAAAGTTCATTTGTTGCATAAAATTCTATTTTTTCTAGTGTCACTAATGCAAAAACCTTCTGGACTGCACAGATGAATTTCTGGGAGAAAAGGAAATTGATTTAAAAAAATTTTTTTTTTTTTTATTATAAAGGACTACAGTGACAAAAAAAAAGGAAGAAGAGTAAATTTCTATATTTTTCATCCTTTGAGTGCCTCTCTCTTTGCAATATTTAGCAAACCTGCAAATGAATTTGATCCTAACTGTGGGTCCTACATTTGTGGTCTTGTGCTAGATGAAATAACACATAGATATAAAGAACTTTAATCCATATAAGAAAATCAATCACAAATCATTAAAAAACATGTTATTGATTAGCATTTTGGAATGAGCACTTAACTTATTTTCCCTGATTCGTGAGCTACGCTAACAGACCATTGAATGAGTTTGATTCTCACTGGATGCCCCATACTTCTGTTTTGTGTCAAACAAAACTAAATTGAATAAATGACTGAGATCTCTCATGGTGTAATGGTTAGTTAGCTAGATGAGCAGACTATTTTTAGTGAGTTCAATTCTCGCAGGATACCCTATACTTGTCATTCTGCCAAATGAAGCTAAACTGAATAAATTACCATTTTTTCATGTAGCCAATTGCATCTACAGGTATAATGAATGTAATCCCAAACAATTAACCCCTTGGGAATGGCTGATGAGATATTTCACAAATGTGCTATCACACAAAATATACAGGTTCCAAGTGACTCAGAATAACAAACAAAAACTCATCTTAAAAAATAGTATTACTACTAAAAAAGAAAAAACTAGTATAAACATTACTATACTTTTGGCTATCTTTCATCTAATCCTTAATGATATTACTGTATTTGGGAGTATCCATCTGCCAAAGAGATAATAGGTGACTGTACTAGCTTCTCAACCTTGAAATCTATCATGTCTGACATTTGTGATTTACAGCATAAAAAATTTTGAACCTTTTTTCCCAACCTAAAGTGTATTTTATATACAAGAAAAATATAGCAAAATATTTTAATCACATATTCAGATTTGAGTTTTAAACAATGTCATCTCTATGAATGGATGGTTCTTTGAACACATTTTCCAAGGCATTCTTTTTTTCATTTTGAATATCTCCTCAACTACTCCTACCTCCAAGGAAGACTAAATCTAGTCTCTAATTGGTGCAATAAATAACTTATCTTTCTTCCTTTTTAAAACAAACTCAACATCAATTTCTGCTACCCTTTTTAAACCCTATTAATCTTGATATGATTCTAACTAGAAAGAAACTGATCCAAAAGAAAAATGAAGTAGGTGATTCAACCTCCCATTCCAGCCCCAAGAAAGAAATAGAAAAGAACAATTCAATCAAGTGGAACCAAAGTCCCATTTTGGCAAATTGCTGGAGAATTGTGTCTTTGCACTATCAAAATAATACAAAGAGATATAAAAAGTAACAATTTTCATTTGGTTTTTTGTTTCCACAAGAAGAAATTAAGAGAACAGAAAAGAAGGAAAAAAAGTTGCCCTCAGGATAAAAAAAATGTTGGTTAATAATTGAATACTTGTCTTTCCTTTTTATAAAAAGTTGACAGCATTTTTATACCATAGGAGAAATATGAATATATAGGGGAATTTTCTGAAAGAATAATACTGAAAATCTCAAGCTTGCAAGAGTCAGTTTTTGAACAGAACATTTTCTAAAATATCAGATAAACTAACATTATTATCACCATTTAGATATAAAATGCAAGTTTTTATCATTTAATAACTGTTGAAAAAAAATCTTTTTTCTTTATCATAAACTATGAAAAAGCCAAAATTCTTTGGAAAGAAATTGTTATGCAGCACTTGCAATTAGAGATTTTAAAAAAACAAAATTAAGCGTACTAAATCAGATAAAGTAGAAGATATCCTTGTCCAAATTTTCAAAATATTTTAATCAAACAAAATAAAAGATTAATAGATAAAATTATCAAAAACCAATGAGAAAATAATTGGAAATAATTTAATTATTGATTGTGATTTGTGTGCAAACAGAACAAAATGTTGTAACCAAAGAGAAAGTAATCAGTAATAAATGAATTACAGTCAGGTTTTTGAAAACAAACAAAACTTGAAATAATTCCCAATAGGATTAATGTCAAAACAGATTTCACAAATTTAATAAAGACTTTGAATAATTTTTTTTTTTAAATAATAATAATCCACAGAAAATATTAAGTCAGCAATTTCAGCAATAATTATTTCACAGTCATTTTTTAAAAAGTCATTAATTACACAAAATAATGCCACCACAAAATCCTTAAAACTTTCAATGTCGCATTAATTTAATCTTGCTTTCAGATAATTATGACATCAACTTTAAAAAAAAATTATACCAGCAAGGTTACCCAACATTCTCCTAAGTAATCATTTATCTTTATTCAATAGTTTTATTTTGTCTTTCACAGAGTATTTTGATTGAGAGAATCTATAATGTAGCACAGTGCTTAGTAATCTCATTTTGTAGGTTAATCTAATGATGCAGTTTGATCTTTACAGATCAGATAGAATAGAACTTAGAAAAAGTTCTCACCAGTGACCGTGATTAGAATTTGAACTTGTGTAAAAAGCCCAAATCCTAAATGTTGATTTTGAAAGCAGACAAGATCACAGATTTTTGCACAATATAATCTTCCAACTTTCCAGTGATTGTGCCGATCTAAACTAAGCTTAAACATACACAGTCATTGAATAGTTCAGAACATCATGGGATCAGAAATAATAAGTACTTTTTAGAATATTAGAAAGTTGATAATTTTTTTAAACTAGCATTAAGACTATGCAATACTAACATTTTCAAGAGATGTGTGTGTGTGTACACAACCCAGCAAAAACAATATATAAGATTTTTATTACAACACACTTAATATGGTTTAACTTAGAGAATAAAGCAATTTTCAGTTCAGTTTGTAACTGAATAATAATTTTGGAGATTTTTATCAACACTGATCCAAATTCTTGGTGTAATAAAAATAACGATAAAATACTAATTTGAAATCTTTCACTCTTTCCAAAACAGAAGCATCATCATAACCCACTGTTACTAGAGGAACCCAACAGGTTCATGGATTGTCTAGTAGTAAACAAATTCGAAAAAAAAAAAAATGTATAGAGAAAACCCATACATGAATTTATTTTTTTTAATTACACAAAAAATTACAACAGGTTAAACTGGATGTTTACAAAGTAACCCTGTCAGGGAAAAAGGTAATGATTGTGGAATTTTAAGCAATGGCTAGTGAGATAAGCAAATAAATTATAATGTTAAGGCAAGTATTTTGTAGATATTTATAAGACTTATTCTCATCTCATATAAAACTGTAATACAAAGGCAAACTGAAAACAAAATTTACTTGTAATGGCTTGTAAGATCAGCTTGTAAACTAAAATGTTCTGGATGAAATTATAAAGTTGCTTAACAAATAGCAGAAGATAGTAAAACAAAATAGCAAATATATCATTCAATGAAGTTAATGCAAATTTGTTTAAGGTCTTATTTTTTATGTCATAAACCAAACAAAATTTCTACATCACCCAATACAAGTATAATAAAGCTCAGGTCAAAAGATTTTATTCTTGAATTCAAACCATCATATTAGATGATTTGATTTCAAGAATGAAGCTATAAAAAGTATAACAAAGCTCATGATTTATATTATCAATAGAACACTGAAAATTAAAATGCAAAAACAAAATTTAGTTTAAAAGTCAAATAATAATCTTTACTAGATAGGCCATATTTTGTATGAGAGAGATAGAGAGAAACATTTCTGAGAAATAGCATCAATATTCAAATCATCTGGACATGGTGAATACATATTTGATAAGATTGACCTACCAATACCTGAACCTGGGTAAGGTGGATTTAAAAAAAAAAAAAATGCTTTTTTTACCAGTTGAGCCACCAGGCTTGATTTCCTAACCAAGGAAATAGAATCAGCAATATTACAATGTTGGCAATATGTTTGCTGAGAAATGGTAGTTGAATCAAAGGAATCTATGAGTCATCATTACAGAGCCTATATTCATTGATATATGAACACACATACACATCCACTATTGGATGCATTGGCAAAATGAGAGATTGAGATAAGGGCTTATTGATTCCTCAATAATTTATTGATCTAATTGGCTATGTTTTGGCCTTGTGTGGATCTCAAAATCAGGTGGAGGTGGATGAGGGTGAAAAGAGGAAAAGAAAAAGATATTCACTGGCAAAAGGGATTGATAGAGAAAAGAAATAAAGAAACTAAAAGATGTGGCTAGAGAGGAGGAAATCAGTAAAAGGAAGAAAATGAGAACAGTGTAGTAAATGAAAGAAAAGGGAGAGTAAGGAGGTTGTCAAATCCAATTAAGCTGCAAATTTAGCTTCTATTTTATAAAGCAACATGAATTTTTCTTTTTTTTTTTTGTTTGTTTGTTGTTTGTTGATGTTGTCATTATTAAAAAAATACTTACTTCACTCAATTACTTAAAGGAAGAGATTGAATGAGAAAAAGAATGAAGTTTAAATGCATGTGTGTGAGAATAGATAGATTAGAGAGTGAAAATGCTTGAAATGATTTTCTTTTTTTTTCTTTTTGTAATCACTGGATATTTTCAGAGATAGTTAAGCTTGCCTATATGGCAATTTATCATTTAACAATTATCATAGGAAATGGATACATTGACCTGAGTTCAAATCCTGAATGAAGCTGTTTGCATTTTACATAGTAATCACAACCTTGGGAAAGGTAGGCATTCAACTGTATATCCTCCAGCTATGAGTAAATAGTAAGGTAGATTTACCCTTTAACTTTTGTATGGCAACCAGTCTAGGAGAAGGAAAACTGAATTCAAACCTGTTAAACTTCACTTAAAAAATTGACCTTGTGTTGCACGCTGCCTGTAATGGAGAGGTTGGGTATATATAACATATACCTCGATTTATGATAAAGAAAAAAAAATACAAAACAATGATCCTTCTCAGCTTTGTTTCATTTCTTGTAAAATTTTCAGTTGGTACTTTAATGATTTGATTTTTGAGAAATTCGAAAAAGGATTAATTTTGATAAGTTATTGATTATTTTTTTATCAAATTTTAAAATCCAGATGATCTTGATTTAGGAGATTTAAAGCCATGATTAATGAAAACTTTAAATACTATAGAAACGAGCACAAAAACAAATCTCTTTCAAAATACATTCCAACTACGGAAGAGTTTAATGAAAAGTCTAACTTCAAAGATAATTAGTTGCCCAGTCAGCTGGGGCTGTAGAATACACTGACTGCACCTCTGCAGAGGGGTAAGACCCCCCCCCAACGAGTGTCCTGGTTATGACACTAAACAATCTGATGGTGAGGTTCCAGCACTGCTGGAGCTTTGGGGAATGCGGAGTACCCCTTCATTGCCATCGCTCCCAGGTCCACTCTGGCCCGGAGTGGTAGCACCTGATAGGGCCCTATCTATGGGTTAAATAGAACTAACAGCATACTTATGCTAAAATGAATTGAGTAAACTGAATAGCTTGAAATAGAAACGTTTTTGACAATTAAACCGTACTTACACTTAAACTGCGTGCTTACGCTTAACTGAATTATTTCAAATAGAACTATTTTTCAACATTAAAACTGTATTTACACTTAACTGAATTATTACATATAACTGCTTGAATAGTTTGAAATGGAAATGTTTTTGACAATTAAACTGTGTACTTATGCTAAATTGAACTGTTTTCAAAAGAACAGATTATTTACATAAAAATGGATTTGGCGTTAAATAACCTCCAAAGGTTGATATGCCATAAAACCAACCAACCAAACCAAAGATAATTAGCAAATCTACTTTCAACCCAGATTTTGACAAATTAACAGACACAAAAGAATAAAAGTTTTGGTTTCGTTGTTGTTTTTAAATAAATATATCAGAAAGTTATTTGATAGTCAGCAATACATGGAATAAATACAGTAATAGAAAAATTATAGTTAGGACACTGCCTAATCATTACTGCTGTGATAGCCTAAGTGGTTAAAGCTTCATCCATGAAATGAGTTCTGAATGTATTCAAAGTGAAACTACTGCGTTATTCTTAATTTCTATGATTAGTTGATTTTAATAATATGTCAACTCATCTAAAGTTATTTTATGCTTAGAGGTAAGAGAATCACATTGATTGTACAGTCATATTTACCTTTTTGTGTAGGTTGTTTCATTTTTTTTTTTTTAATTTTGAACACAATTCAATCAAATACAAATAATTTTAAGCAGATTCATTTGACTCCTAAACGGGAACCTAACAGATACTACCACTTCAGATCAGAGTGGACCTAGGAGTAATAGCAATGCCTATAATATAGTTCAATGGTTGAAAAATGGCTTGGTTAAATAATTTTACAATAAAAAGGAAACAAACATAAAACAAACTATCTAAAAATATTTATAATGTTATAATGCTCAAAAAAGTTTACATATTAAATGCAGTTGGTAGGAAAAAGAAAACTAACTCTTTTCTTCATACATTTACATAAACACCAATTATATATATAATAGCCCTATCCTGATTTTCAATGAGAGAGAGAGACATTGTTTCAGATATTCAGATAATGAACAGATTAAATATCCAAAGTTGAATTTATACTATTTCAACCAGTTTCAATTGATTTAACCCCATTCTTCATATAAAACTATTTTTAATTAAGTTAGGCATGTTTATCTCTACAAATCATTTACTTCATTACTGAAATATTTTAGAAGCAGAAGCTGAAATATTATCTATAAAATAATCAAAATTAAATTATTTCAGGTAGAACATTTTAGATATATTATAAGAGCAGATACACTCATTAAAATGTCAAATGTTTTAAGAATAAAAGTCTAACTTGATAGATATTCATACAGAAATATAATAAGCCACTTTTTTATTTTTTTTATTTTAGTGAAGAATAAGGAAGAAGCAGGTAAAAAAAAATATCTAAAATTTAATTAAATTGGTAACAACTTTATAAAACTATTATTAAATTTGCAGCTGTTGCAATGGAAACCATTAAAATATTTAGTCTATTTAATTTTACACAAAACTTTAATTTTTTTTATAAATAAGGAAATACATATAAATAAATATATAGCAAATAAAGTTAACATTATGTGCACAATTTTTATATTTATAAATGCATGATATATTTTTTGTATATATTTGTGTGCAATATATCATGTAGATACATAAAAATACGCAACTTAATAAAATAAAAAACACTTACACAACAAATGTTCAACTTTCAGCATAATCCAGAGAAATTAATCAAACATTATACAGTGATACTGATCAAAATTCACATAACTATGTGTTAGGCTATAGAGTTAGAGAGAAACAAAAAATATATTCATATTTTTAGAACAAAACACACATTAAAGGATCATACATACATGTATTTACCAAACCTCTCCATCACAAATTGGATGTAAAAGCTAGTTTGAATTCAGAGTTTTCCTTCTTCTAGACTTGTTGCTTTACCAAGGCTAGAACCTAGTCTTCCCTACTATTTATTTATAGCTAGAAGAAAGAACAGCTTGATTCATACCTTTCTCAAGGGTATTTTTACTAAGTGAAATGCAAACAGCTTTGTCCAGGGTTTGAACTTGGATCACTGATTCCATTTCCTAAGCTGATAACCAATATACTAAGTGTACCTTCTATGTATGTATATCCACTCACACACGCACAAGACTTACACCAAGAGATAGTAAAAAAATTTAAAAAGAAAAAAAAAAAGAAAAAGAAAGAAAAAATAATTATAACTGAAGGAAAAAAAGAAAGAAAGAAAAGACAGTAGTTGTCTAAACTTAGTATCCAAGTGTAGGATGCTGAAAAGATGGTTATAATTAATAAAATTACTTCTATTAGATCAGTTATTTTTCCTAATTGCACTAACATAGAAACTTCAAAGACAAGGAGTTGAACAGAAGGCAAAAACCCAAGTGAGCACAGGAAGATAAACAGAGAGGAAAATGATATACATGAATCTTTAATCCAACAAGCCTTGATAAATGTTATCTAAAATTCTGACAAGTCACTGTTAGTATTCTAAGAGTTATCAAGACTAATACCCTTTAATGCTTACCATTTCTATCAGCACGACAAATATATTCAAACTACTAGTGTTATGAAAGGCATTGCTATTATTCCATGAGTCATTCAGACAACTAGTATACTCATATTTGACATTATTAGATTTTGACCTAGGTTTTCTTCAGTCTTTCTCTTGTATTCAGCCCAGGTACCTGGGGCTGTAGAATATGCCAACTGCATCTTTGAAAAAGAGTAAGATTCTCTACACACTCCCAAATGAGTATCCTGGATATGACACAAAACCATTTGATGGTGAGGTTCCACTTTTGGAGCTTTGGGGAATAGAGAGTACACCTTTATTGTCGTTACTCCTAAGTCCATTCTGACTTGGAGTGGTAGTAACTGTTAGGATTCTATCTATGGGTCAAATAGAATTGTTAAATCATTTACTAGACTTGAAACCATTTATGTTGAATAGAATTACTAGTGTTAGATAGCAATACTTAAAACCATTTAACTGCATGCAAACAAATGAGATCAGGCTCATTTAAAAATTATTACCTACAAACCATATGTATCTTATACATACGTATAAACAGGATTTGGCATTGAATAACCTACAAAGGTTGATATGCTGTAAAACACAAACAACCATCATCCTTTTGTATTATATCCTCAATTATAATTAACAGTTGACATTATGTTGTACACAATTGTACATATTTTTAGTTGGTTGGTTGGTTGATTGGGTTTAATGGCATATCAACCTCTATAGGTTATTTAATGCCAAAGCCTGTTTACACGTGTGTACAATTTGCAGACACATAATTTAATCATACCATACTAAAACTATACAACTCATTTACTTGCATACGAGTAAGTATTTGCGAGTATTTCTATGTGACATTAGGTTATTTAGTGATGATAGTGTTTTTTTGTTTTTGTTTCTCACTACTATTTCTACCAACACAAGCATAAATCTATTCAGCAATAATTTGCTTTCTGTTGATTATTTTGTTGTGTTTTTGGGATTGTAACCAAATCTATATTCTCTGGTACAACCCAGTCTCTTTCAAGAACGACAAGACATTATCCATGTGGACGTTCTCAAATAAGTCCTTCATGGAATTTGCATGGAAATAGCGCTTTCTGGTGTCATTACAAACTTTACACTCAAGGAGAACGTGTTTGATTGTGCAGGGCGTTTGGCATGTCGAGCACTGTGGTTGCTGTTCTTGCTTGAGTATAAAAGAGTGCGTAAGTCTGCTGTGACCAATACACAATCGCGTTATTGTTACTTGCTCTTTTCGCGATTTTCGAAAGGCTGGGTGCCATTCTCCCAAAAAGGGTCTGACCTGAAATAGTTTATTGCTGGTATTTCTATTCCAGCATTGTTGCCATTTTTTATGGAGTAAATTATTTATTTTCGGTTTCAGATCGGTGTATGGGATGTTGTACTTTTCAGGGGTCAAATCTAAAGCCGATTTTGCTGCCGCGTCTGCTCTATGATTTCCTCTCACCCCAATGTGGCTTGGAATCCAACAAAAAAACGATTTCTTTGTTTAATGTTGAGTGTAGTCTGCAAAGTAGTTTGACAATAAGTGGGTGCTCTAGTTTTTTGTTGTTTAATGATAATAGGACAGAGAGCGAGTCTGAGAATATGATGAATTTTTTGTTTTTTTCTTTCGAGATAATGTCGAGAGCCAAGTCTATTGCACAGGCCTCAGCTGTGAAAATAGAACTATCCATTGGCAGAGCTTTTGTTTTTATTATTTTGTTTAAGACTGCTGCACATGCTGTTTTATTGTGGTCTTTGGATCCATCTGTATAGATACATAGGTAGTCGGGGTACTGTTGGAGGATATTTTGATGTTTTTCTTGGTAGGTGAAGGGATGTGTCTTTGTTTTATGGAGTTGATTCAGTTGAAGGTTAACTTTTGGATTTTTAATGATCCAAGGTGGTATTTGTGGCAAGGTGCTTTTATGGATATTATCTTGAGGAATACTGGCTTTTTTGAGAATACGCTCCATATGGAGGCCAAATGGTCTAATTGATTTTTCTTTTTGGTCGAAATATTTTCTGTATTTTGGATCAAAGGTGCAGTCATATGCTGGATTAGAGGGAGAAGATTTAAGTTTGGTGTAATATTGGAGGGCTAATTTTTCACTTCTGATCTGTAGAGGTGCTTCGTGAGCTTCGGTGTATAAGCTGTCAATTGGAGAAGTTCTAAATGCTCCTAATACCAGTCGTAAGCTTCCATGGGGAATAGGGTCAAGTTGTTTCAGATATGATTTCCTGGCAGATCTATATACGAAAATGCCATAGTCGAGTTGAGAGCAGAGAAGAGTTCTATATAACTTAATTAGAGTTTGACAGTCAGCTCCCCACTCTGTGTGGGCAACGACTTGCAGAAGTTGTTGGGCACGGGTTGATTTGTTTTTTAGGTATTTTATGTGTGGGAAGAATGAAAGTTTTTTATCGAATATTATGCCGAGGAATTTGTATTCATTAACGACTGGTATTTCGGAGTCATCAATTTTTAGGAGAGGGTCATTGTGCATTTTCCTTAGAGAGCAAAAATGCACGCATTTAGTTTTTGACTTGGAGAACTTGAATCCATTTTCTCTTGCCCATTTATTTACTTTGTTTAAGTTTAGTTGAAGTTGTCGCTCTACTATGTTCATATGAGTGGCCCGATAGCATATGACGAAGTCGTCGACGTAGAGAGCACAGTCAATTGAGGGGGTTAGACATTTGACAATGTTATTGATTTTTATGGAGAAGAGAGTAACGGAGAGGATGCTGCCTTGCGGAACACCCTCCTCTTGATGTTGTGAGTTTGAAAGGGTGGATCCCATGCGTACCCTAAATGTTCTTTCGAAGAGAAAGTTTTTTATGAACATCGGCAGTCTTCCTCTTAAGCCTAGATGATAGAGGTCCCGCAAAATACCATACTTCCACGTAGTGTCATAAGCCTTCTCTAAGTCAAAAAATACTGCCGTCAGATGTTGTTTTCTTATGAAGGCTTCTCTGATGAAGGTTTCTAGTCGTATCAAATGATCTATGGTTCCTCTTCTTTTCCGGAATCCTGTTTGCATATTTGTTATTAGACCATTTGTCTCGAGATACCACGTCAGTCTACTATTTATCATCCGCTCCATCGTCTTACAAAGGCAGCTAGTCAATGCGATGGGTCGATAATTCTGCGGGTTCGATGTATCTTTGCCTGATTTGGGGATCGGGACAATTATTGATTGTCTCCATGTTTCTGGGAAAGTACCGTTCACCCAAATATTATTATATAGCTTTAGTAGGCATTTGACCGATTCATCTGGTAGCTGTTTGAGGAACTCGTCGTGTACTTCATCAGGACCGACAGCTGAGTGGTTGGATTTTTTTATGGAGTCCACTAGTTCAGTTAGGGTAAATGGCTTATTGTATTCTTCGAAGTTATTTGAAGAGAACTTTATTTTTTTCTTTTCGAGGGTGGGTTTGATTTTATAGAATTCTGTGTTGAATTGGCTGGAGGAGTTTTTAGAAAATGTTTCTGCAAGAAGATCTGCTATGGCCTTTTTACCTGTTATTTTGTGGTTTGTTACGGAGAGGTGTTTTAGTGGAGTTGATTGTTTTTTACCGGCTATTTTTCAAATCATGAGCCAAACCGTTTTGATGTTAGAAGAGGTATTTAGCTTGCTCACGTAATTTTGCCAGGATTTTTTCTTGGCTTCTCTGATGATTTTACGGGCGTTAGCTCGGTGGAATTTAAAAGAGATTAAATTGGAGGTTGTGGGTTCAGTGTTGAATTTCCGCAAAGCTGCTCGTCGTAGGCGAATAGCCTGTTTACATTCTTTGCTGAACCAAGGTCTGTCTCGTTTATGAATTGTTGGGTTGTGTGGAATGCATGTTTTAGCTATATTTATAAGTTTTTTGGAGAATTTGGAAATAGTTTCGGTATTGTTTACTATGAGGTGTTTCTGACATTGAGAGCGAAATTCTTCCCAGTTAGCTTTATTCAACCTCCACCGGGGAAGGTCGTCGTCTTGAGGGTGCAAACTCTTGAGTACAATTGGGAAATGGTCGCTCCCGCATGTGTCCTCATACACCCTCCAGGTGAAATTAAGGAACAATGAAGTGTCGCAGAGGGTTAAATCAATGGCTGAGTAGGTAGCAGATGATGGATCCAGATGTGTTGGTGATTTTTTGTTGAATAGGCAGAGATTATAATAGTTAATGATATTTTCAAGAGTTTGGCCTTTGTGGTTTGTGCTTCTACAGCCCCACATGGTGTTATGGCTGTTAAAATCGCCAAGTAGAATAAAAGGTGTGGGTAGTTACTGTAATATGTTGTTGATTTCACTTTCATTTATGGCATCGTGGGGCGGAATATATAGAGAGCAGATATTAATTGTTCTGTGTAAAGTCACTTTGACAGCTATTGCTTGGAGTTGAGTGTTGAGGTGGATTTTGCTTTGAGGTATGTTGTTCCTAATAAGGATTGAGACACCACCCGAAGCTCTATGACCGGTATTGTTGATGAAATTGTAACTTTGGTGGTTTTTTATTGTGATATCATCATTAGTTTTCAGAAATGTTTCTTGAAGGCAGACAATGGCAGGTTGTTGTTGAGTCATCAATAAGAGCAGTTCGCTCCTATTGGCTTTGATTCCACGGCAGTTCCACTAGATTATTTTGTGGTTCATTGTTAGGCCTTAGATCTGGACTGTTTGATCATTTATTTTTATGGCCTTTATGTTTATGTACTTGGGGGGCTGTTTTCTGTTTCCATCTTTTCTAAAATTTTTAATTTGTTACTTGCGTCAACATTTTCATTTAGTTTTGGATTAATTTTTGGCTTGTCTTTTTGTAGTTTCTTGTTTGGAGAGGTATCTGTAGAATTGGGTGGTCTTATTTGGGATCTCCTATCTTTTGGTCTTGTTTTAGAAGGGGATTTCTCCGTGACACATTTAGTTGGTGGTGTGGTTGGTGATAGCTCCATGCTCTTTTCTACATCGGTCTTAACCGTGGAGGTGTGTGAGTGTGCAGGTGTCTTCACTTTGTCTGCTACAAGATCTGCCTTTGTAGTTGGTGTCTCTGAAATTTTGTTAGTATCAAAGGAGGCTCTTATTTCATTGATATAGCTGAATCAATCTTTTTACTATCCTTTCGTAATTATACTGGGTTTTATTGCGCTGGACAGCTTGAGAGTAGGTTGTGGTCTTAGATCCTACTATCATTTTCCGCGCTTCATTGAATGGGATGTTGTTCTTGTGTTTGATTCCCAGTATTTTTTCTAGTTTCCAACTTTCACAGGATTGTGCATAGACGGGATGATCGCCTCCGCAATTCGCACACTTATACGGATGGTTGCAATTGTCAATATGGTGGTCAGGATCTTGTTGTGCACATTTGCCACATACTTTTCGACCTCTACAATTATCTTCGTGATGACCGGATTTTTGACAATTGTAGCAACGCAATGGATTGGGTATGAATTGCTCAACTCTCTCCATTGTGTAGCCTACTTTTATCCTCTCCGGTATTTTGGGTTGGTCAAATGTCATTATGTAGGTGTTTGTTTCAATGAGTTTACCCTCTTTTTTGATTGAAACTCTCTTTACTTCTGTTACACCTTGTTTCTTCATTTCTTTTTTTATTTCATCAATTGTGCATAATGACAATTCCTTACTTCAAACATCTAATAATAATAGTTATAACACAAATTTTATAGCTTAGTATTCTTATGTTTGTTTTTTTGGGTTTTTTTTTTTTTTAATATTTCAGCCCACAATTGTGATTTTTTTTTTTAAATGTAGATATTTATTTGGATTACAAATAGAAAAAGATCCCTGATAAGTTTTTAAAAATAATTCCACAGGGATTTAGCGTAGAAGCAAACCAGTATAATTTATCCTTATATAAATATCAGAGTTAGTCATCAAAACTGAAAATACTTTTTATAGATAGAAATAATCAGAAAAAAATAAGTTGGTCTGTTTTGTGGCAAAAATTGTTGCTTATTTCCCCACAAGCACTAATTGTGTTCAAACCAAAGTAAAAACACTGGTATTTCTAATACTGATTTTTGAAGCAAACATAGCCTCTCCACTTGAAAGAGATGCAACAATTTTTATTTGTTCCACCATTTGATTGATTTTAATGGCATGTCAACCAGTCTAAGGTTATTTTATGCCAAGATGTTAGGGAATTATATAGATTGTACATTTATATTAACATTTTTTGATTAGCTATTTCATAAAGGTTTTCTTTTTTGCAGTCCTATCAAACATGAATAATTTTTAAAACTTACTTGACCCATAGATGGGACCCTAACAAGTATTATCACTTAGACTCAAAGTGGACCTGAGAGCAGTAGCTATGAAGAGGTAATCTACTCTCTTCAAACCTCCAGGGCTGAAGCCACACAATCAGATGCAGTTTAGTGTCACATACCCAGGACACCCCCTTTTTTAGGAGAGGTCTTAACTCCTTTACAAAGAGGCTGCTATCATTTAAGCCTTATGTCAGTCTAGTATATATCTTTAAAGTAACTATCATAGCATGATGACAAGCAAGTTTGTCTCACTAATGTATTTCATTCTCAATGAATAGCACTATCTCATAGCCTACAAACAGACTGTTAAGCTTTATAACCATGAAGAAGGATATGGATCAGACAAAATAAAAATATAATGATTCTGATAAAGGACAGATTTTGGCCAATGAAAAATCTTCTCATGCACTGTATGACCTGACAGGAAAAGTGGGCAGATATTAAGAGTGGGTGATAAGTAAAAACCCTAGGCCTCAGCAAAAACACACTTAGAAGAAGAAAGAAAAGAAAAAAAAAAGGTTGCAGCCTGGTCCCTCCAAGATGACAGGCAAACAATTCTGATTAGAAAGAGCTGAGTAACAGGTAGAGAGAGAGAGAGAGAGAGAGAGAGAGAGAGAGAGAATGCAGATAAAAACCTGTAGGGAATTCTACAAAGTGATTGCTCTACCCAACTTGTCTTAATCCAAGTAAAAAGATAACCCTCATAAGTTGTGCTTGATTCCCCAGATACAATGGACTAAAGAATGAAGTACATAGAAGATTTTTTCTTGTATACAAAACAGAATTGGAAGTTTAAGCTGACTTCAAGACCCAAATTAGTATTAATACCATATGGCTATGTTAAATTCAATGAGTAGTATAAAAAAAAAATTTTTTTAATTTCTTCTATGGTTTTAGGCATTATCAACAAACAAAACCTCAAACTTTCAAGCTGCTAGTTAACTCTTCTAACCATTGAACCAACACTACACCCTAAAAGATTAGAATTGATAGACTTGAAGTATAGATATGAAAAAGTATGATAAATATGTATTTACCCAACCGCTGTGCATGACAAGGATGTGATACAAAGGCAATTTTAAAGCAGTTTAACAGATTTGAATTCAGAGTTTTCTTTCTCCTAGACTGGTTGCCATACAAAGGTAAAAAATCTCAGTCTGCCCAAGTATTTACTCATAGCTGGAGGGAGAATAATTGGATTCATACTTTCCCAAGAGTACTAGTGCTACATGAAATGCAAACAACCTCATTCAAGTTTTGAACTCAGGTAGCTGAGTCTATTTCCTACAATAACAATCTAATTATCTGAATCTAAATAGTGATTAATTTATATTATATTATAATTCTAGTACAGGACATCAGAGTAATTAATGGTAGAAAAATGTGTTGTGCTAATCTTCCGTGTAAGAAGAATTTACCAACCTTGAAAATCAGGATTTAAAACCTTGGCTTTTACTTTTACTTTGACTAGAATACTAGCTAAATGCTCCAAGAGGATATAATCAACTATACCAACCACTAAACAAGCCTACCTCTATGCTTGAAAAATACTTTACCAACCTATAAAAATAGATTTTATCTGACCGTTTCGTTTTTTTTAACTATTGCTCATTTCATCTTATACTAACTCTCCAAACTGAATTTTCAGTATTAATCTCTTATAGATAGTACTAATGAATTAGTATTTTCCCAATATGGAGAAAGTAATTTATAGTAAATCAAAAACAGTATCATTTTTTTTATATTGCAGTTTAAAGGAGTGTTTTTTCAGCATGTTTTTCCCAGAATGCAGTTGAGGTTATCAAACACTAAAATCAAGTCAGCAAATATCACAATGACTTAGTTTAGCTAAGTTGAGGCAAATGAGAGCAAACTCCTAAATGGAGATGGCCTATATATACCTTGAAAGTCAACATTCACAATCCTGGATTTTATCTAGGTTTGAACCTATATCATAGTCAAAATATTTACTTTGTACTTAGTCAAGCACATAGTCAAGTTAGAGGAAATGGAGGGATCAAGAAGATTGCATTGCATTAACCTACCAAGTGGAAGTCAACTTGCTTTGAAAAATCAGTAGTTGAAATTTTTGCTTTTACTTGGATTTAACCCTTTTGCAAGCAGTGACATTTTTGTCACCAACAGTACACTGGCAGAGAGCCATTTGTTTTGTTGTGTTTTTTTTTTTAAAGTAAAGCATTTTCCTATGGGCTTGCTTGTTGACCAATTCAGCGCTAATACATAGAAACATCACAAGAAAGCCCCCACTGTGATACAGGATAATATAAAGGTTGTTTTGTAAAATATCATAATTAAAAGTGAGTGCTTTGGTTCTATGCTATTGTAAAAGTTGACGACTTTAGTTGAGGGATTGCTCCACTTTACCTTTGATCCTCACCTTATAAGGCTGAGTGTTAAACAAGGCGGCATCAAGTACCATTTTTTGAGTCTCTGGTATGACTTTTCCTGGGATTGAACCCCGGTCTCCCAGACCATTGGCAAACACTCTACTCATTAGGCCAATAGCCCGGTACTATGATATAATTGCTGATCAAATTATATTTTATTTGTTTTTCATATAGGATTAATTTGCTTGTTTGAACATAATCTCTATTTTGCAAATTTTCTAAAAATAATTTGCCACTCTGCAAGGATTAAAAAAATATCTGCCTGTGAAAGAGTTAAACACTGACTGCAGCTGCGAGTGGAGAAACATGCAATCATCTCAGCTACTAAATAAGTCACAGTCTGTCATTACATCTTAGAATATCTTTTATTATATCACATTTTCATGTTATTTGTCACTTATCATAACACTTTTAGCTGTTTTTTTTTTTGGGGGGGGGGGGCTTTGAATTAAAAAGATTAAACCAAAAACAACAAAGAAACTAATAAACAAAATATGTAATACCTACAAGTAATTTTCTTTTAGAGTAACATTTATTTTACCTATTTTAAATTTCTCTGATAGCCAAGGTTTAAAAGGTAGAAGAAATGTCATAAATCTAAATCATAATAATGACATATATTGAACAGTCATGAAGCAAGCTGTTTTGATTTGTGATGAAAATTGAGCAAAAATTACTTGGTATTTCAGTTTATTTGGTATCATATGATTGAAATAAATACTGAGTAACTGACGGATTTTCTCAAAGTTGTTAGATGTAGTCATCAAAAGAAGGGGGGAAAAAGTCAATAGATTTAGTATGAATTCCCACAGATGTGACTCAACTGGCTGTTTTATATGCAATTATCATCAAAGCCAGTAAGAATTGGTATGCTTCAAGTTATTCTTTACTTAAATAATATCAACCAAACAGGTTCTTAATTGATGTAGAGTTTCAATTTATTAGTCTTTGCCTGAGGTTAAAAAGTGCAAGACAAGACTGATCCAAAAACTTTGTTTGCTGCCAGCCATGTTTTTTTATGCATTTTAAACTTTTCTTTTTAAATGATCAAGTAAAAAAAAATATAAGTGACTTGAGCACAGAATTTGTGTTGTTTCAATAGAGAAATAAGATAAACAGTATGGTTACTTAATAAAGAATTCACCTGAGCTAAAAGGATAATGCTCTGTGTCAAATATGAGGGTCATTCAATGAATAAAGGGATTTAAACAAAAAACAAAATACAATGAATATTTTTTTCAAGAATTTTTTTTCCATGAATCTAAACTTTGCCTTGTTTGGAATTAGTTTAGAGCAAAAGTTATTTTAATCTAAAAGAAACATTTCTTTTGAGGCAATTTAAAATGGCAGCAAATCAGAGCTTGAAGTTTGTCATTAAATTTTTGGTGACTGAGAAGTACAAACCATGTGAAATTTATAGAAGGTGTAATTGTATACAGAGAAGCATATTTGAGTAAAAAAGATTTTTTACAAATGGGCTAAACATGGGTTTGCCTGACTCAAAAGACAGTCCATGGAGTAGACACATACTGACTCTCCAGTAAAGAAAAGGTTCTGGGTGCAGCAATCAGTAAAGAAAGTCAGCCTGACAATGTTCTGGGATATGAAAGGACCAATGACAATTGATGGGGGGGGGGTAAATAGTGCTTCCTATTACCAATCCCTTAGGTACAATTCACCAAATTTATCCTTGTACTTTGAGTTTTACATTGAATTTTATTTTATGAGAATTAATTAAGGCATTAATATTTTTGGAAATTATCTTCAACAAAATCAAAAAATTTTTTACATTTCATGTTTTTCTTTTCTTAACCCTTTGAGGTCTGAGCCTAAGTTTACTCTCTGACATTTGAACATGATCTCCGCACTGGTAAACCAGTGCTACTGTTTGAGGTGAAAATAAAAGTACCGATGGACTGAAAAGGTTAATGAACTGATCAGCAAAGGTTTACTTTTAAAATGTCTTCTTTCAGAGAGAATATAGAATATACTTAGTAAAGTAGAATTTGATCTTGAATATAATTTGATCCCTACTTTTGTAGCTAAAATCAATAATATATAATGTGAACCCTGAGGATAACAATAGTGTTAAAAATGAAACTAATGTAATAAATATGGAGCTAGATTTTAAAACAAATTCATATTTTTCTATTAGCTTTTAGAAAAAATGCATCATGGATATATTTCTCCCCTTACCTTATGACAGTCAAACAAATTGGTTTGGTTTGGTTTGGTTTATTTAATGGCATGTCAATTCATTTATGAATCACATTAATGCCTAAATTTAATTCATTTGTAAATGTTAGATTATAATTAATTTCAGAGTTCCATTGCATTTTTTTTAATGTTTGTTTGTACAGTTATATGACATCAAGTATTCCTAATACAAATAATTTGCACACAGTTATATGATTTTAAGTGTTCCTATTTAATATTAATAATTCATATACAATAATATGGTTTTAAGTATCTATTCCTATTTAATAATAATTTATTTGCACAATTATATGGTTTCAAGCATTCCCACCCAATACCAATAATGTTCATACAGATCTATTTGACCTATAGATGATACCCTAACTGGTACAGGTCAAAGTGCACCTAGGAGATTGACTTCAGAGCCCCAGAATTTGAGCCTCACCACCAAATCCAGTTTAGTGTAATAACCTGTTTTGAAAAGGAAGTGGGTCTTACTCCTCTGCAGTGTATTCTAAGCCCTGCCAAAAAGGGTGTGTTAGACAAATTGGTGCATAGATATTACTGGAGTGTTTTAATTCTGTTCACACATTTCAGTTTTATTAAAACTGATTTAAGCTAATTGAAATTTTGGTCTTAATTTACTTAAACTTTCTATATAAAAACATAAAATGATTTTTTTTAAACAATCAAGTATAATGCAAACCTCAATTTTGAACCTGATGTTTTATATTAAATTTTTCACATTATAAACAAGTAAATATGGCTATAATATAAATAAAATTAAAAAATCTTATCTATAGATACACTAGGTACAATTCACCCAGGGAGTGAAATCTTAGTATTTATTTTCAGGAATAATTACCTTGCCTGATTTCTGCTTATATTTGAAACTTTTTATATGCCAAAACTTTTCAAATAAGTGAATAAAATAAACAGCAAATGTGTATGAAAATAAATTCCCATAAGTTTAAAAATGTCATCTGGCTATCAAAGTTTGGTGCAAAACATATTCATCAAGAAGAGATAAAACTTACTAAATATGAGAAAATATGAATTATAAAAAAAGATTTTTTCAGCTCATTAACATCATTTGCATCAATGTGATTATAATAGGCTTTTGTAACTCAAAAGCAAGTGCACACACACACACATACACACTTATAATAAAACTGTTCACTTTATACTCATAATTTTAGAAAAGGAATAAATCCACTTCTCTCTACACATTACCCCATCCTATATACCATAACATGGTATTATTGTTGATGAAAAACTAAGAACTTAGGTCAACAAAAATATTAGCTGGCTAAGCAGTAGTGTTAAAAATCTTACCCTCTTAGTCAACATTAACACTACCTAAAATTTATAGGAATTTTAACAGTACACACAAATCAAATGAACAAACTTTTGATACTACTCTTTCTGAGTAGTATCCTGGTACCTAGTTTCCAACAACTCTAATTACTACTGAAGAAATAGAGAAAACTAGTTATACACATTTTATTATCCTTATTTTATTAATTCCTTAAACTTAGCACCTAATAAATTTTGATTTTAAGCCAAATAAAAATACTATTCTTAACAGTCACACTTTTAACAAACATTTCTTTTTGCTCTCTGAGATCTTTGGTACAGATGCTGAAAATATTTGGTTTATAGATTCCTTTTTGTGATAAAACCATTAATAAAAACAACCAGAATGCCAGAGCCAGAAAATTCAATGGCTGCCAAAAAGACATTTATATTTTGTAATACTGCCATATTACCATTAATCAAATGACACCTTACAGGACAACAATAAATGGGCTTCAGATAATAACATTAATATGCAATATGATTAGAAATTCAAGTAAAGTCTGATTTTTTCATTGATGTAAGTTTTGCCTTATTCTTTAAACAATTATCTATGATTTACATATGTAGTATCCTTTAGATATAACTGAATATCAGTTCAGTGGTTACTATATTAGATTTCAACTCCAAAGATTTCAAGTGTAGTACAACATGGAATTGAGAATTGCTATGAGCGAATTTCCAACTTAAATTAATTTCAAGTCAAATGCAAAATACCTGACAATAAAAATAATACTTTTAATTACAGCAGTTATTTATACTTGATATTGAAATCCTATTTTCTTGGCTATTATCATTATAGTATACCAAAAATGCTTGTGTGGAGGTGTAGGTATGTGTGTGTGTGTGTATATATAATATATATATTACTTACCCTTCTACACAAGCAGAAGGTGATACATGGTTAATTTTCTTAACGTTTAACAGGTTTGAATTCAGAGTTTTCTTTCTATACCAGCTGACAAACTAAGGTTAAAGAGCCCAGTCTGCCCTAGAATTTGCCCATAACTGGAGGAAGAATAGTTGAATGTACACCTTTCCCAAGAGTATTAACACCATGCAAAATCCAAACTGCCATGTCCAGGAGTTAAACTTAGGTCAATGTGTCCATGTTCTCTGATAATAACTATTATAACATGAGTGCCTCTAATGAAAAATTAATAATATACAGTGAGATATAGGTTAACTATATTCTTGAAAGTAAACTTTTTTAATGCAAGCTGGAATTTGGTTATTGACTAGTCTAGTTTGACAAGGCTACAGCAGTGGGGTACCTCGTGAGAATCAAATTCACTATACTAAGAAATTGGTTTATGAGACCTATTCGACAAACCATAAAAACCATTGCTCCACATATACAACTTTGGTTCTTACCAATGAGTACTTTCTCTACCTTTTATAGAACTTAAACATTTCTGATTCAAAACAACATCAAAAAGAGAATCTATAAAATGCCAACACATTTGCTGAAAGAGAATAAATCCAAGTTGTAATTAATGTTGAATAAGTATTTTGTAGAAATGCTCCAAAAATTTAATTCTATTGTCTGTGAAATGAATACCAACTTAATATTCCAACCAATGATTAACAAGCAATCTCATAAACACAGCATATTATGTGACCATCAAGGAAGTTTGTGAAATCAAATTTTTTCATAGATAAATAACAAATGTGGGTGTTATTGACATTGAAGAGAAACAATTAATTAGCATTGCTAAACACTTCTACAGAGTATTGTGCCATGACCAGTGTCATAAGGCGCATAGGTGAACAAATTCACTAACAGCGATTTTTAAAATAAGCTATCACAAAAGAAATCTGATTGTGTAAAGACCTGTTCTGCTGCTTTTTTTCTTCTTGATTTCTCAAAGTTAGATAGCACAAATAAGAGGAAAGAAATTTACTGAACAAGTACAAGTTTACTTTAACCATAAAAAAAAGGATCGATATAACCCGAGTCTTTTTAGATATTTTGAGCCTGATGAAAGTGGTGCTGTCTTATTAGACATGGTAAACTTAATCCTGCTATATAAATTAACATCTTAAGGGCTGATGTAGAAAACAATTCTAATGGGTTATAGAACTCCTGAACTCTACATCCAGATAGAATTCAAGTTGTCTTATTTAGTGATGATATATTTAGCATACTGCACAGAAGTGCACTTTGGAACGATAGTACAAGGAAAGTTCTTGAATTAGTATCCTCATCTTTGTTGTTTATGACTACATTTTGGTTAGCATACTCTGACTATCCTCAGTGTTTTCCAAAACTATCAGATAAAGTATCATTTTATATTATCTCAAAATTAATACAAGTCTCTTGCTATCTAAAAATAGATGATTTCTGCAAAATCTTTTGTAAGGATAAATGAGATGAAGTTATTAGCATTAATTCATGAGTTTTTTTTTTAGTATTCTCAGACCCACAATTAGAATGTTTAATTTTATGATAAGCCTAAAACCCTTATGAGCATTCTTAGGATTTTCTGATACCTTAGGACACTTTGCTAACAGATAGATAAAATTAATTGAGATAAAACACAGATGCTCACAGACACAGTTCAAATCTATGATGGCTTGATGCCAAGATACTGTAGTTCTGAGAGGAGCTTGGTGATGCCTCTTGCTGATCAGCATGTGTGCAACTTCTTTAATAGCTCACTGCAAAATAAATACTGAACACTACTTTTGCTTCTTTTTTTTTTCATAAAAGGAAAAATTCTCTCTAGATTTCCTTTGGTTAATGAAAACATGTACTAATCTATTCATAAAATGAACTTTCAAAAAGAAAAGGATACTTGTATATCCTTTGGCATTCTCAAGTTAATCTAAAATCTAGTCATCATTGATTGTTCTTCTCACCAGGATTCATTCTAACAAGGGTCCAAGTTACTAAGTTCTGTACTCCTTTTCAAACTCATGATAAAAACAACAAATATGAGAATAGCCTGATTAATACATACAATAATGAAAATATATTAAGAGCTACGTCCATAAATGTACATATATATTATGTGTACATCAAGTCATTTAGAAAAGTTTCTTTGTTTCTGTAGTCTTTACATTAGCCTTCTTCAGATATCTGTAATATTTGGATACATGCCTACAATATCAAATGAAATACTTTTTTATCATCCATGAAAGTATGTATTTACCCAACCTCTCCACTATAGGCAGAATGTAACACAAGGTCAATTTTTAACCAGAGTACAGCTGGTTTGAATTCAGAGTTTTCTTTCTCCAAGATGGGCACCTAACCAAGGCTAAAGAACCCAAGAGCATTAGTACAAAGTGAAAGGAAAACAGCCTTGTCCAAGGTTTGAACTCTGGTAGCTGATTTCATTTCCTACAATGATAACTGTTATGCTAAGCATGCTTTGGTGAAAATATGGTATTCTTATTCCTTTACTTTTTATATTCAGTGTTCTTCAAAAGGAAATTTCAGAATTGTCTCCATGCCATTGACCAACCTCTCCATTGAGTTTTTTTGACACTAATTGAACCAGTTGAACCTAACCCACTAAATCTTATCCCAAGTAAATGAATGAGAATAACCTACCTCAATGGGCCATAAAAAAAGTTGTGCATGAAGTCCTTGGACAGTTAAAGAATTATTAAAATATGTGTGTAAAATATTTTAACCTCAAATTGACACTTACTAGACAAGTATAATCTTGCATCAATACTAACTTTGTATCTCTTTTAGAAGCCATTGAAAGAGTTGTAAATAAAATAAAAGTTTCATTAAATTCAAAGTTGATTTTGTAATTTTGTCTAATCTATAAGAGATGCAAGACCATAAGTGATGAGAGTATGAAGAGAGGGATGAAAATTATTTGGCATAGTAAAAAGTTAAAATCCGGTTAACATTACAAAAAGCCAATCAAATCACAAATATGTTCTGACTGATCAATCCTTCATACTGAATGACCAAAATCTTTACACATAACTGAAGTTTCTTCATGACTCAACTACTGAGATTTTACTCAAGGGGATGCCTGGGTAGAGACACCGACAGCCATAGGCTTTATTTTAAAAGCGAAGCATCCAGATATTGATCACTAAGAATTGATAGAGACAAATCACATGGAGAAGAAGGAAAGGACATTTTCTGAGTCAATGCAGTCTTAACTTAATATACAAAGAAACAATAATAGATTTATCAAGTTCACCAACTGATACAAAATTCTATTTTGTCAGACCAAATGCAATAAAATGAGCCAAAGATCATATTAAAAAAAAAAAAACTGAACAAAGAATATAGTGATAATCTTAATGTGTATAATAATTCTATTCTGTGATTAACACTTCCATTCCTTTCTGACAATGGATAATCCAGTTTCAGATTTTAAATGCATTTCTATAGTAAAACCATTAGAAATACATTTACATTATACATATAATAGCCCAATTCCTTACTATTAATAATCATTTGGTTCTTGTTCAATAATCATTTGGTTCAATATTCAACATATAGTGAGTGTTAAAACTTGCTATAACAAATTTTAAGTATTTAAAAAAAAATTGACAACACTTGTAGCAGTGGATTTGTTTGTTTGTTTGGGTTTTATGACATATCAACCTTTGTAGGTTATTTAATGTCAAATCCATTTTTATACAAATAAACAGTTCTATTTCAAACAATTCAGCTTAGCGTAAGTACACATTTTAATTTTCAAAAACATTTCTATTTTAAGCTATTCAGTTTAGTCAAACAGTTCTATTTCAAACAATTCAGTTTAGCATATAACAACAGTTCCATTTCAAACAATTCAGTTTAGCATATAACAACAGTTCCATTTCAAACAATTCAATTTAGCATAAATATGCAGTTTAAATGTCAAAACAGTCCTATTTCAAGCAATTCAGTTTAGCATCAGTACATAGGGTCCTATCTATGGGTCAAATAGAACTAGACTATCAGGTGCTACCACTCAGGGAGAGAGGACTTGGGAGTAATGGAAATGAAGCTCCAGCATTACTGCAACCTCAGCATCAGATTGTTTAGTATCATATCCAAGACATTTGTTGGGTTTCTTTTTTTTACACTCCTCTGCAAAGAAGCAGTCTGTGTATTCTACAGCCCCAGCCGACTAGGCAATTGTTGCAGTAGAGAAGCAGAAAAGTTAGTGGATAGTTTATATATATATATATATATATATATATATATGAGGATCATTAAATAAGTTTCCAGACTTTTTTTGTATGGGCACTTTTATTGATAGTACACACATGAAACTCTAGTCCCCTTCAAAGTAATCTCCGGCTGCAATGCACTTGTACCATTCCAACAACTTCTGGAAGGCCCCATGGAAGTCCTCTTGTGTGAGCGTGTCAATGACCTTCGTCAAAGCCCCTTTCATCTCCTCAATTGTCTCATAATGAGCTTAGGGAATAACCAAAAGTCACAGGGAGCAAGGTCTGGACTATAGGGTAACTGAGGAACTGTCTTGATGCCCATCTTGCTCAAATAGTCTGTGACAAGGATGGAGTTGTGGACTGGTGTATTGTCCTGGTGGAAATGGCACTGACCAATTTGAAGAATGCTGGCCTCTTCCCAAGGAATCTCTTCCTGAACTCCCTTAAAACCTCAACATAGTAACCTTAACCCTAACCCTTTGGCCAATCAAGTCTGGTGTATTTACTTCCTTACTCCTCCCACACTTATCATCCCTCACAGACTCCCTGCCTTCTTTGAATCTCTTATGCCACTCAAAAACTGATGCTCGATTCATGCAAGATGCTCCAAAAGCAATCTGAAGCATTCCATACGTTTCTATGGTATTTTTTCCAAGTTTAAAACAGAATTTTATTGCATATCGTTATTCTAAAGTGTCCTCACATTCAGATTGCATTTTTGAAATTCACCAGCTGTGACAATCAGGCTTTAGTGGGGTGTATTCCAATTGCTGCTGTAGCTGTTCATTTGAACTTGAAATCATAAAAATTGGTCAGTCATCTCATAAGATGTATAGCAATAACAGTGAATTTTCAAGAGTCTACGACAATTTTAAATGCCTGTACAAAAAAAATCTGGAAACTTATTGAAGGCACCATATATATATATATATCACACACACACGATTCAAATGGTGTCAGTGCTAAAATACAACCATGATTATTTCACCACTGTCAAAATTTAATAACCCCATCCAACCTCCAAAGAAATGTAAATGAGCTCTTTGAAAATTATCAGTTATGATAATCTGAGGAAGGTCAGAGGGTATATCATTATCAAAATAAGATGAAGATATTATCTTTAAAAATTCATGGAGTATACAGACTGATAAGATCAATATATATTTGTTATGGTAAACTTAATTTCATGGAAGGCAGTGTTGTCAGAATTCTTCCTATTTTATGTTCGTTATGGATAATAGATCAAAATGATTTATGCCATAAATTATTCAGGGGTATGTTAATTTTTGTTGTTTTGATTATTATGTTTTGAGAGTACATTCTCAAGTGTTTAATATGTTCGATAATCTAACAGTATAGAGTAGAATCAGTTAACTTGTTTTTCACTACCCCCCCACTTTTTTTGGTTGACTTTTGACAGCACTCCAGTGAGAACAAATCCCAGATTCAAGTAACAAAGAAACATCCTTAAGTTTTGGGGCGTTTTAATTAAGCACATTGAAACGGCTTAACCAACATCTTTTGTATTGGCTGGTATTTTCATTTGTAAAAATCTTAGCATCAATTTCTCAAGAATATACAATTTTAAGGAATTTATTCCTTCAATAAGTTAACAATGGGAACCCATTGAATAAATACATATATATTCATAAATGTAAATACTGTATAAAGGATCCAACAAATACATAGGTAGAAGGTAGGAGCCCCATACAAGACATGCTCAAGAAAGAATAAAGATTTGTCCTAGAAGCCACACTATAAATTTAGAATGCCTGTTTTAAGTGGGTTTCAACATTATTACTCAATAGAGAAAAGTGACAATTGACTTAATTAGAGGCAAGAGGATTTTTTTCATATGTATTATAACGATCCTATTTTTGTATGTTTTTTTGTTATTGTAATAAAGCAAGAATAGCAGGTCTTGAATTTTTCTTTTCATCACAATAGAATTAAATTTTCAACATAGAAAATAAAACAATTTCCAACTTAATAATAATAATAGTGCAATCTGCAATCATTATAATTTCTCAAAGAAGATAACAACTAAATAGCTAATTATAGAGTACTTCCCATTATTGATTGCAATTAAATATGATAATTTCATAAATAGAATGTAACTACTCAGCATCAAGCTTAATAGTTACTGAAGACAGCCTTTACATGTATATATTAGTAAAATTCTAATATAAAAGTGATGTACTGATGTGTGTAAGCATGCACATAAATTATATATCACAATAAACACATGTATACATACCAGTTCACATATCTTGGCAGCAACATCTCATCAACAGACATACATCTAGCAAAGGCATGGAATGCTATTGACAAGTTATCAATCATATGGAAGTCTGATCTATCCAATAAAATAATGTAATTTCTTCCAAGCTGTACTGTATCCATACTACCATAGGGATGCACTACAAACAAAATGCATAGAGAAAAAGCTAGATAGCATCTAACAATCTTGTATGGTTCCTCTCTTGAACAAAACCTGAAAGTAACACTCCACAAAACAGCAGTTATATGGCTGCTTACTTCTCATCTCACAAACCATTCATGCAAGGCATGCAGGGCACTGCTAGAGAAACAAGGATAAACTCAAAAAGCGACAATCTCTTATGGACTCCTGCACATGGACGTGCCAGTGTTGGCCAACCAGCAAAGACTTACATAAGCTCTGTGCGGACACAAGATGCAGCCTAGAAGACCAGCCAGGAGCAATGGATGATAGGGATGGATAGCAAAGGAGAGTCAGAAAACTGCATGCTACCAGCACAGCTTGATGACATATGGATGCAATACATATTCACATTGTGGGTGAATATATATATATATATACACACACACACACACTCTTTATATAATTCATTATATCACTAATAAGATTAATATCCATTAAAACATTCATTCACTCAAATAATAACATATATAGCAACACAATAAATTCTGGCGATAAGAGGGAAAATAAGACAATAACAAGTATTTTCATGCAAGCTGTATTTGAACTTGATATAAATGGACATGGTTTAAGTTTTTCTTTCCACTGCCCACTGACTTTATTATCTCACCATTAATATTATGCACAAACAAATATTTCTGGCAAAAGAGGGGAAAATTTGCATTTTTAAAAAAGATTTTATGGATAAGTATTGTTTTACCTACTTTCTCTACTCAATCTATATGCTACACATTGAAAATAAAGATCAAAGGGATTGTCAGTGATCAGAAATTCAAGTAACCAGAGTAGATGTATATACATACATTTTTTTTTAATATCATATAACATGTACACAGATTTATAAAGGTCCTTGATGTAAATTAATATCACAAAGTACTACCATGTATTTTGATCCTCACTGGGTATTTCACAACTACGACAGTGTACCAGATTGAGCTAAGCTTTCTTTGTTTAATGGCATATTAACTCAAACTCATTCAGTATGATTTTGCAGTTCAGCACTTTAACCATTGACCCACGAGGACCCCCTCACCACTTCAGATTAAGCTAAGGTTAATTATTTATGGTATATGCAGTAACTCAACGATAAACAAGTTTTTCTTGCAAGTCATGGAAATTGGAGTGGAATATTGACATTAGAGGGCATGCAAAGAAGAGTGAAAAAAATGATAAGAGTAAAATATTACATTTACAAGCAGAGACTGGAGAAATTAGGATTAACTACTAGAAAGAAGAAAGAGGTGATCTAATTGAAACTTTCAAAATAATTAATTGAAATTTCTAATTATAGGAGACATTCTTTCAATATTCAAACTGAAAATTTACTGTCAAGACTGATTTCAAAAACAGTCTACTAATCAATTAGATTTGTTTGTTTTGGTTTTTTTGTTTGCGCTAATAGAGTAATATATTTTTGGAACAAATTACCTAATCAGATCAAAAATAACAATATTGTGAAGAATTTTAGGATTAAATTGGTTGATTCAGAAAAAATGATAAGAAAAATAATTTGAGAGGGCATTTTTGGAAACTATGTGATAATTACTTAACAGAATTCAATCTGTATATAAATATATTCTGTGCAAAGACTTTTATTTTAAAGGTTGATGTGAGAAGATAAGTAAAAAGCAGAGATGCCAAAGGAGGCAAAATAAATTGTTGTTTGATATGTGTGTCCCAATACAGTAACTTTGTGCCAGATAAGGCTAAACCTAAAATTCTACTTTTGTCTAAGATAATTGGTGTATGCTAGTCTTGCAAGTTATTGATCTGCATTATGAACTCCGCTATTGCGGCCTTGTACCAGACTAGGTAAAGCTTTATAAATAATTTTTATCTAAAACTTTTATAGACAGTCTTTCAGGGATTCATGCTACACTAAGTAAAGCTATTCACCTGGTAGGCAGCGCACGCACCATACTATCTAGGTGTAAGTTCGTATGACATAGTTTGGAGAATGACAAAAGCCCCACCTCCACCTTTGGGGTAATGAATGGACCCAGGAAAAAAAAAGTTTACCCAGCTGCAAATCAGTAGTCGCATAAGCTTTTCTCTAAGGACCTCTGTTGACGCGCGAAGCTGAATTGAATAGCAGTTGGAATTAAAGGAAAGGGGGGGAAAAGTTTACGCAGAAATGAATCATTAGATACGATGTGACATAAAAACAGAAGAAAGAATACAGTGAGTGAGGAAATATGTCTCAGCACAGGGTACAACAATGGGGGAAGAAAAAAAAGGCACTCTACTTACAGCCGAGTTTTTGATAAAGAGTCCCTAAAAGACACTCTAAGGAACGAAAGACCCAGCTCTGTTGTACTTGCACAATATTAAAATATCTCCTTCAGATTTACGTTGTGTTCATGAAAAAAAAAAAAAAAAATACGGGGAAAATGTTTAAATCCTAGTTTTACTCGGATGGTTATAAACTGAAATTCTAACTTCTATTGTTCTCACAGGCTTTTCAGGCACATGATTTAATTTTTAAACATTTTAGTTTTTTTTTTTTTTTGTTTTGTTTTGAATAAGACTTGGCTTGGGGCCAATACCTATATGTGACGGTTATGACATTTCTAAAAATTTAAGTCGGTACTGGCGGAAAATGCTTTTGATGTCAAGGACATGTATTTACCAGGTTCTCAAAATAAATTAATTTACTATAAAAGATTTCTTTAAAATAAAATTATCCAGTCCTAAAATTGTGAAAATGAAACAAGTTAGTGATTTCCATTAATCTGAAACTTTTTTTTAATGATTATATTCAAAACATTTATGCTTAAAATTACGAGGACTATTCTCTTTCAATTACAAAACAAAATATATTGTAAAAGTTGAAACATGTGAAGTTTGATATCCTCAAAATAGCAGTTTAAAGATTTTAAAAAAAAAAAATGCTTTTTTTTTTTTTGCTTTCTTATGAACATAAAAAAATTTAATAAAAAACTGTGTATAAAGTTTGAAAGATTGAAACTTCTAAAATAAAAAAACGTCACTTAAATTTTACCGAGTGATTAAACTGTAACCCCCACCTCAAAAAACTTGACATTTTTTTCTCTAATAACGTTTTATTGACAACATTAACATATACGACAAAAAATTTCGATTGAAAAAAGATTTTCAGCGCCTTTAAGGACTTGGTTCACAATAGTTTTTACTAATCGCTAAGTTGCTTTAAAAAAAATAATAATTCAATTTCTTTTATTAAATTAGATTTGAAACAATTTACCAAGCCGGCGTAACGGGAACGATCGACATCACCCCACACACATAGGAATAACTCAGTACGTTACTTTTTTAAGCGGGGGTGGAGGGAACTGAAGTAGGTCAACCCCACCCGGCAGACTCATCCGGCATGAATCATGATAGTCTGTATCTATTGTGAGAGGAGGGGAGGGAGGAAAAGTCCAAAAGTATTTGAGGTGGGAAAGAAATAACTAGAGCTTTAAAAAAAAAAGTCGAGGTTGGGAGAAAAGAGGCTAGAGGAGGGCTGGGATGGAAACCAGTCATCTGGGAGAAACGAACAAGAATGCCTTTTTCGTTCCAGATCTCTAGCTTTCTCATTCGACGTTTTTCCAGGGTCGGCTATTTTGTTCAATGTTCAGTGAATAATAAAGTCAGTCTTATGAACGTGTAAAACATCATATAGTGTATACAAGCCCATATGACAACAACAACCAAATTATATACAAAGAACATTAGACTTGAAAACTAACACTAAGTTGGGAAGGGTTTGAGGGAGTACATGATTGACTGATTTTAACAGCATGTCAATCAGTCAAGGGTTATTTTATGCCAAGAGGTTAGTGAATCACGTTCATATTCACATTTTTGCGTAGTTGTGTTCCCACCCTTTCTTCACACAGTCCTATCGAATAAGAATAAATTTTAAACATCTATTTGACCCATAGATAGAACCCTAACAGGTACTACCACCCCGAGATCAGAATGAACCAGCGTGTAATGGTAATGAAGAGGGTATTCCGCGCTCTTCAGAGATTCAGAACTGGAACCTCACCATCAGATGTAGTATGATGTTATGCCAAAAAAAACCCCTCATTTTTTGGCCGGGAGGGGGTCTTACCCCTCTGCAAGTGAGGTGTCCTCGTGGTGTAATGGTTAAAGCAATGCACTGCGGAATCGTAGTACGCGAGTTCGTACTCCAGTCGCGCTATTACATTCACTTTCGGGCAAATACCCTTGGGAAAGGTATGAACCCCCTTATTCTCCCTCCAGCTATGGGTAAATAGTAGGACGGACTAGGTTCTTCAGCCTTGGTGAGGCAACTAGTCTAGGAGAAGGAAAACTCTGAATTCAAACCTGTTAAACTCCGCTTAAAAATTGACCTTGTGTCATATCCTGCCCGAGCGGAGGGGTTGGTAAATAGCTACCCCTCTGCAAGGGATACAGTGAGCGTATTCTGGTCATGTAAGAATAAAATTCGTTTATTACATTGGTGAAAAAGCAAAATAGTTTAGACTTGTGTTATTTTGGAATATTTAACTATGTTTATTAGATATATCAATTTAAAACGCAAATTTTGTTCTATTGTGAAACGTTGATAAGAATGATATCCAGCTTTACATTTGTTTTAAGAAACGTTTGTAGTGCATATAAAAGTAACCCAGCAACTCAATCATAAATACAATATTGACAAAGCAGGTATTAATGAAGCATTATCTCACATAAGCGTCAATAAAAATAAAACAGATTAGCCTTTTTGAAAAATGTGTTTGCTAATTTGTAACAGGTGTTGGATGATACATTCTACACTTGTATTAATAATTATGTTATGTTCTTATAATAGTTTTCAAAAAATATCAATTTCTAAATCCTCATTTATTTTATAAAGCAAGCACTGACTGGATCTATTTTTTACTCGTCTGGGTCAGATCATTGTCTATGGCTCAAGGACTTGCAGTTAAGAGTCATTTCCTTTTTGGTTGGACGAAAAACTTTTCAGTACTCACTTGTGGAGTCCACGTATTTATCTTGCAATTCAAAACACTTGGTACCTTGTTTCTCAGATTTCTTTAATCCTCACCAAAAAATAAAATTAAATCATTCTCTTTTTAACAAGGGCGAAACCTACATCACCCAATTGTAACAGTGGTTTATGAATTGGTGGTGGTTGTAATTGGGGTTTTTGCTATATACAGCGATAGTTAGCAAGATAATCTTACTAGAATAAAACTGGTAGTGTAGGGTTTGATCATCACTTACAGAGTCCAACAGAATGTGTGGGGTGTGTATGCGTGTGATAGGCTTTAGCAATGGTCGTAATAAGTTAACTTTCTTTTAAACGAAGCATTTTCTTCATTAATTCTCTTTCCTTTTCTTGCTTCTTATCGAAAAACAAGTTTTATATTTACAATCGTTAATCAAATGGAACTTACCTAGTAGATTCTGCAGTTCTAGCAGAGTAAAAAATAAAACTAAAAACTGGACAAATAGCAGAACCTTGCCAGAGAGCTGAAAAGATTGTGGAACATGAAAGAGACAGCAATTGTTGTTGGAAACTTGGAACAGTCCCCAAGAATTTGGAAAAGAGGGTGGATGAACTAGAGATCAGAGGAAGAATTGAGATCATCCAAATTACAGCACTGCTGGTTAGCAAGGTAGACTAGCAAACCTACACGAGTGAGTTCAATTCTCATTGGGTGCCCAAATCATGCGGCCTTGTGCTACATCTAAGCAAAAAGCTTAGTAAATTACCACTGCTAAAATCGGCTAGGCTACTTAGAAGAGTCCTGGAGATCTAAGGAGATCTGCCATAGCTAAGAATCCAGTTGGAGTTGGTGTGAATAACAAACTTGCAGAGTTCATCTAAAAATTTTTAAATAAATAAAGGATATGATCTACATCCTTTTTAAATCTCCTTTATTTTGTGGACCAGACAAATCTCAAGAACTTTATATTGTGTTCTTTGGCAAAATGAGTCAAGTAACCTTGAAGAATTTTAAATCTCATTCAATGAAATTTTCATCAATAAAGAAAAATAAGAGATTTGATTATATATGAATTTTTTATGAATCTTGATGAGACTTGAACTTACATCCAATATTCTAGGAATGTAACTTTTAAACTTTCATGGATGACATCTTAAAACTTCACAATAATGATACAAGGATATTTAACCTGGAATGTTGTAATAAAAAGCAATAATCAAATTAAGAAAAAAAAATAGTTAAAAGTTATTGAAAAATACTTCATCTCAAAATTTAAATAACTTAAAGAATCATTAATCATTCAACAGGTTGACTGCCAGCCATGCATAACTAATTTTTATAAAAAGACTTAAAAAAAAAAAAAAAAAAAAAAAAAAAAGAAGAGGTAGTCGGTAATATAATTGATATTGACATGAAAACTAGCTTCACCAAGTTTGTTTACATTTATTTAACAAAAATAATGTTGCAAAAGGCACAAATCTTGGCATTATATTCTATATCCATTACCAGGTAGTTTCATAATATTTAGCCACTAGCAGATCACAATAATTGATAAAGAAGGAAATAGAAGAGTGAGTACTTTGACAAACAACCCTCCAGGGACAGAGACCAAAAAATACAACCTACCAGTAAGTTATGAAAGAGTCAATGCATTTACATGAATGCATTTTGTTCTCTCATGTCCTATCTTCAACAACCAGATAACTACATCCTTTAAATACAATTTGGTTATCACCCAAAATGTATAGAAATTAATACATCAGCAAGAGGTCAACAATAAACAGAAACATTAAAACAAACTTTTTCTTTTTGATAAAAGCAACAATGATTAGAGGCGGAGAAAAACAAGAAAAAGCAAACTTTTCTAGACTTTTATTGTTAACTCATCAAAGAATAAAGGTAAGTTGTTGGAACTAAGTATTCACCAATTTATGTCTGGAATAAAAAAAGAGAAGCAAAGACCCGTGGAAATACATTCTTTTTATTTATGTCTATTAAGACAGTAAGTGTCTAACCCAGGGGCTGAGTAGTTAGTGCTTATGCTTCTATAATAACTGGTGTTTTGGGAGAGGGTGGATCGGGACTCTGAGGGTGGGCTCTGAAGTTTATATGTATATACATATAATGAGCTAGAGATTGAAAAAACAGAACATGTTGCAAGATAGTGGAGACAACACAATGAGCCAAATAGAAGGCTAACTGAGTGGATGCACAAAGTAGAATTTAAGAAAGATGAAGGCTTCATGGTTCATTAACTTTTCATGTTGACTTCTTCAGCAGGATCAAGCCTTCTTCATCTCATGTAATAGATTTAGTCATTTATTACTTATTCACATCAGGAAGACATTAAGAAAAATGAAAGAAAACAAGCCAGGTTTCAAATGACGCTATATAATAAAACAAAAATTTATTTATACTAAAGTTTGTTTTTAGTTTTAATTCAGTAGCTTTTTAATTTGTTATGAATAGAAAATGGCAGAAAGCGACAAAATAATAACGATAAAGTTTTACATTGAATACTTTAAAATCAGATCTGACAGTCATCTCATTTTTAATAGAGCACTTGGCATTATCCTAAAATTTTCAAAAGCAAAGATTAGCAAAAATACTAAGAAAAATCTGAAAAATTAACAAGAATTTACATTAATTTCTAACAATACTACAAAGAATTTTGATGAAAACAAATGTATAAAACAAAGGATCAATTTAAGGATATCATGAGTGCAAGATAAAATAATCAAAAACAATTTCTATCTAAGTTAGTCTTAAAATAAAAACTTAAAATATAACATTCAAACACCATATTTTTATACTAATTTGCAAGAAGAAATAAAAAATAAACAAGTAAAGCAAGTAAAGTTAGCAACCTAAGTCGAGGGTGACCCGATGGCTCCCTTTTTAATAGCTACTACACTGAGGTGTAGAGGAGGGTGCTACTCTATTCCCTGGATTGTTCCACTTTACCCTTGATTTTTATCTTTTAGTGCTGAGTGTTAAGACAGAATCAAGTACCATTTTTTGAATCTCTGGAATGACTCGACCTGGGATTGAACCCTGGTCTTCTAGACCATTGGTGAACAATCTACTCGTTAGGCCAATTTGCCTGTATAAGGACCAAATGTCAAATATCTCAAAATATGGAAACATCAGGGTTTGATAGAAAACTTAGAATTATTTATCCACATAAGAATATTATATATATATATATATATATATATATATATATGGAGGGGGTAATGTATCCATAACACTTTTCACAGAGCTAATTTGTAACACAATTTTCCAACTTCCAAGTTTGATAAATATTTTTTCTGTATCTACCTTATAACTGAGATAGTGGCATATTTTCTATTAGCACTAAGTATTAATACTAATGGTTAATGCTTGAGCACAAGTAAAATTGGAGTTTTAGATGCTTGTTTTCTCGGAAAACAGGCCTTTGTTCAGAAGACTGGCACAGTAAAATCTTCCTACCTCTATTTAGTTTTGGTCTATACTGATATTAGCTAAATAAAGTCCAATATTCAAAGACTGAAATGTTCTAAGCTAGCTTAAAGTACCAGTGGGTGGCAGTTTAAGGGCAGTATGATATACTAAGAGAGTGAAGATGTATCTCTTTATAAACAAAAGAATACAACTTCATACATGCATAAACGCAGTTTTAAATTTAAAGAAGAAAAAAAAAAAAAAAAAGAGTAGAGAAAAGCAGGCCAGTAAGAAGATAATGGTATCATAGAATTAGCAAAGTGCTTTATCAACATTAAAATTGCATCTGAAAATTTTTCATTCTTTCTTCGCTTCCCTTTGATCAAAGAAAGTATTTTCTTTGCTACTGAAGAATAATTAATAGGCAGAGAAAAGCCGTTTTGACTCGACTAATGCACTGCTGCCTGTATACAACCAATTTGAACCCTTTGATCTGTCCTTAAATTTCTGATTTAACAAAACAAAACAAAAAAAGGCTTAAAAAAAAAAAAAGTGTTGTAATTTAATAATGCTGATATAGATGCAATATTTTCAGGACTCAATTAATTAAAAATGGCTGCCAAGTCAATTTGGATTTAATAAAGAAAATGAGAAAGCTACAGATTTCAGGGAATCAATTCATGTGCAACTGTGAATGCAGGTACACAAATAAATTTCAAGTGCATCTGTAAAAAAACAGAAGCAAAAGAAGAGAGAGGAAGAGAACCAAAGAGAGATATAAAAGAAAAGAATGGGGAGAGGATAAGAACAAAAGAGGAATATATATATATATATATATATATATATATATATATATATATATATATATATATATAATAGAGAGAGCGTGAGTGAGGGTGAAACTGTAGGTACACAAATAAATTTCAAGTGCATCTATAAATAAAGGCAGAAGGAAGGAAAGGAAGAGAACCAAAAGAAAAAAGTGAATCAGAGAACAAATGAAGAATGAGAAGAAGCTGAAAAAGATAGGGAAAAGAAGATCAAGACAAAAAGATATATATATATATATATATATATATATAGAGAGAGAGAGAGAGAGAGAGAGAGAGAGAGAATGGGATAAAAACAAAAAGAGAATGAAAAGAAATTTTCAAAATGAAACAAGTCAATAGAAGATGAATATATAAAAGAATAAAAACAAACATGAAAGAACTTTTACTGAATGCATGACATAAATAAACAGCAAAAGAAGACTAATGCTTGTAAAGGTTTGTTGTACAAGAGATTGTGTAGCCTGCAGAGAAGATAGTGTAAGAGAATTAGAGAGGAGTTGAGTGTTGCTCAGGCAATGATACCAAAATGAAATCAGCATTGCATGGTTTCTGATCATTGCATTAGTCATAACAGATCAGCCAGTGCTTAAGAATTTTGATGCTAACAGCAAATAACCCAATAAAAAGAAAAAGGCAGTTATATGATGTAAACAAGATCATATCAACAACAGTCAATGATTCCTCTTGGCGATAGTGCAATGATTGGAATATTGATGAGTGGTCATATCATAAACAGTTCAATTCTTAATGCTGGGTTGGTGAGAGTTGTTATCAGTGTATCATTTAAAAGCAACCCACCCACCTCATCAATTTATAACCAATTTTATTAGGTTTGAAAATCAGTTGCTATAATAAACAAAACTATTTAACTCATTTCTATAAAATTTATAGATTTTTTTATTTTAGGGAATAAAATTATTTTTAGTTAGTATTTAAGAATTGATCTTACTGAATAAAATTCTTTTAAAAGTATCTCCCCATAGAGTAGCGGTTAGCATTTTCATAATTCCATCCTCATAAAAACTTATCTTCTCTAGCAAAGAGTTTCTAGAAATGTTTTTGTTGTCTTTCCGAAGATTCTTTTTTTCATTAAGAGAATTCTTGAAAGACCAGAATAAATGTTAATGTGAAGGCAATATTTAACAAATATGGCAGATACATGAAAACAACCCAGCACAGATGTTAAAATATTTATTTATTTAAAAAAAACAAAATTAAAAAAAAAAAAACACGTAATATAATATCCAGATGGAATATTACATATTTCAGGTTAACTGTTTTTTGTCAAATTTATCTACATTTTATTTACCAACTTCATTTACTCAATTTTATTATGATTTAATTTTTAAAAACTTTTATATAACACAATAACATAGGTACCTTGTGATTTTCTTTCAATTTACATGACAATAGATGTAACTACCTTTTTAAAAAATGAAAATAATTGAAAAATAAAAATAAAAAGTTGTTACATAACCATCAAATTGAGCTTAAAGAGAAAAAGAAAATGCAATTTCTTTATCTTTCTAATCTTCTGTTTCAACAAAATACTCTCAGCATCTTTACTAGCATAAAAATGTATACAAACAAGAATCCAGTTTTTCAGGGTATTTACATTAAAACTTTATGAAAGACTACAAAAACATTCCTATAAAGATGGATACAAAATTTAGAGTCAAATTTGATATATGTACATTATGAATCAAGCCACCACTTAAAGCCTTTTAACACACTTCAACTTTTTTTAAAATTTAATTTTGTGCATGCACACACACACACACACACACGAGGAAGGGATTTCCCCAAAAATTGACCGACATTTTCATAAAAAACAGATAAAACTAAACAAATGTTTGTACAAAAATAGATAACTTAGGATTTGGCAGAAACCAATAGAATTGCTCATATTAATATCCTTTCATTAGTCATCTTTGTCTTCTCTAATCAATGACAATAGCATATCTGAGGATTTTAATCAAACTCACCAATTCAAAATTACAACGCAGTCAATACCAACAATATTTCTCAATTATGAGATATGCAAGTTTTCAAAGAACTTCATTATCTAAAATTTGTTAGTAAATCCTGTACAAAGAGAAGACACCAATCTACAAAAAAAATGTATATTTATTATATCAATGACATATAAGGTTATCTACCTAAAAGGCAGCCCAGTCGGTTGAGGTTGTAGAATACGCTGACTGCATCTCTACAGAGGAGTAAGACCCCAACCTGAATAAGGGTCCTAGATATGACACAAAACTAACTTATGGTAAAGGTCCAGTCCTAAAGTTCTGGGGAATGTGAGTACCCTTTCATTGCTATTACTCCCAGGTCCACTCTCAATCAGAGTGGTAGTACCTGTTAGAGTCCCATCTATGGGTCAAATAGAACAGTTTGATCATTTACTGTACTTAAAATCATGTAACTGTATGCAAACAAATGATTATTAAATTGAATTGTTAGCATTGGATAGGAATGCTAGAAACCATTTAAATGAGTGTAAGCAACTGAGCTCTGGCTCATTTAAAATAAAGTTAACAACAAACTATTCAATCATATGTATCTTTAATATCTATCGAGGGTTGATAAGACATTAAACCAAATAACCTAACCTAAAAGGTAAAGAAAAATTTTCAGTTTATATATGCATTTGTGTAATATATATATATATATATATATATATATATATATATATATATATATATATATATACACACACACACACACACACACACACACACAGAGTGTATCAAAATTTCAGTAAATTTGAACAGTGTAAACAAGTGAAAAGACCTTTGCTATTATCTGAATTTCAAGAAAGCAGTATACAAATAACAGACTAGGGACTATTTTGAAAGAAAAGGTAGAACTATGTTAGAGCTAGTATTTTTTCTACCTCCCCATTATCAAATTCACTAACATTTTAGATAGTACCTCATGCACTCTCACACATACATGTATATATATTATTACATACATACACACACCATTTGATTTCTGTATTTGGCTGTTCAACTCAATCATACAAAAAAGTTTGGTTGGTTGTGTTTTATGGAATATCAATCCTTGTGGGTTATTTAATGCCAAATTATAAAAAAGGACTAAAAAGATAAAAACAAACCAAATTCCTTCATTTTTATTAATAAAGACTCAGAAAAATGAAAATAAAAATCTCGCACATATTTTTAATTTGCTTGATTATAAGAATTTTTCACTTTCATGAATAATGCTAAAAGAATCTTTGATGACTCAAATTCAATATAAGGCAAAAAATACTATGCAGTGGAACTCAGCTATCAAATTGTGAGAACAAATGGAATCAACTTCAACTGGAAATTAGTCCACTCCCCATATTTTTAAAAAGATTAAGGGAGAAATTTCAGAATCTTTCTAATGACAAAAGAATAAATGAATAATAATCAAATGAATAAAAATTAATATGAAAATGTTAAAAGCATATTCAGAAGCAGTTTTCAATGTCATTGTTGTCCTTTGAAGATAAAAAGCAGCTATTTTTATCTTAAAGTAAAAACTGCTACTAATAGCTACAATCAATTAAGCACAAAAGAAATTAGCATTGAAGTTATAAGAATATTTTATTCACTCTCGTAAAAAGAAAAATGCTTTTATTCAATCAGTAAAGCACTTTTAGAAAAAAAAAATTTCAGATTTAATGAATTTGCAAAAGGACCAAATGAAAATAAAAATATTTCAAATGATACATGTAGCTTAGCTAACCGGCACAAATATGCAGAAATTAAGAGTTCTAGTCTAGTAATAGTCAGTTAAGTAGAACAGTACTGCTTTATAATAGACATACAAGTGATACAGGAATTGATTTTATATATTCAAGTGTGTGTGTATGCGTGTGTAAATCTAGAAAAAATCCAAACATTTAAAACAAATGAATAAATAGCCCAACAATAGAAATGGTGCCTTAGTCTGCTTCAAAGACATACCCAATACATATAATATTCAAAATGATACTTTCTAGACAGAACTCATATATATATATATATATATATATATATATATCCTATTTTCTTTTGCTTATTTGTATTTTGTTAATGATAGTATGGGGAAAAAAAAAAAAAAACGAAATTGGTTTGGTGTGGTTCGTGGTTATTTACTGCCAAAGCCATCATTCTAGAACAGCAGTGATACTTTTTTTTATCAATAGTTTAAGGGATAAGGAAGTTCATATCCTTCCCAAAGGTATTACTCTAAAAGTGAATGTAATAGCACAAATAGAATTCAAACTTGCTTTCTTTGAGGCTGCAGTCAAGCACTTTAGTCATTATACCCAGAATGAAATTGAGAAACTGAATTTTAATTTCTGATAAGGCTGCTTATATTCACTTAGTGATAGAGAATGCAGAGATCAGTACCAACATATCTTGATATCACATCACTGTCCTGTCACACTGATTGATGAGGAAGTAAGTGGTTAAGTGATAATTTGAACAAACAACTACTCTCCCACAACTACCTTATCAGTTTTTTTGTAGTATTAATGTGTATGTTGATGAACTCTTCAATGAATAAACTTCATTAAATTATACCTAAAAGTAATACTTTTAACTAAGGAAGCTATAAAACAAAAGAATAAGTGACTTTATATTTTGCTTTCACCGAGTTATCAAGATTACAGACAAATTTTAGAAAATTTCTCTTGTCAGTTACTTTCTTTAAAATGATCCTTGATGCCCAATACAAAACCAGATATAACAGCATCAATATTATTTGTACCAAAGAACTTCAAAGTAAAATTTTTGCTTCAGTTCCTGCAGATAAAGATGGAAACAAATTGGATCTTGTGATCACAACAAAATGATGCAGAAAGCAATCACATGTACTTGGTTTTAGGGGAAGAGAGTAGCTTGCTAAACAATTGACACTGGTATCATTTCAAAGGAGATTCTAATGGAGACTGTGTTAGCATAACTTTTCCAGTACAATTGATGAGAATACTTATTTCTGATTTACAAGGGAATTAATTATATTGTTCACATTTACAAACAAATGCATCAACACAGAAAACAGTGCTCAAAGTACAGTAATAGCTTGCATGCTGACCTCACAAGCTATTAACTGTGAGATTAGAAAGCATTCAAGAATTGTTGGTATATGTCAAAATTGCTCTTGTCCATCTCAATATACACTGTGTATACATGCATAAGTTATATTTATATGTATACTAATTATACATGTGTACATCAATCATCTATGAAGGCCAAAACAGCTGAATATGTTCCCATTAACATGAGCTGTCAATATATGAGCCTAAATAAAAAGTGGCATTTCAAGAGCTGATTTTTAATGTAGGCTTTATTTATTTGCTACCACAAAATTTTTACTGATTGTAACTGCTCACAAAATAGACTTTTATATATACAGAGAAACAAGTTGCAAAAGGTATGAATCCATCTGTTTTCCTTCCAGCTATGGGTAAATAGTAGGACAGATTGGGTTCTTTAGCCTTGGTATGACAACCAATCTAAAAAGAAGCTCCACTCCACTTTAAAAAAATGGACCTTGTGTCACATTGTGCCCACAGCAGAGGAGTTGGGTAAATACATACATTGAAACAAGTATCTTTGTATATACTGTTTATTACATGCACAAGGGAGGAGAGTATGTTTTTCTCTCACACATACCAAAGTGTGCAAAAGCTCCCAGTGCACTTTTTTGAAAATTAAAGACTAGAAAAGACTGAAAACCAGTGTTTCACTAGAAATGTGTGTATATATATATATATATATATATATATATATACACACACACAACAACAAATTTCATAGAGCTTTAAAAACAGGTATTTTTAGATTAGAAATTCACAAAGCTATCAATGATGATGAATATTCTTTGATGTTTTGTTTAATTGAATTTACCAGAAATATCAAAATTTTAAATCAGCCCATCCTTTATACTTGCACATTAGCAATTACCCCAGAATTAGATACTCATGAAGGGGGTAGTAGTCGAGGGGAGAGAGGATCACCTAAAATGATCACAATGACTATCAAGTGATTTGTCTATGAGGGAAGGCATTTCCAACCATTCCTGCTTTTCCCACAATATAACACAACCAGTGGTTTTGAAGTATGCTGTATTAGTTGACATTCAAAGAGATCTGAGAGAATATTTCCAGTCCAAACCAACACTTCCTCTGGGGAATGTTAATCAATACATTTCTCTAATAACAAGAGCTGTGTACATAAAGTGCTATATTAAAAGTCAGGAAAGCAAAAAACAAAAAAAAAATGAATGAATAAGTAAATAAAATATCAAAAGAAAAATAAAGAAAAGAAAAAATATGAATGATGGAAGATGAGTGATATATTTACACACACACACACACTTCCCTAATGATTATCCCCAGAGTATTTATTTGCTCTGCTTAAATAGTCCTTGTTTAGAAACATGAAAATGTGAAACTTTAAAGAGCTTCTCTTTCTGTTTGGCTTGTTGATTGAATTCCTTTAAAAGAGAAGAATCAGAATATTCCGATCACAGATACCAGCTACACTTAATGAATACCATGAGAAAGTTGGGTGTCATTAGAACTCTTAAATGTTATATGCAAGAGCAAGTTTATATTGCTTTCAAGCTATCCAAACTATCCAGGCAACTAAACAATTTATTAATATCACCAGGAACCAAGAAGATCTGAGATTTAAAAGAATGAGACAGATAAACAACACTTAATCTAATATTGTGAAATTTGATAACATCATTTGTGTAAATTTTGTAAAGTCATTAAATGATATAAATACAGAAATAAAGTTAGCTTGTTTTATTCAAAGAAAAAAAAATCAATTCAGACATGAAAAATAGATTAACAATAAAAAATATAAAATAAAAATGTTGATTCAAAACTGTTACACAAAACTAATTAAGTTTGAGCCTTATCCACAAGGAAATGATTATATTTTACATTTATTTCCCAATTGTAAGGAAACAGAACATAAGCCACAAAATCTTTAAATTAAACATTTCTGAATACTGTCACATCATGACCTTCTTTACAGACAACTGCAACCAGAACTTTTTCTTTACCAGCAAATCTTTATTTATTTATTTATTTTATTGTTGTTGTTGCTGGATAAACATGGAGGATGAAGGGAGGATCCAGCTCAGGATCATTGTAGCAAACCCATGTTTAGCTTATTTGTAAAAAAGTCTTTTCAATAAAAAATGCTTCTACATACACATCATAAATTCTTCTGTAAATTTCACATGGTTTGCACTTCTCAACCATCTAAGATTTGATGACAGACCTCTGTTCAAGCCTGGAGCACTGCTGGATTTGCTACCATTTTGAATAGCCTCAAAAGAAATATTTCAGCAAGATTAAAATAATTTTTGCTCTAAACCAATTCCAAACAATACAGAGTTTACATTTATGAGGAAAAATATTCTAAATTTTCTTTAACTTTTTAAAAAAAAATTGGTATTTACTAAACTTCACTCAGTATAGCACAAGGCAAATATAGGAGAGAAATTTTTAAAAAATGCAAGTTTCTATAACTACACAAGTGCTTATATAAATCTGTAATATCTGGGGTAGAACTTATTAAATAAAAAAAATATTATTCACTAATATTTACAAAAATAGTGATACAGTAAATAATAAAAGTATATATAAAAAGTAAATATTAAGTTTTTTTTCTGTGAGAAAAACTGAAATATTAACTTCAGAGGCATGCCTAAAGTGTAAAAAGAATATATTTTAAACTCTCACACAGAAGAATGCAATAGTTACATACATTATTATGTTATCCAAACAAATTTATGCATGTAAATCATTGATGTAGCTATGAATGAATGAAAATCATAGAATTCGATGATTTAATAAATGAATTTTGTATTTAAAAAATTTTTTTTCCTTACCAAAAATTTGTTTTAGCACTTAATCTATATGTTATGCATATAAAGAAAATCTTACCAGTAGTCAAGAATTAATACAAACATTAATAACAAAATGAAATATATATAATCAGCCATTCAGAGTTTATTGGACAAAAGGTCCTTAATTCTTTCCATGACAACCTTGATTGTAATATCTTCTATGTCTTACTCGTAAATTCCACTATCTTATCTTCAAATCTTCTGTCAGGTTTTTCTTATTATGCTTGTTATTTCTTAAGCACTAGTCAATTTTTTGCATCATCTATTAAACCTCCCTTCAACTATATGTCCCATACACTTGTATTTTCATTATTTAATAACTTTTATGATATCTCTTACTTTGGTTTGCTCTCTAATACATGTTGATCTCTTTATCTTAGAATTATTCCTAACATTTCCTTTTCAATTGGTGAGTTCAATTAGTCGCTATCTCTACAAATGAATATATATATATATATATATATATATATATATAATCTGAGAGAGATTATTACTCAGATCAAATATTTAAGGAGGCTAATCAGTCAGTCAGTTCAAGATTTAGTTTTTTAGTTTCCATTTTAATTTTTTTCTTTTAACAGAGAATAATGTAAAAACTGATTAATTCATTTTAGAAACGAGGATATTTTTATCATCTAACCAATAATTACAAGTTTGCTGCTGACTTTATATAAAATTTTTTTCTTCTTTTTCTATTCATTACCATCATTTACCAGTGCATTTAATCAAAAACAGACAATGGAGAAAAAATAATTTGTCTAAGAATCATTCCATAGCACCAATCGACCAGTTAAGACAGAAAACTTTTTGCAGTGCACATTACAATGTTGTCCAAGATTATATATCAAAAGAAAAAAAATATAGAAAAAGAATTAATAATGGTACAATTTAAAAATGAAAGACAAATCTTCTATGAATTAATAACATTTTCAAACCTCATCTCTTTATAAGAAATCTGCTTATATATTTGAAGATAGAAATATTTCAAATACAGCCTGAAATTTTGATGTGCTGAGTTTCATTATTTGAAGAATGATTTGAACTTGTCTCCTTGCTTTTTTTGCTTTTTTTTTTAAGTAGGTAGAGGGAAGAGTAAAGAAAGGGTGAGGAGAGAAATAGGGAGAGGAAGAAGAGTAAAAGCATAAAGAGATAGAGGAGAAGCATGAAGAGAGAGAGAAAGAGGGAGATGGGAAGAGTAAAGAAAGAGGGAGACAGGAAGAGTAAAGAAAGAGGGAGATGAGAAGAGTAGAGAAAGAGAGAGAGGGAAGAGTAGAGAGAGAGAGAGGGAAGAGTAAAGAGAGGAGATGACAACAGAGATGGAAGGAAAGGAGAGTTGATTATTATTAATATTTGATTGAAGAACACTAAAAAGATTATAAATAATCAACTCAAAATTTCAAATTCAAACCAGCTTGGAAAATTTTTAACCCATTGAACCACTGCATTTTCATCTCTAAATTAAAAAATATATATATATCTCTAGAACTCATTGAATAAAATCTAATAAAAAAAATTCTTTTAGCTTTGGATATTCTACAAACATCTGCAATCTGAAGATATGAAGTTGGGAAAATTGGCCAATAATGAATACCTTCATCCTCCATGTTTATCCAGCAACAACAATAAAATAAAAAAAATAAATGAATAAAAAATTAAAAAAAAGAAAAGGAAAATTTCTATTAGATGATCCATGATATTCATCTGCTTATCAACTAAATAAAATTAAATTATACTATACAAAATCTTAAAATAAGTTCTCTCTTATTTGCTTGCTAAAAATTATATAACTTAAAATTAGGTAAAATACACACACACAATCCATATGAGGTGCTATCATGAAATTCAGGGAGCTTAACATATGAAATGGCTTCCTCAAAGAAAGGAAAATTGATAAAAAACAAAGTTCTTTATTTCATAATGAAGTGATAGCTAGTAAAACATGGGAACCACGAGATAACTTAACAAATGAACAGCTATTCAAATTCACAAATACAGAATGTGTGTTTTTAAATAAGATTATACTTGCAGCAATCAAATGGCAAGAACAGATTCTTCTAGTCTTCAGTCTAAGACTCTGCCACTAAGCTATACTTCAAAGTGATTATATTTATATTAGCCTGGTAAATGCTCTATAAGTGATGGGAACAAAATGTGAACATGTAAGAATACCCCACCCACTGAAAAATATAAATACTTTTTGAATTGTGAAAGTAAATTCTGGCTACTTTGTAGGATTTTCCAAAATTTTTCAAAACTTTCTAATTTGTTCAGGAAGAGGCAAACTGGGGGAGTGGCAGGAGTTGGTTTCAGTTGAAAGATGTCACCCAATCTGTTGAAATGGTTTAGAAAGAATTTAGAAGCTGTCATGACAGAATCAAAAAAGGAAAGCATGATAATGAGCTTAACTTGGCAGTCTTCTCTATTAGATGGTGGGTAGCAGTATCAGTTACAAGTCTATTGAAACAGGGTTACATACAAATGGATGCTCTCAGCTCTTGGAAAAAAGAAGGTTATGGCAAGACATTCCAGACAAGTTGAAAGGATTCACTCTCAGACTAAATTTCTTTGTTTATCATATCCACAAAGATCCACCATGAGAAAGGGAATAAGAGGGAGAAAATAAGTAAATATAGAGAGAAACCAAAGAAGAAATAAATGAGAGAGAGAGAAAGGAGAGCAAAAGAATGATAGAAGTAGTGAATGATTATATATATATATATATACACACAATACATGTAAATAAAAAATATACATCTATATGGTTGGTTGGTTGTTGGTTTTTATGGCATATCAACTTTTCTAAGTTATTCTATCCCAAATCAGGATTTTTATTTTTGAATTTTTTATAATTTATTGTATAGTCCTGGTTTCTTTAAACAGTGTGTAATAATAACAACAACAATAATAATAAAAGACATACATTCAAATGAAAAAGGGAATGTGGATGAGCATATTAAGTTACAAACCATAGACAAGGATTTTCTTTTTTTGCAGGTGGGTAGCTGTTTGTATACAAAAGAATACATACCTGGTTTCAATGGATACAAATAGTTTCAAATTGTTTTGGCTTTTACTTTTGACAACACTTACAGTCATTATCTAAATTAGAAATCTTGAAAAAAAAAAAAAATACACTTTAGTCCATTCAGTATTTGTATGCTATGGTGACCAAACACACAAATGTTATGTTGAATTAAAAAAAAAAAAAAGGAATAACATTCATATTTTCTAATCCTTGAATTTTTAAGGTTTCTTATCTTAATAATGGTATCCCTGAAAATGATAAGCCCAAAAAAACTTAGAAGAAAAATAAACTCATGGAATTCAGACATTTATTCTGTTTTAGACTAAGAGAAGTTAAATAAAAACATTCTCTATTGTCAAAACATAATAAATTACTGCTTACACACACAAGTATTTTTATTTCTTCTGGTATTGCAAAATTAAAAAAAAATAGAAACGAAAATTCAAAATAATTTTAAAAACAGAAATAACTTTAAAATCAAGTGGTATAATTGTTGTTAATCTGACCTTGCTGATTATTACAGCAAAGTATAGTTAATTTCAATGCCCTATACTCTAAAGCTTTTGCCAAACTTAACTTGAGCTTAGTAAATAATAACTGGCATAAAATGATATTTTGATTAACTGGAACAATAGCACTGAAAGCCACAGGGAGTTCCCATGTCATAATAGCTAAAGTGTTGGACTGTGGCTTCAAAATAAGCAAGTTCAAATTCCAATTGAGCTTTTATATTCACTTTCAGATTAATACCCTTGGGGAAAAGCATTGAACCTCCTTATTCCACCAGATATGAGTATCAGTGTTGTTCTTCTACAAAGATGGCTTTGGTATTAAATAACTCGTGAAGGTAGATATGCCATTAAACAAAGAAACCAAATCAAACCAAACCAGACTGAGAGCCACAAACTTGCACAAGTTGCTGCATTAGAATAAAAGTATTGCATCTACATTTATTATACAACACTAGGTCAAATATTTTTGAGAATGCTGATAACTGCTAATTTATCAAATCAAACTAGAGTTCAGATTTTAAGTTAAAATTCTTACCAATTTCAATTCTGATTGTATTCAATGTATAAAAAGTTGAAACTCACCTGCAAAGAGAGAACAAAAGTCAATTAAAAAACATATTTAAATTTTGATATATCAGGCGTCTTTAAAAACTATTGAGACTGAACCAAGACAGCAATGAACAATGAATCAAATAATTTTCTTCAAAATAATCTCTTAAGCATTCAACACAGTAATTCCAGTGAGTTTTCCATTGGTTGAAACATCTCAAAGTTCTAAGGATCTGCACTTGCACAATCCTGTCTTTCACAAAAAAACTATTGATCAAAAAGTATCAAAAATTGGTACTGACTCATCTACATATCATCATTTCATTATATAAGTACTATACATATCTTCATTTCATTTTTTTTAAAGTTTGAGCAGCAATACATTTGGACAATATTGTTTGAAAACTCATGAAATAATACAAACTGCTAGTAATAATTTCAACATCTTTATTAAAGTTGAATTATGATTCTATATATTATGAACAAGTCAAAATTAACAATAATTGTATAAAAAAGTTTAAATTAAAATATATATATATATATATATATATATATATATGTTTCCATATACTTGATTCAGATTCATCATCAAAGGTGAAACTGTTTTAAAATTTATAAATTTATCTAAAAATAAAATAAAACAAACGCATTAAATATGTTCATCACCGACACAAACTTTTTCAATTAAATTTTTTTCCCTAGAGAAAATTAAGAGATTTTTTTTTCTAAATTTCTTTTCAAGAGTTACAGACATCAAATTAAATTCAACTGAACATTTTTAACCACTGAAACATTACCCAGCATAAGGAGACACTCAAACTTAGAAAAAAAATTATTTTCAAAGTGTCTATCTTTTAACAGAGACAGCCATTTCATATTTAGAGAAATGGTTAATAGAAAAAAAAAACTATTAGACAATGTCTAGACAGCTTTAAATATGCTTACAATTAAACAACCTGTTTTAGAGGCGAGGAAAATTTGTACCATAGCTGATAGAGAGAGAGAGAGAGAGCAAGAGAGAGATTGTAATTCTAAGAAAGGGTACAATTAGATATTCAAAACCACACGTTACAATGAGTCCTCACCTAACAATAAAGATACTAGGAATAAATATACAGTAACTGTAAGAAACAAATTCAATACTCTTCTGTAGAGATAACTGAAAGACATACTCTGATGAATATAAAAGTTTTGTTACTGCTTACATAGAAGCAGCAGTAGAGTGCAAACCAACCAAACTAAAAGTCAAATGTAAAGTTCCATGAGAGTCACTAATAGTTAGGACAAAACAAGATAACTTTTAAAGAAATCATCTTCACTTGATAACAAAACTTAAATGCCAATGTGCAGAATTTTCAGAAAACCTAGAAAGAACGAACCAACACATACCAAAAAGAACAATATTTACAATTAGCAAGGAGGACAGTAAATCAAGTGAGCAGAAGGAAGAGCAACTCAAGAGCAAAACTAAAAAGCTGCCAGCTAAGAAGAAAGAAAACATTCCAAGAATCTGCTCGGAAACCTTCCTGAAGTCAGTGACAATCTTATTCAAAAAAGTATTTATAGCCAACAAGAAATCAAACTAGGACAGTCTACAGAGGAAGAACTTGATGCAGTAATGAAAAAAAATTTAAAGCAGAAAAGAAGGCTAGGAAACTTGACAACATACTTCTCTGATTATGCAACAGTCTATAAACACAATAGAGAAATGTACGAAAGACTGTATCCATCCCTTCCCCAAGAAAAATGACTTCAAAATCACTAATAACTAGAAGTATAACTCTTACTGTTATAGCTGCTAAGGTTTATAATGACTTGTTTCTCAATTGTATCCAACTCAAAATCAAGAAAATTCTTAGGAAATACCTGAACAGCTTTTAAAGGAATCACTCCACAATCTCACAGATTCTGACGATCCATCAAATCCAAGGAGTATGAGCAAAGAATCTTGAGGTAACACTATTGTTTGTAGATTTCTCCAAGGCATTGGATTGCCTACTCAGAGAAATCAGAGCAAATGTTACTAGCATATGGTCTGCCAAAGAAACTATTACCACTAAAATGCAGTTCGACAAAAATATGGAAGCAATGATTTGCTCAACTGATGAAGACACCGACTTCAACATAATTGCTGGAGCCTTGCAAGATATATTGACACCATATTCATTTATACTCTGCCCAGATGACATACTTCAAAGATCCAGAGATCTAATCAAAGAAAATGCTATCACATTGAAAAAGGCAAGCAGATGATATCCCACAGAAAATATGACAGATGCATTACACAGATGACTTTGCACTTCTTACAAGTTCACCAGCCCAAGCAGAATCCCTACTGTATAACTGAGAGCAAACAACAAGAGGCATTATGTGAATACAAATAAAACAGAGTATATGTGTTTTAAACCAAAAGGAGCTATCTCTAAAATTAATGGACCAGTTCACAAACCTTGGCACCAACATCTCATCAACAAACAGTGATGTCAACATACACCGAGCAAAAGCATTGAATGCTACTGACAGATTATCAATCATATGGAAGACTGATCTATCCAATAAATAATTTTTTCCAAGCTGTAGCTGTATCCATATCCATACTATTATATGGTTGCACCACATAGACCCTAACAAAACACAGGGAAAAAGCTGGATGGGAATTACACAAGAATGCTGCATGCTATCTTGAACAAATCCTGGAAGCAACACCCAATAAACCAATAGCTGTATGGCCACCTACCTCCCATCTCTCAAACCATACACATGAGAAAAACAAGACAGAAGCAACATTCTCTTATGGACTGTTGCACATGGATGGGCTAGTGTTGGCTGACCAGCAAAGACTGACTTACATCGGCTCTGTACAGACACAGGATGATCCTAAGAAAATCTACCAAGAGCAATGGATGATAGGGATGGATAGCAAAAGAGAGTCAAAGAACTGTGCTGTCAGGATGACTGTATTGTACCAAAGTGACTTTATTTGTAGTAAATTCTCAAGTAATAGAAATTTACATCATCTTACTAGGACAATTGTGAAAAGGTTATTGTATCAAATATGCAGTACATGACTAAAAATTGCCCATTTTTCTTGACACATGCATCAAGGTATGCCCTTGACCCTGGCTCTTTTAGTGAAATGGGATCGTGCTATCTGGAAGTCAAGATTAGCTCATTATTATTGACAACGTTCAAATCAGGAAACAACATATAGAAACAAAGGAATGATACCAATTTTATTCTTGAAATGTTAGTTCATTTCAAAAATAAATTCACTATTGACTATTAATAAGTAGTCAATACAATCTGATAAAAAGCAAAAAAAACTAGAGATAAAAACTGTGCCTAATAATGAAAGCTTTGATTGCATAATTGGTGAAGCTATTGTTGGTGAAAGACAAGCACCAATGAAATCCAAATTCAGATCATGAACTACTTTCTGTTTCTTTAGTTCTTTTTTCAAAGAAATTTAACAGGTTATTTTCTAATGACCCAAGAAATAATGGAATAATAATTCTAACAAAAGTACTAAGCAACAAAATAGGCCATGGAAAATTCATTAACATCTGTAATTGTGACTAGATTTAATAACTGGTTATTTGGGCATTTTTGTTAGCTAACTCTTTAGGAGAGTAAAAAAATGAACTAAAAAGGAAGAAATTTGGGTGCAAGTGAGCATATATATATATATATATATATATAATAAATCAATATACTTGTATATTAGTTTTTGTATATTCCTAATAGCATGGAAGCTTATCTGCGACCACTGGTATAGAACAATCATCAGGCAGATGATTGTTGTATAAACGCAGTGGTCGCAGATAAGCGTCCATGCTATTAAATATGTATAAAAACTAATATATATTTATTTATTATTATAAATAGCTCTATAACATATAGAGAGCACTCTCCAAATTATACCACAGTGGTCTACCACTAACCCACCAAGTGAGAGTGACAACCATACACAGTTGTGTTGTTTTTATATATATATATATGTTTTTCAAAATATCACTGTCTATAGGAAAAATAATACTAAAAGAATTCAAAATTCACAAAGATTAGCCACCTTTCTCTAAACATTTACAGCAACAAAACATCAACAATCCATTTCTCAAACCACAAGGTGCCATTTAGTTTTCTAAAAATTTCCATCATATGACATGCCGCAATTTGAACATATCAGCTAGAATTATGTTTTTCTCACATAAAATCTAAAAGCCCTGATGAAGACATCCATTTGAATGAAAAATTTATCATGATCATTTTTCATATGAAAATAATTTTGATGAAATATTTCTGTATTCAGGAAAAAAAAGTCAAAATGCATTGGCAAATAAACAAACAATAAAATGTATATCTTTCTTTCGTTTTACCTTTTCTATGTACATTCTGTCAAATTCAACTCACTTCTTCAACACACACAATATATATATATATATATATATATATATATATATATACACACACACACACACACACTAGTTATGTCTGGGAGAAACTTGACAGTTATCTCATCAACCTATGGAGACTCACGGTCCTGACTGGAGGAATGTCAGAAAAGGGCCTGATGTGTGCATTTATTGCAGGGATGCCTGAAAAGGGTTAAGGAATTATGTTGTATAGCCGTAATACATATACAAATATAAGCAGAACAAAATCAAACAATGACGAACTTCAATGAAAGAACAAACACACTTCTTTATAAAAATATATCTCTCACTCTTTATTCTCGAAAGGGTTGATCTTGGTTGTGTGAGAGGGGTGAGTTGAAGACGGGGACAGACTGCTACATATTGACCCCAAGTTCTTCTGACCATAGCAGCACTTCTTCCTCATCTTGTCTTGGTTGCTCAACCGTGGGTCACTAAGGACCCAAAGACCTCTGTCTGCAGCTGGTTCTCAATTCGGCATCTTGTCCCCAACTGGCTCCAACTGGAACTGACCCAAGCCGTTTGTGGCACCTGGTTATATAATTGTCTCACACCCACCTGCTTCTGCTGTTCCTCTGCTTATTTACACAGGTGCATCACTTGATTGACGGCTCGGTCAAGGGTCAATATATAACAATTACTCAGTCTCATCCCAGGCGGACAACATAGACATCTCGGAAGTGCTAGCACGAACATGGGCCATACTGAAGAAGAGACCCATAACTGTAGAACAAGCAGCAGCTGCAGAGACTGACACACTGACATGATGCTACAAAAGTGATGGGCTCAATCACCTGACCTGAGACTTCCTCCTTCGGCATAAACCTATATGGTGGGGGGGGGCTAAAATACCAGTCCTGTGCTACCTATGCAAAAAGCGAGGATACATAGCCTGGGATTGTCTGGGAAATGAATAAGAGGAAAAAACTTCAACACTAGTTTTCTCTCCAAATCCCCAGTAAACAGAACACTACCCATGGTGGCTAACAAGAGCTTGGAAAGAATCCAAGCTTCTGCAATAACCATGTGCCACTATCGCACACAGCCATGATTCTGAGCAGATCACGAGCTTTCATTGACAGTGTGAGCATCTTGGAATCAACTGGATGTTCTACTTTGCCAGAATGGTCAACCCTGCCATTCACAAAACAGATGTTAGGATGGTGGTGAAAAAGTGCGAGGCATGCTTATCAATTGACTCGGCACTGATGCAATGGAAAAAAGGTCAGCTGGGAGCAAGTAATGCGTGGCAAAAGATGGGAATGGATATCACCCACTATGGTGGCAACCACTTCCTCCCCCTTATCAACTGTGGGCCTACACATTTTGCAGTCTGGCCAGCCATTGTCAATCTTTTTTGAACCAGGGGCATCAAGAGATGACAATGACCCCGCCTTCTGTAGCCAACAGATCAAACAGTTCTTGCAGGAATGAGGGCTGCAGCGGCAATGCGCATATGTATCATTGGGCAACGACATCGCTGAAAGAAGCCACTGCAGCATTAAGAAAATTGAGGCCAGGAAACAGTGCACCATTTCAGAAGCCACGTATTGGTATAATATCACACTCAAGGATGGGGTGTCCCCAGCAACCGTACCTGCAAAGACCATTTACAAGTACTGAGTTCAAGAAAAGAGGATCCATACAAAGAAACACCTAACAACGAGGACAGGTGTGAACCATATGCTGTGGGTGATCCCATCTGGATACCCCCCCACACACAGGCGGTGTACCACCAAATTTAAGCTTGGACAAGTAACTATTGTGGTCAGTCATCACTCAGCCAAAGTCAATGGAGTTCTGCACCACATAAAGGACCTATGTTTTTTCCAGGGGTTGATCCAGCTGTCTGACAGTGAAAGCAACACCAACAATCAGCCAGCAGAGGGCGGAATACCAATTGCATTAGGGCCTACCCCATTGGACGACACTTCCGAAGCCCCAGGCCGAATGTGGATAACCCATCAATGAATGAAAATTCAAAAAGTGACATTCCTGCCATTCCACTCAGGAGGAACACTCGGCAAAAGAGGCTTGCTCCAAGTTGCATGGTGTGCAATCAGAACTGGGGGAGAGCCTTCTCCCTCTACACAAAAGAGTGTGTGCCTATATCACCCTCTCACTGCACAAAGGGGACCAATTCCATGCATGCTAATGTCATCCCCAAGCCAGCCCAACAGAGTTGTAATCTGAAGAGGGGGGGGAGACATCAAGGTAACCCAATGCCTTGTCCTGGTTTGAGGGTGCCCAGTTTTGAAAAGTATGCAGATGACAGACCATTGTGTCGAAACATACGGGCAACCCAACACATTTCTTATGCTAACATCCAGCCAGGAAAAGGCATAAAAACATGAGTTTTGTTTTGCCTAGAAAAACAACACAGATGATGACTGACGCACTCTTTATTTTGTTTCATCACAGACACATAGGGCCATACACTGCCTTTAAGGAACTAAATTATAAGAATAAATACCTGAACTGTCTCTCTACAAAGATACTTCCAACTCTTCTTGAACTGCACAAGGTATTTCACCTAAGAGATGATAGGAATAGACTAAATATTACAAGGAAAGAAGGAGAAAGAGGACTTGCCAGCATGAGGACTGTTGTTGTCACAAGACAGGTACTCAAAGAATACACAAACAAGAGCAAAGAGAGATTTATTATAGCAGACAATAACAGAAAAACAGGAATTAAGTTGAGGAATTAAAAATGTAACGGAAAATACCTAGATAGACACTTCAGAAGACAAAGAAAGGAATTAACAGAAAAGATCACCTAGACATAGCTACACTGAGGAAACCTAAAATGAAAACTATACTCAAAATGCTATAAGAATTATGTAAAAACTAAAATATATAAGATGAAGGATAATAGCAAGTGCAGGCTTTGTGGGGAGAGAGAGAGATTGTCAGCCACTTAAGCAAATGCAGAAAACTGGCACAGAAGGAGTACAAGTACAGGCATAAGTAGGTGGTGGATATTTATCTGACTTCCCACCAAGTCAGATTTCACATGGAGTCACATTTTATAATGAGGAGCCACACACAAATCCAAGCCCATGAATGGCCATTACAAAAAATGCTTGGTCCTCTTGGTTTTCCACTTTTGGGAGATGCCTTAGGTGGTGAGCAATTAACTCAGCCCTGCTAAGCAGGTATTGCCTAAAGGGAAGGCCCCTCCCGGTGAGCCGGTAATCAACTTACAGTCACCCACCCAGTGTGAATACCGGATGGGATAACAGTGGGGTGTAGGTGATGAGTTTGTGTGTGCACACACGAGGGGATCCACTGGGAATTGTTCAAACAACTAAAATTTCATCACACGGAAAAATGGTATATGCTCAAACCAAACTGTTCTGGAAAATGTGATGTACAAAATTGTCTGTGACTTTGAGATACAAACAGATCACCCAATCCAAGCCAGAAGACCAGATTAAATTTAGTCGATAAAAAGAAAAGAACTTGTCAATTACACTTTAACCATTCCAGCAAATCAGTGTTAAAGTAAAAGAAAGCTAAAAACTAGATAAATACCTCAACCTCGCCAGAGAGTTTTAAAAAGAAGTTATGGAACATGAAGGTGACATACCAATCATAAGTGGATCCCTTGGAACAATCCTGAAAAACCTGGGATAGAAACAGGAGGAAATGAAAATCTGAGGAAGAATTGAGACTGTCCAAACCACAGCACTGCTGAAATTGGCTAGAATAAGAGATCCGAAGACCAGAAGAAACTCGCTGTTACACAGACTTCAGTGAAAATCACCAATTACTACTGATGTGAAAAACTTGCAAGGAATAAAATAAGCCAGTCTTGTTTATGTATGTCAGTTCAAATGCACTCAAGTACAACTATGCTTAGTTCATTTTCCCCTACAAACAAAATTTGTCTATATATAAAATGATTAAAGCAAATCAAAGTTGTGACATATTTATTTAACCAATCCTATCACCAAGATCAATTTATAAAAACAGCTAGTATTTACTAATGATAAAATGAAAACAAAACAATTATAATCAACAAAAAAGGAAAAAGACTACATTCATAGACTCAACAGATTTCTTTCAACACAAACAAGGAAAATCAGAGAGAATTATATGAACACATCTGCAAGAAAAATTATCCATGAAGCTTAAGTTGATGAGAGGAAGCAATTTAATTTGAGAAACATTTGAACTGAATTCCAGGAGAAATCTACTGAGGCTTACTTACTTAGCAGTAATATATATACATGAAAGTAAACTAAATCCTTACCAATTAAAATTTTAATACAGATTAGTAATGCAAGAAAGAGAAAAGGTTATCTCATGTTTCAGGGTGAGTGTATAACAATTTACAAGTTACTATTTACATAATATTTTAATCTTAAGAAGAAAAATATAGCATTAAATAGGAGGCAAACTTTAAATATTACAACACAGAATGCCAAATGCATTAAAATAAAATTCACCCAAGTTCTTGTATAATGATATATATTGCCAATAAAAAAATTTTCTTCACCAGCAAATAAAACATCTGAAAAAGTTTGAATTCAGAGTTTTCCTTATTAAGGCTGAAGAATTCAGTCTACCCTACTATTCACTCATAGCTGGAAAGAAAACAGATGAATTCATGCCTTTCTCAAGGGTATAAGCATAGTTATATGCAATAAACCTCATCCAGGATCTGAACCCAGATTGCCAATTCCATTTCTTATAATGATAATTGTCATGCTAAGCACACCTACCTTGTATGTGTGTGTTTAATGCATTTATGACTGATAAATGAAAGTGTGTAAATCAAGATATATTTCAATATTTTTAATAGCCTTGACCCAGAAAATATTTTGAATTGAATGATATTGTCCAATAGTCTTTTTTGTAATAGCCTTACAGTCTTAAAAGGGTTAAAAGAAGAAGACAACTGAACAATTGTAAATATTAGTCACATATCTCAGATGAAACTTTAAAATTTGTGAACTAACAAAAATGAGATTTTGTTTAAATGAATTTAAATTCCATTAAATGAATAAACCCAAGAAAGTAACTTAAGTTCTCCCAATATTTCATTCATTCTAAAACAAGTAATAAAGTTACTTCAAGAGATATAATTGTTGATAATCTGTATGATGAATAAGAATTACTCATGTTTTCATGTGATTAAATATTGAAATACAACCAAATTAACAATATTTTCATTTAAATTGCTTTTAAATATGTTTATCTTTTCCTCCAAACATTTAAGTATAGCTGATTTTATGTATATGAAGTGACATTTAAAACCTTTCATAACAAGATATAAAAAGATAAAGAACTTTTTATGAATGCAGCTCTGAATAAATGCATCAAAACCAATTATGTCAAGACAAAGATGAAAAAAATGTCAACTATATAAAGAAAGAAAGAAGACTGCAAGTTACCTAAGTGAATGCAGAAAACTGGGCTAAATCAAAGGAATATAATGACAGAATGACAGAGTAAGAATAGTGGTACAGTGATAATTGTGCAAATAAGTTGGGTTCAACCATGTAAACAATCGGTCAAAGTACAAAAAAACTGTTCTTGAAGATCCAAACAGACCACCTAATCTATGCAAGGAGTTTTTTTGAAAAATAAGAATTTATGCTCAATTGTGAATGCAGCAATAAAAAAAACTTCAATATATAAAATATCAAGGTAGTGGTTATGTATATAATGAATACAGCACAGGGAACTCTCCCAAAGACTAGCAGTTGGAGGAAAAATTCAAGAAAAAGTTATGACTGTCTAATCCATATTTTGGCATTGGTCTCATTGCTGGAGATTTAAGACATTGTCACTTCATCTCCAACAGCAAACACCAGATACCTCAGGAATGAAGAGACAAATGCATAAATAATAACTTAAATAATGGAGAAAATAGTTTAGTTTCTTTATTTAATGGCATATCAACTTTCATAGATTATTATATGTCAAGGCCATCCTTGTAGAGCAGTCATCAACAAATCACGCTGACAGCATGGAGTTCCCTGACTCCCTTTTGCCGTCCATCGCTCCTGGCAGGTCCTCTAGATTACTCTTGTGTCTACACAGAGCTGATGTAAGACTTTGCTGCTCAGCCAACATTAGCACGCCCATGTGTAGAAGCTATAAAAGAACATCACTTATGAATTCATCCTTGCTTCTCCAACAGTGCCCTACATTTCTTGTTCATGAGGGAGAATGTTTATACCTTTTTAAAGGGTATTAGTCTGAAAGTGAATGTAATAGCATGACAGGAATTCAAATTCATTTACTATGATGTTGCAGTACAGCATGTTAGCTATTATGCTATGGAGACCTCTCACCCAGAGATGAAATGGAGATTTAAACAAAAAAAAAAAAAACCCTGTTCAAACCATAGCAATGTGTAAAGGCAGCAAGATTACCAAATAATGAGCTGTAAGTTTGAAGTGATTTTGTATCACTTAATCCCTAGCAACAACCAATTGATGCTTCTGATATCAATAAGAAACAAATCTTGAATGTAATAAAAATTTCCAAATAAACTTGAAAATCCCTTGTATATCAATATTTGACATTGGGTGGTCAGTCATGTTAAGGATTACAAAGTTATATAGAAGAAAATAGAAGGAGCAAAGCAATAACAAATACAAAACAAGAATTTACACAAAAGGCGTTTATGGATGTGAATACAAAAATTTCTATCAAAAACGAGAGTAATGTAAAGAATAAAGATGATGATGCTATAAAAACCTGGTCATTTTCTCTGCAGCTATTAAACTCAATGGAATCAAACCAGGTGTTTCTGAATGGCTAGTTATTCAGAACTCTCTAATATTAAAAACGAAGAAAAAAAATCTTATTGATTGGTTATTGAAGTTCCTGATTAAAACTTAATGGAAGAAACAAGGATCATTGTGGTAATTGTTTCTAGCTGGAAATAAAAATGATCCAAAAGATTTTGAGAGGAGCTGTGTAAAAGATGAAGAGGATATAACAGTCTTGAAATTCAGAAATTTTTAGCTCTATCATTGTTAATCATATTTTTGCCATAGAAACAAAAATAAATGGGGAAGAGAGAAATAGAGACACAAGGAAAGTGGTTACAAAAAGGGTTTAAAAATCAAAGTGAAGGAATTGACAGTTTAAAGTTATAACCATTATCTTAAACAAGGAAAAAAGAAACCAAATATTTTGAAAAACTTTTTTTTTTCTCACTTATGTGGAAACATAAGAAATCAAAGAAACATAACCAAATTCAATCAAATCATCTTTAAGATTTCATTTAGATATTTTCATATGGATTACTTTCAACTAATATATTGATTTGATTGAAATTGATCAAGTCAATCTATCCATGGTTCATTGTAAAGCTTCACAAAAAACGTAACATAATCAATAATTCACAGTATCTTCTTCATAAACTGCACAAATCTTGTATATTTGAGTTACATTTTTACCTTTCTTAAAATTAAAAGTATAATATACCAGAAATAAAGACAAAAATACACCAATTGTGATGATTTTTTTTAATGCACACTGAAATCATACAATCAAAAGTGTTTTTTTTTTTCATACAATTAGTTAAAAGAAAATGTCCCTTGAGATATTATTGGGAGGGTATATAGAGAAGTAGTAAACAAGTTAGCTAGATATACCATTACTCCAATAGTGAGTTTAATCTGCTACTGTGGGTGCCCTAACTACTTCTGTAGCAAGATTGATCTTTGCTGAATGCTGTTCAAGTGTGGTCTTGTACCAGACTAAGCTAAGTAACATGTACACATCAAATCAACAACTTTTTGTCATTGGTACTATGTAACTTAGTACTACTTGTCTCAGTTTATTTGTAGGATAAATAGAACCACTACATAAATCCCTACCTCTACCTTGGAGATGTTATTATCCAATAATCTTTTAGGTCATAGGACTTGTCCTATAAAAAAACTATAAATACACACACACACACACACAATGTCTGGTCACATTTTTTTTCTTGTATCAGTATAGGTAAAAAAGATAAGAAACTTATTCAAGTTAAATATCCATACCCATAAATCAGTTGGGTAAAGAATGAGCAACTTAATTTAGATGAGCAACAGCCCTTGCCCCAATAAAGAGCAGATTAACCTCCTCATAACAATGTCAAATAACTTACATTAAACCCTGCACAGAAACACAAATTAACTTCATCTACTCGTCTGTTCCACCTTTCTGATATTCCACTAAATCAAATATCCAACCTTATTTTTAGTCTAATACATCTTTTACAGTTTTATCTCTTCTCTTGTTTGAGCCAATATGTTTTTATAGGGGGCAGCACTTGCTATAAGCCAGTGTAGTCATAAACTGTTATAAAACTGACATAATGTGGTTACTCAACTAATACTCTCTTTCTCCTCACTTCTGCCTTCACCAATATAGAACTACAACCTCACTAAATATGTCTAAAATTGCTATCTTTTTTTCTATATTTTATTCTTTGAGACTTGAGGTTGGGATGCAGGTAGTAAATCAAGACCCCCATAACCAGAGAGCTCAGCAGACCAGAAGAAATAATACCACATATAAACCAAGAAAGAGACAGGAGGAATATTTTCTCAACTTCTGAGATTATGCATTACCATTATTCTACACATTTTTTAATAGTATTCTCATTTTTTTTGTAGGTGACTTCTCCCAGACTTCCTGAAAATAATCTATATTCTGAGTACTGTTGTTATTCCATCAATTATTTATCTTTTTTTTTCTTTTTTAATCAACAATAAAATTAAGTAAATAATAGTAATTAAAATGGTTCACCTAAAGAATTTTCAAAATAAATAACTATCATTATTAGATTATAATGTTATTTTAAATGAGCCAGTTCAATGATTTCAAATATTGCAAATACTAATAATTTGATTCAATATTAATTATTTGTTTGCACACATTTAAATGGTTAAACAGTTCTATTTGACCTATAGATGGGTCAGAGTGGACTAGTAAGTAATGACAATGAAGGGGAAAATTCACATTTCCCAAATTTACAGGACTGGAGCCTCACAATCAGTTTACAGTCATATTCTGGACATTTGTTGGGAGGGTGCTATCATCTAAGACAACATTGATAAATTGGAATGAAAACTAGTATAATACTAGGCTGAATTAAAAGTTTTGCAATATTTTGGTACATGCCAATTTGTATATCATTTGACTGAAGCAGTTCAAGCCATGGATAGTACCAATTGTGGTTGGTTATATCATGATAGTTGGTGCACCAACAGATAATGCATTGCTTCACACTGTGTATAATTTGAAAGCCACACAGATAAACATGCAAAATAGTCTAATTCGAGAACTTATGCTTTACAAGTTCAAACTGAGCAATAGTGTTGTAGAAACAACAAAAACATTTGTTGCATAAAAAGTGAAGGCGCAGTTCATCACAGTACAATAACCAGATGGTTCAAGAAATCTTGCTCAGATTGCAAGGACCTCAATGATCAGGTAATGTCAGATCGACTTAAAACTGTTAAATTCCGAGACTATTTCTAAGCATACAGGCAAATCCTGAGAATTTCAGGCAAACTCAGCATCTCACTGTATAGTGTGGTTTGTTTTACAACCCTGAACTGCTGAATTGTACTTCATGATATCAAAATATGATAAAACTTTTGACTCACACAAGTAAAATAATAATTGGATCATTAGTTTAGTGGATCATTTAGTGTTGATTTTATCACTACATTTATCACTAAAATACCCTTACTGGTTTTGTGTTTTAAGTTCTGAAATTTATTATTCTCATTTACTGATGTTTTTCAGACTTATCAATTACTATCGTTATTCTTAACATGTTTCAACAGTCACCTCAGATATGGAAGTCTTCAGAAGTCACTTAGTGCCATTTTCTTTTTCATTATCTCTTTGCTTACCATTATGAGTTTTCAACAAGAAAATTCAAAAGTCAAGGTGATTAGCACTAGGAGCACACACAAAGGATACTGAATTAACAGTTTAAGAACATGAAAGAATTTTACATATCAATACTGACATCTACATGCACATAAACACCTATTGTAATATACATACACCAACATGTGTACACAGTTACACATACACAAGAAAAACATAAAATATAAGAATTCAAAGAAAATTCTGCTAAAGGTCCAGAAAAGCTAGAGGGAAGAGTCAAATTGGCTCTTCTTTACCCAGTGATATTTTTCTCTCAATACAAGGACTTAAGTCATACAGGGTACAGGAAGCCAATTCAAAGCATCTTAAAAAAAATTTTTTTTATAGTACCATGGATTGAAAATTTCTTTGATATTTCAGCTGTTCAAGAATTAAAACTGGATTCTGAGAAAGATGGTGGACATAAGAAAACTAAAAAATCATTGTCATAAAAAGTTTGATTTTTTTTGTTTACAGTGAAGTATCTTTTCAATGAATACACAAAAATAATTACTTATCTTTGAAACAAAAATAATTCTGATCATTAAAATTACCCATCATTATTAAATATTTTTCAAAAGTCAAATGTAAAACTTATTAAAATATTTTCCATATTTTTGAGACTATTATGATTTTTGCTGTTTTTGACTGATTTCAGTTGGTTTGCTAAATACATGTGAAAAAAGTTTCTATTTTGTGAAAGTTTTTCATATTTTTACTATCATGAATATAGCTTTATGTCTCGTCAATTCCTATATAGTGTTGCCCAGTCAGCTGGGGCTGTAGAATATACCGACTGCTTCTCTGCAGAGGGGGGTAAGACTCCCCACCACCACTGAGTGTCCTGGATATGACACTAAACAATCTGATGGTGAGGCTCCAGTAATGCTGGAGCTTTGGGGAATGTGGAGTACTCCTTCATTGCTATCACTCACTGCATTGCACCTGATAGGGTCCTATCTATGGGTCAAATAGAACTAAACTGTGTATTATGCTAAACTGAATTGTTTGCAATAGAACTGTTTTGACACTTAACTCTTTGTAAACAAAAACTATACTTATACTATACTGAATTGTTTGAAATAGAACTGTTTATATATATATATATATATATATATATATATATAAATAGATTTGGCATTAAATAACCTACAATGATTGATATGCCATACAACAAAACCAAAACAAATCCTATATAGTGATGATATAATGTAAAAACAGTTCCTATCCACTCATCAAATATCAAAATTCATTCAGTATTTTTTCTTCTTGACCAAAGTTTTTAATAATTATAATTCTCTTCTACAGGCATGACAAAAGGCTGACATTGTTTTTTATCTAGACCAAGAATGGTGAGGTATCCATTAAAATTGCTTTATTCAATTACCAGACCGATTTTATAAGAGCTGTATTTTGAAACTCATCCTACTGAAGTCAACATAGTTGACTTCAGTAGGATTAACAGCAAAAAGGCATCAAAGATCTACTCATCATGCAATCATCAGAAGATAAAATTTTCTGATTTTACATTTGGTATCAAGCTGAAAGACAACTGGAGACTGATGAGTCCAAAAAGCTAAGCTCTCTTTATCTTTCTCCCAACATTGCTGATACCCAAAGGCAAAACAAGACAAACCAAGAAAACAGATAACATGGTTCTATTAGCCAAGGTCTTTTGAAGTAAGGATCACCTACTGAGGCAGTTGTCCAGCTGAGTAACTGGTCATGTATGGACAGTGTCCAGCACCCTCCCTAGCCTTCAGGGAAAAAGTTTATTTTCACATCACAAACAGAAGATCTGTTTTTATAGCAACACACCATCAGACAAGAATAGTCTTTCATGTGTGTGAACACCAGATGGTTCACTTAACAAATAGCAGCCTGTGATTATTGATAATTATTTCTTCTGATTCTCATCTGTCTCTAAAATGAAACCAAAGTTATTAACAGCAATCACATAAAGTCACTTTGACATTGGAATAAATTAACTGAAAATAATCTGTATGTACATATGCAGGTGCCAGTGCATGTGTGAGTGTCTTATATGTGTGCATGTGTGGCGTTTACATATGTGTGTGTGTGTGTGTGTGTGTATATATATATATATATATATATATATATATATATATATATAATATGGGTTTGCATATGGGCCAGTATATTTAGGCTTAGAAAGGTTTAGAATTAATTCTGACAGATTAAGGGAAAAAAATTCATTTTAATTCTGATAATACTAGACCTCTAGCAAAACATGTCAATCTGTTTTTCCAAATTGACTTTTTCTTCCTTAGATGTTGGTTGTAACTGGTTGGTAAGTATCAGGGTATGTCCAGCCTTGTTGGGTTATGTATTGCCAAGACTAATTTTTCTTTCTTTTTTTTGCAAGTAATTCTATTGTTTCACATAAATAATTATGATAATCATATGTAAACAACTATAGCTTCAAGGTTGGTTGATTGTGTTTTATAGCATATCAACCCTTGTAGGTTATTTAATGCCAAATCCTGTTTATACATATATATTAATATAAATGATTGATAAACAAATAGTTTGTAGGTAACATTTTTAAAAAGAAAGCCAACACTGATTTTTTTTTTGTACATGTTAAATGGTTCCAAGACTTGCTATGTAATATTAATAATTCAATTTAACATCAGTAATTTGTTTGCACAAAGTTGAATGGTTTGAACTGTAGAAAATGATTAAATGGTTTGCAAGCTAAACTAGTAAACCTTCATGAGTGAGTTTGAGTCTCAGTGGGTCCCCCCATTCATGCTGTCTTCTCATGCTATATCTAAGCAAACAGCTTAGTAAATTACTATTTATTTCATAGATGGAACCCTAACAGGTACTACCACGCTGTATCAGAGTGGACCTAGAAGTAATAGCAGTGAATGAGTATTCCACATTCCCCAAAGCTTTAGGACTGAAGCCACACCATTAAATGGTTAAGTGTCATACCTGGACATTCATTAGCAGGGTTCTTACTCCTCTGCAGAGATGTAGTTGGCATATTCTACAGCTTCAAGTAAAAGCTTCAAGTAATTATGCATGATAAAACTAATTTGCAGTTATATAATATCAAGTATTCTTATCTAATGCTAATAATTTTCAAAAAGATCTATCTAATCCATACACGAAACCCTAACAGCTATTTCCACTCCCAGTCAGAAATGACAATAAAAGGGTATTCCACACAACCCAGAGCATGAGAACTGGAGCCTTACCACCAGATATAGTTTATTGTTATATGCAGGACATTTTTTCACATGTGCAAAGATATGTATGTAAATGTGTGCTTGCATATATGACTGAAATATTTCAATGTCTGTGTGTGTGTGTGTGTGTGTGTGTGTGTGTGTGTATATAAAATTAGCTTGTGATAGAAGAATGGTTCACAAGCTAATTTTACAGACTATTCATGAAATAAATTTCCTCATCACTGAATGCTTCATAATTATGGCCTTGCATCAGACTAAGCTAAGCTTATTCGTCTATATATTCACAGGCACCAATTGTAGAGTAGTTAGCAAGCTAGTCTTACAAATGATTACCATTGCGTTATGAATTTGATCCTCACTGGATGTCCCACAATTGTAATTAAGATCTATACATAGCAGTATATCAACTTTCAATCCAATGATGAGTAAAATTTCAGTGTTGAATACAGTAATGTTTATGTGAGAAAGTGTGCATAGCATAATGGTTATCTTCAGAGAAAATAAAATCAGTGACTTAAGTCAAATCCTGGATGAAGTTGATTGCATTTTACTTCATGTTAATGAAGAAAGGTATGAATCCATCTGTTCCCCAAATTATGAGTGAATAGTAGGGCAGATGAGCACTTTAACCTTGGTTAGGCAAGCAACCTAAGAGAGAGAAAACTTTGAATTCAAATCAGTTATGCTCTGCTTAAAAAACTGACCTAGTGTCACAACCTACTTATAGGAGAAGAGTTGGATAAATACAAAACAGCAATGTTTATGGAGGATATGCTAACAACAGTGCCAAGTGGGGAAAATTATAAAAACTATGGACATAGGCCAAAAACCTAAATTATAATTTTTTGAAATACAAAAAGGGAAGAGAAAAATTCTGTCACTTATGAGGAAGTTAAAAACAACAATACTTCCAAAAAATTGAATGTCAATAACATTTTAAAATGTCAAACAATTATTTTTCATGTTTGTCTCATCTTTGTCAATCACTTATGAAGAAAAATTATTTCCAAAGAAAAACAAAAAGGTTCAGTAAAAGTCAGGAAGTGGGGTTGGGTACAAATCTAAATTGTAGAGTTCAAATGTGAAATAAATATGGTGGTGGTCATGATGTCCAAGATTTTGAATTGTAATTCTAAAGCATGCCCAGAGAGCAGCAATTCTCTGCCTTTTTACCTTTGTGGGACCCTTGAAATAATTTTCCTGTCTCAGAGAACCCCTGCATAAAAATGATTATATGCCATTATTAGCCTATTTTATCATTTCTCATAGAACCCCTAATGATCTCTTGCAAAACCCAAGGGTTCTGGGAGACACCAGTTGAGAAACACTGTTCTAAAGAAATAAATTATATTCAGAAAATAAAACTTTCAAAAGAAAGGTGTCAGCATGTCAGCCTGTATATTAGAGAAAGTTAAAGTGTATGTATGCTGGTTCCTTTCTAGTATATGTCAAACAAAAAAGATTATTCAACAGTGTCCATCTTTTCTTTCAAGTAAAACAAAAAAATGTAGTACAGGTTACATCATACTAATAACAGAAGAATGAATGACCTGATTACACATTTCTATCAAGCATCATTTGACATGCTAGTGATGAGACATTTAGTCAATGCAAGTGGCAATAAAACAAAATGCAGAGAGAAAAGGATTTGTGTCTTTCCTAAGAGCATTAGAATGAAGTAAACACACATCTCAATTAGAATTCAAACTCCCTTAGCCGATTCCATCATTTTCCATACCAATGATCATGACATCTCCACTTGCACCACTATAAACATTTGCAATTAATTCAAATTATACAAAAGTTTTTTGAAAAGTTCTCTGAGTGTTATATATCAGTAAAAATACATGTGTGTAAGTTTCTACCCGTTAATAACTACTTTACTAAAGAAAAAAAATATTAGGAGAGAGAAGATTTTTGAATCTTTAGTCCCTTCCCTTTTTTAGTGCATCTCATTTGGGTCATCTTTCTGTGACATCAACTTCATCCCTTATTCTGTTTCACAATCTCTCTCTTGACACCAAGTTTATAGGTTTGATTTGAATTTCTGTAAAATAAAAGCACTTTATAGCTCACTTAATGGAACAGCTAGTGCATTTAACCAGGTTCCCTAAAGCCAAAAGTGATATAAGTTCAAGTGTCACCAAGAGATTATTATTTCTAATTTACACTGTTACACTATTATAGAAAAGACAATTTGAAAGAGTTGCAATAAAAAAAAATCATTTTAATACTAAAGAAAATACTAAACAAAATTAATATAAGTAATAGCTGACAATGCTTTATATATATATATATATATATATATATATATATATATATATATATATATATATAAAAAATCACCCACCAAGTTGTCATACAAGTAAAACTAATGTTAACAGAGCATAAATGCTATAAAAAATTTATCATTAAAAAAAAAACAACTGAAATTCATTTTCCCCCAATTTAATTTATATTAAGAAGCATGAACAGTCGAACCTAAACTCCCCAGCACCCAGTCTATTGCTCTGCTCAATATGTCAACCATCTTAATGCCTGTACAATAAGTTAATTTGTACCAGTAAACCCCTGATACCAAATGTTGCAATCCATGCGGTTCATGACATACCTAATACCAATGACAAAGCAAGAATTCTATACACATAGGTAAATACATTTGGCCACCTATCTGTTATAACCTGGCCAGCTGCTATAATCAGATCAATATATTAACACAAGCCTAGCTTCTACTATGTAAATACTAACGGAATCTCAAAGCTATTCACACCAACTATAGTCAATATGATGCAGGACATTTGAGTAAGTAAATCTTGGTCTTGGGTTTCTTTTTATACTTGAATACCATCAAATCAAATTTATTAATGGGCAAAAAGCAGACAACATCAATGCAGTCTACAAAGGGCAGGCATTATTCCATTGGCTGAAAATAACATCCTGCAGTAGGAAGGTGGGTACAAATCTGGTGTTGGCAAGGAAGGTGGGAAACAATTTGGCATTCTTAGGAAAATGTAAGGATTTGGCAACAGTTCTCATGCATCTTGTTAGAGCCAAATACACTTAAAGGTCAGCTAAAGACAGAGTCACTTAAGTCCAAAAAAGTTCACAGGAAATTGTAACGGAATAGCAAGGAATAATGGTCAAGAAAGTACAAATTATTCCAAAAACACAAGCCCAACACTCTTCACCTTCTATCTTATTTTGTATTTATTCAAAATTGTTGCAATATAAAATCTTATTTTATATATTCATATAAACATACACATAAGGAGATGCACTTAGCAATACAGTTATTGTCATAGTAAATGAAATCAAAAGCAGAAGTTCAAATACTAGACGATGCTATTTCCATTTCCCTTCATGACTTTGAGAAAATCATTTATTTTGCTTAATAGCATATCAACCATTCTGGGGTATTTAATACCAAATCTTGTTATCTTGTAGATATGATTTCATGTCAGTTAATAAATTGATAGAAATAATTTTCATTTACTGATTCTCGTGATGCAACTGACCTTCAGCCAACACCTTCTAGTACCTATGATATAAAAAGGGTTGGTTGTTTGCCATAAGAGCTATTTGCAAAATATGTTTAGGACAATACCATATAGGTGCTAGGGGTTGATATAACCAGCCACTTCATCAGATCACCTTGCAAAAGGCTAAAATCCCTCTGCTGTCTCCCTCCTGGCTATGGGAAAATAGGATAGCCAGGTTCATTTAGCTTTAGTAAGGTAACTTGTCTCTGAGAAGGAAAACTGAATTGTAACCAGCTTTACTAAGTTTAAAAATTGATTTTGTATTAAATCCTCTGCATGGTGGTGGGACAAGGTGTGAATATATACGTACATACTTATAGACAGATAAACATATACATATGGACACATAAATACATACACACACAAATATTATATATATATATATATATATATATATATATACGCACACACACACACACAAACAAACAAATCCATACATACTCACATACTATATATATATATTACACACACGCACATACAAATGCATATAAGATCACTTATATAAATCTGCAAATATTAAATTAATACAACCGTTTTTAGCATTCCTTCGATTTTTTTTCCTAAGGAAAAATAGGAAACATAATTTTTCAACCATTAGAGTATTTTTCTTGGCTTTCTACGATCTTGTGTTCACCAATGGTCTGGGAGACTTGGGTTCAAGACCAGGTCGAGTCATACCAAACACTCAAAAAAATGGTACTCGATGCCACCTTGCTTAGCACTCAGCATTATAAGGCACGGATCAATGGTAAGGTGGAGCAATCCAGGGAAAGGAGTAGCGCCCTCCCCATAACCTAGGTGTAGTAGTAATTGAAAAGGGAGCCTTCTGGTCGCCCTCGACTACAGTCGCCAACTTTACTTATGATCTTATACCAACTTTCAACTCTAATATGTACTTCATTACAATGAATCCTTTTTGATTCAGTGGATTCTTTAGGATAGATTAAGAATATGATAATCTGAAGGTTACAGGTCTATAGAAAATGCTGTTTATGGAAGGAATTCTAATCCCAATTCCATAATCATTTGCTGAATCAGTGTAGCAAAATCAGTGGCCAACTTCTTTGAGGAAAAGTTATTTTCTCTTCTAATATTTCATTCTAAATGCTTAGTGTTATACAGTAACTGTGTGTTCAGGTTTCAACAATTTATATTAAAAAATCTTAAGAATCATACTTTAAACTTTTTCCCTCTATAGTAGGTTTTATTTAGGTTGAGTATAGAAGCCCATTTTGGAATTAGCGATAATTTTTTCTATTTTAGATCCTTATAATTCATTTTATTATCCAGTGACTTGGACTAAGATTTAATATTAGATTAAAGCAAGTTTTCAACATTTGTTTTTAATAAAATCTTATACACTGACAGTTGACAAGCACCACAGTGTCTATGCTAACCTAACTTGGATATATATTTTATAAATGATATTGAGCAATCTTTATTTATAAATATAGCAAACTATTATCTCTATCTCCCCCTCACACAGAGTATTATCCTTCAGTCGTCAAAGAATTCATCTTGATTTTCTGACTTTACACCACTTTTAACTAAATTGTGTATTCCATCATTAAAGAATCATTCTCATAATCTGAAGAATTTTAAAGACACTTTATATCTTTAATGTTTTGGGACCACCGAGATGTTAAAGAGTGTTTCATGGAGCAAAACAAGAATCTGAAAGTGAAAGATCTGGAATACATGCTGCATGTGGAAGAACTTCTCATCTCTGTGCTATGGTTCTTTGCTCCACCATATTTAGAAAATGAAGATGGACAGTGTCATGCAGCAACATTGTCAGTCGACTTCTTTGCCCAGAAACATGTCATTCAAATGAGACAGTTGCCCACTGCAGTGTTGTACAGTAACAGTCCTTGTTCCAGGAATCTAATAAATCTCATCATACATAGAACTTTCTCCATGGTAGATCTCATTTAAATTGAGGAAAGCCTTCAATATCTCAATGTAAACATCTTTTTAAATAAAATAATTTTCTAATGCCAGGGACTATCTTTGTCCAAAACATTTTTTTCACATTCAAGCAAACAAAAGGAAGACATGTATTTAAATGTTGACTGATGTTTATTTCCATAAAATAATGTGAAACTCATTCTTCTAACTTCAGTTTTTTTAAGGCTTTTAAATGACAGATTACAGTTGATCGATGGTTTGTCAAAGCAATAAAGAGTATAGGAAACTTCAAAAACACTAAGATTAATCTAATCTTGTGAAAAAGATTATGCAGGAACTTTGGCACCAACTTTGTGCAATAATTTTTTGTCCATTAGTCACACATATTTAGGCAACACAATCATCAGATTGATATCCATCTGATCATTATGTCCAAATGCATGAAACTAAATAATGGACAACTCATATCATTTAGTGTTTTAGGTTGACTTAATAAAAACGTGCACTTTTAAGAAAAATTTATGCACTTTGTGGTCAACTTTTGCTCCAAAATACCAATATTACTATAACTTATTTGCATGATTATATTCATATATATGTTAAAAAGAAAGCTAGATCAATATGAGGGTGGACTGAAAACTTCATATGATGACATATCTGCGGTTGATGATTTCTTTGACCAATGAGATTAAGCACTGCAACAGTGATGGAAGAAGTGTGTGAACCACAAAGGAAACAATATTGAAAAATAAACCTTATTTGATCAAATTCCATGAGAATATCTTGGTTAGCCAATGAATTTTTCAGCCGACCCTTATGTCTTTAGCTTGACCTAGTTATTAGTTGAATTTTGATCTGGAAATTTCCCTGTATAATGTTCAATCTATATGATTAATATTCATTAATATTTAAGTGCATTGACAGAGAAAATTATGATGAAAAGTAAATGACTCCCTCCCCCATCATTAGTTATGAACTTATTGATGTATTTACATATGCCCTTCTACATAGCCTAGAGCAAACAGCAAGAGGCATTAACCTCTACATGAATCCAAACACAACAGTACATATATGTTTTAAATGAGAAGGAGCCATCTCTACTCAAAGCGGTAAGCCTCTAAAATTAGTAGACAAATTCACATACCTCAGCAGCAATATCTCATCTAATGAAAGTAATGTTAACATATGCCTTGCGAAGGCATAGACTGCTATTGATAGGTTAACAATCATATGAAAATCTGATAAAATAAAATGGGATTTCTTTCAAGCTGTGTCAATAGTACTGTATGGATACACCACATGTACACTTATAAAAAAAAATTTTTTTAAAAGTGTATAGAGAAAAAGCTAGATGGGAAATACACAAGAAGGCTAAATGCCATTTTGAACAAACCCTGGAAGCAATACTCCAAGAAACAGCAGCTGTACGGCCACTTACCTTCCATCTCAAAAACTATCCAAGTGAGACTAACAAGATACGTAGGACACAGCTGGAGAAGCAAGGACAAACTCATGTGATGTTCTTCTATAGACCCCTACTTATGGATGTGCCAGTGTTAGCAGACCAGTAAAAACTTATTTACATCTGCTCTGTACAGACACAGGATGTAGACATGTCAAGAGAGAGAGATAGAGTCAGGTAAATCTGTGCTGTCACCACAACTTGATGATGATAATATATGCCCAAATGTTCAACTTTTATGCTACTTTATTTTCTTAACCATCTCTCACCTTAAATAGTTTCTCAACTCTTTATCATCAACAAGTTATCAAATATATATATAGCAACAATTATTCTGGAATAAAAAAGCCTTCCAATATGTGAATAAACAAGTATAATCAGCATATGCAAGAATATTAAATACTCAATAAAAAGAGCAAAATACTCATCAATTAAATATGCCTCCACATAAACAAGCACATAAGTAACATACATAAAAATGATAATTACCCAAATATACACAGGTATATAAAAATGTGTATGCGAGTAAGACTTTTCTACATCACCAGTATATTAAGAGGCAAATTAGGTAATGAAATAATCTGTTATGAAACAAGGCCTACTTGGAAGCATTGTTACTATAACAAGTAGTGGGGAAGAATTCTGACTAAATAACTGAAAATACATTGTCTCATCAAAATTCAAATATATCCATGAACTTTATCATGGATAAAAATGAATACAAAATAAGGAACAATGTAACCTTTCTGTATGCTACTTTGTTTCTCTGTCTTCTGTCACATACAAATACAAATCATGAGTAAATCCTGCTTGGAGTTGAATATCCGACTTTAGAAAGGAGCAGACTAGTGACATACCCACTACATTAGCATTATATTATTTGAAAAGTATGCTAAAATTAACTTTCATATACAAAGTTAGGCAGAACACAGAGATACTACACTGATCCAAGACAGAGTTTAGATACCCTAATCCTAAGTTATTTTTAAGACATTAACTAAAATGTAATAATAAATACAAGTCACCAACTGATTTGACATTAAATTAGGTAAATAAAACAGTGTATCCCTTTCAGTCAGCATCATCTGTGATAATATCATTTTGCTTTTCACTTTAGTTAGTTTTTCCATCCATTGGTTATACTTTATCCACCATGCATAAATGAAGGGAGTAACAAAGATCAGCACAAACAGTAATGAATTAATACATCTTAAAGAAAAATAAAAGAATCTTAGTAGTAGTCAAAACTATTTTTGAAGATTTTAATTAAACCAATACTATGTCATCATTTGTATACAATTGAACTCTTATTTTCCTTACTAGTCTTCTTGTTTGTTACTCCTCTCATCAATACAAAGTATAACACTAACTCACTTACACCCTATTTTTATGAGTAAAAAAATAATCATTTATTTTCATGCATAATGTGAGCTACCTTGCTATGTCTGAAAGGTGTAAAATTATCACTTTTCAGTTTGTAAAATGTCATCATTAAAAATGCTTTTAAAAAGACAGTGTAAAAGCTAAATTTGGATTTAGGTCATTTTTAAAAAGGCAATGGGGATTTTTGGAAGAGAGAGAGAGAAAGAAAGAGAGCATGTATGTCCATTCAAGAGCAACACAAAACTTTTAACAGAGACAAAAATTTCCACTTTATTTATTGTTCTAACATTCACCATTCCTCAATTTTCTGTTAGATAGTCTTGTAAATTCTAGTTATTTGTGAATCATTTTCTATACCTAAATCCTGAATTTTTAATTGTTTGATTGTGTCTCTCTATGAACCTCAACTCCTTCAGACAAGTTATGGACTGGAGTTTTGTCAGTAGTACTCTGACAACTGCCTTATTATGAAGAGACATCTTTTTTGACTTCTGTTATTGGCTCCATTAACATTTTGGATCACACCAAAAATTTCACTGTGATCCAACTTTAATTTGCTCAGCTCTTTGCATCATGTAGATAAGCCATGATTTTAACAATCCTACCTTGAACTCAGTTTTGGTCTCCTTTTTATACTGTGTAGATTTGACACCATTTTTAACACTTCCTGTATGAATGTGTTCTCTCTTATTAATTTTCTTCCAAAAGGTACCAATGCCCCCAGCAAGTGAGAAGCACTCCTGCAGATTGCAAATTTATTTGCTTTCTGGACAAATTAGACCTTCCAGATCAATATTAAGCTAAAATGTTTCGTTCACCTCTAAGAGCAGTGCTCACATACTCCCAATAAACAAATACCATTAAAACACTCTTTAAGATCAAAGGAGTTCACATGCCAAGTTTCAAGATTGGCCTGGGAGTTGAGGATTTAGAAACAAGCAAATTATATATATCTATATATATATTTTTTTTTTTTCATTTAAGTTTTGTAGTTCTCCTGTATACATACATTCTTGTTCTTGAAAATAATTTAAATACAAAAACATGTTTGAAATATTCAACATTAAAGTTGAATATTAAGAATAATCAGTATTTTAATAAAACTACACTCAACTTGTTAAATCAAATTTAACATCTTCATTTCTCATATGATTATACATACATATATACATTACAGACTCACACATTAAGGTTCTTTGTCAAGCACCTAGACAAATAGTTGAAGGTTGCATTATGTCACTTTTCCAAATGGGGTGGGATTATTTCAACGAATCAATAGTTTTGATAAAGATAATGAAAGAAAAAAAAATTAAGATTCTTAATCTTCATAAAATGATACCCAAATAAAAACATTTTTAATGTCTCAATCATTAAAACAAAACAAAAAAATATTGCTAATAATAAAGTTTTATTTTCTGGAGAAATAATCCTAAAGGATTATTTCTCCAGAAATATCAAAACTGCATTATTCAATATATATGAATGTAAAATACTTCAGCTGTCCTATGAAACATTATAAATAAATGAAAGTTAAAAGCATTTTTTAGCATTACAAAGCAAAAAACACTAACCTTTTATATACACCCAAACCCATACTTGAATATTTTTATTTCATCCCCTTCCCAGTTAATTACAACAAAATAAAATCAATAAAGTAGACAAGAATCTGTGGCCAAATAACCTACATTTCTTGACTAAATACAATTTAAGCCAAGATGTATTCTCAAAATGAAATTGCCTGTTGACAGCTTACAATAATGAAATTGACAAGTAGCAAAAAAGTATTACCACCATCCTCTTTCTCAACAATATTTCTTATTTAACCACCTGTCTTTATTTCCAGAATGTCCCTATCTCTCTCAGTAAGGACTGAATAGTTTTCAATCTCTTTTACTTACCATTTTAAAGAATTTTCACCTCTATATCTCCCCTTCATAAAATATATATCTCAGAATCTTACAGTGAATAATTCTTGTGTTGATTGTATCAATCCAAAAGTGTGGCTGTTAAACCAATGTACACAATGGCAGCCGACACAACAACTGGTTCTCTCCCATTCTCCCTCCCTCTACACTGATGTCATAGCAACAAACCAGCAAGGCTTTCTGTAAGAAGCCCAAACAATAAGCTTTAATCTATTTCCATCAAAGTTAGACCAAATTAAATTCATATGAGTCAACCATCAACTCTTGAATAGAGTAATTAAACTCCTCATATATTTAAAGGTATTAAATTCTATTTCCAGTCCCTCTAGACATTAAAACCAGTCCACATTAAAGAGCACTATCTTTTAATAAATAACAGTAACAAAACTTCACCTGTTTAAATAATTGTTACTGACAATAGTTTTCATCTTGTATAGAAAATGTAAGTCAGTTAAAGAGTAAGAAATGAGAAACAAATAGACTGTGAAAACCAGAATCATTTTATAAAGATAAAAACATCTTGTATATCACTTCAACTCTCAAAAATAAATTTTTAAAGGTTTGTTTAACATGTGCTCCATCTCTTCTCCTCCTCTCTAATGATTTTTATCTTTATATACATATTCATTGAATTTAGCTCATAAGGCACCGAATGAGAATTGAACTCACTAAAGGAGTATCTGTTATTAAGGATGAATGTATTCCATTAATAAATATTAACATTCTGCAAGATCTGATAATTATTTCTTTACTTCAAATATACAAGATATTTATGTTATAGCACAAGATCACAATTACAAAGCATCTAATAAGGAATAAACTCACTGTTTTAGAAACAGTCTGCAGACTAGCTGGTTAATCATTCTGTTGCAGAACATCCAAAACATACTTACATTATAGAGACAATTAAAATTAAAGTGTGCATAAAAAGATTAACTGCAAACAAAATGCTCATCACAGCAATAAGCCAAGGGGAACAATCTGCTTTGAAAAGACTTGTTCTTTACCAAAAATGACAAAACTGATTAAAGAAAAAAATTTGATGTTACAAAATAGACCCAGTGCTACATTCTGACGATGCTGAGTTTTGTTCAATGCACTTTTCAAGCAAATAAGTGGTACTAATAGCTACAATAAAGCTGAGAGTCAAAAATGCCTACACGGGAGGGGATCTATAAGTGCATTTCAAAAGTGTTCAACTTCCTTAATGGAAGGAGCCATATTATCAATATCAACTATAATATTAAACAAGTTGGTCCCTCCAACAAAGGGTTATATATATATATAAAATTCTTTAAGGAAAAAATCTTTTTTTCTTAAGTCAAAGAGGTGCTGTTGGCATATTCTACAGCTCCAATCAACTTGGCTGTATACTTGTTTCATATTGTTCTTATAGTATGTAACTTTTTGCAAGTCAACACTACAGATGGATTCTTGGGAAAGACAACTTTGATAAAAGAAGCAGAGAAAGAATCTCCTGAACTGAGGTTATCTATTCTCCCCCAACACCTTCCCTCCATTGATTTTTATTTTATATATAAGTTAAAGTACAACCAGCCCAAGGCCACAAGTGTAAGACCCCCAGTGAAAAAAATGTTCTTTTTTTTTTTACATACAAGAGAGAGTAACAGAGAGGAAGAGATAGAAAGAGGTATAGAGAAATGTAGAGAGATCTACAGATAAAGGTCACTATACTACTTGCAATTAAGTAGCAAATACTTGTGAACAAAAAGAAAAGATTCTCTATCCAGGTTCTGAATCAGGTATTCAAAACTACACAAATAAGCCATTATCAGTTAAAAGAGGTGACAACTAATCAAGATGACTTAATTCACTGGAACAGTGAAAGATGACCTTATGGACATCTAAGAACATCTCAATAGCAGCAAACTCTGGACAGCATTTCTTCTTAATGACTTTAGCTGGTTCTATCAGTTCAAGAAGGTCTTACAAACCAAGGGAAAGGATTATCTCTAAATGAACAATCATAAAGGCTTTTATGATAAGAGCCGATTGGAAGAAGATATGAAAACCATCTATCTGTCAATGGATTATCTATTTGGTACTAGAAAGACCATTTATGCTGAAAGTTTAATAGCAGACATGTAGATATATTGCTAGCAGATATACTGTCAATGTATATTTGATAGTAGGAAACAAGAAAATCAATTTTCTAGAAGGAAAAAAAGGAGAGAGAGAAGAGAGTGAAAAAAAGAGAAGAGAAAGTTAGTGAGAAACAGAGAGAAAAAATAAGTGAGAGAGTGAAAGAAAGAGAAAAAATAAGTGAGAGAGTGAAAGAAAGAGAAAAAGGAAGAGAAACGAGAAAAATGAGAAAGAGAAGGAGAGAGAGAAAAAAAGTGAGGAAAAAAAAACAAAGAAAGAGGTGAGAAAGTGAGAGAAAGTAAACACAGGTGAGAAAGAAAGAGAGAGAAGAGGAAAGCAGAAGGAAAGGAAAGAGAAACAAGAGAGGGGAAGGAGAAAGGGAAGCAAAGAGAGGGACAGAGAAAGAAAAGTAAAGAAGGAGAAAGGAGGGGAAAGACAGAATAGAGAAAAAGGAGAGGAGAAACAGAGAAAAGAGATAAACAATGGAGGGGAGTGGATAAAGAACACAGATGGACAGATAAATAAGAAAGTTAGTAGAAGAGTCAATTTTACACAAATGGTAATTCCTACAAGAGCACTGAATGTGTAAGCAACTGCAGCCTGAAATTAGAAAAAATAATTTGACAGATTTGCTTTCCAAATTAAGATAGACGTATGAATTACTTGAAATTAAAATCAAGGAAAAATAAACCTTCTCTAACAGCTTATCAAAGTCAGTGGTCATAATTTCATAAAGAAAAAAAAAACATGAGTAACAAATTTTTTTTAATGGCATATCAACCTCCATGGGTTATTTAATGTCTTGAATAATAACAGAAGTGATAACCTATTGCTGGGGGGATGAGGATTCATACCTTTCTCAAAGATACGAGTTCAAAAGTGAACATGATAGCATGACTCAAGTTCAAACTTGCTTATTTCAAGGCTTCATTCCAGCATTTAGTCACTTCACCACAGGGATCCCAAAAAAACTTGCTTGTAAAATTGCTCAAAAGCAAAGAAATCAATTCATATGATTTTTTTTTTTCTAAAAGTAACAAGATTTTTTCAAACAAATTATACAAGATTTCCACCCATATCAAAAGATCTTACTTTATTTTTCTTTATTTCTTTCAATTCTTTTTTTTTTGGTTGAAAAACAAAATAACAGTAAAAGTCAAATATTGTTTATAAACCTATACTTAATTATAAGAAAACCATTTTGATAAACAATCATTTGAGTTCTCTCCATAACTTTAGAATGATCTGTATAAACTATAATTTAGTGTGATAGAATAAGAAATCATTCTCAAATTTCCTTAATCTTTCAGCAGTGTTATTGAGGTAAGGCAGCGAATTTACTACAGTAAATTGTTTCCAACTGAACTTGAACACCGAAAATCTCCATGACAATGAAGGCACTGCCTGACCCAACACAACACACAGCAATATAGTAAAATCAGAGAGAGGTGACACTATTATTCACATAAGCAAATGAAGCAAGCTAGCTCAGAAGACATGACTGGGTTAAAAGAAAAAAAAAAGTGATTATTTAAATGACTGGGATCTGACCATGAAAACCAATAATATATGCACAAAAGCTGTCATGAAAATTGTCAGATAATGAATGTCATTGATCTAGCATAGAGTAAAATCTGAACAATTCAAACAAATATCAAGACATTGCAAGGATATTAATAGAAACTAAAAGAATTGTGGAGGAAGAAGAGGAAAGATGTACTCATCACCAATGTTGTGCTTAGAACAATCAAGAAAGAGCTTTTGCAAAAGCTTGAAATGCCTGGAAATTTGAAGAACAGGAACCAACTAGATGACTTGCATCACTAAAATTAGAATACTGAAAAGATTGATAGAATAAAAGGGAAAAAAACCTGCTGTCACTTGATCCTGATTGAAAATCATGGCTAGTGTTGGGGGAATTCAATCAGTATGACTAGTAGTAATAATAGATGGTGGTAAGAAAAGTGAGGTCTTATTAATGCATTAACACTTTCTAGGCCTATTTATTATCTTTGCAAATAAAAATTTTAAAAATTTAAAAAAAAAATTTTTTTGACTTCTTACCAGTTTCTTTAGATTTTGGGTCACATGTCAAAATGTCTGAACTCACCTGGGAAAAAGAAAAGATTAGAAACTAATTAATCAATAGCAACCAACTTTTTTTTAAAACATCAATTGTCAACCATAATTAAGTAAAGATATTATCATGAAAATAAAATAGATTTACAGTCAAAGTCCAAAAGAATTTTTTTTTGTTTGTTGAGAGAGGGTGCTCTTTGATTAATAATCTAAATTTCTTTCTTTCAGGTTTATTGTAATATGCATGAAAGATGCACAATCATTGCTTATTCTGAGTTAATACCTTCATGATGACACTTTGCAAATCATGAAATCCAATCTTTAAATACAAAATACCAATAAGCAATCTTCAGAGCTGTGTGCTAATGTAAGCAAAACTTAATGTGCACCTTTAGTAGTGTAATGATTAATGAACAAGACAAGCAAAACAATTGAGAGTTCCAAATTTCTAGCCTTGTGCCAAATTAAGCCAAGCTTAGTAAATGACAACTTACCGTTTATTCAAATTACATTCAAGAAAAAGAATCTATGCATTATTTTAACATCAGAGAGACACTTTAAAGTATATTAACATATCTGATGGTAAGACTCACCTTTTTCTCTGAGGATCATAATTTCATGAATTTTTTTTTTTAATATAAACCTGTTTTGAATTTGGTTAAACAGGGTATATGAATAATTTTTTCCCTTACATAAAGTGGGGCCCCCCAAAACGTTAATTCTTTTCTTTTCTTTTTTTTTTGCCACAGATCTTTATCCACAAGTGTATCTAGAAATGAGTGTATGTTTTGATTGAATTGTTGAAGACCAAATTTTAAAAGAATAAATGTGTCTACCTAAAGGACTAAGAGCAGCAACCATTGATTTTTTTTTTTTAATTCTATGAATTATTTCATGACCTGAAAATAAAGAGTCAACTTATGCACGGATATGTTTTAAGTAATTGCACTAATTATAAACTTGCTCAGGATTAACTCCCAGTTAGAAGCATATTCTATTGAAGGTCATAGATACGCACACACCTTAATTTCTAAGTCTGGTTCATCCTAAATAGAAAACTCCATTTTAAAATGAGAAAAACCCACTCAATGTGCAAGAGATACCAAAGATTAAAAGAAAAATCTTTTCAAGGGAGTTCAGCATGGAAAGGGTTGACAATGCGTACATCCTCTACTCTGCCAAAAAATCTCCATGATGAAAAGATCTATTGTAAAGTTTAGCAAAAGTAGAGTGCCTTGAATAATCTAATGGTTAACTAGTTAGATTCTCACTGGGTGCTCCATATTTCTGACCTTGTGCAAAGCTTACTTAGTAATCGACAACTTTAAACAAAATCAAGAAAAAGTTGTTAAAAAGATGAAAGTCCCAATTCACAAATGACAGCTTGGGGGGGGGTTGATTAATTGTGGGTAGGATTTGATTAACAGCATTATAAGGTAAGGATCAAGGGTAAAAAATAATTTTTAAAGCTCTCTTACAGTTGTAAAATTCAAAATAGATAAAATAACAATGAGAGAGACAAAAAGAGAGAAACTTAGCGTTCTTAAATAAGACTCCAGTGTTCATTACATAATATTCCTAAAGGAACCTGTCTCTAATTGAAATGCCTTCTTTGTACATAAGGAAAATATTTTTATTAAAAGGATTGTATATAAATTTTACTTTTTTCTTCTTGCAATCAAGCTTTACTATTCCTCCTACCACTGAATGTTTGGAGAGCGTCAGTTTGTTTTCTAACCATCCACCCACCACATTTCCCCGAGGACACAGACAAGATTTTTTTTTTTTTTTGAAATCTCAGCACCCAACGCCGCTTCCTTTTTTTACCCCTCACTCTCTTTCATCAATGTTTGTTTCTTTCAATCCTTGAGTTAAGCTACAGATGACGTTGCAAGGAGATCAAACTCTATGCTATATATATATATATATGGGTTCCTTCGCTGTTCACTCAAATGCCCTACTTTCTCCTCCCAACTTTTACGCGCCTTCTTTACAAAAAAGAAAAAGTAAATGAAGGAACATTAGATACCATTGAAACGTTAATCAAGAACATGTAGTTACCTGGTTATCGTGAGTTCAATCTCGGGGTCGAGCAGTAAAGTTCATATACTCTGGTTCAGTAGAACGAGTAGAAGAAGCAGTGTTACAAGAATTAATAATTAAAACTGGATATACTCTATTACGGACAGGAAAATAGAGTAAAAAAGTTGGCGACCTTAGTCGAGAGTGACCCGAAGGCTCCATTCTCAATAGCTACTACACCGAAGTGTAGGGGAGGGCGCTATTCCATTTCCTAGATTGCTCCACATTACCTTTGATCCTTACCTTATAATACAAGGCAGCATCAAGTACTATTTTTTGAGTTTTTGGTATGACTCGACCTGGGATTGAAACCCGATCTCCTGAACCATTGATGAACACTACTCATTTGGCTAATGGCCCAAACAGTAAAATACCCAGGGTTATTAAATACAACAGGCATATGAAGGTCAAGAGGTATGATAATTGAAACATGATAGTTCAATGAAGACTACTCACCTTCACGAGTGAGTGAGTTCGAGTCTCATTGGGTGCTGATTCATAAGGCCTTGTGCTACATCTACGCAAAAAGCATAGTAAATCACTACTATCACTGTAACCCTGCCACTTCTGATGAGACAGAGTGTATAAAATCAGCGGTGAACACACCAAGAATAGTTCATTGCAACCTTTTCAGTAAAACAATGTTATCTACTAAAAGATTGTACATATAACAATAACGAAGAGGAAAACACCAGTTGGAATAAATCAGTTTATAACAATAATTTTCCATCCAAAGAAATTCAGAAAGAAAAAAAATTATACATGAAATGACCCTTTGTTAGCAGTTAAGATGATGTAATTTTTTATGTTGTTAATATTTTCATAAAACTATAAAATCTAAAGTAAATAAATAAATAAATAAAAATGACTTGCCACCGTTCCCTCTTGGTTACAAGAAACAAGTAAATTTATAATTAAAGTATGGTTAAATGATACACTTTGACACCTGCAGCAATAGGCAGTTAGAAATGGGCAATATACTGATTGCGTGTAAAATCTAATGGTGAGATGATTAAATACATTCTCGGATACCCCCACTATTATAGCCTTTTGTCAGACTAAGCTACACTAAGTAAATAACAATGATACGTACACTATTTTTTCTTTCTTTGTTGGGGTGTTGTTTTTTTTAAGTGTTAACTTTTAGCTATTACTAAAAGATTTTTTAATGCTTTTGCCTACAAGTTTACCGACAAAAGAAAAAGCAGGGTTACAAGTGAATATTTTATTAAACACAGTTGCTAAGGTTTTAAAACTGAGTAAAAACACCGACTGACAATAGATAAGAACAAAATTTATAGCCAACCTACAAAGAATCATGCACATCCAGTCAAATCTAACATTAGTGAAAGAATTTTATTATCACATGAATGCAATAGGATCACACGGTATAGGGTCATATTAATCATGTATGATAAACTAGTCTTTCAGTAGTAACTGTACAATTAAAATACTAATGACCAAAACGTGTTTTTTTTTCTTCTTTTACTCATGGTTAACAAGCTGGATTAACAAACCATTATTAGTGAATTCGTTTCTCACTGAGTACTCCATAGTTCCAGCCTTGTGCCACATCTAAACTAAGGTTAGTAAATTGCTAAATACCAAAAAGAAAAAAATGAACTCATAAAATAATAAAGTTCCATTCAGTCTTTTTACATAAAATTCTGATTCAATCTCTATGTGCACAGTGTTATATATATAAGTAAATGTATCCATTCTTTAATGAAAAATTATGTCTATCTTAGAATTCATCAATCCTCCAAAAACAGAATTTCTTGAATATAAAAACATGCATGGCGTTTATAAGTTTACACTTAAAGTGATACTTGAGGAAAATCCAATTTTCTACAGCAGGACTGTTTTGAGACAAGATAACCAAAAAACAAAAACCAACCAAGAAAAAAAAAATTGTCAGTCGATTCCGACTAGGTACCTTCACTGTGGTAGCTTTGTGCAAGTCTAAACTAAGCTGTTAGAGTTTCATATCAAATCCGGTTATGTCACATTTTTTTTCAGCTACGAGTGAGTAACAAATTGTGCAATTTTCAGTGTTACAACAGTAAACGTTTACTACCAAACTTCACAAACCATTTTCATAAGTAAAAATAACTAAATAAAAATACATTTCACTATCCTAAATTCAAAATCCATTTTTCATTGATCAAGGAAGCAGGTAAAAGAAAGCAAAAAAAAAAGAGAGAGAGGCATAAAAAGAAATAGAATTCAAAGACGACAAAAAGGAGCCAAACAAGTCAAGGGTAAAACATTTGATTCCACAATAACCACACACAGACACGAATAAGTTTTGATAAAAGAGACCGATTTATATTGGACCGCCCACTACACTTGAGTGAATCTTTATTTCAGTAGGATTTTCTTTGAACTCTCAACAGGCTCTTCTTATAGTCCCACCCCGCTCACTACCTTTTTTGTGAAAACGGCCTTCTGCTTCAATAAATGACAACTTTCAAAGAACCATGAGTTATTTCTCACAGGTGCTTGTGGCTGAAATGACATCGAATACAACCACCAAAGACCTTTTATTTAAAACTGACAGGTTAAAAAAAAAAAAATAATCAAAAAACTGTTAAACCAGTCGTAAAAGCTTTGTGACGGTTTGAGTCAATATATTAACTTGGAATAATGAAAATTAAGAGAAAAACAGTTGATAATGACCACAAATAACACTAAGAGACATTTTTCGTATTTTCTATTCCCATTTACCTAAGCATATTAAATCAGTTGCTGGCTACCTTTTACTTGATTTATTGTTTCTAAATGAGTGTTTCTTTAAGTGAAGGAAAATCAAGGTTTATCCAAATTTTACTATATGCCAAAATTGAGAAATATAGAAACATGAATTAATCATCCCACATATTTTAAGATGTATCACTATTGTTATTGTTTTCTTTATATTTACAGGTCAGAAAGATAAGTTTGCATCTAACAGTCCTTAAAGATCTAAAGTATTTAATTGAAAAGCTAATTTTTCTACCAAAGCACATTCATAGATCACCAAAATTCTATGAAGTATATCAACAGAAACACTATGTCAAATACAATAAAGATAAGAATAGTCAGCCAAAAAATGTTGTCAAATGATAAAAATTGTCTAATCTCAGGGTATAGAAAGATAAAGAGAATATTTACAGGAGTCATTATTTTAGGAACCAAAAAATCTATCAAAAAAAAAAAAAATATATATATATATGTCCCCAAAATTAAATAGTTTGATTAATAATCTTTTTTTAATGCAGAAGAGTTGATGTTGCAATGTAAGTAAATAACATTTTATAGTCAAATGATACATTGTGTTTAGTATTCAGAATATATAACCTGTGTGTGTGTGGTTAACATGCTAATTGAACAGATCATAACTGAGTTAGTTTTGGTACCTCTACACATAACCCTCATGCCATACTAAGCTAAGCTTAGTAAATAATATGCATAAACATTTTAAACCCACCCTGTATATAAGTACTAAGTAGAATCCCTAAATTCCTAACCTGCAAGTCATGTATTCATATAATACATTGATTAAAAGGTCTATATGAGGAGGAAACAACCCTTTTATTCCCAAGCCTGCTTTTAATGACTCCATCACGGATATTGCTAGCCATAAAAAATCTATTTAATAATAGCACTGAATGATGCAAAACTGAGGGAAATCTGGCTTGAAATGTTGGTAATATGGCAAAGTAATGGCTATATCTAGGCCTGTGAAGCATGACCCAAACCTCTCTTAACTGTCCATTTGGGATGTTAATTGAATTTTTCAAACACAAAACCAAGTCCATTTAGCCTCAGGATGTTCAACAAATAAATATAAATAAATAATAAAATATATAAATACATAAAAATGAAACAAGGTAGTTGCGCAGTTGTGATAATGGTAGTGGTGGTATAGTTGTGATGTTGATTGTGATAATCATGGTGTCACTGTTTGGATAATTGTTATGTTCATAATACTCCAGTGGTGTGATGGTCAGAGAAATGGTAGTAAAAGATATGGCACTGCTGCAATTATGATAATGGCTGAAAAGGTGAAAATGTTATTGGTAATGACAATAACTAGAAAAATACATTCAAGATTATAAATATAGTAGTTATTGTCCTGTGTTTTCATGTCAAGACCAACAAAGAACATTTTCTTTAAAATGATTAAAAAAAGAAAAAACTGGAACAAAAAAAAAAAAAAACAAAAAAAAAAAAATTGAATAAATAAAATTTTAAAAATTGGTGAAAGATGAACATTAGATTTAAACCTAACTTCACAGAATACTTTATCAGTAAAAAAAATTTAGATGAGTTAAAATGATAAACAAGCTTTACAAATTTAAATAAAGCCTTTACAGAAAGCAATGATCTTAAGAACAGAGCTTCAGAAGAAAACTTTGTATTTGGATATCTGCTGTAGAGCCATGGTTATCCAGCTCATCTGAAATCAATGCACTAGTGTAATGAATTTTATCTTCAATAGGTTTTCCACAGCTATGGCCTTGCACCATACTAAGCTAAGCCCAAGTTGTCTTTCTCAGTGTTAGAGGCTACTATTTAAACCTAGGTAAAAAGCCAATGTTTCAAATGGTGGCTGCCTTGTCAGCAGGGCTTAGAATATGATGACTGTATCTTATACAAAAGAAGTAAGACCCTCACCCCAAAAAAGGGTGTTCTGGGTATGACACTAAATTGCATCTGAGGTTCCAGTTCTGGATATTTGGGGAGTGTGGAATACCTTTCATTGCTAGTACTCTCAGATTCATTCTGACCCAGAGTAGTAGTACTTGTTAGGGTCCTATCTATAGATCAAATAAATCTGTTCAACAATTATTTATATTTGAAAGGACTGTGTGCAAAAAAATAAAAATAAAAAAATAAAAAATAACTACACAAAAATATTAATATGAATGTACAATGAATGCGATTCCCTAACCTCTAGGCATAAAATAACACTAGACAGACATGCCATTAAAGTCAATCAATCAAATGGTAGTTTTTCAATGTAACAGCTCATCACTTTTTAGAAAATTGGTGCAACATAATCTTCCTACCCATCATTAGACTGTGTAGTGCTAAGAATAAATAATAAACCGAATTTCTATAAATAGTAAACTCAACAAAACTTACTAATAAAATCCATCTTCCTTGAACTGTCTCAAACTGAGGTAAAGTGTTATTATTCAATAAATTATTCAGGCTTGCATTCTCACCTTTGTTGATTTAATCACTACATTTCAACCAATTAGCTATTTAGTTTTCCAAGACTCATTTTCAAATTAGTGTTTTTTTTTTTTTTTAGAGGAATCATTACTCCAAGACTTATTCAGACCCTCCTTCCTTCCTTTTTCCATCAAAATGTTTTAGCTGGCCTTCCAAACATATATTTTTCATCTGGCAAGATTCTATCTCTCAGATTTTAGTTCAGAATGTCGAAGATTCCTGCAGACAGAAGCAAAGATAAGAAACGAAAGTTTCAGCCAATATTTATCAAATTACATGATCCTTATCCACTGAAAAGGAAGAGGAGATAGTGGGGGTGAATCGAAGATAACTTGATATGACACAGGAAGGTCAAAGAACCAACAGGGTGAAATATCATGATGAAAAAAATGGGAGACACAAGTGCACCTAATTCAGAGAATAAAAGTCAAAGCACTAATAAGTAAAAGCAAGTTGAATTATTATTGACTACTTTATTTTAAAATGAAGTGTGGTGGAATCTTCAAAACAATATGTAAACTGATCAGAAAAAGAATACCTCTCCCTTTCACTTGTTCCAGCTGTACCAATGTATTTTCTTTATAATTATAAATTCTTGATTGCCACAGTAACAATGGAACATAATGATAGCTATCCAATGTATATTTGATGCAAATAATATAATTGAAGACAAAGAAATGCCATTATATAAATCAATTGTATTACTTTTTATCCTTTGCTTATTGTATTTATTTTATAATTAGCATATCCTTAAACTTCCAGGGTATTTTTTAAGGAATGTTATATTTAATTCTATTTAGTTATTTATCAGAACTTATGGTTTTAGAAGATAAAATTCAAGATTTGAAAAAGTATCTGCTTCTCCAACAACAAAGAATAGATACTCGATTGTTTTTAATTGGTTATTAGGGACACCCATCAGAATAGATCTTACAATTCTAACTAATGATGCATTCACTAACTTTTTTTTTTAATTACTCAAATCTTGCCTAATTCATTTCACTTTGAGACAGGCATGAACCAAAATTAATGTTTGTCTCATCACCAGTCATTAGAAAAATGGAATGCAACATAAGTGAAGACAATCCCTTGCTATAAATCAAATGTTAAATCCCAAACAATATTGAATGCTGTACTAAAATAGATCAAAAAAGTAAATACAATTCTCCCCTAAATCACAATCAGCTGTCATTTGTTAATAGAGCTGATATTATGGCATTAAATAAAGCCATGTTATTGTAGATTAAATATTGTTGTTTAAAAAAGACCCTGACTCACAAATATGATATGATCTAAATGATAGAAGACAACTGTTACAATCAAGATATGATAAGTGGTGGAACTGTCATAAAGAATGAGGTTTCATTTCTTTCTTGTCATCCACAAGGGAAATTTGACACAATTTGGCCAAAGAATAACACTGACAACAAAATTATAGTTGATTGATATAAGCCAAAATCCATAACCTTTAAACAGTAGACATTTTAAACCTCAGAAATCAAATATATGTAATAAAAATACAGTTTAGTTTAATTTTAATCAATCTCACCTGACCCTTACCGGATGTCGTCTGTAGCTGTACAGGAAAGGAAAATTGCACAAGACCCTATGTATATATTTTTTTCTTTATCAAAGAAATGGAAGGGCTGTTGCAGTTCCAATTCTCTCAGCCTTCAAGATTTTTTCTTTTTCGGTGATCTGTGATGTCAAAATCAGTGGCCTTTTAGCCTGCAGAAATTGCCAGAAAGTAGAGTCTACCACTAATCTACCAAAGTCTAGAAGACAGAAGACTGGTTTAGAATCAGTCTTCTGTCTTCCAGACTGGTGCCAAGGTTCGGTTTGGCATGCTATTTATTCATAATATGGCATAATGGTTATAGTCACAGAAAATGAACTCGGCAAGATAAGTTTAAATTCTGGATAAAGCTGTTTGCATTTCACTTCACACTAATGCCCTTAGAAAAAGCATAAATCTATAGGTAAATAGCAGGACAGACTAGGCTCTTTAGACTTGCTAATGCAACTAATCTAGGAGAAAGAAAATGCTGAATTTAAATCTTGAGCAAGGCAATGGGAAAATAGCTCAATATTTTCTTCCAAGGGAGGTCTCTTTGAAAAAGATCAACAAGAATCCAACATGAACCAACAGAATTTGGTTTTACCTGGGGGTGATAAGAGAGAAGTAAGTGGATTAAGGTTTTTCCCAAGCCTATCAATACAAAGAAAAAGCAAGAAGCCTTAGCTGATACTTGAATTCTATTCACCAATTTAATTTTTTTTTTATTGATAACCATTTTACCTCTCCATACCTCCTTATGTCATCAGTAATCATGATATTATTGACATTCATAATGATATAACTGATATAAGTAATTATTACAGTAACAATAGAAATAATAATCAGGAAGAAGTGGATAATGATACAAATAACGTTGATAAGAGGAAGAGAATAATAATTCTAATAATTAAATTGATATTTACATATTTAAAAAAATATTAATTTTTGATTTGAGCAATAATAAAGAATAGGGAGACAGTGATAATAACGATGATAAGGAAGTTTAAGAAGCCAAAAACTGTAATAATTATTATTTTCTGGGCACATGAACAGCCTTATGAAAAGGTTGGTAGAAAATCTAAAGTTAAAAAAAGTGTGTATCTCAAACTCACCCAGATGACAGAATTACTAAAATCAGGGAAATACTAAGGAGAGTGCTGCAATATTGGTTTAATTTGGTATCTTTGTTTAATAACATATCAACCTTTGATGGTTATTTGATACAAAAGTCATCCTTATTGAAGAACAGTATTGGTACAATTTAACCCATAGCAAGAAGAATAGGGGAGTTCATACCTTTCCCCAAGGTTATTAATCTGAAAGTGAACATAAGTACAATTGGAGTTTGAACTTGCTTACTACAATTTTGAAGTCTAGTACATTAGCCACTACGCCACAGGAACTCCCCCACTATGATAAAAATACCAAAATACAATGTATATGTTTTTTATAGAGACAGAGGACAATGATGTCACCTGCCTGTGCTGTGAAGTTTATACTAACAGCTTAAGCTCAGCTGTAGCAGTATAACAAGTCTCACTTTAGTTGATACAAATGTGCTGGGTTCACCTGAGCCATGGTGATTTATATCGCCTTAATTTCTCACCCTATCCCATAAGAGGAGGGAACAAATGTTTAAGAAGGGACTCAAATCTACCCTACAAGTATTTATACACAGAGGAACAAGTACAGGCTAATAAATCATTACAAGGGCAAAGAGAAAAGGGGGGACTTTGAGAGGTGGGGGGCACAGGACTGTTTAAAAAATGGGAATATTTGCATACCTGCTCTGAATATATGACAGGACACTGTCAAGGTTGACAATAGGGTAGACAGCATCCTTTTCTCCACACACACACTTTTTACTATACTGCTGCATGGACAGGGTTATGAAAGAGTGGATTTTGCATGTGCTCACGCTCATATTTTCTTTTCAGTCAATTACTGTGACATGCTAGTGATAAGATCCTTTTGTAAAATACTTAGAGACTGGACAGAATACAAGAATAAATGACTTCAAGCCTTTCCCCCCAAAACATTGCTGCCTCAACTAGAAATCAGATTGAAGATTCTATTTTCTATGCCAATAGCTATCATACAATCCTATATCATCAATTGAAATTACTTCATTGCAAAAAAATTGATTTTTTTTTCTCCATTTGATAGTACTAATACATAAAATTGGTTTAAAAATAAAAATTCTGATTTTAAAATCATTTCTATTCCTGTTACATTTAGAATAAGTTACATTTTCCGTATGGTTCATGCTCTCTATCCCCACCTCCCTATCAATCCTGGGAACAATATTATTAAAGTAACTGGTAATAGAAGAGATTTAGTTTGGTTTCTTTTTTGAATAGCATATCAACCTTCATGGGTTATTTAATGCCAAAGCCATCCTTGTAGAAGTATAGCTAGGAGGATAAGGGGGTTCATATCTTTCCCCAAGAGTATTAGTCCAAAAGTGAGCATAACAATGCAAATGGAGTTGGAATTCACTCACTTTGAAGCCACAATCCAGCATTTTAGTTATGCCACAAGGACTCCTCACAATAGGAGAGATATAGGAACAGTTTAATTCATGCCTTTCTTACGAAGTGACATCATAACCAATATCAATTATCAACTGCATCAATCAACACATGAATAACAGATAAATCAATAATAATGAAATAATATAGTTCTCTATGCCATTTCTTTTAGTTTTAAAAACAAATGATTTATTACTTTTAAAGAATCCTTGTAAACAGGTCAGGTAGCAACTGCCATCTTTAATTGTGTGAAGCAATATTTGAAGGCTGTCAAATTCCAGGATGACCATCAATTTGCAGCATTTTATTGCACAGTCATTCAACTGATCAAATTTCATCTGGCTCTGAATAGCCCTAAATTGAAACAGTAAACAGCATGAACAGGTTTGCTCCTGGTGATTTTATTGAATTCCAAGCTTGTTACACAACACTAAACCTTTGCGTGAAAATCACAAGGAAGCTGACATTGTTGACTTAATCAATCAATACTGGTACCTGAGAAACGATGGTTGAAGAGGACACTAAAAGGGGAAAGAGATTTCTTCATTTAAAAACAACAAAGATTTAACATTTACAGCCTGAAGCTAGTTAGGGACTATTACTATTCTAAACAGCTATGGATTGCTTTTTATATTTAACTCTTATTTACCCCAATTTCATACACAAAATAATTCATGCAACTGCCAGATTTGATTTTTAAATTCATTTCTCACTCTTTATCTTTCACAAATGAAATTTTCTTTTCAGCTTAATTTCAACTTTGCTAGATCACAAAAAAGATAAGCATAAATGAGTCAGCTCAATACTTAGATGACAATTTAGAAACAGCAGGTACTTTAGTCAATTTGAGATCTGTGTGCCAAATTATGTAATTGTTTAATCTATAATAATTATTTAATCTATACTCTCACTTAAAGATATAGCTCTAAAATAAGAATGGGTTAACAGTTTTATCTTTGTATTTTAAAATTTGAGTTAAGGAAATCTAATTCTGATACAATAGGCAACAAACCTGTCAATGAAAGAATATTTAAAATTTAGACGGAACATAAACATTTTATTAAATGTGAACATGAAAAAATATAACAACCAGGAGAGGCAGAAGTAACAAGATAGTCAATAACAGCATAATAGAAACTTATACAAAACAGTGATTTATATCATGCAATATTATTGATTAGGTTTAGTTTGTTTAATGGCATATAAAACTTTCTGCCTTATTTAATGCCAAAGCCATCCTTATAGAAGAACAGTAGTGGTACTATTTAACTCAAAGCTGGAGGGATAAGGATGTTCATACCTTTCATAGAGCAATATTATTGAGTACCCTATTACATATACTACACCTTGTATTGAAATTAAATTATTCAATTGCTAATAATTTTTAAATTTGTAGTAAATGTTTGCAAAAAAATGGACAGCACTAAAATTTCAAGGATGCAACAGAAATATGAAGATCAGACAATACATCATTTAAAATAGTGTTTAAAAAAACAAAAAAATACACAAACACACACAATGAAAGTTAATAACGTTTAAATAATCATGTTCCAATTCTATCTCGTGAATAATATCTTAATTCCTGATTATTAACAATCTTCCTTCCTCATACATATCCAGTCAGTAATTTGCATCAATTCTTAATTTTCAATACACAAAATGTACAAATATAAAATAAGTTCTGAAACTTTCTAAAAACAAATTTCAGGTCAATAAAAAAAAAAAAAAAAAAAAATGAAAAATTCAATTCCACTTCTAAGGACTAAGGTTACTATGGTGATTTTCATTCATATTGTAGTAAATAACCTTCACCTTTTTGCACCAAGATCAATTGCTACTACGAATTCTCCTGTGAAGACAAACTGAACACTTTCTTTCCTCTAAGCATCATTTTCAAGTTAATATTTTGTATAAATTTTCAAGTAAAATATAGCTAAGTGACAAAAAAAAAAAAAGGAAAAATATTATCATTATTATGATATACTAATATTATCATCATCATTATTTTTTCTGTTACTCCTTGCAAGTTTTTCCCACTAGCTTTAGCTGATGGTCTTTCACTAGAGTCTGAGTAACAGGAAAGTCACTAGAGTCCAAGTAAATCACCAAGACTCTTCTCAGTATTCTGATTGATCTCAACAATGCTATAGATTGGGTGGTCTCAATTAACTTTCAAATTTCCAAAAAGCCTTTGGGGACTGTTTCAAACATGCCAATTACAATTGGTATCACCGTCACCTTCACAGCTTTTTTAAAAGTTCTCAGGCAAGGTCTAAGTACTTGTCTCTCTCACTCTTCGTTTTCTTTGATTTTCACAGTGGTCTGCCAGGATGGCTAAGTCTACTATGCAGCAATTTTTTTTTTTTTTTTTTTTAATAAAATTATCGCTAGATCTGTTCTTCTGGCCAGGATTAGATGATCCATTTCTATCTCAAAATCCCAGAGAATTCTGTGCATCTCATTCTCCAGGGCAGATTCTTGCTTATACTTGTACCATTTGGTAGTGTGGTCAAATTTCAATTTTGTGCACAAATCCTAGTGGATCACTTTCCCCACCCAAGTAGTGTCTAGTCTAATACTCTTTTGTGCTAGTTTGCTGCATTCGCTTACACAATTAATTATTTTGTCCATCACCACATAACCTACACTTGCTATTCTATAGTGTATTATCTCTTTTCACTTTAACATAATTGGTCCTTATGGCTTTGTATTGTGCTGCAATTAGACAAGATTCAATTTCTCTCAAAGTTTCCCTTTCTTAGCCATGTCCAGGTTTTCTTGAGTGAGATTTTGCTTATTATTATCATTATTATATCTGTTCACACAATGTACCAAGTTTAATATATCTGAATATCTACTGTGTCACTATATTGAATATATAAAACTAGTTTTTAAAGAATTACTTAATAGCAAGCCTTCTCTTTCTCTTACAATATATGCTTAATTTAACAGTTATCATCAGATGAAATGGATTGGCAACTTGAGTTTAAATCCCAGAGGAAGCTGTTTGCCTTTCACTCCATGCTCTTGGGAAAAGTATGAATCTATGTTCTCCTCCTAACTATGGGAAAATAGTAGAGTAGACTGGGTTCTTTAGCCTTGGTTAAGCAACAAGTCTAGGAGAAAGAAAACTGAATCCAAACCAGCTTTAGTCACTTAAAAATAGATTGTGTCACATCCTGCCTGTAGCAGAGGAGTTGGGTAAATATATTACATACAATAAAACCCAGCTTTATCTGGCCCAGAGTTGTGTATGTGTGTGATGTGGAAGCAACAATAACTGAGCACTTGTATTAACAACAGCCTACAAGATAAGCTTGCTAATCATCAATCCACTGCCAGGTGTCAAATATTTCATCTTTGTTATCAAATAATTCCAAAAGAGAATCATTTTTACAAGATATATTTCTTTGCATATTCCTATGTATTAATTGAGTTCCCAGAGTCAGAGGCTTGCCAGATCAAAGAGGATGTAAACTGAAATTTCATTTCAGAATGAAAGTTACACAGCCTAAATGACAAAATTCCATTCTAAGCCCATTCAACTCTAGATAAAAAAAGAATCTCATGCTATAATTTCCAAGGAGGTGAGTAATTCAGTCAGTAAAATTAAATTAAGATTCAATATTATAGAAACACAAAGACTGTCTACCCAATAGCTTATATATAAAAGACTGCTGACCATGATAGGCTGATATAGTTTTAGAGAGGGAATAAAGGCACAACTTGCAAGGAAATTACTCAGGGAAAATCTTGTTTGCACTAAATAATTGTAAAATGCAATTGTCTATTCAGTTATACTAGGCCTATACAGCAGAGAAAATTATTTTGCTTAAATTGATCTTACGTGTTTGAAATGAAAAAAGCTGAATATGTTTTTGTAGTGTGGACATTTTATCAGTAAGAGAAATGTCAGAAGTCATATGAAATATACAAACAATTCTATCTCTGTATGTTCCCTCATTTTATTTACAGGAAGAAAGGTATGTGTGTATATATATATATATATATATATATATATATATATATGATCTTTGTAAAAATAAATTTTGTGTATCTAAAGTTGACCTTTCACATGCACACATGTATCTAAGTATAGCAGAATGAGAGACATAAAAAATACACTGTGTGTGTGTGTGTGTGTGTGTGTGTGTGTGTGTGTGTGTGTGTGTGTGTGTGTGTGTGTGTGTAAGAGCGAGTACTTGTATATGTGCAAAGCCTGTTTTCAATATCATTCTAAATAAATGAAAAAAATTAATTCTGTTTTTGTTGTTAGGAGTGTTTACTTACATCTACATAAAAAAAAAAATTGAATTACTTTTAATATTGATATGAATTTAAAAAAAAAATTTTTTTTATCAAATTAAAAATTTTGTTCATTGATTCTAACATTAAAAATTGGTGAAAATAAGCAACATTTGCAGCATATGCTTTTTTTTTTTTTTTAATTTTAAGAAAGTTAAAAATACAACTTAAATGCATAAAAAACTTGTGCAATTTACAGAGACAGAAAGGTAAGTGATTAAACATGGCAAAAGTTATTTACAGACTTTAATGTTGGAAATTTTTCAATGAAAGATGCTATATTTTCAGGTAAGATAATTGAAGTTGATGGTAAAAAAGATAGTGTTACAACTATACAAGTGTAGCAGGATTACCTGTTTAGAAAATCAGCATTTATAATGTTGGCAGTAAGATTCTTGTAGTATTACTATGATGATTATGCTAATTGCCTGTTCAAACATGAGTGAAAGTCTGGTGATTGTCAATGAAAAATAAATGTCAAGACCCTTCACTATACTCAGAGAATCTAAAACTGCTAATGGTGTAGAAAGGTTCAATCCTTTCTCAAATGTCCATTTCTTTCAATTTCACCTCTACTGTCATTATCAGACTAAATATCCTCAAATATTCAGCACCTTCCTCAGTATTTTTGATGAATCACCATTTCATCCATAAATCATAGATAATATTAAATGAATACCGATTGTCAACAGTACTATTTTCCAGAGTTTCTTTCATCCTATATGTCTAAAGATTATTTATACAAAATGAGGAGCTCAATTCATTTTCATTGAGAGAGAATGATTTTATATAAGTTTGTTTGCAAGCCAAAGAAATTATTAATAAAAATGTTCATTACATATAAAGAAAGATCAAAGTCCATATCAAGCAACATAAATAATCATTTCCTTCAATGCATCTCCTATTAATCAATATAATCAATTGTGCATATATGTCTCAAGTGATAGATGTCATAACTCATCTAGTTAAGATCTTGGTTCATTAAGCAACAAGATATTTCAATGAACCCTTTATAAATAAGGTTAATTTCACCTTGAAAACTGACATATTGATCAATTTTCTACTCATTAGATATAACTTTTTTCTTTTTGTTTGTAAAACACTATTCTATGAAAGATGCTAGGTTACTGCGTTTTATTAAACTTTAGGAGCACATTAATTAAAATTAGTCATCAATTATACTTCATACTAAATATGACATCTCTAAGAATCAAGAATTTACAGTAAAAAGCTAGTTTCATAGTTTCTTAATTTTTCCAATTTAAATTTTGTACGAAGAAAATATTTCTAGAAGTAAATGAAATCAAATCTTATATTCAGAGTTAATAATCAATACCTTAATCACATGACCATCAGGGAACCTCATCATTCTAGGGTAATGATTTGTTTGGTTGAGCTTTACTGCATATCTTTCCTTGTGGGTTATTTGATGCTAAAATTTGTTTAAACAGACACACACACACACACACACATATATATATGATTCGCAAGTGAATAGTTTGTAGATAAGATTTTTCAATGAGCCATTTATTAAGTATTCTTATCTAATTTAATACTAATCTTTTGTTTGTATACAGTTAGACAGTTTCAAATATTTCTAACACTAATAATTTTATCATTTGCTTGCACACAGTTAAATGGTTTCAAGTATTGCTATCTAATACTAATAATTACATTTAATATTAATCAATTGTTTGCACACAGTTTTAAGGCTTCAAATATAGTGAATGTTAGTATAGTTCGATGGGACCCTAACGGGTACTCTGGGTCAGAGCAGATCTGGGAGTAATGATGATGAAGAGGTACTCCACATTCCTCAAAGCTCCAGGACTGAAATATCGCCATCAGATGGTTTAGTATAATATCTAAGACACTTGTTGAAGTCAGGGTGGAGGGTCTTACCTCTGCAACAGTATAGTCAGCATATTCTCCAACTCTAGCCAACAGGGCGAGGTAATAATTTGCAAAATTATCTTGCAACTCACTATGAGTAGAGAGTTCAATCTTTATTGAGTGCCCATATTTATACCAAAACTAAGCTAACCAAACATAAGATTATCAAGATGATAAATATAAGAATAAATATGACTAAGCCAATAAATGAGCATTTATGACAGACATAAAACTTAATAAATCTATTTAGAATCAAACAAATTTCATAAATTAAGAACTAGTATCTATATAGTTTTAAGCACTTTGGTATAAAAATTCACATCAAACAAAATGAAGGCAAATTTAGTGAAGGTGCAGCCTATTTAGGAATAGGATTGTTTATTTTTGCCTGAATTGTTGAATAAGGAATATATTAATCTACTTCAACTCGTATCCTCAGTTATAATCATATTTTGACTAGTGTATTCTCTAGCTCAAATAATAAGAATGATTAAATGTCAAAAATTTACCATGTTCTGGTATATAAAAAATAATGCATTTAACTTTACTGAACACATTCTATTGCTGCCAAAATTCTAAGACTGATTACATTTGTTACTCTGACATAAAAATATATTTGAAACAAAAAACTTGAAAATAAAGACTTAAAATAATGTTATAATTCAACTCTTGAATAAATTTGCTTGTGTGTGTGTTATATTTATCATATCTAATATAAAAGTTATCAAAAATATCAAACTGCTTACCAGACATCATCTATAGAGGTAAGGAGAATTTTTCCAATATACACTATACTTGATGGCAATAAAATCTCCAACCAGTTTCATTTAATATTACAGTATAATAAAGTTAAATTTGGTACAAATATTAGTAGTTGAGGCTATGGCTAAATATTAGCCAATAAGATTTCTCAATTTTGCATACAAACTCCAAATGTTTTGTTTTAACTATTTTTGGTGGAGAGCAATATTATATCATCAAATACAATACATCATCTGTAGTACAACAATTCTCAATGTAAATCACACAACTTTAGAGACACAAAGTATACAAAAGACTTATACTGTAAACTCTTAATACGATTTTATTCAATATGGGTTTTTTTTTCATTAGTTTAGGCTTCGTTTTGATAATAATTTTAATGATGCACATTTAAAATTCAATGTAACAGCATTTTGTATACAAGTGCATTTTCTTGCAGCTCGATGATTTGTCTGCACATCAGCTGGACCCTAAAAATTATTTTAAAGGCATCTTCTAGAATGTTGATGCATTATGTCTAGAATAAGAATAGAAGGCCTTAAATCTTAAATTAAGTGTTAAGTAAATATATTTTTTTAGAATTTGAGCTGCAAGTCAGAATAAACCTTTAGCCATTAAAGTGGAAAAAAAATTTCATGTCTTTGGTATGCTGATGGATTCCCAAAGCAACAAAAAGTTTATTTAAATGGACAAGAACCATTAAGGAACAGCATTATGTCCTATTAAAAATGTTTATTTAACATAACACAAAGAAAATAGATTAATGAAAAATCAGTATAAATAAATGAGCACTACACCATACATTATTTTCAAAAACATAGGAATACAATAAATTGTGGTGTACACAGTAACATTATTATGTCTGTAAAAGAAATTCTTTTACCAGAACTAGGAGTTAACTTATAATCAAGTATAAAATGCAAACTTTTACAGCAGGGAAATAAACAAGAACAGCCTTGCTTATTATGCGCCACTTACAATAGATCCGATAAACAGCCACATATTTAACACACACACACACACACACACACATATATATATGAAAACTACACTGTGCATTGTTTACATCATCTGATGCACCATAATCAGTCAATTAGAATTAATCAACAGAAAACATTAGGTTGTTATTGTTTATAACTACAGCAGAATGAAAACTTGAATTTTGAGCTGAAAGTTTTAATTATGACTATAAGCCAGATTCCTTACTAAACATAGTATATAAGTGATAGTTGCAACCAAGGTAAATATGTTAAACATTGAATTTCTATACAAAGGCAATGCTCAACATGTGGTCTCCCACATCCTGGTTTATTATAGCTGACAATACTGTGATTTATTTTAAAATTTTGCCTCCTGCTTTCATAAAAGGTTATCACCAACCAATGAGAAAAGAGGGAAAGAAGAGAAAGTAGGGGGAAGGAGGAAGAGGACCCAATGCCAGGAAGTAATCTTTTAACACAATCAAGGGAACAGGAATTCGTGATTTGCTCTTGAAGAGACATTAATGAGAGAAGGGGTCAGCTAGTGAAGCAAAGAACAGGAAGTTCGGCTCAAATGAACACATTATTATTATCATCATTATTATCATCATCATCAACAATTTATTTTTGTATTACCATTAGTATATTTCCATATTAAGACCAAATGTTTAGCAGTCATTATTTGAGATCAAGTGGCAGTATGCCTCTTCATAAACATCATTCTTACTGACTATTGCACTGCTGTAATATGAAGTGTCAACTCATTCAGTAGTGTTTTTTGAAGATAATTCCAAGTGCTCTAATAGAGGCACAACTCTTGCTCTAATGTTCCACAACTTTTGTTCTTGAGAAGGTCTGGAATATATATATATATATATATATAACACACAGAGAAAAATATGGGTCATTCAATAAATAAGGTGAATTTTGCCAAAAGGGTTGGCAATAGAAAATACACTTGAAAATCAATAGTCATTAGTTCTTTCATGTCTCAGAACACTGACTGTTCCACCCAAAACTTTTTCTTTACCAGTGTATTTCCACCTCATAGACTGTTTTTCAACTCAGGCTCATAGTGGCAAGCCCACTTTTATTTTATTTGTAAAGATTTTTTGTTAAAACATGCTTCTCCATACATATCACAAATTCTTCTGTAAATTTGCACTTTTATCACTAAAAGTTTGATGAAAGCCTCGAACACTGATTTAGCACTATTTTGAATGGTCTTAAAGCAAATAATTTTGTGAGATTAAAATAATTTTTGCTATAAACCAATTCCAAACAATGCAGAGTTTACATTTATAGAAAAAATTTTGGGGAGGTGAATCCCCCCAAAAGTTCCCCATATTTTATTGAATGACCCTCATATCTAAGTGACTATTAAAAAAGAAAAATGAACACAAAAAATGTCTTCAAGATGAAGAGTTTGAGAGAAGTGTATACAAAAGATAGCAACCAACAATGAGAACATTCTCAACAGACATTCTCAGCAAAGTTACTAAAGCTATATGATTAAGTCATTTTTTTTTCTAACTTTAAATGTAATACTACCATTTAAGAACTGCCTACACCTAACACTTCTATTCTTTAACTATTGAATTAAAAATAAACCAATAGATCTGTCTCATGAGCACATATCTTTATGAAATATATTGTCACTGACATGCCCCAAGGGTGTGAATGAATGAGCACTTGGGCAAATCACTTTTATAACTACCTTACTTGCCTAAGCAGTAAGTGTAAAGTTGTTACTCTTTTAGACAGCTTTAACAGGGTCCAGTTACAGTGTGTACTGAAAGTGAAATGAAACAAAGATAACCTCACACTTCAAGAAATGATATGGAAAGAAATTTTTAAAAAATGCATCAGCACCAGGGAATACCCTGACCTCCTCATTTTCAGTACAACCGGAAATGCCGCCAGAGACAGATCCCTAATACCCAGAAAAATTCTACTTCAATGATTCTTATCTGAGAGAGAAAGAGAGGAATGAAGTTCTAAGACTTCTATTTTCATTAATACCTTCTATTATGACCTGATTTTTTTTGCCAAAAAATTCTAGTTATTTTTTATATAAGATCAGGGATTCTTAAACAGAAGTTCAGAGGAATCTTAGCCGGTGAGAGGAATTTCAGTCATATGTATGTCATAAGTATTATGATGAAAAAATTACTAGTTAACATGTCAAATGGAGAATAGATTGAGGAAACCTGGGATAACAAAGGAACAAATATGACTTGGAACTTTGAGAACGGAATTAGGTTTTTTCCCCTCTTTAACAACATTATAATCTGGACATTTAAAAATTTTCTTCTAAACTTTCTAGACTAAAACATATCTTCTACTCCATAAAAACAAAAGGAAAATATCAAATCCTAATCCAAAGCAAATACAGCCAGAAACTAAAAATGAATTGAAAATTTACTAAACTAAATAGAGAGAATGTTAGGACAGAGACAACATTGAACTTTGAAGTTAGTATTGTAAAATCAAATCTTAAGCACTAACTTAAAAATGAAATGCTATATATATGTGTATGTGTGTGAGTTTGATGTGGTACAGTTGTATTTTTGAAAAAAAAATTCTGTTCACAGAGAATAGCTGAAAAACAAAGAAAATGAAAGATTATTTCTCCAGAAAATAAAGTTCTTTTCAAATTGTAAGCATCATTTTGTTTGTTAATGTGTATCAATTATAAAAAGTAATATTTATTATCAACTTTACTTCTTTCTATGCAATTAAATAACATTAAATTAATATTATGACCATAGACACTGTAGTTTTGGAAAATATAGACAAAAATTTTAGAACAAATTAACTATACTATTCATAGTATAGCTGTGTGTGTGTGTGCACACACACACCACACTTTTCAATGTTCACATATATTACACTGATCATAGACAGAGGGACAGGAAGCAAAACTGATAAGTACTAATACATATTGAAATGATCTCATTTTTTACAGGTACTATGTTAGTCTGTTCATGATACTCTTGAAAAGTGTATTTAACAACTCCAAACAATTATGGCCTGCTTGGGGGTTGAGATAGTGGGGAAAATATGCAACTAATTCAAGCAAGAATTTTGAAAGGTGATTTAGCAAGACAACAACAGTATTTCTGTATCCCACATAACCCTCCATCAGATAAAACTGTTTCAAAACATTTACTAAAAAAATAAAAAGAATACTGTTTCAAACCTAGTTAAAGTTAGAAATAAAATAAATACCCACAACATAAACAATTTTGCTCCATAAAATGTGAAAGAACAAAAATCTACATTTAATACTTGATGTGCCTTCTAATACAAAAAGGCCAACAACACAAAATAAAATAGTTGATGCCAACCTTTTCTATTTCTTTATCATGTTTGCAATGCTAATTGCTTTGTTAGATTTTGAGGAAGATGACTCATCTTGTAACCAGGTTCAGTTGAAGTGGGTGCTACTTATGTAGCATGAATAGCCTGGCTTGAATTTAGATTTTTCCTGGCTGCCATACTAAGGTTAAAGAGCCCAGTCTGTCCTACTATATCCCCATAGCTGGAAAGAGAATGGTTGGATTCATACCTTTCCACAAAGGTATTAGTGCTATATGAAATGAACACAGTCTTCATTCAGGATTTGAACTCAAGTAACCAAGTTCTCTTCCTATGATAATAACTTCTATGTCACAAGCATCTCCAATAGATGTCAAACAGACTCAATAAAACTGATCAACAAAGATTAATAAAGTTTTCTAGAGTTAACTTTGGCAATTTCAGATAACCTTGCTGGTTGGGATTAATTATTTTAGTAAATGCTAAAAAGTTAGAATAATATAGTTTCTATGAAGAAATGTTATTTCTATAACAAAGTAAAAAAATTAGAGTAATATTGAGTCTCCATATTGTAATTAGTAGAGGCATATGTAAACAATACTATTCAATAGAAGAAAGCAGAGGGACAAATAAATTGTCTAGTAAGAATTCTATCCAACCCAAAACAATGTGTCCCTGTATTTACAGAATATTTATTTCTCATAAAAATGAATGCTAAAGAGATTTTTTTAAATGTGTGTAGGAGCAAAAATATACTCAGATTCCTTACTCTTTGCTTTAAGTATCAAGGCATGCCACTAGCCCTCCCTATTTTAATGTGATGAGGGTGGTATGTATGTGTGTGTCTGTTACAGCTGCTATTTTGTTTTTTGATACCTTAGTCAATTTTTTTTGTTACTTTGCTTGTTTCTGATTCAACTTAGTAAAATTTCAAGTGGATACAAAAAATAAAAATGGTAACTCCAACACAACACATTACTCAGGAAGTGAACGTAATAGCACAACATGAGTTGGAATTCTCTACTACAATGTTACACTTCAGCACGTTAGCCACAACACCACGGAGACGACTCTTTCAAATAATCAAGAGAAAAAAAATCTTAGTTATTGCATAATGATGTGTGTGTGTCTCTCAACATTCTCTATGATGTGTGTGCATTTCAGTTATTTTTTTTCAAGACATTATGAATACAATAATATAAATTGGCTTATTCAATCAGGGAAAATTCTTTTTTTTTTCCCTTAATGGCTCAGTCATCTACAGTGAATAGATAATTAAAAAAAAGATAAAGGGTGATATATAAAAGGTACGAGATACCAGGTAAAAACTTATTTTTTAAATTTCTTGAGATTAAAGATAATACCAGGCATTTCCATATTTTGTGAAGAGACATCTATGAAATTATTTCAAATACTGTAGTGAGGTTGTGAACACTGCAAGCCTTTTTTGCATAGCAACCAAGCTGCCTGCAAGGCCTAGTGCAAAACTGCCAGACATTATAATATCAATTATATATAGCTAAATTTTCAGTTCAGCTAGTTTCTACTTTCTACCCCTGAATTCATAACTACAATCCCAATTGACATCTACAGATACTGGGTGATGTTTATCTTCATCTAAATTCACTTTTATATATATATATATATAATTCTGTTGTGTGGAAAAAAACCTAGATGGTACGATTTGCAAATCCTACCAACTGATATCTGGCCAATGCAATCCTGAAGAGTCGCTTGGTGAAACCTAGGTAGACTTGCTCTTGGCCATGTAGGAATTATTTTCATAATATATATATATATATGAGAGAGAGGACACTTTTCATTACTCCTATGTTTTTTGGTTTTATAAAATTCCAGCTAATAATTCATTTATGCTACTTTTATTTATACTGTTTATGACACTTATGAGAAGAGATAGAGGAAATGTGTTTAACTCCATATAGAACCCTATCTAAAGGGGAGTCACTGCCAAACATTTAATTGTAACTAAATTTTCTGATAATTATTGAGTGCTTTCACTTGAGATTAATCATTTAATGCCTGTACTTTACTGAATATAGCTTTATATCATTCTCAACATCAATAACCTAATATCTTATTTCTGTACTCTTCACACAAAAATATTTGTCACTCTTAATATATTGAATCATATAAGCAAGTTTATCCTAGATGTGGCTTTGGGTCAGAGAGAATTTTCATTGGAAAATTGTTGCCTTGTTCTCAATTTGATAATATTGTTTAACTGTATTTAAGATTGTCAACTGTACACATTACAATGACGGCACACTCTTATTTGGGAATTTTTTTTTTTAATTTTCCTTATATTTAATTATCCTATAAAAATAAATTTCTACTTAGAAAGTGTTATTTCAGTTTTAAATATTTACAAAAATAATTATTCTAACAGGAAGGTTATATGAAATAGTTAAATTTAGAGAACCTTGATAATCTAGAAATCTAGAGAGAGAGAGAGAGAAATAAAAAAGGATATCAACTGCTTAGGTATGATAAGACACATGGAATCTTTAGGAGATGCTGTTTTACAATTTTTAAAAAGTCTTCTTACTTGTACTGCATGTATTCATCTCATCTTAACTTTAGCTAGACTTGAAACTTTTTTTAAAAAATTTAAATATTTGTCTTTGGAGAAGTAAATGTTTAAAAAAAACTTTGTTTAATATAATAAAAATGTCAGAGCCTATAAAGAAATGTGCATATACTTGTGACCAAGTTCTAGGTCTTCTTCCTCAGATAGTGAATCAAGACTGCAAAACAATCTTGAGTTAGTGATGAAGACAGTGAAAGCAATGTCTGGAAAGTATCTGATGAGATTTTGCAAAAATGATCTCACACATTGTTATTGACAGGAACATCAAAGGAAAAGAGACATTTTTCCATTAACATTTTTTTGAATTCCCCATCTAGTGAAGGGAGGATTTCAGTCACAAGTGTTTAAATGTCTTGTAGGCCAGTGAAAATTCCAAACACTAAAATACAAAAAGATGCTCAATTTAATTAGTGAAAATTGAGAAATAACTGGAATTAGTCAAGCAAAAAAAATTCTAAATTAGAAATGAAGAAATTATTTCAGTTTATTATGCTTCTATAATACACACACAACAAAATTTCAACTATAAATAGAATAAAACAGGGTAAAAATTCACAATTGAATTTCAACATGTTAATACTAACTCACCTGAGGATGTAACTCAGTTGTGAATTTTTATTCAATTTTATTGTTGAAATATTGTGAAATTACTCAACCTTTTTGTGCATAGACCATTGTATGTTATTGATTAAACATGCTTTTAGTGTTAAATTTTAATCATAAATATTAGTTGCAATTTATATTTACTTTCTAGAAATATTAGTAACAAAGACAGGAGTCATTATGGAAAATTGATGGAGCCAATTACTTCAAGTTAATGAAGTATCAATTCTTGTATTTTATAAAAACAGTGTTAATAGATGTTGGGAATATACATTCACCACTGTGGGTAATATCAAGTTTTTATCATTTTTGACTATCCATACTTCAAATTTCATATGAAATGATCAAAAATTTAATAGGATTTCATCCCATTTGAGAAAGAAAAAAGTTTTTAAACAGAGCATGCCATTTTTTTGTGTATTACAGACATGGACACTGGCTTTTATACAGAGTATTTATCATTGTTAAGTATGGTTTCATATTCCAACAGTAATTTATTCATTCATTATACACATAAAAAAAAAAGTGTTAAGAAATGAATGTGCATCCAATTTTAATATTTTATGGATGTGACATCCAATCTATCACTCATATTCTAAATCAATTTCCATCCAATTCTTACTCTTAAAACATTTGGCAAAAGACATTTTGCATAATCTTATTTGGGACATTAGGTTGATTGAAAGGCAACATTGAAAATCCTCTAATATTAAGTTGTGCTGTGATTTCACAATGAACATAATTCTGAAATTTAATAATATTCAAAGCTGAAAGATATCTGCAAACATTTTTAATGCGCGAATTCATTTTAACCAAAAGGAATATACATTGTCAAATAACTTAATATATAGATATCTAAGTTATCCTCTGAGAGAAACAAAAAACAAACACCTTGAATACTGGTATCAAATTAATTTTTTTAAATAAATCTGGATAGAGGAGTTTAACTAAATCCTAATGTGAGTTTTGATATAGGTGTCTGAGGTTATTTGGTATGCGTTTATTTATAAAGAATATTTTGATTTTCAACAAGGGATACACACCAAAACCAATTTACTTAGGCCCCTGCAATAAGCTTATGGTTTATGATGAAGATAATATTAGCTATTACTGTCTAAGTATTTTATTAAAAAGAGTGGCTTGCCCAAGTTTCTATTTACTTCTCTGTCAAGCATATTGACATGACAGTCACGAGATATTTTGTGACAATATCACTGAGAGGGTGGTCTTGCATTTTCCAAGGGCATCAGTTTTGAAGCAACCTTGAATTTTGCAACAGTTCCATTTAGTGCTAGTAACCATGATGACACACATTACCTCAACATATGCTATACACAAATACAAACGGGTAATATATATATATATATATAACATACATACACACACACACTCACAACTTTATTGTTCTCCCATCAGCAATATTCTTTTCAATTTGCTTCAATCAGATTGTATGAATGAAGGAATAAATTGAAGGGGGAGGGTTACAAGCTGAAATGGAAATTTTCTTATGCTGGCTAGAAAATAAAAGTACAACGACAAAATAAATTGGTTAAAAGGAAAATAAGGAAACAGGTATAAGAAAGACATCAACAAAGAAACATGAAATGAATAATAATGACAAAATCCCTTCTAAAAAGATTACACAAGATACATTTGTTCATTTTATAAGGTTTTACTTTTATCTCCCCGACCACCAACCCATGTTAATTGTTGGGATTTATATATTTTTATTTAGTGTGGAGGAGGGAGGGCGGCTTCCTTTCTTTCTGGAATTAATGGTGTTTTCAAAATCCAAACTCACCACCCCATCACCTCACTTTGAGGAAAATAGAAAGAGAGTAAAAAGGAAGGAAAAGTTTTAATAGAAAAATGATGATAGAATGAGATGAAAACAGTCAGCAGGCAAAGCTTATTTATTGCATGTCTTTCGATGTCTTTACAGGAAAATGAAGTCATACACAGAAATAGTGTGTCAGTGCTTGGTTACAGACACACAGCACATAATTATGTGCATCCACTTACATATACATGTACGTGCAGTCGAATAAGTGCATGCGCGTGCGCACACACACACACACTTATGCAGAGGTATTTAAGATTAACTTAGTTTGGCACAAGGTTAAAAACGAGAAAAAACCCAGAGAAGCTCAAATTTACAACACTTGTGACAATCTTTGATTTGGTACCTAACCATTGATCAATGGAGAAGAATCTACGAATCTGAACTCTGGTATAAAGCTACAATGTGGGACACAAAGTAAGGTTCAAACTCTACAAAAGTAATAATTTGCTAGACCTAATTGTTAAGTATGTATACGTTAATCACATACATACGACCCATTTTAATTTATAATTAAAGCAATGTCCCTGTTTTGGTTCCTTTATCAAGTCTTCAAACATTAAATAACACATTAGAATCTGTCTCAGTTCATATCTATCTTCCTATGCATGTGTATGTATTTGTTCATCTATCTATACGCATGTATATAGGCAGGGTTTTTTTTTTGGGGGGGGGTCAGCATAAGTGTGTATGCAAAGAAAAGTATGTATGCATGTGTATGGGCGCGTACATTTATAGTGGGGTTTTGCTAATCGAGGAGGAGGTGCTCTTTTGGATATGGGTCGATCTTTGAGGGGGAGTGTCTGAAGCTACAAGTAAAGAGAAAGAGTTAAAAAAAATATATATATATATATATTTCCTCGATATTTAAGAAAATGAAAGGAAATTTTTCATTTTTGAGAACTGAAGAAACAATTAAAAAAATACAAGTATATATAACAAAAATACAAGAGTATTTTTTTTTCAGATGAAAAAGGGAAAAACGAATTTTTTTATTTGACAATAAAAAACAAAGCAAAATGAAATTCACAAGTCAACAAAACTCAAATTAAAATCAAATTCTCTATTTTTACAAAATGGCTGATCGATTATCTCAGTAATTTTTTTCTGACCGAAAGTAATCAAAAAAAATTAAACAATTTAAAAATCCAATTGCGTCAATAAATCTTGTAAGTAAATTAGAAAAGAAGCAATGGGACAAAAAATGAAATTACCACTCATTGCAAAAATAATGCAGTCCTTGTGCTAAACTGAAAAAATATATTCATTATTGCATATAATTTTATGAATTTAGGATATATCTTTCTTTTAAAATTGGTACACAGAGATAAATGAATTACCATTTCCTTAGACACTTAAAACCGTTAATTTAATTCAAAATATTGAAAACAAAGAGAAAATTGGAATATAAATTACCAAGAAACTTTTTAAATGAAAATAACCAGCAAGAAAATCGTTAACTATACTTTACCTTTGTTCAGAACATTAGTTTAATTTTGTAGCAAGATTTATCTTTTTTTGTTCTTCGTCTAGTAACAATTTAAATTGACTGTCAAGAAGAAAAAAAAATTACTAGATCTTTGGAAGCCCCAAACAGCAACTAAACTCACAAGATTTTTTTTTAATTAAGTTAACTGGACACTGTAAAATGTTTTTGATTTTGCAGACGACAAGTTCAATCAATTTGATTGGTTAATTTTGTCCAATCAAATTGACAGCTTTAATAGTTCCAGTTCACGCCACCTCGAATCTTTCATTCGACAAAATGTCCACTTCGTACAATCAAAAGAAATTTTAATAAATCTTTAGCCAAAATCCGATGAAAAGTGACCAAATGGAGAAAAAAAAAGAAAAGGGAATATAAAAGTGATTGATACAAAAAGTAAAAACAAAAAACTTAAGTTCGATTAGAATAAAAGAAAACCCGAAAAAATAAATTAGATATAAGAGGGGAAAAATTGTACAATAACCAGCAATACTGGTTACAAACGAAACAAATGTAATGAAGATTGTCAGGTTGAAAGTATATTAACTCTAAACTTATACGATACAATAGAATAAAATGAAATTTTTAAAAAGAGCGTAAGAGAGGGATTAAATTGAAATATGTTGGTAAGATCTACAAACAATTCTCCCCAGTTATACACTAAAAATATTCTGTTCTTTAATATGAATATTAGAGTGAAAATATTTTAAAATTAAACTAATATGTCCAGTGTTTCATTTTAAAATGACGTAAAAGATAATTAATTTGCTTTTCTTGGTGTTCGGTCTTCTGGATAATTGAATATCAGTTTGATGTTCTTATAAAAGTATTTTTAGTTATGTTCATCAACTTGTGTTTGTTTCATAATGGTGCTTGGTTAAGATAATGTGTTGTTCCACTTGCCTGAAAAACTGAAGAGAGAGGCAAAGGAAATCATTCAACCTCACCTAAACAAACAGTAAACACAAGGAAGACGTACACAGGTATATAACATAGTATATAGTAATTAATAATTAAATGCTACATAAAGATTAATCGTTTTATTAAAGTCATTAATATAACATGGTAAATTTTTTCAGTCATTTTGTTGGATAAATAAATCTAAAGAAATCTTATCTACTGTCAAATATGTATGACTACCAATTATCAATAATTGTGATCATCATCATCATCATCATATCGTGCTGGCAGCACGGATATCCCTGACCCTCTCTCGCCACTCCTCCCTATCGTTCATCGCCCTAGGTAGGTCTTCAGGACAACAACCTGCATCCTCACATAGCTGCTGAATGTACGTTCGTGCTGGTCGTCCTGCTTTTGCGCGGCCGTGTGTGGGGATCCATAAGAGTACATCTCTTATGAGTTCATCTCTGCTTCTCCAGCAATGTCCTGCATGTCTGGTTCGCCTAACTTGAATAGATTTCGTGATAGGGGGCAGGTGGCCGTACAGTTGGTGTCTTGTGGGGTGTTGCTGCCAGGACTTGTTGAGGATTGCACGCAGCATTCTTGTGTAATTGCCATCTAGTTTCTTCTCCAGCCGTTTTGTTAGCGTCCATGTAGTGCATCCATATAGCAGTATCGATGTGACCGCTGCCTGGAAGAAACTGCGTTTCATTTTATCGGTTAGGTCTGATTTCCATATGGTCGATAGCCTATTGATAGCTGTCCATGCTTTCGTTAACCTCGTTTCGATGTCCTTTTCGGTTGATTCGACGCTGCTTCCTAGGTACGTGAATTTGTCTACTAGTTTAAGAGGGGTTCCTTCTAGAGTGGAGATGTCACCCGTTTGGTTATAGCACATATATTCCGTTTTGTGTGCATTAACATGGAGGCCTATGCTTGCTGCTGCTCGTTCCAGGCTATGTAGAAGTGTTTCGGCTTGGTCAGGTGTATTTGCCAGTATCGCTGTTAAGTTTATAAACAAAGAAAGTGAAATCCCATTGATAAAAAACAATAAAATCTACCTGAGAATGTTTAAAAACTTACAAGATGATTATAACGAATTAGTTATTACAAAAAAAAAAAAAAAAAGTATGAATAAGAAGTCGCTATTGCATAATAACTTTTTAAAAACTAAATTTAGGCTGTAAGAGTTAAAGGTTGATACATTCATAAAAAGCAAGAACGGGACTAAGAGAAAAGGATATTTACTCAGCAAAAGAAAAAAAAAATAACACACCTTCAGTTTACCAAAGCCAACTATTTTTAACATAGAACATTCAAAATTATATAGCCTTTTTTTTTTAAGTCATTAAATATCTGAAATTCGTAGTAGTTGATTTTTTTCAGTACATTTTGGTTGATTCATTCTTAGGCCTTCATTGAGTAGAACAAGACAGTTTTTATCAGATAGTTCAAGATTTACACAAAAGATAAATCAATTAAAATAGAATTTTGACTAAATCATTCAGGTCAGTCTTTGATTGATTGAATAATCCACATATCAATGAGTCATGAAAGGTTCTAGGCCTAACCAAGAAAGGAATGACCAAGAGCCATGAAACATACATGCTATTATTCTATATATTAACTCAACACTTTGCACAACTTCTTTGAGACATCGTTTCTTGACCTGCGAAGCAGATAAAATAACAGCTTAGCTCAAAAGAACCTTCCCAATAGGTAACACCCGCCTTCTTGTCTAAAAGAAGTAAGAGCTAAGTTTACTGCCAAGTGCCTGAGGCACCCCTGAAGGGGAATGCTGACAGAAATAGGCAATTTTTAAAACCGCCTTGCAGGAGGATTGATTCCGTCACATTAAACCAATATTGTATCACATTCTGGCCTCGTGAGGAGTCAGATAAGTGCTTCTTTGACTCTTTATTAAAAAGGGGGGGCGATCATTCTCTCCTTGAATGAGCAGAAAACTTTTTGTACACCCTAATACATATCTTGCTTTTGGCGCATAGCACTTTTCACAAAGCACAGATACTACACTGATCTAAGGCAGAAGTGCTAAGAAGCCACATTTTCATTCTAAGATGAGCTCACAGATACTCTGATCTTAGGCAGAAAAATTGATTTATACACAAATAATACTGTCATTTTTAAGGGGCACATTATTAGCAATAAAAGCCCAAAGGAATTATAAATAACGATTTTTTTTAAAGTAATGACAGCAATTAAGCAATTTATCAAAAGTCATAAAATACAAAATAATGATGATAATAATAAAAACAATTTGTTGAGGAAAATCCATTTGAATGTTAATTTAAAATCAATGACCTTTGATAAATTTTTCTTTCTATTGTTTTTGGATCTATAATATTCCAAGTATAAATTAGAAATCACAAAATGTATCGCAAATTTTTTGGCTAAAAATCAATTGATTAATTTTAGCTTATTAAGGCTCATTGTTTTCTTTCTGAGAGAAAAACAAAATTTTCTCAGCACAAAATAAGTAAAATTATATAGATACATCTTTATCAATATTATCATAATAATCCAACTTTTGTATACTAGCAAAAAAGACACACTGCAGCGAGATTTTTGCTGGCACAAGGGTTAAAATGCTTCAATTTGCAATTTAATAAATGGTAGAGGGTCAGTATTTCACACTCAGTCTAATAAATCTAATTTCTCAAGGGCGATAACTATTGAATTTTGTTTATTTATTAGCAATTAATTTTAACTTGACATTAATGGTTACTGAAGTATATCGAGGTAAAAAACATAATTATGTTATATAAGCAAGACATTTCTATATTTTTGTGCAGAGTAAGATACAAATCATGTTATAATTACAATTAGTTTTGCAGATATCTATCCAAACTTCATCAAAAGTCAATAACAGCTCAAATGGTACAATGTCCAAAGAAAAGATAAACACATCTAACCAGTCCAACAATAGAACCACAAGACAAATATAGTCATCTTTTCTAACAAGTCTTATACAAAAGCATTTTAAACCACAATTTAGAAGTGGTTGATTTATGCTGTCACTCACCATTAGTCTTTCTCCATCACAGTGACATATCAATGAAGAAAAGACAACTACAATCAAAATGACAAAAAAAAATTGGATTCATGCCTTATCCAACAGTTAGAGTAAAATTGATATTAGGAGTCCTAACCAGAACTTGAACTTGTTTTACTTATTTTTCTGAGTTGAAAAGCCTGACAACTTCATTAATCACAAACAATTCCTCAAGAAAAGGTAGCAGAGACAATATTTTAGGAATATATATAATTCTTCCCAATAAGCATTTACGGACAATAAAAAATTATATATTATTGAAGGAAGTGATTGGTGCTATGACAGAGCAAGAATTTGTTACCCTCCACAGCCTTAGTCTTCAAAAGAAACCACCCAGGACAGAAGAAATTAATTTCATATATTGATGAGGAGAGGAGGCCAACTGTCTTCCAGCCGTCAAACATTTGAAACAGAGCACCTCGTTTAACTTAGCATAAACCTTGATATAGTACAAGACCACAAATATGAAACACCAAGTGAAAGTCAAATTCACTATTTGGTAGTAATTTACCAATCGGTATGGCGACTCTTGAAAATTATTGCCATAAATGTTTTGAAAGGAATATAAAAAATATTCAAGTTTTAACCAAAGAAAATAGAGTAAAAGATTAATTAGAGGGAGAGATTACAGAAATTAGGATAAACTACTTTACTTAAAAAAAAAAAAAAAAAAAAAAAATAGAATGAGGTGATCTAATTAAAACTTTCAAAATAATTAATGGAATTTTTAATTACGGTAGACATTTTTTCAATATTTCTCCTCAAACTGGAAAGACAGATTTCAAAAACAGTTTATTAACCAACTGGATTGCTAATAGAGTAATACATTTTTGGAACAAACTACCAAATCAGATAAAACAATAATAGTGTAAAAAAATTATGATTGAATTGAATAATTTCAGAAATAATGGTAAGAAAAGGAATTTAAGGGGGGATTTTTTGGAATTATCAGATGAATTACTTAATCTTATATATATACTGCATTAACAGTATAAATGTTCAGTGCAAAAAAACAATTTTTTTTAAAGGTTGAAGTGAGAAGATAGTAAAAAGGAGAGATGCCCAAGGAAACATAAATAAATAATAAAAACAAAAAATACATTTTGCAGTTTAAAATTTTAGAAAGGTAAAAACATAATATTGACTATGAATGATTTCTGATGCAAGATGTGGGTATTAATTTCACTGTATATAAAATGGTTCCACATTTTCTTAAAAGAAAGAACAAAAAAAATTCTACAAATCGATGAAAAACTAAAAATGCAATCAAAGCCGACCAAATGTTATTAATTAAAACTCACTGGAACTCCATTCATTTCTTTCATGTTTTGAGAGACTCAGTGAATCATTGAAATTTGTTGTACAGCAAAAATATATTTTTTTAAATCAACCAATGCAATAACAACAATATTTATAGAAGCGAAATATCAGCAAACCCACTTAATACCTTTATTTCTTCAGATCTGTTTCACAGAAAAAGCAGACATGACATTCCGCCATTTTGATTCTATCATGAAAGAGGATTCATAAAAGGAATCTCTTCAGCACTTGCTTTTCTCGTCTCTTTTTCCCCCTCCTCTCTTTTACAATTTACCTTATCACTTTCTGTTACTCACTCTCTTTAATCACCTCTTACCTAATTTTCTATCCCCCTCTGTTTTACTCATTATTTTTCAGTTTCTATTTCAACTCTCTACTCCACCTCCCTAAATATCACATCCTGTCTCTCAACCCTCTCTTTTTAGGCAGCCTTCTATCAGTTTGATGCATAAGTACAAAAAGAAACAAAGTAAAAAAAATCTAAAATACAAACATTCGAGAAAATTGTCCCAAGTTAATTAGATACAGAATTATATATATATTCTTTTTTATTATTATTATTATTTTCACACTTCAATGCAGAGTTGTACATTTCAAGTTAAAAGAGTCATAGAGTCTGGTATCATTTGAAGTCTGTTATGCTGAGGTTCTTTCAGTGTGTTTGCTTCAAATGGCACCAAGCAGCGGTTCAACATTGCTTTTGTTAAACGGTCACCATAGAGAGATTAAAGATATCTTCAACAATGAACCAATAAAAAGTCATTCAACATTAAAAAAAAATTTGGAGAGGAGGAAAATATTCAATCATAAAGTAACAATTTTTTAAAAATTAACTTTTTTTAAAAAAGCAAATGAGCAATTAGTTTCTGTGATACACAAACAGGGAATTATGTTGTTTTTTTTTAAATTGACCAGAACTGATACTTCATTCAAAAATTATTATCTTCATCTTTGTTGTTTTTAATCACATTATGACCTCTGTACTTTCTGGCTTTAAATTTGTGTAAATTTTTTGATGAGATATAATCATTTAATTATTTTTATGAACCAGCATCTTCATCTGTTCTTTTTATTACATTTCAGCTCCCTGTAACCTGTTGCCTTCTTTACTCATTGAAATATTAGGGATCACCAGATCCTGTCTTGTTTAAGTTTGATCTTATTATATTGACAGTAATTTTTCGTTGAGTGTGTGTGTGTGTTTTGCAGAACCATGTCAAAAAGAAAAAAATAGAGGCAGAGAATTGCATTTTCAATGAAGTGGACTAATCAGTACTACTTCACTGAATGAAGAGGAAAGCTTGTGTGCATTATGTCTTGAAACAGTGTTTTAGAGGAATTAAACAAAATTTTATCATTACAACCGACATTAGATGTCTCATTAATAAATTATTATTAATTTGTGAATTTAGTGAAGATTGGGGGGGGGTATATGCTTTTAAAATTGCAGTTCCAGGCGCTCCTAAGTTAATCTTTATGGCTCTTAGGCTGAACATAAGCAAAAATTTCCAAGAAATTCAAATAGAAATTAAACATAATGAACAGAAGAAAACAAAAATGCTTCAAATAGTCATGGGCGGTAATATTTCATAAATGATAATGGATACATTAGACAATTGGAGAGGCAGAAATTATAAAGTAGACTTAATCCCTGTTATGTTTTTAAAAAGATCAAGATGACTGGCAAGGAGACTGATCAAAGAGTGATAATTCTTTTTGGTTTCTCTAATAATGATGAGTGGTATTCAAAAACACATAGGCAGAAATATTTCAATAAAAAAAGTATGGATACAAAAGAATGTCAGGAATGTTTTATCTGATAGTTTTAATGTAATATCAAGAAAATCAATAAAACAAAAAATCTAAACTGTTTTAACACTTTCAGCACCAATGTCCCCTTCGTCAACATCTGCAAACCAAGAATAGGACAATAGCAATTCCCCAGAAATTAAATAGCATTACTAGAAAACATGTATTAGTCATTGCAGCATTCTGAAGACAAAAGATGGCATGATTTTCAAAAAGGGTTAAGTTACATAATTAACACCATTTTGCACTTAACAAATAAAGTAGTAAAAACCTTAACATTCTTTTATCCAAATATAAGTTAACCCAAAAACCAATGAAATTATTTAAGGAGAAAATTTTTAACTTTTTTTTTAATAATTAGTATTAGTAATAATGTATTTACCCAACACTTCCACCACAGGTTGCCCAGAGAGGTAAGACCCCCACCCCCACTCAACCAATGTCCTGGATATGAAACTAAACAATTTGATGGTGAGATTCCAGTAATGCTGGAGCTTTGGGGAATGTGTAGTACCTTTATATTGCCATCACTCCAGGTCCACTCTGGTAGCACTTGATAGGGTCCTATCTATGGGTCAAATAGAACTTTATGCTAAACTGAACTGTTTGAAATAGAACTGTTTATATGTATAAAAATGGATTTGGCATTAACAACCTACAATGGTTAATGTGCCATAAAACAAAACAAAACCAATCTATGACAGGCAGGATATGACACAAGGTCAATTTAAGCTGAGTCAAGCTGGTTTAAGTTCAGTTTTCCTTTTCCTAAACTGATTACCTAACCAAGGCTAAAGAATCCAGCCTGCCTTACTATTTATCCGTAGCCAGGGAGGTGAGCACAGATGTATTTATGCCTTTACCAAGGGCATTAGCACAAAATGAAATACAAATAGCTTTGTCCTGGATTTGAACTTGGTTCACCAATTCTATTTCCTACAATGAAAACCATTAAACTAAGTCTGCCTTCTAAAAATAATGTATTTACAATTCAAGATTGGTACAAATATTTATTAGATGCAAAAAGATTCCAGATTTATGAGACATTGATTTGATATAAATATAACAATTTTTGTAAATGTTCCATAAATGAGAAGACGTTTTTGATTTGGGTTAAAAGAATTCCCAACAAACAAGATTCAATATGTAAAAGTACAAACAATTCAGAATTATTTCAGTTTTCTCTTGATAAACTTTAAGAAAATAATAAAATAATCTAAGCATGATGGCCATTTTCAACCTAAATTTAGCTCTTGCAAGAGACGCAACAGCCATTTTTAAAAGTAAATAAAAAGGAAGAAACAAAAAACAGAGATGTTATTGATTACTGGTATAGCATTTAAAGAATACATTAAGAATTGCTTTAGACAGGGTTCCGAAATGGCTTTTGATGCCATTAATACTCTGCAGAAGAATAGGTCCATAAATATATACATTGGAAATTCTGGAAAGAAGGAATAGTTTTTACAGAAGATTCTGGAAGGTTGGTAGGTAGGGTTTTATGGCATATCAACCCTTGTATGCTATTTAATGCTAAATCCTATTTATAGATATATACATAGTAAATATATGATTTGTAAATGAATGGTTTGCAGGTGACATTTTAAACAAACCAGAGCTCATTTTTTTGCACACAATTAAATCGTTTCAAGTATTGCACAATTCAATTTAACATGTCATTTGTTTGCACACAGCTAAATAGTTAAACAATTTTATTAGCCCCATAGATGTGACTAATAGGTACTTCCCCTCTGAGACAGTGAACCTTTGAGTAATGACAAAGGAGTACTCCACATTCCCCAAAGCTCCAGGACTGAAGACTCACCATCAGATGGTTTGGTGTCATAACCAGGACACTTGTGGGGGGGGTCTTACTCTTCTGCAGAGATGCATATTCTACGGCCCCAGCTGACTGGCTGATACAAGAGAATAAAAACAAAAATAGAAATTAAGAATTAAAATCATATACTGCCAATAAACTATTCTTTATCTTTCGGTAATTTTTTTCAAAGACTTTAATATCATACGTCTAAACAGAAAAAAAACTATGTTCTTAGAAAAATAATTTTAAAAACACAAATATCATAGAATTTATGGAAGAATATTTTTATTTTCAAATTGGATTTTTTTTAATTGTTAAAATTGCACAGATTAAAAAATTTTTTCTTGGTTTAGTTATTTGGAAAGAGGATTTTCTTTGAATTCTATCTTATCAACTGAACATAGAGACAAAAAAAAACAATCAAGGCTTTTTTTCTTTTTATATTGCTCTGATAAGAAACTTTATTTAAAAATAAAACCGCACACAATTAAAAAAAAAGGTCCCAAATGGATAAATGCCACTGGAGCTTAGAATATGCTAATTGCAGAGTGGCAAAACACCCCTCTGGGTGCTCTGAGTATGACACTAAACTAACTGTTAAGGATCAAGTTTTGGAGCTCTGTGGAGTACCTCTTCATTGTCATCGGCGTAGTCAGCGTCGGTAATTGTTGTTGCGGGGTATCTTCTGCTTCTTTTCTTCGTCAGTTCGAAGCCATTCTCTCTGATTTTGTCAATCGATGTTCTAAGTGCGTAGTCTAGACAAATGATAAAGAGGTACGGGGCCAGCGTGTCCCCTTTTTTTAAAGAAACAACTATCAAACACAGATCTGGATTCCAAACAGCCATCTAAAAATGAGAATACAATTTTTTTAAAAGTTCTTCATTAATACTACCTTCATCTTATAATAGTTGTTATATAAGCATATATATTTTTTATAATTATTATGGGACAGAGGTAGTACCAAAAATATATCTGCCCATATTAGCTAAGTAAACACAAAAAACTGAAAGAGATTAAATAACTATAATTTCTCAAGTGCTTTAATCCTTTAAAGCATCTTGAAAACAAAAGGTAAAAGTATGAAGCCTATTCTACCAATAAAATAAAGAAAATAATTTAACCAAAATTTCACCATCTATCTAAAACTAATACAATATATGTAGAACTGAATGTACATACTCACATTTAAAAAATAATATTTAGGCTCCCTAGTAAAATGTACTTATCCCTATGATGGGTGGGGTACTATTTCAGAGACAATCTCTAAATTGCCACATGTAGGTAGCAAAAAAGGCTGGAGTTACTTATCATATTTACCCAACCCCTCCGCTCGGACAGGATATGACACAAGGTCAATTTTTTAAGCGGAGCTTAACAGGTTTGAATTCAGAGTTTTCCTTCTCCTAGACTAGTTGCCTCACCAAGGCTGAGGAACCTAGTCTGCCCTACTATTTACCCATAGCTGGAGGGAGAATAATTTGATTCATACCTTTCCCAAGGGTATTAGTGCTATGTGAAATGCAATCAGTCCAGGATTTGAACTCGTGTACGCCGTGTCCAATTCCTGCGACGATAACCATTACACCACGGGCTGGAGTTACTTATAGGGTTGAGCAGATACAAAAAATATTTAAAAAATTTTCAAATCTTAAAACAGGGGATAAAAAAAGCGAGATGGCATGTTAGGGGACAGCTTATCATGTTAGCAGTAGCAACAACAGCAGGAATCATTAAGCTATGTAAAATTAGATAGAGAACAGGTGAGTCTAGTGAAGGCTAACACCATGGTGCCATAAAACCATGCCTTATGCTAGAAGATTTTAGAAACAGAAGAGAATTAAATGAACACCCACTCATATACAGACAGACCATACATAGATTTTGACTTTCTTGTAGGGACTAGTAGAGAATCAGGATTCTGTCTATAAAACAATAATACTTAGCTTACCAGCATTCACTTTATGCTGTGTAAAAACAGTATTCATTTTGCTTTTCTTATATTCCTTATGGTAGCTTATTTTTCTTCTCCACCACCTTCCATCACACACACACTAGCTCCTCCTCCTTCTCTTTGCACTCACAAACTTTGGAATAAACAGATTCTTTTCACAATATTGTAGGAAAAAGTTTGTGTGTATGTGTGTGTGTGTATTATTTACCTTAAAAGACAAAAATACATTGGGTTATTAAACCCAAAATAAAGTAGCAATAAGATTAAATAAGGAAGAAAAAGGAAAAGAAAGAAAAGAAAAACAAAGGAAAAAGGAAATGATAAAAGAAAAAAAAAAAAAAAAGAAAAATGGATGTAGATGCCATTTTTCCCCCCACTTCAAGATAAACAACAACAACAACAAAAAAAAAAAAAAAAAAAAAAAGGAAAGAAACTAACAAAGAAAAATGTGAACGCCATTTTTCCCCACCCAAAGATAAATATTAACATAAATCTAAGGCTGATCTGCATACAATCAATCCAAGAAAAGAATTAATCTAAAATTTAAAACCAAGACATTAAAACTGTCTTTTTTTCTTAATTTGCATTGATTAATGAATAATGTACATTATATTTTAGTATATGTACCGCCAAAGCAATGTACATTATATTTATTTAGATTCAAAGATGTGTATGCATATTTCTCTTACATAATAGGGAAACACTCAAAATTCATGCATAAACACATCTATATGTACAGATTTTTTCTCTCTTTTAAACAGGCAGAGACAGAGACACACACACACATCTCTAAGACATACAAATCTGTATATGTCTATAAAAGGTATAATTTATGAATATGTATGCATACAGACACACTTTATGTCTATTCCTCTCCAAGATGAATTTGGCAAAAGAAAATCTTTGACAAAAACAAGGGAAAATGCCCCCCTTACTATATCGACAATAAATCATTCTACAAAAATTCAGTTTATTATGTTTTATTATGTTTCTCCCGCATGAGAAACTTTTGTAGTGAATCTAATCTGTGAATATTTGAAAAATGAAGGTAAAACCTTTTCATTAGACAAAAAAGAAGAGAATAAATAAACATTAACAGCATACAATTTTAAAAAATGTTACCAATTCCCAACTTTTAAGGAACTGAGTCATTATGTTCTTGTTTAAAATTGGTTTTCTGACTTAATCAGATTTTGTTCTAGAAAAAAATATCTCAACATGTGCAATATAACCTCAATCTACATCCTACCCAGTCTACTAACTCAAAAAAAAAAAAAAAAAAAAAAAAAAAAAAAAATCTGATTTTAAACTGTAGATAACAGAAATTGAGGTATGAAAATTTTTCACTATTTTTAAACTGGAGAAAACATTTTGAAGCTTTCCCTGTAGTGAGATAATGTTTATATATCAAATCTTAAATTGGCACAAGGCCATAGTAGAAGCTCTAAAATGAGGATGCTTACCAAATTTTATTAAAACAATTGAATAACACCTTCATGTCACCAAAAAGTTGTCAAAATTTTGAATGTTGTTAATAATTCTCAAAGTTATAGACAATGCTCGTTTAACATCACTAAAACAGGTACATAGTTGTTTTGAAAGAATTTCCAATTCAAATAAAGATGAGATTCAATATTATTAATTATTACAAAGTTAGAGAAAAAACTAATAAAATTATAATTGAAATGTTTTATCTAAAATAAGATTCAATATTTCTTGAATTTTTAATGTAATTCAATAACTTCTCAATTTTTAATTCAATTTATATATCAGATTTCCAACTTAAAAATTTCTTGTATTGACATTTCAACAAAGTCTGGCAAAACTTGGAGAAGCTCTAAATATTGAATTTATGTAAATACACGTGCATAATATTTATATACATATACACTCCAATAGTAACTTTATTCTGTCTAATGCTTGCATTAATTCCTGACCATGAACAATCCCTTTCTAATTTTCAAAGCATATCATACAGATTGAATATTGAAATTTACTAAAACATTTTAGATTGAAACTTTAAATTCAGTTGTTAATTCATCAAATGCCACATTTAAGGACTTATTTTACTATTTTGATTTATATTCATTCTAACAACTATCATCTACACCAAGATAAACTCTACAAATCAAAGTGCGCTAAACATAACAGTTAGTCATAGGAAATAATGCTAGGTATGCTGAGATTGCAACAGAAAAACAATCACTCAACCCAAAGACTTTTTTGTTAATTGAACTAGTTCAACTTACACCATACATTTTATAGTGTGATTCAGTACACTCATTTTTACAGAAAACACTTACCAAAACTAACAAGCTTTGGTAGCAGATGGGCTGAATAGTAGCTTACTTGAGGATTGACAACGTGAAACCGAGTTGTGAGTTTTTATCTTGTTTTATCATTTCCCTATTTCATACAAGGATAACTGGAGTGTGTGGGTGTGCATCAATAAGTCCACAGCCTAATGATGAAAAAAAAAGAAACATTCCTTTTAAGTTCCAAATATTTTCCAACAATCTCCTTCATGGCTAAAGCACTTAATTCAGTAGTTTATATTAATCACAATACACTAAAAATTTCAGATCAAATTTCAGTTAATAGTTGTACAAAGCTAAGGACTTATTGATCTCTCATTTGTAATCATTAGATTGACTAAGTTTACAATTTGTTCAATAAATCCTACCTGTGATATCAAGGATTATATAAACAACTAGTGTACACATAGGTGCTTGTTGTGTAACAATTTTTATCAATGGAATTGGAGCCAGTGACCCAAGTTCAAATCATAGACAAGGTTGTTAGCATTGCATATAGCACTAATACCTTTGGGAAAGATATGAATATCTCCCCATCTCAACAATCTATTGGTAAATAGTAAGACAGATTGAACTGAATCAAAATAAGATGTACTCAGCTTAAAATTTGATCTTAAAGCTGTGTTCTGTTTGTGGTGGAGGGGTTGGGTAAATAAAACCAAATGTACCCATACACATGTGTATGCATTTTGCTTCATTGCAGAAAATATTGTAATGCTGCAAAAATCATAACCACATCACTCTTGTATCCAAAACCACACCCTCTTTGAAAATAAGCTGACTAAAGTCTGGATCCACTCCCAGATAACATTTTGGAGTATCATATTTTCTAGTGAAGAAGAATTATTTATATGAGTAGACTTTAAAAAGGAATCTTGTGAGGAGATTAAAATAGATTTACAATAAGAAAATATAATTATAAAATATCAACTATTTCTTTGATCATATAAATATTAGTTATGATATATGGATAAGAAACATGAAAAGAAATTCAGAATCCCACAGAAATCAATGGAAAAGGCAATGCTAGAAATAAATATCTAATAAGAAAAAATGAACATGGATCAGAGATCAGACCAAGGTAAAATTATCAAACATCAATGGACAGCACAAAGGGAAGATTAAAAGATAGCACAAAAGGTTCATAGAATGGTGCCCAAGAAATAACATGTGTAGTAAAAAAGACAAATGTAGACAAATAAAATAATGTTTGCTAGTAAGACCCAGCAGAAGCTAGCACAATCAAGATCATCATGAAAGGAATTAAAGGCCATAGTCTAGTTATGGACTCAAAATGGATTATGATTATTTCTTTTGGCAAGATTTCTAAAAAAAAATATATATATATATTATATATATATATATATATATTTATTAGAGGAGAGAGAGATGAACAAAAGTGGTATAACAAATAGGAAGTTTTCTTTCTAGCAATTAATTTTTTTCATTGTTTTCAACAAGCATGATAATCTTTTAGACTACTTGCTTGTAAAATGAATCCAAATATTCACAAAGTATCCCATTATTGTGATGTTGTGCCAAACTAAGCTAAGATCAGTGAATAATAACACAAGTCAGCCCAGTCGGGTGGAGCTGTAGAATACACCAACTGTATCTCTGCAGAGGAGTAAGATCCCCAACAAAAACAAAAAAATTTTTTTTTTAACTCAACAACAAAAAACGAAGTTCAGGGAAGGCTCGGAAGTGTCAAGATGTGATAAGGATCTTACAAAAGTAAATAAATAAATAAGATCCATATTTTGTACAAAAAAAACAGAAATATAAACTATCAAGTTGACACTTAAATGGATTGTCAAGTAACAAAGTTTTTTTTTTGTTTTTTTCTCTTTCCAAGTTTTTGAGATAAAAGATATTCATAGATTCAAGAATTCTAAAACAAAAATAAATACCACAATTAATCATATACACTATACCAGAAAAGTTGGCAACCATAGTCGAGGGCAACCAGAAGGCTCCCTTTTCAATAGCTACTACAATGAGGTGTAGGGGAGGGTACTACTCCTTTCCCTGGATTGCCCTACTTAACCCTCGATACTTACCTTATATTGCTAAGTGTTAAGCAAGGACGTATCAAGTACTATTTTTAAAGTCTTTAGTATGACACGACCTGGGATTGAACACAGGTCTCCCAGACCATTGGCGAACACTCTACATTAATCATATACAATTAACCATATGCAATACACACCTCTTTCAGTTACGAAATTCTGGAAAAAACATTCCTCATGTATAACACGCATTGACTTTTTGGAATTTGTAGTGGCTAAACTAAATTCACCTTTTTATCCAGTTTTTATCAACTAAAAATAAAAAATTATATAGTTTATATAATGTTTTGAAACAATTTTTACAGTATTTAGAGCAAAAACAAGGACAAGTTCATACAAAAATGTAACCAACTTTTGATGAAAAGTTTACAATAAAAGAAACAAATTATAACTAAACACACATTTCAATGGCTATATCTCTGTAATGATATAGTAACACAAAAGTGTTTGTTAAACACGTGTTAGTTTGGATCATAGATATAACTTAATTTCAGTCATGCCTTCCTGCATATGGCGATACAAATAGCCAGAAAAAGTTAATATTTAGTTCTTATGTTTAATCTAACTTTTGGGCTAAAAAATCTGGAATAATAGTGTATCTTATACACAAATAATTACAGTGATAAATGAAATCAGATAAATAAGGGTATGCTGCAACAAAAAAAAAAAAAAAAAAAAAAAAAAAAATCTTGATTTAAGAAAAAAATCTTACTAAGTATGTTGAGACTGATACAAAAAAAAAAAAAAAAAAAAAAAACACTTACCAGAGCTCAACCCCAAAACTTTGTTAGAACTTGTTCAATACTCATACATCCTATAGAAAAAGTTTACTATAATTAGTAAGCTTTAGTTCCATATTATTGCTAGTTTTTAGAGTTCAATTTTTACTTAGTGCTCCAACATGTTGGCATTGACCAGACTTGGCTTAGTTAATATCTGCTGTAACTACTACATTTAAACAACTACCAAATAATTTTCACTTTTCTCTTGAAGTGATTTTTCCTTCACCAGGTATAAAGAAGGATAATAGCCACCTACTGTAACTTTGATAGTGTAGTGAATTTTAACTTCACTGAGTGCTCCACTACAATGACCTTATGCCAAATAAAGTTAAGTTCAGCATTATAGTTAATATCTGCATATCAATGTATGCATTTACTTAATTCCTCAATCATAGACAGTTTGCAACACAAGGTTGATTTTTTTTTAGAGGAGTACAGCTGGTTTGAATTCTGTTTTCTTTCTCCTAAACTGGTTGCCTAACTAACAAAAAAAAACAGTTTGATCTATTTATCCATAGCTACAGGGAGAACAGGATTCATGGCTTTCCCAAAGGCATTAGTGTGAAGTGAAAAGCTAACTGCCTTAGGATTTAAATTCAGGTCACCAAGTCCATTTCCTATGACAATAACCGTTACACTAATAGCGCCTCTACAAATGGATTTATGAAACTCATCTTGCAAGTTATTGAGAGTAATTTACATATTAAAATCATGAATATTAAATCATATAAATCCCCAACTTTGGTGAGAGACAGAAAGAGAGAAAATAGCAAGTTATTTTATGCTCTCTTAAATTTGGAATGATTTTTTGTTTTTGAATTGAAGTAATTTTCCACATATTTGGGCCACAGAAGTACATTTCAAGAGATGGAAAGAAAAATTTAAATAAATAGAATGGTTTTATGAATCCCAATGACATTAAAATGCAACAGGATAAATCCATTTTGTTGCTGTTGTTAGCAGCAAAAAAATAAAAATAAATAAATGAATTAAAGTTTAAATATGACGTAACCAATTAGGTTGATGAGATTTCAAATGTTTTAAACCTGTCAGAAGAAACTGGAAAAATCTGGGTCAAATTCTACAAGGATTTCTCTCCATTAACATCTTTGAGGTTTCTTTTCTTGTATTGTTTGGAACAGCTGGTTCTGTCTTGTACTTTCATATAAAATATCTTAACAGATAGATCAAAATCCACCAAGTGAGATGTGTGTTTAGGTAGGGTGAATCAATAAGTCTATATCAGCTGATACATTGTTACTATCTGAATTTTTCAGAGAAATGTTTGATTTATGAAAGTGTTGGGTTAAATGAATTATCAAGGGAAGAGATTACATTGAAAATATTTGTTGCACAATTTTATATATAAAATTAAATTTTTTTGTTGGTTTAAAGAGAGAAAAAAGTAAATATTTTAAATTGAATAAATCCACAAAGAGATTTTTTTTAATTATCTATTTTACTCCTACACCCGTTTCCTTTAAATGATTCCTGGTTTTGTCAGCTTTGATTTATATAATGGCCACAGTTTTGATAGGATTGTTGTTCCTTTTTAATTCCATGATAAATTTTCATTTCTGCAGGTGTTGGTTCTTTTTACAAGAGTGTACTCAGTGTGTTTGCACTTCTCTTATCCCTAACTAGTCTATGATAGTTGATATGTCATAAAGTTTATTGGTTGTCTTCTTTGGGTTATTGTGTGTGTTGGGGAAGTGGTCTGTGATGGTTGATGTGCCATTAAATTTGACAACTATATATATATAAATAAATTGAGAGGGAGGGATAAGTTAGGATAGAGAAGATACAGAGTCAACAGTGCTTGGTGACAGTTTCTAGTCTAAACTGACAGTCATCAAGCACTCTTGACTTGTGTCTACACTATTCTAACTTAGATCAGATGCTAGCACAATCAAGAAAGGAATTGAGAAAGGCCTTCGTCCTGACTTAGATCTATATATGCTCTATCACTGATATTGAGCAGTCTTTATAAAAATAGCAAACTACATTATTAATGATATATAAAATATCAATAATTAGGTATTATAATTAAATATATATCAATAATTAAACAGCACTTGATGACTTAGTTTCTCATCTATGCAATTATCAAATAGACATGAAACTGACAGTCACCAAATGTCGTTGACTGCCTATGCTATCCTTTGTGTGTGTGTGAAAATATGTTACAAAATTATTTATAGTTCACTGGTCATGGTAGTGAATTTAGCTCTCACCGAGTGCTCCATTAACATTGCCTTTTACAGAAATTAAACAAAACAAATTTCATAAGATGTACACAAAGGCCACTAACTATAAAGCAATAGTGACTATATAATTCTGACATACTGATTATGGCCTTGTACCAGATTCAGCTCATCTTAGTAAATATCTATACATAAGCAGAGAGAGGAGGAGGAGGAGGGAATAGTGAGGGAAGAGAATAAGGTAGATGGCATTGATCTCAATGCTAAGGATAGACAATAACTAAGTTTTATTGTAAGATAAATCTTCAGGCAATCTGATTCTGATGTGAACTTTAGTGCAAAATTTCATTTTTTTTTTTTATAATTTCTAACAATGGATTTTTTTTTATATTACCTGAAAGGAATCAATAAATGTATTACTAATATTTAATAGCAAGGTTTCTAAGATACAGGGAAGTCCAATGCATTTTTTTTTAAATGTTTGTAGATATTTTCCTATATCCTTATTTGGCAATGAAAATGTTACATAGTTTTTAAAAAATTATTTTTCTCATATAAACAAAACAGGCAATTATGGAACTTTAAACCAAAAAAATCCTTCAACCTTTTTTATCTCCACTGAGCCAAACTCATTATTATTCTTAATATTATTAAATAACTACTGCACGCACACAGAGGTGCACTTAGTGTAACCATTATCATCATAGGAAATGGAATCAGCAACCAGAGTTCAAATCCTGGATGAGGCTGTTTATGTTTCACTTTGTGTAAATGCCTTTGGGAAAGGCATGAATCCTTCTTTTCTCCCCCAGATATGGGAAAATAGGCAACCAGTCTAAGAGAAGGAAAACTGAATTCTAATCAATGTACTTTGCTTAAATATGTACCTGTGTCACATCCTGCTCATAATGGAAGAGTTGTGCACACACACACACACACGTGATCAAAGAGTAGATCATAAATGCTAAACTCCTTCAATTTCAATCAATTAAATGCTAACATTACCTTTTTTTTAAACCAAAACTAGATACAAAGAGGTGAAAAAGTTTTCTTTTGCTCGGGACAGAACCCAACCGATGAAATGCAAAGTTACTCAGTCAATTACACTGGATGATAAATTTACGGAAAACAAATATTTCTGCAGCAAACAGATGTACAATGAATACATTGTTCACTTGTTGGATAAAAATACAACCATTACCAGTCACTTTTGGTAAATTTAATTAGATTTGAAGCACAGCTGTTACTAATAAACTTATATTAACAGTTAAAAGGGTTTTTTTTTAGCAAAAATACCAAACACTTTGGTCTGTGTTGTATGTATTTACCCAACCCCTCCGTCACAAGCAGCATGCGACACTGGGTCAATTTTTAAATGGAGTACTACTGTTTTGAATTCAGACCAGTTTTCATACCAAGATAAAAGAAACCAATCTGCTCTACTATTTATCCATAATCGCAAGGAGAATTGTTGGATTCCTACCTTTTCTAAGGTTATCAGTACTATGTGAAATGCAAACAGCCACATCCAGGATTTGAACTCCCTAAATGTTTTCTTTTTTTTTTTTCTACCCTACCTAATATTCTGATCAACACATCCACATTATGTAAATATATACCTTAAGTACAGAATATCATGTGGATATGTTGCAAAAGAAACCACAAAATCAAAGCACTACACACCAAGAACCAATCCTATTCCATATGAATAAATATGTATAAAAGGTAAGAAAATGTTTCCTGAAGTCTTCACAAAAATGTTTTCCTTTACTTCTTTGAGAATCATCTTCAAGGTGTGCTGGATGAGATATTGCTACCAAGGTATATGAACTGATCTACTAATTTTAGAGGTTTACTATTTAATGAGATGACATCATCTTCATTAAAACATGAACTCTGTTTTATGTAGAGACCAATGCTTCTTACTGCTTGTTCCACATGATGCAGTAGAGATTCAGATTGAGCAGGTGTATTTGCAAGAAGTGCAAGATCATTTTTTCTTTGAAAATAATGGCAACAAATATCAGTTATAATTGTCTTTCAATCCATTGTAGATATTTGAATGCCGATTTTCAAGTCAAGTAGGCTCTTCCTCATTAGGACAACATAAGCTTCCTACCTTGCTATATGACAAAAGCTGAGTATAACAAAATTGACATCAAACATTTCCTCTTATTATAAGCTGCTTTCTACAGAGAATATATTTTACAAATGAATATCTTTCCTGACATCATTATTTTAAAATTAAGTTACTATTTTTCTTTGGAATGAGAAAAATGATAATTTTACCAAGATTCAATAAAAGATGCAGGTGGCTAAATCCTGCAGAGAATGAAATCTGCAAACTGTGTCCAAATACCAGCTGAGACAATTTGCATTCACTTCACACTAATGCCGCTAGGAAAGGCATGAATCCACTTGTCCCGACCTCTAATTATGATAATAATAGAACAGTGGGAGCTCTTTAGCTTTGTAAAATCATAATTGTTCCTTGCTGATCGTACCATATAACCCAGTAAGACCTGTTATGTATTACTTGGAAAGAAGGAGATGAATACTGTCAAGTTATATTCATTATTCTGAAAGATGCTATAAAAGGGCATTTCTTGGCATGGCAAATGACCATAATCAATATTTGACACACTTGCAAATGTAGCTATGGCTAAATGCACTGGACTGTACTAAGAAGAAATTGAAATTTGTAATTCACTATTGCTCTCGATTTTTTTAATAACATAGAAATTTAAGATCCACAAGGTTGTTCTTCACTAAATTTACCAATATTGTGGCCTTGTGCCAGACTAATTTAAATTTAGTTTTTATCTTATGCATAAAAACTCTTTGTATGTATGAGAACTTAGTGAAAAGTCATCAGTCCTATCAAAAAGCATAAAATACAAGTTATTCCACATTTATCTCAAAATTCAAATCACTTGGCACATTGTCTCTAAAATTTCTTTAATTCTTAAAAAAAAAAAAAAAAAAAAAAAGGTCAATAAAAATTTTCAAACTTATTCCTTAATTTGTTGGGCTAAGAATATTACTATAAGAGGAAAGTGCTGTAAAGTCATTAGGATGCTAATATGAAACCATTGAGAATGAATTATATTCAAGTCGAGTACTACAGAAATGTCGTATTGTGCCAAACTTGGCTTTGTCTTGAAAATGATTTGCAGAAAATAATACAGTCAGGCAAATCTTGCTCATTATCTAAATTATTTTAAAAAATAAAAAGTTATAACCATAAATCATCAAAATGATAATTTTTAGTTTTTAACCTGAGAGATCCCATAAAAAACATTACTTAGCAGAGCAAACAACTATAATCAATATTTGGTTCTTTCTTTCCTATGCCCCAAACAAAAGAAGGATAAGGAACCTAGTCTACCCTACTATTTACACATAGTTGGAAGGAGGAGTGAGGTTAATGATTTAGCCAAAAGCATTAACAGATAATAAAAACAGCTTCATCCAGAATTTGACCTTGGGTTGCCATGTCCATTTCTGAATTGTTACACCATGCATCTCTTGTAAATTTAAATACTAGTAAATGTATTGAATTGAACAGCATAGAAATTGAAATTTGCTATTCATATCAGATTTTTTAGGAACTTTTTAAATCCAGCTTAAGATAAACAGAATGAGTATTATAATTATATCAACAGCAAAAACGAAACTAAGTTAAGGTTCCACCAACTTGTAAAAAGATTGAAGTATCTCATGATTAACAGGAAATACAGGTCTTTACAGGATCTCACCAGTAATCCAATGAGTCAGCATAACAAGCAATATTCCACATATTTATTGTAAATTTCAAGTTGGTTTAATACTTAGTTGAGTCAGCCTCAAATAATCTGGTCATAAGACAAACAAGATAGTTTTTTTTTTTGGGGGGGGGTCCAAAAGAATTTAGAGAATTATACAGTAGATTGGATTACTGTCAAAAGGAAAAAGAAAAACAAGCAAATTCAAAAATTCTTGGATACACACAAACATATACATTACAAACGAATTGTATATACTCCTAAAAACAGACCTGCTTTATTTTCATAATATAAGATTTTTAAAAATTGCCAGATATACTCCAAACATATCCACAGAAAATCTCAAGAGATACTCACATTACAATTAAATAGCAATTTATCAACATTATACTTTTTAAATACAGAGTGTTTAAGAGAAAGTGACATCATTTTGTAATCTAATAATTTAACCAATTCTCATTCAAATGATCTCAAATTTTAACATGTTTAGAAACAATTCAAAATTCTATGTTTAATATTTTATGTTTTTTTCCAGGTATAGAAATATCCTTCACTGGAAAAAAAATTGCTGTGTAAATATCTGATTAACAACATAGTCTATACAAAATGAAATTAAACAGGATTAATAATGAGCAAAATAAAGTCTATAAGAGGTGAGACATACACCAGTTCCTTCACAGAGCACAACAGAAAAAATAAACGGAAAGGTCAGGTGAACATGGCAGTCATTTCAAATTAAATGATATCAATTTTTCTGAAAAACCTTGAATTTACAAAACTTAGCTCAGTCTGGAACTGGATCATATGAGTGAGGAAGAAATATGTTGAGCCAATATTTCAGTTGAGAAGTTCTGCTGGCTTTGATATCAGCATTTGTAATCTAACAGATTTAGCCATGTTTTAACACCGATTAAAAATGCCAATATTGAAATTAGGCAAGAACCTCAGCTCTAAAGCAGGCTCCGTTTGGTAGATAAAAACCAATTTTGTCAAAAACAAAGGATTGAAATTTGCAAACTAACCCTTGCTCTACAGCAAGTAATTTGTTTTTTCTAGTTACTTGGTAGTCTAATATAAGATCCACAATAGCGAGGCACACAGTTAGGTTGGTCTTCACTAAATTTACCATTATTGTGGCCTTGTGCCAGACTAATTATGAATCTTAGATAAATATGAAATTATATGAAAAGCATCTTTATTATTTAGAGTCATTTTCCTCATTAAGTTTTAAAAAGGATAAAAGTTACAATGCTCAAAGAAGTTACATGGGGGAGGGGAGCAAAACAAAATAAATTTTAAGCTGAATATTTTCGAAAAGTAAAGAATGACGGGGGGGGGAACCAAAAAGAAAAGAGGCTGAAAATACCAAATGAATAAAAACTACATACATATATGAACAAAAGACTAATTAAAGTTTGATTTTTTTTTAATTTTATACATTGAAACTCTAGGTATGTATGAGAGCCAATTGAAAATTTCTCTGTCCTACTAAAAAAGAAATGAAGGCATAAAACATACATGCTATTCTACATTTATCTCAAAATTCAAATCACTTGGCATATTGTCTCAAGTTTCTCTTTAAAAAAAAAAAAGTTCAATAAAAATTTAAAAAAACTTATTCCTTTCTTTGTTGGGCCAAGAACATTGCAGCACCTCCCTCAAAGTAAAGTCATAGGGATGCTAATATGAAACCACTGGCAATGAATTATATCCAAGTTGAATACTTCGGAAATGAGATTTTGTGCCAAACTTGGCTTTGTCTTGGAAATGATTTGCAGAAAAATGATACAGTTGGGCAAATCTTGCTAATTTTCAAAATTATATATAAAAAAAAAAATAAAAAATAAAAAAAATAACATTAAGAGTTATAATCATAAATCATCAAAATGATCATTTTTAGTTAGCAGTGAGACTTGTTTCCCAGTACCATTTCATGTTAAAACTAAAAAAATTCACTGACAGACATACAAAAAAAACTAATTTTATTTTAAAACTACAAATTATTGATTAGGATAAGCTTAATCTACTACTTAATGAAAACTGAACTTTAGTAATATTTGTCTGTGAGTCTTACTATTGCTCTATAACAAACTCAAGGCTATTGGTATTTACAAAAATTAACCTAGTTGTGCACAAGGCTAGAATTGAGGAGCACTTAGTGATGACTTAACATACTGCAGTATTAACAGTCTATTATGCTGACCATTGTTTTACAGCAAGAATTTTCAGAAAGAATTTGACAACTGAGAATTTTTTTTTGAGGATTCTTCTCGCATTATTTTCACATCAGAAACTATCAGTAAAATTTTAAAAACAATTTCTCCCATTCATATATATCGTTAAATAATTAACTTTTACATATTGACATTTAATAGCATGTTTTTTATTGAGTAACTGTTGGCTCTAACATTACCTAATGATTATATTATGCCAGTTGGTAAAGTTTCCTAACTTAATATAGATAAAATTACTTAAAACTAGGACAAAATAGATTGTTTAAATTAGGAGTAGAAGTGCATGAGCTGAACATTTTGATGCTAAATGAGGGGCAAATTCTTTTGATGAAAGGCACTAATCTGACAGAAAGCAAAAGCAATATATTCTCTAGTTTACCAAAAAACACGGAGAGAGATAATGGATTTAATTCAAAGATAAACGAGACACATTGGATATTTTTACCATCAAGTTTTACTAAATGCCAACACTATCTTGATTTTTCAAGGTTAAAATCTTTGATATTTTAAATTCTTAAAAATGCTTTCATTTCATGTTCTTAAGATAAATATAATGAAAATGTAGTGATTATCATACACTTATTTATTCAAACTGGTATCTTCATCTTGATTGTTATAGTCACATTTTAGCCACTGAATCTTCAAGATCCAGTTTTTAAGGAGATTACCCTTACTAGGTGAGTAAGAATTAATGATAGCTTAGTTCCAGGGCACCTTCTCCCAAGGCAGCACTTGCCCTTTATCTAAAAGGGGTTAAGTGTGGGGTTTTTGCTTGGTGTCTGAGGCATCCCTTAAAGAGATCACAAATCAAAGGAATTTTTTAAAATTGTCCCACAGGAGTTTCAATTCTTGTACTGTGCGGTACCCCATTTTAAACCTACCTTTGTGTTATATTTTGACCTCATGAGAAGTCAAATAAATACCCTTTACAGACACCTATTTTCCACAACAGTGTTAAGCCTTTGTTCATGCTCATCTCAATAATTATTTCTTCAAGAAAAAGATTTAAATGCTAATTATAGAATACTTCTCCTTATTTGCAATTAATTATAATATAAATTTGATAAATAGAATGTGACTTAACAGTGAGCTTAATGGGTACTGAAGGCAACCTTTAAGTGATTAGCTCATAAAACACAAAAATTTTAAGTAGAAAAAAAATAAATCAACAGTAGCTTAAAACTAATGAAAATTGTCACCAGAAAAAGAAATCGGTTCAATTGGCAACGAAGTCCTGAAATACCTTCTTGGCTAAAATGTTCAAAGCACCTAAAAATGCCCAGAAATTGACTCTGTATGTCATTTTAAATGACTTGAACATAATCAACCCAGTCAGTTTATTTAATAATGACAAGTTTATGTCTAAATTAGTTCTGGCTAATTTATAAACTGTAAACTTGTAATGAACAAGAATAGAAAAGGTTGATTAAATAGGCCTTCTTTCATAGCACAGGGTTGGTGAGGCTATAGATTAAATTTAATTAGGCAGAGGAAAAACTTAATTACTTTTACTTATCTACCTCCCAACCCATCTATATCAACCCAAATACTATGTAAAGATAGTAAATAGGTAACTTATAATTTGGGGTTCAAATCCTTGGTACCAGATTGCAGAGTCGCATTAATAAACATCTAAACTAAGTTTTATCGTCAAATAAAAAAAAATGTAGAATTGTAGAATCAAAAAAGAATTTAAATATGATCATTAGCTATTTTCAAGATTTGAAAAACATTTTAAAATAATAAAAGAAAATTTACTGCAACATAACACAATCTAAACCATTTTTGTGTGTATCAATGTGTGTAAGATTATATAGTGCCTTGATGTGGAGTAATGGTTAATGAGCTAGTCTGGCAACTTATTATTAACAAGTATAAACAATTTTAATCCTTAGTGGATGCTCCACAATTGTAGTCTTGGACCAGATTAAGCTAAAATTAGCAACTCTCTCTCTCTCTCTCTATATATATATATATATATATATATATATATGCAAAAATATGTACCCTACTCAATATCTTATAAGAAACATTTTTTTAAGTCAAAAAAAAAAATCCTGCATGTTAGAAGGTCAAAGGTCAGCTTTGAGTTATAGCCTTGGAGTTCTAGAGCTGCAGAGGCCCTGAAATGAAACTACAAACATTTCCATAAATGTAAGTAAGGTTTGAATATATATGAAACTTTAAAAACTACATGATAGCGGAGAGGGATAAGGAAGTCAGGCAAAAACCCTTCACCTAACATTTGTAGTTTAAACTCTTAACTTTTTTTTAATACCAAGTGCATCTTATAAGCTGTTAAATATGATACTTACATTTTTCCCCCCAATATTTCAATGTTTATTTCCATCTTACACAGGACAATATGACTGGAAAATATTTTATATTCATTTATAAGAAAAATAAAAATAGTGAGACAGATCTATTTGATTATCAACCTTCATGCATTAAGTTCTTTGACCTCTTTATTACATTACCTAGTAAAAATCAAACAAACTTTTTAAAGATGGAATCTTCTCTACAAGTGGTGTTATTTTAAAAAAAGAATGCTTAATACATATAAGAGAATAGCCATTATCCTTATTATAATTATAGAGAAATGTGTTCTTTTTAGTGAAACAAACAAATACTTATTCATCAAGTCTTTTTTTTTTTTTTGCACATGTAAAAGATACAAGGTAGGCAAGGTTTTGTCTGTAATTATATACTATTAAAAATGAAAATATCCATCATGAGACCAACATATGTACTAAATATGGAAGACTTTCTTCTTCATGCTAGAAGATTATATATATATATATATATATATATATATATATATATATATATATATATATACACACGCTCATATCTAAATACGCTATTAACCCTTTTAGTGCAGCACATTCACCAACAAATTTAATGGCTTGAATGCACTTCTGACCACATAAAATAAAAAAAGCTTGCAAATAATAGAATCTATTGGAGTTTCACAATTACAATACACCATTGGCATTGGAGAGGTAAATTGCACAAGTGTTTCTAAGAGAATTTTTTTTATTCATTCATACTTCTAAAAATGAAAGTTTTACAAAAGTTTAAGAAGCAATAAAGTTTTTTTTGTTATTTTGAGTTTTTTTCTTTTCAATTTTAGTCGGGATGTATCATACAAGAGGCACTTTCAGGAAGTATATTGCACAAAATCTAAAATTTTAAAGTAATGTGGAGTAAAGTAGCATTTTCCTTCATGCATTCAGTATATTTGGGCAACTAGAATTGCTCTCCATACCAAAAGGGTTCAAATCAAACTTTTTCATTCAGTGAATGAGAGTGAATCAATAAGTCCATAGCCTGACACAATTTTTAAGGGAATTTACATCTGAACATTTCACTATTTAATATTTGAGCTCTATATATTTTTAATAGAGATCGTTGAGCTAAATGCACTGACAAGAAGAGAGATTAAGTTGCATAAAGTAAATACTTTTTTTTTCTCATTAAGTTTCAGATATGTAACCTTGTCAGACAAATTTAAGTTTACAACTCTATCTTTTCACAAAGCTCTTAATATAAAACATGTGCTAGATATGATGGCAAGGAATCCTTCATAAAAAAAAAAGGAAAAAAAAGCAATCTTAGCTATAAAAATAGTCCAAATGACATTTTATAGGTAAGTAGTTGGTAGGAATATTAGTGGCAGACTTTCAGTTACAGTAAAATAGGGAGCAGGACTTAGAACAAAATAGGTAAAGTTAGAAGTATTTGGTATCTAAGATTTTTTTACCGAGCAATTCAGTAGAAGAGAAATGCACTTCAAGGTAAGAAAAAAAAAAAAGTCCTAACTTGAAATTAGGCTAAAATTATTTTTCAACAACCCAGGAAACTGTAGATTTTTATCTTATATAGGTTTAAAGAAGGCTTATTTTATTCTATTTTTACATACACTTCCAATTATCTGGCAACTGATGATCCAGCACTTCTTTTGTCATATATATATCTCACAGTAACTCAATACAGTGAGATTTTTATTAGAGCAATACACTTAAAATGCTCTAACTTAGAGAATAAAGCTATTTTCAGTTCAATTTCCAACTAAATGATAATTTTATGAGGTATAAATATCAATTTTTTTAATAAGTCAACTTAAATGCTAATTAGAATTCTTCACTCCTTTCCAAATAAAAGCATTTAAATAATCATAGACCACTCGATTATGAAATGCTAATTAGAATCCTTCGCTCCTTTTCTAAATAAAAGCATCGACATCAGGGATTACTGTTAAATATGAACTAATTAGAATCCTTCACTCCTTTCTAAATAGAAACAACAATATCATCATGGACTGCTGTTACAACAAGAACCCAAAAGATTCATGGGTTCTCTAGTATTTAATATTTCTGCAGGTTTTTAACAGTCAATTTAAAAATCAGTTTTATCCATGAGTGACACCCGTCACATTTTTAATAAAATTATTTTTTTTCTAAACCAAATATAGCAGGATTTTATTACTTCTAGTATGAATATTATATTCATATTTTTGGCAACAGGTTTTCAATGCAGCAGAATTTGGTTATAATACCTGATAATAAATAAGGAGCAATACTGATACGTGTATAATTAGCAGATCAGATCCATTATATTTTCCAGGAAAAAGAAAAAAAAGTTTTCAACTGTGTATTTAGTTTAAGTTTCAGTAAACAATGCTGGGAATTTTTGAATGCACTTATTCTGTTGGTACAGTAAATTGGATAATCAGGCAATGTTCTAGTGCCAAGAAAAAAAAGGTTTGTTTTAGTTTTGTGGCATATCAACCATTGTAGGTTATTTAATGCCAAATCCATTTATATATATATATATATATATATATATATATATAAACAGCTCTATTTCAAACAATTTAGTTTAGTCAACAAAATTAAATGGTTCAAGTATTGCTGTGTATCACAAACAATTCAATTAAACAGTAATTTATTTACAAGCAGTTGAATATAAAAACAGTTCAGTTTAGCATGAGTACACAATTTAAATGTAAGAACAGATCTATTTCAAATAATCCAATTTAGCATAAGTACACAGTTTAGTTCTATTTAACCTAACCCTTAGATAGGACACTATCAGGTGTTACAACCCAGGGCCAGAGTGGACCTGGAAGCAATAGAGGGATATTTCACATTCTCCAAAACTCCAGCATTACTGGAATCTCACCATGAGATTGTTTAGTGTCATATCCAGGACACACATTGAGAGAGTCTTACTCCTCTGCAAAGATGTCTGTGTATTCTGCAGCCCCAGCCAACTGAGCCAAAACAAAATTGGGGTTAAGCCTCAGGCATGCTTTCTTAAAAGAAAGACTGTAATAGTGAACAACTACCGGGACATTGGCCCAGCGGTTAGAGTGTTCGCCAATGGCCCGGGAGACCTGGGTTCAATCCCAGGTCGAGTCATACCAAAGACTTTAAAAATGGTACTTGATACCACCTTGCTTAACACTCAGCATTATAAGGTACGGTTCAAGGGTAAAGTGGAGCAATCCTGGGAATGGAGTAGCGCCCTCCCCTACACCTCGGTGTAGTAGCTATCGAAAAGGGAGCCTTCGGGTCACCCTCGGCTATGGTCGCTAACTTTACTTACTTTATAATTACCAGCCTTTAAGATCCATACAAAAAAAATTCATATTACCATTATGATTCCATCTAAGTAAAGTCAAATTGGTCACTACTGAAACAGTTATGATATTATACTGTAGCCCATGTGCAGGTATTATAGACAAGGAGTTAACACCAGTTTCAAGTTATGCAATAAGCAGTTCACAAAAGGAAGAGTTAAAATAAGCAACATACAATTGCTTATTTTAACTCCTCAACAGCAAGATCAACAATATAATAAGTATATCTGCTTTGAAAGAAAAAAAAAAAAAAGTATTCATGGTCCTGAATTTTCATTGAATTCAAAAATCAATCACTGACACCACTTGGAAATAGACAATTATTTTAGCTACCAAGTAAACCTCCCTCATCTAACTTTTTGTCAGTAGTTTTTATCTTTATTCTTGGAAGAAAAAAAAGAAACATACATATATATTAAATAATACAAATAGTAGAGAAAAATACATTGTTTTTTAAGGTCAGTATAAAGGAAATGGCAATTAAAAACACTTAAAAGAGCTCAATACAATTTAAAGACATTTACATAAACATCCAACAGTCATACAATTCTCAACCATTATCTGAAGACTGCTCCACTGGCATGAAACTGAGTAGTGAGTGGGTCAGGGAAGATAGGCCTGTAAGAATTTTTCACACACACAAGTTTGAAATAAAAGAAAATAACTTTTTTAAGCTAACTTATTTATATACAGTAAAACAACATCCAATGAATGTAAATAGTGTCAAAACATTTGTGATTCAGTGCATTCAATCATAGTTCCGGTCATAATGAAAATCAAGGAAAAACTGTGGAAAATGCCCAGAAGTCTGAGTGAAAGTGCCAAATCAAACATTTTAACAATATTTACATTCATTAGATCCAGACGTGTTCTCATATGTAAACGAGAAAAGCTAAATACTTTTTCTTTTTTTTAATAGACATATATAGATAATCCTATCATTTTTTTTTTTATACTATCCTGGTAAATAATCCAATACTGAATCTTTCAAAGTTAAATTTATATGAATGCATTTCATGAATAGAGTAACTTGTTAACTATCACTCAGCAATCAATAAACAATTGTTAAAACTAATAAAATTACAAAGCCAAGTTTTTAGCCACACAGTAGTACTTTTGCATGCCATAAAAGCCGAGGATCAAATTCCTTACCCTCAACCCAATTTCTCTTGGAGAGTAGGAGCAATCAATTTGAGTCCTTTGCTTTCCACATGCTTAAAAGAATAAATAAATAAAACCTAATTTTTTTTTGAAAATTGATTGACTAGATCCTGTGATGGCTGCCAACTGTTGCCGAGGAAGTTGAAGTAGTTACGGATAAGTGTTTTCCTCAAGTAGTCACTCACAGCTATTATTTTTTTTGGTTTGAGTGTGGGGAAGGGGTTCTTCATCTAGTGGCATACTAATGACAAGACATTGTCAAGATACCTAAGGATGATGATTGAACAGAGGTAAAGTAAAAATTAGATTCCTGTTAACCCAAAAACATTTGGTTGTGAGAGCTTCATGTAGTAGAAAAAACAAGGTTTAATCCTTTTGCAGATAGAGTGACACTTATCGGCAACAATACACTAGCAGAGCAACATTTTTCATTTTTTTCAGTAGCTCAATATAAGGTATTTTCCTATAGGCTGTTTGTTGACAAAGTCAATGTTAATGTCTAGAAACATCTCTGTGGTGTAGGATTGTATAAAGGTTGTTTTGTAAAATATCATAACTAAAAACGAGTGCTTTATTGTTTTCATTCTTTTGCACTATGACACACAATTGCCGATTTGCCCAGTTGACTAGGGCTGTAGAATACACCAATTGCTTCTCTGCAGAGGGGTAAGACCCCCCCCCAACGAGTGTCCTAGATACGACACTAAACAAGTTCCAGCAATACTGGAGCTTTGGGGAATGCAGAGTACCCCTTCATTGCCATCGCTCCCAGGTCCACTCTGGCCCGGAGTGGTAGCACCTGATAAGGGTCCTATCTATGCATTAAATAGAACTAACGGCATACTTATGCTAAACTGAATTGTTTGATTAAACTAAATAGCTTAAAATAGAAATGTTTTTGACAAACCGTACTTACATTTAAACTGCGTGCGGAATTAAACGGAATTATTTGAAATTGAACCGTTTTTGACATTGAAACTGTACTTACAGTAAACTGAATTGTTATATCTAACTGCTTGAATAAACTGAATAGTTTGAAATAGAAATGTTTTTGACAAACTGTGTACTCATGCTAAACTGAATTATTTGAAATAGAACTGATTATTTATATCAAAATGGATTTGGCGTTAAATAACCTACAAAGGTTGATATGCTATAAAACCCAACCAACCAACAATTGCTGATCAAATTATCATATTTTGTTTGTTTTTTACATATTAAATGACTTGCTGAAACATAACTATTTTACAAATTATCTGCCAGCAAAAGGGTTAAAACAACCAATCTTATTTTCAATGCTATGAACTATTTATACCATTGCCATACCACATATATAATCCCTAAATTTTTATATTTGTATATAGATGTTACTGTAACATAGCATAAATGGCACATGATAGTGATTATTATTATAGCAATACACTTTAAATGGTCCAACTTAGAGAATAAAGCAATTTCTAACTGAATAATAATTTTGTGTAGTCTATTCATGTTAAGCATCATTTTTTTTCACTTTTTACATTATTCAAAATGTTTTGGAAATTAACTATGAAATAAATAGAGTCCTTCACTCCATTCTGAATAAAAAAAAAACTTCAATATCATCATAGACAACTTGACTATGAAATGCTCATTAAAATTAAAGTCCTTCACTTTTTCCTTAAGTATAAAATGCTAATTAGAATCTTTCACTCCATCCTAAATCGAATCATCATTATCATTATGGACTGCCATTAACTACCTAAACTAAGGGGGTTAATATCATCATGAACCACTTAACTATAAAATAATAATTGGAATACTTCACTTATTACTAAACAGAAATATTAATATAATCAAGAACTGATGTTACAGTGAAAATGCAACAGGTTCATGGGTATTGAATAAATGTCTCCCCAAGTTTCACAGGTCATTGCTAGCTGGCTGGGAATATCAACAGTAGTTAGTTTTGATGAGATAATTCCATGGCCTCGACACACAAAAAAAGTTAATGTTGAGAAACTAATCTTTTCATGGTTATTTTTTAATAAGCATAGCTTAGCACAAGGCCAGATTTATGGGACACCCAGTGAGACTAATCTGAGAAAAAGTGGATTTTTAAGTCTGATTATATAAATCAGGAACAGGAAAGAGTGAAATAACTTTTTAAGGATAACAATGGTCAGCAGTGCCTCAAGTTTAACATGATCACCTAACGAACTGAATTTGCTCAAGATAAAAAAAAAAAATGCAAACATTGTAATAACAGATTATATTCAGCAAATCATTATCTTTATCAATCATCATAAATTACAAAGACTGTTCCTTTATACAACATTAAACTCAAAAATGAGATGCCTCCTTGATTTTAGTGACTTTGATGAATGGCATGTCAACCCATCTAGGGTTATTTTTTGCCTAGTTTAGTAAATCATGAGCAGTGTACTGTCATATTTACATTTGTTTGTCAAAACAGTCCTATTGATAAAGAATAATTTTTAATCAGCTCTATTTAACCCATAGATGCAATCCTAATAGGTACTACCACTCCAGGTCAGAGTAGACCTAGGATTAGTGTCAATGAAGGGGTACTTCATACTGAGCTCCAAAACTCGTGTCTCACCATCAGATACAGTTTAATTTTATAACCATGACATTAGGGGCCTAAATCTTCAAAAGATAATCATATATATATATAAAGAATAAATGAAACTAATTTTGGGACACACACACACATACCTATATATTTAGAACAAAAAAGTTGAGAAAGATTTACAGTGATTCATGAAATATCCATCATTATGAATTATTTAAACATTTTTCTATACCAAAAATAAAGAGTAACAGGAGCGACATGTTGTCCAAAGGTCATCTAGAAATGTGTAATGAAGAGGGCAAGTATAACTCATCGATATCTTACAACACACCATACAATCCCTTTGTTGCTTGCTTAAAATTTATTAGTCAGTTAGACATAATCCGACCAATACTGTCATGAAATACTGAGTAATAAAATGTATGTCATTTTTACTGATCCAAAAATGCCCTGTGGAAATTAAATCCCAACATAAAAAAAAATGAGGCCAAACAATTAGTGAACAATGGGACTGAATTTAAGCTAATAGCTAATTACAAAATTGGATCTGTTCCAAAAATTTAGGCAAAAGAGAGTTAAGAGATCTTTAATGAAGAAGATTCCAAAATCTTATATTTCTCATGTTAAATTTCTGACACACATTAACCTAAGAGGAATTGACTGATTTTTCATTTTCTTTTGGTTTGGTGGTGGTGGTGGGGGGGTTTATTGTTGAAAAAAGATGGCAATAATATCATGTGTCACTGTTATAAAGGAACAAAGTAGATTTGCAAAATATAAGTGGGTTTGATTAGCAGATAATAAAAATTAGGATTTCTTAATATTTAAATTAAATCATTCTGTAATATCATAGAATAATTTCAATAAAAAAAATTGGAAAGTGTTTATATATCTTATTATAATGGAGATTATATGTGTCAGTCTGTAACCAAAACTATATCACAACCAACATTCCTTTAGTTATTTACTCAATGATTATTAAATTATTTAATCTTAATTTCCATCTTATTTATTAACAATGTTTACTAAAGTCTACCCGAGTAAAATTTGCCTTAAAACAGCTAATGTTATTAATGCTTTTAAAATCCTGAGATGTGTGTTATATATCACTAAGAAATAAAGTTCAAAATATATGGTGTAGATAATTCACATATTAGTTATAACAAAACTAGATTTGATAAATAATTACTTGGTGTAATCTTTTTATATGCATTCTTATTTAGTATTGCTAGTCTAATTTAATATTCATTTCATTAAAACTTAAATTCATGCACCCAGAGGGCACATAGTTTTGCTTGTATCAATAATATAGTTTGCTATATTTATAAATAAAGAATACTAAATATTGATTTTTATAGATTTTTTTTTTTTTATTTAAAAATAAAAAAATAAATAAAACAATAAGAGATAAAAAAATAAAAACAGTAAAAAATAAATTAAACCTTACAGTAAATAAATTAACACATCTCAAAATTAATATAACCACATAGTATAAAGGAGACCACCCTTTCCATCATACCCCATAACAGTATATAAAGCAGTAATTCCCAATGTGAGGCATATGATTAGGCATGGTGATATTTTGTTGGGGCTTGTTTAGAGACCAAGTCAATGGCTTTTTATGCTTCCTTCACCTGAATTGCAGTAAAATTTTGAATATGTAAGAATTAAATATTACAGGGGGGAGAGCATCAGACTTTTAGAAATACCAAAGTGGGCATGGCCCCAAATCATTTGGGAACCTCTAATATAAAAGGACACACTACATGGGGATCACAAGGACTTATCACTTATGTCGAATAGTGACAGTCACCAAGTGCTGTTAACTATGTGTATGCTATCCTAACACACATATATATGAAAAACAAGATTCTCAGAGGATGATTTTATTTGTAGTTTGAATTATTTGCTAACATTAGATATTTCAGTTTTTTTCAAACATTAAACCTACATCAAGGCATTTGAATTAGTGATGTATCTTTAAAAAAAAAAAAATAAATAAATATATAGATAAAAGAGGTTTATGGTTCTTACTAGCTCACTTGGTGAGTTATTAGAGGACCAAATGTTGCACTATTGTTAAATAGTGCTCAATATCAAAGATTGAGCACACACACACACACACATATATATATATCTCATACTTAGGCAGCAAGTCATTATCTAAACACGTTTAGTTGAATACCCTGGAGTGTTTCTTTTTTAAAATCTTCCAATGAAGATGTCCAAGTCTTCTTACTAGTCTTCATATATGCCTTAGTCAAGTTGGTGAAGAAAGTACCCTATATTAGCCCAAGCACTTTCAACCATGTCGCTCACAGCAACAAACAATGTAACACAACCCCTGCAGGTTACTAGTGCAATGGTCAAAAGCACTAGGGCTTATATAGGGTACTTTCTTCACCAACTTGACCCAGACATAAGAATCAAACGTCCTCACTTAAAGACTTTAAAAAAGAAATAATCTGCAGTATTCAACTATATATATATATATATATATATATATATATATATATATATATATATATATATATATATATACATACACACACAAAACATAAATTAAAAAAAGAAATAAAATTATCATCTATCAGGAAACATCTTCAAAATATTAATTGGATTATTTATCAGAGAACAACAATGACCAAGTAAAATAAAAATTAATTTTAGATAAAAATGAAGAAAAAAATCAAATTAAAACAAAAAAAAACATTTCAGGAAATTATCTTGAAAAAATTTTGTTTGAAAATGATAAAGATTTTTAAAAATATCAATTCAACTTGTTAATCAAATATTACTTACTAAAACATTCTTTTTTATTGTTTTTTTTGTTTTTTTTTAACTGCCTGATGTACAAATTTTTATTAGACAAAGAAAATAAAACTTACAAAACGGAAGTGTTCCAAATTTCCTCTTTATTGCCTTCATTCTTTTTTAACAATCAATATTCAAATGTCCCATAAAAAGAAGGTACCTATTGTCTTCAATAAAACTTTAATATTAAATAACACCACACCTGAGTACATAAATTAGCCAGCCATTGCTAGCAAGTTAAATTCTCACTGAGTGCCCCATCCATATTTTTGGCCTTATGCCATACTTAAACTAAGCTTTGTAAATCACTATAATTGCCTTACATGATGTAATGGTTAGCAAGCTTGATTTGCTAACTATTGTTAGCGAGTTCAATTCCCATTGGGTGCCTCATCTTGCTAAGCTTTATAAATAACCAATAACATCACATCAAAGTAAGAGAGAAGACTAAACTTTTAACTTGTTCAACCTAAAATATAACAATACAATAAATGAATCAACTGTAACTATTAGTCACATTAATAAACAAAAATTCTGCCACGTTATAAACATATTTTGGTCAACAAAAGAAATTAAACTTAATTCTCTGAATATAAAAATGTTCTCTGTTGAAAAGTATTCAAAATTCAAACAAAAAGAAAAGAGAAGAGAAATCTTTTCTTAAAAAATAAAATCCTTTAAATATTGATTACATTCTACTTTTTCTTTAACTCAATTTTCTTAGAAAGGAAATCATTTTTTGGCAAAAATTTCACAAGAGATTAAATGAAATATTCTCTTAATGTAAACCATACAAATGAATGAACACTTGTCAATATTAAAGGAAAACTAACAAAATAACCAAGAATGATCATGAAGACCTTTTAGATTTTAACATCAGCTAGATAAAACACACACACACATATATATATATATATATATATATATATATATATATATGGTTAGAGTGTTCACCAATGGCCCAGAGACCAGGGCTCAATATCAGGTAGAGTCATACCAAAGACTCAAAAAAAAAACAAAAAAAAAAAAACAAAGCTTGATACCTCCTTGCTTAATACTCAGCATTATAAAGTATAGATCAAGATTAAGTGAAGCAATCCAAGAAAAGGAAAGGAGTAGCGCCTGCCCATACACCATACTGTTTTAGCTATAGAAAAGGAAGCCTCTGGGTTGCCCTTGACTAAGGTAGGCTAACTTTATATTGCATATTATACACATAAATATACATAGACAAATATACACACACATGACATGAAACATCTGAAGAAAGACGCATCAGCTGAAACGTGAATATAATAATGAAGATGAAGACAACTGTCCAGATATTCTAAGGGATAAAATTTATCAAGCTTCATATATCTCCAATTGGCATCCAAAGTCAATGGGTACAGATTATAAATATATATATCTCCATCTCATTGGCATAATGGTTAAATGTTCAATCCCAGGTCATATCATACCAAAGACTAAAAAAGAGAGAGAAGAAGGTATTTGATGCCTCCTTGCTTAAAAATTCAGCATTATAAAAGGTATGAATCAAGGATAGGTGGAGCAATCCAAGGAAAGGCGTAGGGTCCTTCCCTACACCTGAGTGTCGTAGCTATTGACAAAGGAACCTTTGGGTCGCCCACGACCACTTATATACATATACACTCAGATATAGAAGGAATGAGCGTTTTATCAAGTTTTTGAAAGCGTTAAAAGGATTTTAAGAAACGATGTACGAAATAGGTTTAACTGCAGGAAATATGGAATAGCATGTTTCATTCCCTTGGTTGGGCTGAGAATTTTTAAGTACCCTTCTTATATACATTTCTGAGACTTCTTATATACTCAGCTTGGTACAAAGTTAAATGGTAAAATGAAGAGGAACATTGTGCTCCACCAATCTAAGTACAAGGAACTAGATGCCAAGAAAGAAAAAAACAACATTTGAAATGCAGGCTTTTACCTGGGTTTTAACAATAATCTCTGCCATTAAGCTTAATTTCCAAAGGCACTAAGGAGGAGGAAGATTGAGCTACTCCAATATTCTAAACTGCAAAAAAATTGTAATATACAATTATATTTCGACCACGAAGTAAGCCATCTTAGACAAAATTTAGTTTCGACCAACTAAAAGGTCAGATAGCGAGGAAGACCTGCGTCTGCATGCCTAGAAAGTCGGTAGTCAAGATCCTGACCTACTTGTATTTGAATACCGACTGATCATTAGGAAATAAATAGTTATTTCAGCGAAAAAGAAAAATCTTTTCAATTTATGAAACTTTCTAATACTTTTATGCAGAGTTTAATTGCAAGGAAAACACAGACAGACTAAAGAAAAGGCTTCACTCAAGCAACTGTGGTGAAAAGGCGACAGACAGCAGAATTTTATAAGCCTGCGCTTATGTTTCATAGATTGGCACTATCTGTTCAGTTGAAAAGTCTCACTTAAGCCTAGTTCTTTCGTCTCTACACAAGGACTTCAGAAACCAAATTGTTTTATTTTTCAAAAATGACAGAAAAGTTACAAAAATAGATAAAAATAAGATTGCTTTTTAACTCGGAAGTAATTTTTATGTAGTTTAACAGAAATTCAAGTAAAATTGACTTCGTGGATTTGTAGATTAAATAAACAATAAAAGAAATTGTAAAATTGCCTGAACTTTTGAAGAAAGAAAAATCACTTATTGGGAGAATCTAAAAGAAACAAATGAAAAAGACTTCTAAACTTAAAGGAAATATCGCCATGTCCTTCTAAAGTCCCAGAAGCCTATTCACTCAGAAGATAAAGTTTTTAAGTGTCTAGACAGACTGGAGGAAGTTCAATCTTCGCTGAGGGAGATTTCAAATTTTATATAATACAGATGAAGAGATCAAGCTTAGTAAATAAACTAGTATGAACCATTTTGTTTGTTCAAGCCGTTAGAAACCAAATTTTCCTTGGTAGGCGAAAATAAAAATAATTTAGTGAATATCATTATCCTTTTGTGTACATCCTACTTAAATCGAAACTTTTTTAAAAGGACTTTCTAGTCCTTTAAAAAATTCTTAATCTAAGTAGGAAACTTATTTCAATAAAAGGCAAAAATCAGGTGAAAGAAAAAAGGTGTTTTTAAATAAATGAACAGATATGTCAAAATAACTAAAGTTTCATTTATTTCATTGGAGGGGAGACAGTACTAGTATATGGGTGCGACTAAAATAGCAAACATTAAAACTATTAAATCATGAATAGTTCTAGTTTATTAGTTCCTAGTTTTTAGAAACTCAATAAATGAAAAAATTGAGCCAAGAAAATTGTCAGCTAATCTTAGAATATTATCCAACACAAAATTACTCCTAAAAAAGAAAAAATAAGTGCAAGCAACACTGGCTGTAAATTGGATTTGCAAGACTTAAAAATATAAGAAGGCCGAGCATACTAACAAAGAAATCAAATTTGAGTAAATTAAATAAATTTACCCTGTTATTATTGCGGGGATGCAATTTCAGGTTTTTATAAAAAATAAAAAGTTTAATGAACAATAAAAATCCTAATTGTAACAAAGAGTCTGACACATCAAGAAATTGACTATTAATAAAATCTTTAAAAAAAAAAAAAAAAAAAAAAAATTAGTATGTCAAATTTTTCTAAAATTACTTTTGATGACCATTTTTCTGATAGTAAGGCACACCTCCACGAGGGAAGACAAGGCTGGTGATATTTAGGTCAATATTACAACCGGCTAAAATAGTTAAGTAATAAAATACACGAGAAAAATATTACCTGTCTTTAATAAATCATGGGTTTGACAATTTCATAACAATTTACCCCCCTTGTAGGCTCTTTGTCCTTAATAAAAATTAGATAGGTGGATTTCGTTATTGGATTGTAAATTGTTTGAGAAATCCAAGTTATTTCATTAAAAGGTTAATTGCACGAAGGTAAAGAAAATACGTACCCTCCAAGGAAAGTTAGTAGAAAGGCTCATATTTTTAGCACTTATTTCCTCTTAGTGTAATACAAAAAAAAAAGTTTCCTTTCTAAGCATTTTTTAAAAGCAGATCGTTAATTGTTTTTAAAACTTAAACTCTGATTTTGTATTTCATTCTAAGCAAGAAAGTAGACAGGTAATTTAGTTTTTTTTACACTAAATTCAAGTTATATAATTTTTCAGTATCCAATATTTTAATGTTGATTAAAGTCTTTTCATCGTGCCAAACCAGCATTCGGCCGCAATTGCTTTTCCTCCCAAGTGTTTGATGTTTACAGTTTCACAAAGATTGAAATTAACTGAAGCCGTTATTTGCCGCGGGAATAAACTGCAATTTGATCCTGTTTTATTGTTTTTAGTAATGTTGTCACTTGATTCCCTACAAAGAAATACAATCACATATTCTAAAAGAGGGGAGAAATTGAATCTCAGACTTCGGTATTTGATCGTATCGTAGAAACATTCTGTGGTTATTCTACTTTTATTGTCTGGTCTTAAAAAGGTCGAAAGTTGCAAATTTTCAATAAAGTGGAGTTTTAAAATACCGATAACCAGCCGATGAGAGGTGGAAATTTACTAAGCTTTTTGCTTAGATGTGGCACAAGGCCATATGAAGGGGGCACCCAATGAGACCAGCCGATGAGAGGTGGAAATTTACTAAGCTTTTTGCTTAGATGTGGCACAAGGCCATATGAAAGGGGCACCCAATGAGACTCGAACTCACTCGTGTAGGTCTGCTAGTCGAGCTTGCTAACCATTACACCACCAAATTTACTAAGCTTTTTGCTTAGATGTAGCACAAGGCCGCATGAATGGGGCACCCAATGAGAACCAGCCGATGAGAGGTGGAACCTTCGAAAGTCCGATTTCTTTTAATAATTTCTAGAAGTTGGTAATCAAATTCTAGAATTATCAGTTCTAAAATATTTTGCAGCTTTTGAGGAATGGAATAAGCTATAACCCTTACGAGGTGTGCCGGGCTCGAATCGGATTACTACATCGGTTAGAGCGTTTGTTTTTGCTGTTTTTTTTTTTTAATTTCCTCTCTCTATAAATTAGCAATACCCATACAAAGCAGGGGGGGGCGATTGTTTGCGTAAAATAATGAATGACAGACAAGGAGTTCGATCCTCAAAATGTACACCATAAGTGAAAATGTTGTGCAAAACTTTAAAAGTTCCATTCTACAAAATGGAATGGTAATTGCATCTTCATCATCATTTTGAAAAAAATAACTAGGATTTCAGGTTATGTTTTAACTCACAAAAATACTTTTTGAAAAATTTTAAATAATAATAATTTAATTTCGCAAAGAGCAAAAATTAGACCCTTTTAATTTAAGATGATCCCACTCCACGGACGAGAAGATAAGATTTGCTTATATTCTAATGATTGATATTCGGAACGCAAGTTTATAAAGTAAAAAAAAATTAAAAATTAAAAAAAAAAAACAAAAAAAAAAAAAAAACGAATCTTAAAACAAAATTGTTTACTTAATACCTTACGTTTCATTAAAACGGACATATAAATTGAATTTTGACTTTTTTCCAGTGGGTTTATTACCAGCCACGGATATTCGAAACCAGAATAGTTACCCCCATCTCAAAAGATTTTTTGGTCTTGTGCCATACTAAGCTAAATTAAGACGATTTTAAAATCAGTTTGATCCACACTCATAGGCCAGACTACACCTGTCTTGTGCAGTAGGGTAAAGCTTAGTAAAAAATATATTCTTTTGTCAGATAAGTTATGTTACTTGAAGCAACGGTATTTGCCAGAGATCAGTAATTAAACAACCATCCCTAGGTAAAGGAAAGGACTTCAAATGCTGGTTTTAAATCCAGAGTTAGTATCTAATTCTTACCCTGATTTCGTTTATACCGTAATACGCTTGTTACATTAAGTTTCTTCTCCAATTATAAGATTTGGCGCAACAACTACCCACTTTGTATTTCCCCCCCAGGATGGGCTTTGTGGTGAGGTTAACTGTCCAAGTCTTATGAATTTTAGGGACACAAGCGGAGTAGATTTTTTTCCTATGATAAATTCTACCAGAAATAAAGCTTTAACAAACACACAAAGCAATCTTTATGAAGTCTTGTCTTCTGCACACACACTAGAAAAGCAACAGGGTTTTTCTTCAAACTACTTGCAAATAAGATCAGTTATAATAACTTTATTTTGTGCTTTCATCAAACGCTATCTTTTTTTTCATTTTTAAAAGTTTAGTTAGTGATAAATATTTGCTTGAAAATTGATAAGGTTTGTCCCCTTCCCCAAAGAAAAAGTTAAATACATTAAAATCTTGAAAGCTAATTGAGTAAAACTTTTTACCATACTGACTCGATTTAATTTTATTAATAATGAAGCCTCTTTTGAATTTTCGTCTAAGTCTGGCTCAAGAATAAATCTAGTCCTGAACCAAAGAAGCTTCTATTTTATTTTATTTATTGACGCATAACCATTTGATATCCAAGACAAATTTTGTGAGAGGTAATAAAGAAAAGTAAATGCTTTCTTTAAGAATAATCAAAGAATTTTTTTAAAGTATTTGTTAGAAGGTAAGCTATTAATTGACTTTTTGCTGATTTTATAAGTATGTATATAAATTGACCGTCTAGAAAAGATGTATTTTTTGTAAACTGAAAAAATTCAGGTGATGCCCGACATTAAGGCCTATTTTCAAATTCTTAATTTAATTACTAATTTTTATTTATTTATTTCAAGGAATAACCCCAGGTAAAAGAAAAAAGTGGAAGCAGCCATTTCTTGTTATGGACATCTACTTTGTGTCGTCCGAAATATACAATGACCTGTCTTCGATCAATTTAATGATCAAACTTTAATCAATCAGTACAGTATTACCTGCCCCCTTCCAGTTTTAGCCCCTTTTCCCGCCTTGCAAAAAAAATTTACTTTCGTTAGAAATAACTAGTTATAAATAATTAATTAATGATTTACATATATTTTGTTACTTCCTCGATACAACCTCGATTACGATTTTTTAAATAAAAATTAAAATAAAATAAAAAAAACATTTTAAAATACAAAAATATAATCATACATAATAATTTAAAAAAATTCTTATACCAAAAAGGGTACACGAGTTAATTTATGAAGTAATATACACACATATATATATATATATATATATATATATATATATATATATATATACACGCTCTTTTTTTTACCAAGAATTTTGTCTCTTACCAGCTGGACAGATAATTTATGATATTATTTTTGCAATTTTAAATGTGTCTTTTGTGATGTCCTGAATTTGAAAATAGTTCAACTAGGTAGGTATTAGAACATCAATTAATTAAGGTTGATAGGAGGTAAAGAAAAATGAAGCTTCTTGTTAACAGCAGCACGTGGAGCTGAAAAAAAAAGCTGACGTGAAGATGATACCGATGCTAATAAGAAAACTGTCATCTTGTAATTTGATGTTTGTGGTCATGCCACACCATACAACAGACAGGTGTTGTCATTTTTCTTTGGAAATAAGGCTTATCACATCACCGACAATATTGACCCACACACGATTTTTTTTTTTTTTTTTTTTTTTTTTTAGAATTGTTGAATTGTTCTTGTCAATATCTTAATGGTTTCCCCCCACCCCATGAATAAAAAAATCAAACAATATAGATAAATTATTTCCAATTAAATTCAAAGCTTCACTATTAGATTTTTTTAAAATAAACAATTCAATCATCTCAAAATTTAAAAAATACAAATTATTGTCTTTTTAGTTTTTGGGGAAAAAAATTTAAAAATTCAAATCATTTACAAATTTTCTTTCCTCCAGAAAAAAACAGGTTGCTCGGATTAAAAATTGGCTTAAAAAATCCCTCCAAAACTGTTCGATCCCCACCCTCAATATGCATACCCACATTGGAGCGAGGAAAGGTGGGGGGGGGGGAATCAACGAACTTTTTTATTATTTGTAATTATAAAAAAAAAGCCAATTTAATTGTTTTGTTTTTTTTTAATTTAAAAAAAATTAAATTGATTAATAGATCACTTCAACTGCAATAATCAAGTTTTCTTATATTATCAGATATTAAAAAAAATACACGAACAAAAAAGCTCTAACCATTTTTTTTTTTTTTTGGTTCGCCTCATAAGAAGAAAACGTATTTTTAAAACTTTCATAGCATTAGCAAACAATAAACTCGATGAATAGTTCCGCGCGAAACAAAAAAAAATTAAAAGTAGAAAAGAGAGGGATAAAATTCAAGTAACAAGTAGGTAAAACAAACAAAAAAAGACAGAACCATTTCAAACATGTTTTAACCCGCCCCTTTGTTATTGTTTTTTGTTGTTTTGTTTGTGTTTTTTATGTTGATTAAAAAACTTGAAGATGTATTTGAAAATATATTTTGAAAACGACTAGTGTAAAGGGTATAAAAATGCATTTTAAAAATCTGATTTGTTTTCCTGTAAGGCTGTTGAATAATGACCAGTCATCCTAGTGTTGTCAAAAGTTTAGAAAAAGGTGTTACAGTAATATGAAGTAAGTCAATAACTAACTAGCCCAAACGAACTTGGCAGATGCGAAACCGGCACGCTTACCTTCAAAGAGATGCTGGCCTTGTGTTGTTTAATCGCAGTCCTGTGAAGATTTGTGGCTTCTAGTACTCCACACGCACGCACGCACCTTGATTTTTGGACTACACCATGGCCAACAAGCCCGAGAAAAAAAAACAATTAATCCACAGCTAATTTGATTTGATTTTTATTTGTTTTTTTTTAAGTATTCCTTGTGACTTATGAGGTTTTATGTTATCTCTTTTTTTTTTTCTTTTTTTCCAAAACACTGATGATAAAATGCCAACTAAAAAAAAAGACGTGTCGAATGTAGTGACCACTTAAGTCCGTCCAAGAGAAGGTTGATTATAAGGGTTTTTTTTGGTCCGTCGGTCGAGTTGCCTGCCTGTGGGTCTGCTCAGCGCACAGACATATTGGAAACTGAGGACCAGCTGTTCCAACAGCCGTTGCTAGTGGAAACCTCCCTCCGCGCACATCGAACACACAAACAGACGCGCACTGACGAGCACTTGCCGTAGTGTTCAACGTTTGTTAGAAGGATGGGGAGCGAGAAAGAGAAGCTTAATGTGAAGTGTTCTCTTCTCCTAACTTAAAGTCTAAACATTACCAGTAAGCTAACAAGTTATCTAAAACTTATTTGCCTTACTGGTAATATTTAGTCCTTATATTTGTAGCATTTAATTTTGTGTACACATGTGTTTTATGTTATAGAGAAAAAAATAAATTATACATTTACACTTCACTGCAATGAGCAAATTCTACACAAGAAACATAAGTACACCTATAATTATATATACAAAATCTCTGGATGAATGAGTACAAAAGCCTTTTCCCTCCAATATAAAATTGGGGACTTTTAGATTTTACAAGAAAACAAAAAGATCAATATGTGCTTATAGAAATAAGAGTAAGCCAATGATCCAAAGTAATTCTGGAAAATATTTTGTTGTTTATTGAATAATTACATTCATCTTTTTCTCATATACGTGGGGTGGGGGTGTATTCTAACAAAGTTTATCTTCAAATGCGTACTTTAGATGTTATTGTGCTCGGTACTGAAAAAATAAAAAAATACGGCAATTTAAAAAAAAATCTCTTTGTTAATTTTTTTTTCTTTCTTTAAAGTAACGTTATTTTTTTTGAAATGGTTTGATGATATCACTATAAAAAATTTTTTAAACTTTTGAGAAAATTCTTTATTCAGGAAACAAGGCCGAAGAAGAGTTGTTTAAAGTTAAACAGACTTAAATTTTTTTTAAATATGTATGTACAACCTCCTAATTTTTTCTGAGTTATCAAAATTGAATATTGGAAATTTACTGTGATTTTTTTCTTTTCCCTAATCCCCAAAAGTAGTTTCTGATACATTATTTGAATTAAATTAGTTTATTGTTGTTGTTGTTGTTGTTGTTTTTGTTTTTTGTTTTTTTTTTTCGATCCACAGCGAAACATCAAAGATTATTCATTTATGAATAAATCTGGTACACGGCTACAAGTGTAGGAGCATCCTACATGGGTCGAACTAACGACAGTGGTCTGTGAGACTAATCTACGAGGAGGGGATTTAGTTATTAACCTAGCTTGCCACAAGGCTATGATATTGGGGCACACAGTGAAGACCAATGCTATCATCAGCTTGCGAGGGATTAGTAATTTTCTTGGCATTTTGCTTAAATGTGGCACAAAGCCGAATGAATGGGGCACCCAATAAGACTCGAAGTTATTCGTGAAGGTTTGTTAGTCAAGCTTGCTAACCATTACATCCCCTGAGGTGCCCGAGAGCTTGTGGGAATTAAAATAAATAAATAAATTCAAAAGTGGCAGTTTCCCAGAAGGCTTCTGACAAGAAGCGAAATCGGCATGGCTAAAAAGAGGGGTTTCTTGACGCTAAAAGAGAAACCCTCTCATTAAGCTGTTACCACTGCTATTGAAAAGACCTTTTTTCTTCGGCTGCTTGTAAGTTAGCACACGTACTCACCAAGTCCCAGGCTTGGCACCAACTGTATCTTCTCCTAGTAACCACCTTTGCTATACGTACCGAACTAAAAAAAAACACTGGACAAACGACGAACTTCAGACTTATAACTCACTGTCAGTGACTTTAATATATTTCAACGCCTTGCGTGGGAGACGAGACTATTTCTACTGGTACAGGAAAACGTTCCACACCACACGATAGTCGTTAAACCCAAAAATAAAGTTTGAGTTAAGAGGTATCCTTATCTATTTTCATCCGTCCCTAATTTTCTTGAAGCTTCTCTCAGTGAATTGGGTAGGAAGAAGAAAAAGGAGTCAGATACGAAACTCAGAATTGTCTCGGCGAAACACAACAATTAACCAACACCTTTATCACGACCACGAATAATAACAAAGCCTTCTTCTTAAATCGCATTATCTCTTGGTTTGATAATTGTAGAGGCGAAAAGTGACGGTCACCAAGTAACGTTCATTCTCTGTTCACGCTATCCTAAAATATGTCAAAGATTTCCCATTCTTCTCTTTCGTCGATTTTTTATCAGTGGTTGATTAATTTTTTCACCACTATTCTTTTCCACTGGTATTATTAAATCAATTTAAGAAACCATTAATTGCATTCAAATCAAAAAGGAAATCCTCATTTCAATGGATCATAAAACTTCCATTCGATTTCATTCTTAATTCCATCCGTTTTAAGAAAGATATTCGTTTTGTTTGTACAAAAAAGATAGTCACTAATCTGATAAAATCCTAAACTTTATTAACAAATAAACTATCCAGAAACGAATTGTGGACAAGTTTATTTTTCAAATGATCCCTAATGTCATTAAATTACCAATAGGTATGTTATAGGACTTTACACTCCTATAATTTAATATGGGCGGTATGCCAGTTGTTCTTACAACAAAGATGGCGGACGCACACATATTCAGTCTCGGAGGAGAACCACGTGACACGCTTAAAACTACGTCCGCGCGTAAATTTTCGTCCTGCGTTTGGAGCCACCTCCAAGACGCGTATTTTCTATAAATAGATCGTTTTCAAACACTTTCTCTTTTACCCAATTTCTTCGCAGCGGCAACACACTCCCTCCAGTGTGACTCAACAGACGTCAAATAGCAACAATATGGATGGGCCTCGCAGACATACATTGACTATGAGACTTTTTCCAGTCTCAGAGAAACCGCCTGCTTCTAATCATAAAAAGAAAGACATTTTAAATATGTAATCCTTTGTAGTTTAGTTGTGTTAGATATACACACACACACTCACACATATACACACACACTATTATTTTATTAATAGAATAAGCTATATTTTTTATGTATCAATGTAAGTTTTATTATAATATATAAATTTGTTTTGTTCGTCGCCTTGTTTTGAATGTTCCTTTTGTCCGCGCCGTTTCATATCTTTTACTCATTTGTTGCATATCCTTCACTCATTGGCTTCCTTCATTTATTACTTTTTCCATGTGCCTATATTATGCTTATTCTACCTTTTTCTAAACCTATAACATAAACTTCATTAACATTAAATTTTGGGGGACCAAACTTACAAACCAAAATAACATATCCCTCTACAATGTGACTGACAGCTATAAAGGAAGAAAAGAGACCATAATCAGTTTAGGAGCAGATGAGTAGCTAAGGAAGAAAAGAAAGAACTATTTGACCCCTGCTAGGATGTATCCATGAAGGTGGGGTCTAAAAGTTTTACCACAATCAGTTCACCTACTGTATTTCTAATAATGTTACGAAATAATAAATCTTAAATTTTAGAGGAGTCTCATCAAAGGGTCACCAGCTTTGGCCCTCAAATCTTATGCTGCTTAGAAAAGTTCAAATCATTGAAGTCAAGTAGTGACGAGCCTGGTCAGTACTTACATGAGTAACCACTTAGTAAAAACGGGTACTGTAAGCAATTTGGATTTGATGTGCCAAACTAAGCAATACTTAGTAAATAACATTTTTGGGTAGGGCAACTTTTCAACTACAAAACATTTCCCTATATAGTTACCACCACTGACTATGTTTTTTGCCAGCAATGAACATGAGCCTGAATGCATCACTCGTCAAAACAAACAAACAAACAAACACCGCACCAAGTGAAGCGACCCACTTTTTCACAGTAGCGATGATGGTATTGTTGCCTGAAAATGTTGTCCGCGTAGTCCATCTTTCATCAACCCAATTTATGCTCTAGAGATGATTGAAACACTTTTCTTTTTGTGGGTAGACAGCTGTGTTGAATGTGGCTTGACTCTCACATCACTGTCGCCACTGTTGAAACCGCTTAATTGGGCTCACATTCTGTATTTGCTCTTTGTAAATGTTCATCAAGCGTTGATGAATGTATGTGAGAGCATTTTTCCGCATTCAATGATACATCTCCACCTTCATATCAGATGCCATTTTGCAGGATTGCCGTTCAGTTACTATGTGTTACAAGGCAAAAACACAATTCATGGGTTAAAAGCGAGATTGTTCTACTACCATACCATCGACATCTACCTCTGATCATATGGGAAAACATAATAAGATAGGAAGTATTACTTTCGGAGCGAGCGTCTTACGAGCGCAGCGTGTAAGATTTTGTTCACCATTGTCGTCGAAAATCCATCATGGCGACAATGTGGAAAAATAGGGAACTTTTTGGGGAGGGTGTAGTTAGAAACTTACTCTTCTCCAACGGTGTTATTGTGTTTATATCTGTTATAGTTTCTGTTGAAATACATTGAAAGCGTTACTTGGGGTGGGGGCGTCCATCGCGCATGCGCATGTGTGTGTGTGTGTGTGTGTGTGTGTGTGTGCGTGCGTATGCAAGCAAAAGATGACTTGAAAGTCAACATTTGAAGGTGTATTTTATATAACGTTAACCCACAAATAAACACTCCACTAAAATTTGGTTTTCAAGTTATATTCCTTTTATTGTATCTGACATTTCATCCAATTCTCTTATACACACACACACACACACACTCTCTCTCTCTCTCTCTCTCTCTCTCTCTCTCTCTCTCTCTCTCTCTCAAATATATAAAATAATAATTAAACAGGATAAAACCTCACGACTCCGTTGTCTATCATCAGGTAAGGTAGTATTCATCATGTCTGTATTATTATTGCTCTGCATTTTCGCGCATTGAGCACTATAAAGATTTTAGCGTTAAATTTTAATCCTAATTCTATTGACAAGTTGGGCCGACCGTAGTTGAGGGCAACCTGAAGGCTCCATTTTCAATAGATACTACACTCAGGTGTAGGGGGAGGACGCTACTCCTTTCCTTGCATTACTTCACTTACCCTTGATCCGTATCTTATAATGCTGTGTTAAACAAGGAGGTATCAAGTACCATTTTTTGAGTCTTTGGTATGACTTGACCTGGAATTGAACCCCGGTCTACCGGGCCGATGGCGAACAATCATATATTTGTGATACAATGATACAGTCAGTCTGTGGGTTACAATATTTCGATATATTTTTAATCTGATATTAATTATATATTCGATAGCCGTTGACATTGAGCTCTCAACTGGAGATTCCAAATCACCTTAGATTCTACTTAACAGTCTAAACCCTAGACTATTTTATATATCCTATCTTGATTGAGTTCTTGATATTTTGATTTTTTTGAGTTTATATAAACTCTCTTTCCTAAAATAAATGATTAAGGTAAGTACGGAAACATACTCGGACGTAATTAATAATCAAATATTGACTATCTACAAACATTTTTGTCGGAGTTATTTCCATCTTTTGATATTATCCAATAGACAAGGCTGTGTGTAAATGCTGATAGAAATATTTTCACATGCTTTAAATTCATATATTATCTGCTCCATGGCTAAAATAGTTAAGTATTTTCTGTTGGTGTTCGAGGTCGCTTTTCGAGCCTAAGATTTCGAATGATGATTTTCACGGAAAATTGGTGCAGTGTGACTCACATTAGTTATATTTTGCTTGTGCTGTCGAAAAAAAGAAGAGCTTCCTTTTGACTGAGATTGTTACATAGTTCTAACCAGTTCCAATGGTTGCAGCCAAAAAACTTATTTTAAATGCTAATTTTCAAAGCAGACAGCATTTGGAAAATTAGAGCTATGCAATCTTCTGCAACACACATTTGTGAACCACACTGATTGCTTTTAACGGCATGTCAAACTGTCTAGGGTTATTTTATGTCTAGAGGTTAGGGAATCACGTTAATTGTACTTCCGTATTTACATTTTTGTGTAGTTTTTTCTTGAGTTTTTTTTATATGGTCCAATCAAAAACGATTTCATTTTCAAACGGGTCTATTTGACCCATTGATATGACCTTAACAGGTACTATCACTCCGGTTTAGAGCGGATTTTCAGTGAAGAAGTACTCCACACTCCCTAAATCTTCAGAACTGGAGCCTCATTATTAGATTAACATTTTTTAGAGATGGGGTCTTACCCTTCTCCAATGGATACAGTCAGTCTATTGTAAGTTCTGCTGCCAGAACAATGAGTCCTATTAAGTGAATCATTTTGCTTATATCCTCACTCTTGACTATTTTTATCCTTTCGAGTAGGATTGTTGTGCTAAAATGATCAAAGTTTGGGGAAATGAAAGGAAAAGGGGCTACCGTAAGTGTTTACCTTGCTTAGGTAGCACATCGGTTTACAGGCCCAAATCGACTTGGTTGTTTATACGAGCACGCATGAAAAAGAAAATTAAGATGAAACAAAACTGTTAGTATGAAGAAAGTAAAGTATCTCTTGTTTTATTTTGAGAAAGAGAATCTTTACGTGGTGGTGGTTACAATTCTGCTAGTGTTTCTGTAACAAACATAATCCACAATGCATTCGTGTGAAGGAAAATAGATAATCACCGATGATTCTATATCACTATTTAGCATTCTGTAAGCTTCATCAAGTCATTTTTAAGGCGTGTCTAGCTGGGAGCTGAAACAGTAGTTTTCAGCTAGATATCTTATGATTGAAGTCTGTTCTCGCTTAACGTATAGTCATCAAGGCAGAGGGCACCTCGGATAGTGTAATGGTTAGCAAGCTTGACTAGCAAACCTGCAAGTGTGAGTTCGAGTCTCATTGGGTGCCCCATTCATTCGGCCTGGTGCCGCATCGAAGCAAAGAGCTTCGTAAATTATATAGTCATCAAGGCAGTAAACATTGTGAACTTGCATTTAAAATGATGGTAGGTTCCCGAGTTTTGTGTTTCTTATTTCTTTCTGTTGGTACTGGCTATAATTCTAAAATTATGAAGTTATTATTTTCTTAGAATATGTCTCCATGTTTGTTGTACCGGCTGTGGTATTTTTGTATTTTGTAGTGTAGTTAAAATTGTTTAAAATTACGATATATAAATATATTGAGATGTTTGGTGGTGGAAAGGATGTTTTAATCAAGTCTCCACTCACATTAAATTAACGGAAGGAAAAACATTATAGGAGGGCGATTTAAAATTTTTTTTTTTAGAGTTTTCCTTCCCCTGGATCATTTACTATTTGCCTAGTCGGCTGGGGCTATAAAATACACCGATTGCTTTTCTGCAGAGGGGTAAGACCCCACCCCCAACGAGTGTCTTGGATATGACGCTAAACAATCTGATGGTGAGGTTCCAGTAATGCTGGAGCTTTGGGGAATCCGGAGTACCCCTTCATTGTAATTGCTCCCAGGTCCGCTCTGGCCCGGAGTGGTAGCACCTGATAAGGGTCCTATCTATGCGTTAAATAGAACTAAACTGTGGTTTTGACAATTAAACTGTGTACTTACATTTAAACTGCGTGCTTATGCTAAACTGAATTGTTTGAAATGGAACTGTTTTTGACGTTGAAACTGTACTTACACTAAACTGAATTGTTTAATATAGAACTTCTGTACTAATAGTAAACTGAATTAGCTGAATTAGATCTGTTTGAATAAATTGAATAGCTTGAAATAGAAATGTTTTTAACAAACTGTGTACTCATGCTAAACTGAATTGTTTGAAATAGAACTATCTGCATAAAAATAGATTTGGCGTTAAATAACCTACAAAGGTTGATATGCCATAAATCCAAAACAACCAACAACCATTTACCCTAGAGCACTCAGTAATGATTTTCCATGTCTTATGTATTCTAAGGTTTTATTGGAACGATTGGAGCTAAAGAAGATATTTAGTCGAGTCCCCACTCACCAACGACCAATATTATCATTAGTATATCTGTGAATACAATAGAAGGAAAGACAAGTTAATTTCTTTGTCTGATGGCATATCAACCTTCGTGGATTACTTAATGCCAAAGCCATCCTTGTAGAAGAACAGTACAATTCAACCCATAGTAAGGGGTAAGGAAAAATGAGGTAAATGTATATGTACATGCAAGAACATTTATCAAAAAGAAAGAATACACAAACGTATCCCAAGTGCAAGAATTATATACATATCATTCCATGAATAAGCAGTATGAAGAAGGGGTACAAGATTGGAAGAAAGCTTACTTGATGAGGTAAAATAAAATAGGGTCTAAGATACAACTCTCCTGTTCAAAGAACGAAAGAGGTCAAGTATGGATTTCTGTCATGTGACACCCCCAAAAGGGCACCAAAACGGATATGCCCATTCTTTAAGGGAAGTAATTATTTATTGTCTCCCTACAGTTGGCTATCTACTGTGTCATAAAGCGTTGATTATTATCAAGAAATGTCTTGATTTGATCACTGTCAACCTCAATTGATAACAACAATTCCTTCTCCATAAATTCGGCCGTAGTGGTTAATGGGCTGGACTACAACAACGAGGAAGGAACTGTGGTTAGAAAACGAGTTCGAATTCTAGTCACATTATTATGTTCACTTTCAGACTAATATCCTTGAGAAAGGAGTTAAATAGGTTAAATTCTATCACTATTGTTCTCCTACAATTATGGCTTAAGTCACTAAAGTTGATATGCCATTAAACAAAGAAACCAAACCAACCATCTCTCTAAACTGAATACTGTTTGTGTTTGAGTCGTATTTTTTACCATCTTGAAAAAATACGACAATGTTGACATTTGTCACATGACAATCAAAAGCGACTTTTTTTTTTAAAATGAAGATAGTTAAAATCTCACGCTACTAATGGCATCTAGTGACAGAAATAGTAAAAACTTTTCCGGCAACTCAATACAAATTCTTAAATAATCATCTTGACGTCAAAATTTGAAAGCTGACAGATGAGTTTTTTTCAACAATCGACAATTAATTACGAGAGAAAAAAGATATGATGATTTTTTATATTCTAAAGTTAGATTGGTCTGGAATCAGACCACAATCGTAAAAGAAAAAAATAGAATAAAGTGAAAAACAGTTATTCAACAAAATTATATCTAAAAAAAATCCAGACCATTGTTGTCTTTATTGTTATTGATTATCCTTTTTGCCTACCGCTTCGTGCTTCTTTTTCCTTCTTCATCCGATTTCTTTCTATCTCCACATATTTTCCTTTTATTTCATCTTCTTCGGAACAAAAGATTAATTTGATACTGTTTAAATTGAAAAAGAAAAGAAAAGAAAAGACTAAGATCTTTAACATCCGCTAAATCAGTGTTTCTCAACCTTTTCTTCTTTGTCGCTTATTTTTGGTTTTAAAAAATTTCAGGTCCACATAACAACAAATAAAATTTTCATGTGACAAGAAATACATTTTATTTACCAAAGCAAAATGTAATAGAAAATATAAATCCTAACTTATGACGACACAGCTCCTGGTGTCTATCTATCAGCTTGTCAAGTTGAACTTTCAAACCCTGGCGAAGCTTCAAGCGTAAGACTTCTCATTTTTTCCAATCCGCAATAAATTACATTTCTTTTGAGTTCAACATTTGTTACAGAAAATCATGGCAGCCTTAGTTCTATTCAAAAAATTTCTGTGGCCTTCTTGTGGTACTAAGGACCCACCTTGAAAATCACCGCTCTAAATGACCACAAGAAGAAAAACCTTTAGTTTCCCAAATGATCACAATTATTTGTGTTAAATTTTATTGTAGCGTACTGGTAACTCAAACCTAAAAATTCCCGTTAAAAAACGCTAAGTAATGACGCCAGCTAACAACAACGCCCTGCCTACGTATCGAGTGGAATTTTCCGTTACCAACACAAAAGCTATTTTCCCCCAAAAAATAATTTTGCAGAACAAACAGAAGACAACTCCTAAAGACAGAATAAAGCAAGTGGTATTTAAAAGCTCCTCCTGTTAGTATAATGAGATATCTCATGATTGCTTATATTTAAAAGAGGGATTTCTTGATTTTGGTAACACAGAATTCCCTCAACTAAAACTACAAAAGAAGCAGCCGGTTATCTCCATGTAAACCCTGCAGTCCACGACTCAAGATACCCTCTGGTCATAGCACTTCGATCAAGGCCTTATCAGTAGCAGCTGCCGAAGACGCATAGCTACAGGCCAACCAAACAGTCGATGTCTTGACTCCAGCCAGCAGACGACACAGGGACCAACTAATCACCGCTCTTTCTTTCTTTCTTTCTCTCTCTCTCTCTCTCTCTCTCTCTGAACAGCCCTTCACTAGACAGAAAGTCACAAACCAGCCTTTTAAAGAGCTACTTCGGAAAGTCTTCTGAGGATCACCTCTGGTCTCCTCGCTTACACTCCTCTGCTGATACCACGAGACGACGCCGACGCAACCAGCCAGACAGCAGCAAAAATCTGCTGTACAACTTGCAGCAACAGTTTCAGCGTCACCAAGCAGCAGACACATCCAGAATAGTTCTCGCATCAGCAACCAGCTCCTGTATCAGCGAACCATCTTACATTTCCATACTTGCGACAGACCAGTTGCGTATGCCAACTCCGACTACATTTTGGTCCTTGAGTGGACCAACTACCAATTTCATTGTTATCGATTCACCAAATAAAAGCTTGGCTCTTTGAATTAACCCTTTTGTCTTTGACATTCTAGACTAGTTTGTCATCAATCACTTATTTTGCAAAAGTTTGTGGGATTGACGTATTTATCAACCCCACAACAATTTAAAACTGTCTCATCTGTTACCTTTTATAGTTAAATTAAATTAAATTAAATGTATCAATTAGAAATTTATTCACAAAAGCTTTCGAGTTCTAAAAAAATATTTGAGTTGCGATTGATTTAAAGGATTTTCAGAGTAACTAACTCTTAGTTGCTTTCTCCTTCCTGCTTCAAATTTACTTATTTAGCGCAGGAGTAATCTTGCCGGATTGGTGAGAAAACAATATTAGCTTGATTCGAGAGGGGGGGGGGGCTTTCCCCAACTTCAGGCAATACTTGCTTAGCAGAGCTGAAATTATTGCTCGGTGCTTGATGTATCCCAATAAGGGAATACCGACAGGACCAAGCCTTTTTTGTAATAGCCGCGCATGGATTTTGATTCATGCGTAGCTCCCACTATAGAAATATAAAAATCCATATCAAATATAACTTCATGAGAAGTCGGATAAATATCATTAATACTTCAAATGCTAACCTCTCGTAGAGTTGGAGAGTCGTCCCTAAAAAAGAAAGAAATTCAGCGCGGTAAAAGTCTTTCCTCGAAAAACGCACACAGAAGAAGAAAAAAGTTGGATACACATTCAATTCACAATCTCTGTTTTGTCAACTTATTTAGCAACAGTTGAGAATTATAATAAAACCTTTTTTTTACAAGTCCGTAGTTTAAATCAAGAGAAGTAATCTTAAATAAAACGAAAGAGGGAAAGGGCAGTAAACATCCGTAGATCAAAGGATATCCACCCCAAAACTTCAAAGTCATCTTTCTCACACGAAAGATTACCCACTTGAATAAACGGAAAAAAGGTTGAGGCGACCCCTACCCCCATAACTACAAGAAGAAAAAAGGTCTCCCTCATTTCCTTTCTTTTACCCTCGTTAGCTGTTTATCTTCTTTCCTAGAAAACTTAACCAGCATTTTTTCTATCCATGTCAACAGTGAGGACCAGTTAAAAAAAGAATATTTTTACGGGTCGATTTTCAGTTTCATTATTACTAGTTTCTAGAAATATTTTTGTCAGTTTCTGCAACTATCTCATCCTGTTCATGTCTATATTTAAATAAAATATCTACATTTGAATAAAGATTCAATAATTAAATAAACGAATCACAAAGTCAGATACAGAATCATAATATCGCGCCCGACTGTTAAGTCTGGACGCACAAACAAAAATAAATTGTCACGAGCCGATTTCTTAATAGTTATATGACTGCTGATATATGCGGAAGTAGTTGATAACAAGTCACATTACAACTAAATCAATTAAAGAGCCAATCACGATCCGCCAATTCTTCCCTTCTTTTAGAGCCATTTCGAGCTAATTGTTGTATATAAACAAAAGGGAACCAAGTTAAATGTTGAGTGGTCACAGTGATGTCAGTAGAAATTGACAGGGAGAGTTCCAACATTAACATCTTTCTTTCAACCCACTCTCTTGTTTTGCCGATACACGATCAGTAATGATAGCCGAAGCTACCTGCGAAAACTTCAAAGGTCTGTATAAGCTGGTAAGTACTGTGATGTAAATCCCATATACATCCGTTTTTATCGCCCAACAAACATATTAATATTGTTATATCAAACGTATAGTTGCAAGGAAAGGACAAACACAGAGTTGCAAATCAAACAAGAAGACAAGTGAAAAATTTAACAATTATATTAACAAACAAGAAACAAAGGGTTCAAACAATTGTGTTGGTGAATATAAGAATGTCTGTGAAATTGAGGAGAAAATATTCGTAGTTGTATTGATAGGAACGAGGTAATTTTAGGAAATTTGATGTAAGTTGAATGGTAGTGAAAATCGAGAAGTAAAATGTTCCAATATTTGTGTTGGTGGGGTGAATCACAGACTTAGGCGGTCAAAGTTTATGTCGACAGAGAAGGAAAAACGTCGGCGTTAAAAAATGGAATGTATATGGGGTGGTGATTCTCGGGTCATGCGGCTTCCATCAAAGGCTGCAGTAAGACGAATTTATGTGATGTCGAATGTTGCAAGCGTCGCGGTCGATGTTCTCTCTCAAGGACTCGGAGCCGACTGCCCTTTTAAACTTTCGTTGACCATTTTATCGTAGCGTTTGGATCGAATCGGCTTCAAAAACATTGGAGGGGAAAGTTACTGGTTGGGTGGATAAAAAAAAAAAGAAAAGGATCTTTTAAATTATAAATATAAAGTTACATTTCAACCGGATGGATGCGCGGAGCCTACCTGCGCAGTAACGTGTTTTATTCATTTTGGTTTCGGCCATCGTTTAGACAACATCCGGCTTTTGAAATGAGGTGTTTTATTTGTTTGTTTATTTATTGATTTTGTTTTTTAGTTAATTTGGAATGTATTATTATATCAGAAGGGATTTCTGTGTCTAACAATATTATTGGACCTTTTCCTTTCTTCAGACTTAAACACACGGAAGTACTAGTTTAGAAGATTCAATGTTTTCAACTAAATTACTTGTTCTTATATCTTCTTTATTCAAGTTATGTACATATGTATGTGGAGAAAAATTGAAAAACAAAGTAATCCAAAGGGAAGAATTTAATATAAAAAGAAGTCGATGTTATAACGTTTCGGTTTTAATAAACCATAATCAGCACTCAGAAAAGATGTTATTGAGTGTCGTTGGATCACTGATAGATGTCTAATTAAATACAAAACGAGGTCGGAAATTAGATATACAGAGAAAGGGGAATGCTAACCGTTTGATCAATAAATCAGTGTTCATATTTCAAAAAGTATCATGTGACTGTATAAGGCAATAATGTAAAACAAATGGAACCATCAAAAGATATAACAGAAGAAGAAGAGAGAAGAAAAGAAAAGAAAAGAGAAAGAGGGGAGAAAGGAGAATGGGAGGTAAAAAAAAATGGAGGGCTAGAAAAGATGTTATCTTTTTGTTCACATTCTGCTTTGGTTTTAAATGTACGAGGAATCGAGATTCCAGAAAATCAGAACGACGGAAACCCCTGTAGAGAAGAGGAAAATCTCGTATTTTGGTTTGGCGCTCAATTTATTTCGACACTTAATTTCAACCAATCAGGATGACTAATCCTATTCAGCCCGGACCTTCATTTTCGCCCACCAAAGCTTGTAAGCCGCCAAACCCAGTCTCTTTGACTTGGGAACGCCGACCAGAACAGACGTCCTTCTAGCCGTTCCTACTTAGCGATGCTTTTTAGCTAGACAAGCCGCCCAGTGTGGACATCTCACTGCGGCTTTAACATAGCAACACCAGCAACATGGACACTCAACGAGGGAACCATCTAATTTATGGATTTCCTACGAGGAATCCCAGTTGAACATAAATTAGAAACATACAACATGCCTCGCACAGGCCCAACTTTGTGTCACCCCAAAAATTGGCTATGTCGATCTGAGCGTAACTCCGCTCTCGACCACATGGAGACAACGCAGACTCTCCCCCAAATACCAGATACAAAACTACACGGTGACCCTAAACACAATCCCTCACACGTCCCGCAAGAAAAGTTTCGTCATTCATTTGTGTTGCCTAAAAAATATAGTGTTAGAGAAATTAACAATTTCCCGAAACGCTACACCCCTACAATCTCATTGCTCACTTTTTATTCATTTATTTTGTGGTGATGATGACGCTCTAGCATTGGAGATCTGGCAAGTATGGAACACCCCTTCATTGCCATTACTCCTAGGTTCATTCTGAAGCGGAGTGATAGCACCTGTTAGGGTCTCATCTATGGGTTAAATAGATCTGTTAATTTTTTTTAATTATTCGCATTTGAAATGACTATATGCGAAAAAATCTTTAGAAACAACTACACAGAAAATGTAAATAGGAACGTTCAATGGACGCGATTCCCAAACATCCAGGCAAGAAAATAACCCTAGACGGCTTGACATGCCCTTAAAATCATTCAAACAACCAAAAGGTTGGGATTAAAGTGTATTATCTGTTCATCTTCCTCAGTTCTCTTTTATTTGAATAGGATGCAGTAAAAAAAACGATGTGAGCTGCTCCCAGAAATTTCAACCTGGTGGGAGTATCTCCTCCATCGCAACATTGTTCCATTAAGTTAGAGTAGTGTGATGGCAGCGTGACAATATTCGCAGGGACTGAGGTCCTTTTTTAAATCTTTGTTAAAAACTGATGAGAAGGCAGTTAAATATCAACCATTTCCTAATATAGGATAAATAAGAATAAATGTAAGCTATGATACCACGGAGGGAATTTATTAAGTCAGTACGCTCTTTCAATCTCATGATACAACATTTTCTGGTGATAGTGTAGTGGGCGCATGTAGCGAGTGAGAGTGAGTTCTCGTCCGTATTTTACGGGTATTACTTCACGATTAGTTCCACCACAAATACAACACAAATTTTTACAAGTATGTAAAACAAATGGAATATGACAACAACGAACATTAAGAAACAAACAATTTAATATTCATAACAAAAAAGGAATGAAAAAATAAATGAGAAATATAATGTGCGAGTGGCCTTTGTAAAAAAAAAAAAAAGTTATGGCCAGTTAAATGAAAATAAGATTGTTCACACGTGTGTGCGTGTTTAAATGTTAATAAAGTCTATTAAATAAATGGTTCCATGGTTGGCCGAAGTAAGTTGGATAAAAATAATTGTCTTTACTTACATATGTGGGTATATGTGGCATGTGAATGATAGACCGTGAGTGTGGGTCTTTGCTTTCATCAAGTCCGCACTGTGTTTTTTCTTAAGAATTTGGCGACAGCGTGTCGCATTGATAAAAGAAAGTTCGCAAGTCTTTCCTTTTGAATCTTAATTGCGGCTCTGCATCTGGTTTCATGACCTCTAGTGAAAAATCTTTTTCGGCAATAGACGGAATGACTTTTTGGCCGTGGAAGAAATGAATTGAATGACCGACAACTGACCTGGTTTATTTAATTCTTCGTTATTTATACTTTAGTAGTGAATCAAAAAATAGTTTTATTGCAGATCCTAAGATTTAAGTGCGTAGACATTTCAGATTCGTATTTTTACCTATCTACATTAGCCTAAATATTTTCTGTTAATTAGTTTCTGATTCTGTTCTTCTAAAATGTTCTTATTCTATGTTTTTAGCTGATTGGTTGAAAAATATAAAACTGTAACTTCAATGCTAATGCAGTTTTGATCCAAAATTTCTAGAATGTTCTTATGTATGTCTTTGCTGATTATTAAGGCTAAAAAATGTGTATTCTATTAATAGTGAGAAAAATGAAACAATTGGACTTGAACTGTAGCGATTTAGGAATTAACAGAAAAAACTCCCAACCGGATATTGACTCGTCGGCTGCCAGATACAAAACGTATAAATGCGTCGCTATGCATAAGGCTCCACGCATCCATCCGGTTAAAATCAGAAAAAAGAAAAATAATAAAATGTAAAGTAGCCAATGAGAAGCGGTCGCGCCAAAATTAGAAGGATTTTCGAGTAGGGAATTTGGAGCCGGTGAAGAGACATAAATACTCAGGTTTTCTGTGAACCAACCTCTTTTCGGGTAGTGACGTCGAACCGACAACACCGTTTTTACTATCTGGTGTTTTGGGCACCACGCTATGTCTTTAGACGTAGCGTTGGTTAGTCCATTCACCAGGTAAATAAAGGAAAGTATGAAAGAAATGTTTTCGTCCCTTGTCTGTTTCTATCTTTTCTTTGTGTATATTTCTTTTGGACTTTCTTTGGGCAAGGCATTGCACCGGCCAGTCAACGTGGGGTAAAACTAAATAACCAAAATATGGAGTCAGACATCTTACGGCAACACAGCCTTGCCCTTAGCCACTGACTACCATAAAAAACCTTCAAACCCCACAGAACCAAGTATTCTAAGGCAGATGTCTTGGCTTTACTTCCCACTGACTTTACCACTACTCTATTGCATTCTCACTCAAGTCATTTTCTGCACTAATAAACTAAATAATTCTGGTGTTAGAAGGGAAAAATCATTGTGCATTCTTTTTTTACCTGGAATTTGTTTGAGCAAATTTCAGTTTGTGGATTTCACATGAAAGAGAAAGATATTCCCAGTGGTTAGGATTTAATGCAAGCAGTGATGTAAAGGTTTGATTAACATTATACACCTCAAAGACATCAGTTACTTTAGACAATCATTTTTTTACTCCAGATTTTCATTACAGATCTATAATAAAAATATTTCCAATTGATTTCTATAGTCGTGTCACATGATGTCTTAACAAACAGCATTAGACGTAGCGGAAGTAAGAATATCATAACAGCATACGTAACAGACGTGAAGGTAGTGCAGAACATACGAGGTTAACTTTCTTTTCTGTAATTGTTCTTAGGCTTTAAAGATGTTTTTTTTTTATAAATCAAAAAAGAAAAAAAGCTTCGTTTACTCTGAATCTGTTTTTAATATAAAAATTAGGACGGTTCTACACAGAATTTGTAAAAATCACTTGAAACCTACTTACTTTATACCGGGAAGTGCTGAAAAGTTCTTGGTATGACCATGGAGGAAATGATCTACTCATGAAACATACATACCATACCATATATCTATCCTGTAGTTCAATACACTTGGTGGACCTTTTCTCGAATTTCTTTAAACTCGCCCCCACCCCAAGAAAAAATCCATTGAAAATCTGAAAAAGGTTAATCCAATAAAAAATCAGAAAAAGTTCTTGGCTAAGCTGATTACATTTGATTTTTTTCAATCAGAAGCTGAGCTTCGTCAATCTCTCTCTCTCTCTCTCTCTCTATATATATATATATATCTCTTATCCGAGAGAGCTTAGTGAATATCTACCTCTTTGTTTATCTATCTCAATATATAATATTGGTAATATATCCATGTGGTTTGCTGTATTCACAAAAAGTGTTCAATATCGGTGATAGAGCTTATGCAGATTTATATTTTAATAACGTAGACATAGAGCCAACGAGGTTTGGGGACTGCCAATTTCTTGCCAATGCAATCAAGCCAGGAGGCTTCCATGTGGTGGGGTATGATGAAAAGGGTAATCTAATTTGTAGGTCATTATGAGAAGGGCGGTCCGGTTTATACTGGTTTTTGTTTATATCTACGGAGATTGTTTTGTTTTATTAATGATATATATATATATATATATATATATATATATATATATATAGATAGATAGATATTGATTCCCTCTTAACTAAGAGTGCTTAATCAATATTTATGTATATCTCTCTCTCTCTTTCTATATATATATATATCATCATGATCATCAAATCGTGCTGATAGCTCAGATTCCCTTAACTCTCTCTCTCTCTCTATATATATATATATATATATATAAATATATATATATATATATCAGCCATCGCTCTTGGTAGGTCCGGCAGATGGCATTCAGTGTCCACACAGAGCTGACGACTATAAGTCTTTGCCGGTCGGCCAACACTGGTGTATTTATGTATGGAAGCCCACAATAGAACTTCACTTATGAGTTCGTCTCTACTTCTCCAGCTGTGTCTCAGCATGTTTTGTTTGTCTTACTTGGATGGTTTGTGAGACGAGAGACAAGAGGCCAAACAACTGTCTTTTTTGTGGGGGTGCTGCTTCCAGGATTTGTTCTAAACAGCTCATTGCATCCTTGTGTACTTTCCATCTAACTGTTTCTCTAAGTGCTTTGTTAAAGTCCAGGTAGTGCTGCTATACATTAGTACTGACACAACCATAGCTTGGAAGAATTCCTATTTTAGTTTAACAGAGAGATTAGATTTCCATATAGTCGATAGCCTGTTGATAGCTGTTCATGCTTTTCCTATGCATAAGTTGACATTATTTTCAGTAGATGAGATATTGCTACCTTGATATGTAAAATAGTGTGCTAATTTCAGAGGCTTGCCATTCAATGTGGAGACGGCATCATCTTGTTTAAAAGACAGACAGACAGAGATACAGACGAACAGAAAGCGAGTGAGACAGAGAGAGATTGACTAACCTAAAATTATAATTAAAAAAAAATGAAAATAATTCATTAATATAACATGTCTCAGTAATAAAGCTTCATGAGAAACTAAAAACTTTTCATTTTTACAATGATAACAGAGCTGTTGTTATAGTATTTAACAGCTAAACTAAAATGATTGATAATATATGAAGAAAATAGAGGGGGTAGCATCAGTCACTGGGGAATGAATAATAAACAGAGAACAATATTGGAAAAATAAACTGTTTGAAAGAATCAGCACACATGTTAGGCTCTAATAACCTCTTTAGTCAAACTAAAATAAAAAAAGGTTATATTGAGAAGTCTTGATTAAGAAAAAAAGGATGTTAGGTTTAAGACTGAAACATTTTATCACCTAATTACACGATGAGTAGTGCAACCAAGCATATGCTCTCGTTCAATTGATGAAAAAGAGAAAGAACATTAGGTTTAAAGCTCTAAGGTATGAGGATCATTAAATAAGTTTCCAGACTTTTTTCATATAGGCACTTTTATTGATAGTACACACATAAGACTCTTGTCCTCTTCGAAGTAATCTCCTCCAACTGCAATGCATTTGTTGTACTGTTCCAACAATTTCTGGAAAGCCCCATGGAAGTCCTCTTGTGTGAGCGTGTCAATGACCTTCATCACAGCCTCTTTCATCTCCTCAATTGTCTCATAACGACAGCCTCTGAACTTAGGGAATAAGCAAAAGTCACAGGGAGCAAGGTCTGGGGAGGCTGAGGAACTATCTTGATGCCCATCTTGGTCAAATAGTCTGTGACAAGGATGGAGTTGTGGACTGGTGCATTGTCCTGGTGGAAATGCCACTGACTCGATTTGAAGAGTGCTGGCCTCTTCTGATGGAATCTCTTCCTGAACTCCCTTAAAACCTCAACATAGTAACCCTAACTCTAACCGTTTGGCCAATCAACTCTGGTGTATTGACTTCCTTACTCCTCCCACACGTCTCATTATCCCACAGAGACTCCCTGCCTTCCTTGAATCTCTTATGCTACTCAAAAACTGATGCTCGATTCATGCAAGATGCTCCAAAAGCAGTCTGAAGCATTCTATACGTTTCTGTGGCATTTTTTTCCAAGTTTAAAATTGAATTTTATTGCATATCGTTCTTCTAAAGTGTTCTCCTGTCCAGATTGCATTTTTGAAATTCAGCAGCTGTGACAATCAGGTTTTAGTAGGGTGTATTCCAATTGCTGCTGTAGCTGTTCATTTGAACCTGAAATCATAAAAATTGGTCAGTCATCTCATAAGATATATAGCAATAACATACTGAATTTTTAAGAGTCTATGACAATTTTAAATGCCTGTACAAAAAAGTCTGGAAACTTATTGAATGCACCATGTACCATCACCAGATTGTCCTATGAGACACATGGTCTAGTAGATAGAAGCATTGGTTAATGTGTATCTAGGTGAGTAGCAGTTGAGAGTTCAATCCCTGGGTGGAGTAGAGTGTGCAGATTAATAAAGTTTAAATGAAAAAGAAAAAAGAAAGAAAACAAATGATAATACAAAAATAAATGATAAAACAAATAATGAAATACAAAAATGAACTAAAAATATCCTATAATTCCACTTCTGCTTAAAGTTAAACTTTCAGCACCAAAAAGAAGGAACCAGCATCTTATAAAAATCAAACAAATGATAAAATATGAAAATAAGATAAAAACTCTTTCCATATCTGCCAGCCCACAGGAAATGTGCATTTGCAAATATCTTGAAATGAGCAGTCCTTACTATATAACTTACAGTCCTAGTTACCATTATTAGCATTCTTTCATTGTTTTGTCATATTTTCAAAAATAAAAGGAAAATAACCAAATTTCTATAAACTGATTTTATCATTTGTTATTCTTTATCAATCCAGAGACCAAAGCTGTTTGCTTGATTCATGTTTTTTTTTCCTGGAGATATTCTTTATTATGTATTGAAACTTCACAGAAGTCAATAATTGTGACTAGGGCTGTATATACATATATATTATTTAATGGGTTAAAATTAAAAAAAAACATTTCAGGGATAAACAAAAAAGTCTTCTCTTATTCAATGGAAGAAATAGACAAGTGAAATCACAAGAAATTAACAAAGAATTAACTGAAATAAATAGAGTTCAGTTCAAAATTCCCAGAAAGTTATTGACTACACCAGAGACAGGAAAAACGTCAGTGTGTAAAATGGTTACAATGTAGTGACTATAGCAACAACTTATATGAGTCTCAGTAAATCAGTGTATAATAAAAATTCCTATTGTTGGAAATTCAAATAAATAATATATTCATTTATATTGTTTTTTATCACGTTTCATCAAACATGTTCTTCAGCCTTCTTCATATATATATTCTACACTGTGATCTTCAAAAGTCTCTTAGTATTTATTTGATTTTCATTTCAAGAAGAACATATGATGAAAAAGTATTAACTATCTTTTAAACACTGCTAAATACAATATATTCTAAAGTAGGGCTAATAACATACTGGATGAATCAATGTGATAAAAAGAACAATCCAGAAGATTTATGACATATCAACCATTGTAGGTTATTTAATGCCAAACCCATTTTTATACATATAAACAGTTCTATTTCAAACAATTCAATTTAACATAAGTACAGTTTTTGTTTACACACAGTTAAATGTAAAAAGTCCAATTTCAAACAATTCAGTTTAGCATGAATACGCAGTTTAATGTGAAAACAATTCTTTTTGAAACAATTCAGTTTAGCATAAGCCCACAGTTTAAATGTGAAAACAATTCTTTTTCAAACAATTCAGTTTAGCATAAGTACACAGCTTTTTGTTTACTCGCAGTTAGATGTAAAAACAGTTCTATTCCAAATAACTCCGTTAAATACAAGTACACAGTTTAGTTCTATTTGTCCCATAGATAGGACCCTATCAGGTGCCAGAGTAGACCTGGGAGTGATGACAATAAAAGGTTACTCTGCATTCCCCAAAGCTCCAGCATTACTTGAGCCTCAGCATCAGATTTTTTAGTTTCATATCCAGGTCACTCATTGAAGGAGTCATACCTCTCTACAGAGATGCAGCTGTGTTTTCTGCAGCTCTAGCCAACTGAGCCAAAGATTTTGTGGAATAATATGAAATACTTTCTCAGAACTTCATACAAAGGTTACTAGAAAGAAATGTATATGTCTTAAAATTTACTTTTAAAATTACAGGTTAATATTGATACTTTCAAATACTATTTTAGATTAAGGAATATCATACGACCTAACTTGAACTGCTATCAATATATGTAAATATATACTTGTGGTGTAATGTTTACCATCAGAGGAAATGGACACAGTAACTGGAGTTCAAATCCTAGACAAGGCTGCATTTCGCATAGAATTAATACCCTTGCGAAAGGTATGCTTTCAATTATCTTCCTTTCAGTTATGAGTAAATAGTGGGGCAGACTGGGCTCTTTAACCTTAGTATGGCAACCGGCCTAGGAGAAGGAAGCCTTTTTATTCAAATCTGTTAAATTCCACTTAAAATTGACTTTGTGTCACATCCTACCTGGGGGAAGGGGTTGATAAATACACACACACATATATATATATATATATATATTACAAATAGCAGCTGAACAAAGGAATGTGAAGTAAATAATTATTTTAGTTTTAGGAACTGAATACACTGTAGAAGACCATTTTTTAAAAAGTGTTTAATTAAAACAAAATCTGGAAAATTTTTCACGTACCTGATTCATATTTCCTTGAAATAATAATTGACTGGTGGAGTTAATGGGAAAAAGACTGTAGATTGTGAGTGTTAAGCATGCAAGTTATCTCCCCTGATACTCTCGATAAGAGATTAGTTATTCAGGGACCGGAAGTAAACAACCGGCCATATTGGTTTATGTGCGAGTGTAAGAAGAAGGGTGTAATAAAGATGTCCACGTATGCAGAGTGTTAAAGTCTGAGTTCTTTGTTTTGAACAGTGAGTATGTCTTAATTGGTTTGAATATTCTCTAAAAAGATTCATGTTGATACATAACTCACTACTGACGTTCCTTACTGAAACTCCCCAAAGTCATTGAACTGTCAATAACAATTTAATTATCATACTCATAAAAAGAAATTTCCTCAAGGAGAGAAACATTTTAGGAGCTATTTTTAGCAAAAAACTCAAAGTATTATTATTTGTCACAATATAGGACAAAAAGTTCCAAAAGGATCAGCACATTGCCTTTTCAATGGAGATCATATTAAGTGATCAATGTTCTGATATCATCATCTGGTTCATTAATTCAGAAATGTTTAAGCCCAGTCGGCTGGGGCTGTAGAATACACTGATTGCATCTCTGCAGAGGGGTAAGACAACCCACAACGAGTGTCTTGGATATGACGTTAAGCAATCTGATGGTGAGGCTCTGAGAATGTGGAATACTTCATTGCCATTGCTCTCAGGGCCACTCTAGCTTGGAGTAGTAGCACCTGAGAGACTCCTATTTATGGGTCAAATAGAACTGTTTGACATTTAAACTGAGTGAAAATAAATGACTTGTGCTAAATTGAATTGTTTGAAATCAAACTATTTGATCATTTAAATATATGTAAACAAGTGACTGATGTTTGATTGAATTATTAGTGATATATAGCAATACTTGGAAACATTTAACTTTGTTGACTTATGCTCAATTGAATTGTTAGAAATAGAACTGTTTGATCATTTAACTGTGTGTCAACAAATGACTGATGTTTAATTGTATTGTAGTGATACATAGCAATATTTGGAAATATCTAACTTTGTTGACTTATGTTTACAAATCATATACATCCAATATATTTGAATAAACCGAAGTTGGCATTAAATAATCTACAATGGTTGATATGTTATAAAACCAAACCAAACCAATCAGAAATGTTTCACCTCATTGAGTTCAGGTTTCTTATGAATGTAGACAGAAAAAAATATGAACATCTGTGAGCAGAATATAGAAAATATGGCTGGCAAATATTTGTATTTTCTATTGAAATTAGATGTTGAGACTTTATTAATTCAACTGTTTTCATTTATATATATTTATCTATTGAATATATAAAGTTGAGTTTGTTCAGGCTGACTCTTGAATTGGTTTTGTCAGCAATAATCGTTGATACCCAAATCTAGAAACCATTTATTAAAGAAAAAAACTATTAAATGATTGTATGCCTTAAGAGATGCTCATAGTATAACAGTTATTATCATAGGATGTGGAGCTGCTGATCAGAGTTCAAATCCAGGACAAGACTGTATGCATTTCACATAGTGCTAATACCTTTTGGAAAGGTATGAATCCAACAATTCTTCTCCCAGATATGGCTAAATAGTAGGGCTGACTGGGTTCTATAACCTTGGTTAGGCAACCAGTTTAGGAGAAGGAAAATTTTGTATTCAAACCAGTTGTACTCCATTTAAAAAATTGACTTTGTGCTGCATCTGACACATGATGGAGAGGTTGGGTAAATACATATGTATGGTTGAAGAAAGGCAAAGAACAGATGAGAAGAAATAAAAAAAACAAAGATAAGGAACTTTGTTATCTAAGAATTTCAGACCATCAGAAATGCTAAAGAATGCATTAACAAAAAAGGGATAGAAATAGCAATGATGAAGATATTGAAATAATTTGTGGAATCACGTCAGTGACTCATTTCTGACAATATTTCGTAATGAGCAGAACAGGAAGAACCATGAAAAGGAATCTGTTGTTGGCTCAGCCTGAACTGGGATCAGCTATTGATTGATTGATTGGTTGATCAATTTATGGAATAAGTATTACCTCTTTAGATTTTTATCATATTGAATTTGATGATTATATTAATCATAAAGAGGTATCAAAAGTATTTTGTTTTTGTTTTTATAGACCTTTACTTCAATGCTTATTTCAAGCACTAGCCCAGTCGGCTGGGGCTGTAGAATACACCAACTGCATCTCTGCAGAGGAGTAAGACTCCCAACCAAATGAGTGTGCTAGATATGGCATTAAACCATCAGATGGTGAGGCTCTAACCTTGAAGATTTGGGGAATGTGGAGTACCCTTGCTCCCAGGTTCACTCTGACTCAGAGTGGTGGCACTTGATAAGGTCCTATCTATGGGTCAAATAGAACAAACTGTGTGCAAACAAATGATTGTTAATTGTAACTGTTATATTTCAATACTTTAAACCATTTAACTATATACAAAAAAGACCTCAGACTCGTTTAAGAATGTTATCTACAAAATGTGTTTACAAATCATTTATATATTTATATATATATGTATAAAGAGGATTTGGCATAAAATAACTGACAATGGTTGATATGCCATAAAACCAAACCAAATTAAATCATATATATTTAATATATATGCATAAACAGGATTTGGCATTAAATAACTGACAATGGTTGATATGCCATAAAACCAAACCAAATTAAATCATATATATTTAATATATATGTATAAAGAGAATTTGGCATTAAATAACTGACAATGGTTGATATGCCATAAAACCAAACCAAATTAAATCATATATATTTAATATATATGTATAAAGAGGATTTGGCATTAAATAACTGACAATGGTTGATATGCCATAAAACCAAACCAAATTAAATCATATATATTTAATATATATGTATAAAGAGGATTTGGCATTAAATAACTGACAATGGTTGATATGCCATGAAACCAAACCAAATTAAATCATATATATTTAATATATATGCATAAACAGGATTTGGCATTAAATAACCTAAATGGTTGATATGCCATAAAACCAAACCAAATTAAATCATATATATTTAATATATATGTATAAAGAGGATTTGGCATTAAATAACTGACAATGGTTGATATGCCATAAAACCAAACCAAATTAAATCATATATATTTAATATATATGCATAAACAGGATTTGGCATTAAATAACCTAAATGGTTGATATGCCATAAAACCAAACCAAATTAAATCATATATATTTAATATATATGTATAAAGAGGATTTGGCATTAAATAACTGACAATGGTTGATATGCCATAAAACCAAACCAAATTAAATCATATATATTTAATATATATGCATAAACAGGATTTGGCATTAAATAACCTAAATGGTTGATATGCCATAAAACCAAACCAAATTAAATCATATATATTTAATATATATGTATAAAGAGGATTTGGCATTAAATAACTGACAATGGTTGATATGCCATGAAACCAAACCAAATTAAATCATATATATTTAATATATATGCATAAACAGGATTTGGCATTAAATAACCTAAATGGTTGATATGCCATAAAACCAAACCAAATTAAATCATATATATTTAATATATATGTATAAAGAGAATTTGGCATTAAATAACTGACAATGGTTGATATGCCATAAAACCAAACCAAATTAAATCATATATATTTAATATATATGTATAAAGAGGATTTGGCATTAAATAACTGACAATGGTTGATATGCCATAAAACCAAACCAAATTAAATCATATATATTTAATATATATGTATAAAGAGGATTTGGCATTAAATAACTGACAATGGTTGATATGCCATGAAACCAAACCAAATTAAATCATATATATTTAATATATATGCATAAACAGGATTTGGCATTAAATAACCTAAATGGTTGATATGCCATAAAACCAAACCAAATTAAATCATATATATTTAATATATATGTATAAAGAGGATTTGGCATTAAATAACTGACAATGGTTGATATGCCATAAAACCAAACCAAATTAAATCATATATATTTAATATATATGCATAAACAGGATTTGGCATTAAATAACCTAAATGGTTGATATGCCATAAAACCAAACCAAATTAAATCATATATATTTAATATATATGTATAAAGAGGATTTGGCATTAAATAACTGACAATGGTTGATATGCCATGAAACCAAACCAAATTAAATCATATATATTTAATATATATGCATAAACAGGATTTGGCATTAAATAACCTAAATGGTTGATATGCCATAAAACCAAACCAAATTAAATCATATATATTTAATATATATGTATAAAGAGGATTTGGCATTAAATAACTGACAATGGTTGATATGCCATGAAACCAAACCAAATTAAATCATATATATTTAATATATATGCATAAACAGGATTTGGCATTAAATAACCTAAATGGTTGATATGCCATAAAACCAAACCAAATTAAATCATATATATTTAATATATATGTATAAAGAGGATTTGGCATTAAATAACTGACAATGGTTGATATGCCATAAAACCAAACCAAATTAAATCATATATATTTAATATATATGCATAAACAGGATTTGGCATTAAATAACTGACAATGGTTGATATGCCATAAAACCAAACCAAATTAAATCATATATATTTAATATATATGTATAAAGAAGATTTGGCATTAAATAACCTACAATGGTTGATATGTCATAAAACCAAACCAAACTACTTCATGCACATGTTTAAAGACTGAAACTTTACTATAGTAATAATATTTATATAATTAAGGAATTTCAGGATTGATATGCAAATAAACATTTAAAAAGAATGCTAAAAAATTTACTTACACTGTATATGTAGAAAAGTTAATACTCATACACATATCTTTTGTAAATTATTGCTCATTGTTAAAAATAATACATAAAAAGATAACATCTGTTTCAACTCACCCTCCTGTTATTTGTTTAAATGTATGCTTGTTTTATTAATAATTCATTTCAGTATAAACCTTTTCATCATATAACATGGAAAACTCCTCAGCTACAACATTGAGCTACATTTTGTCATGAACTTGTTACACATAATTTGTTAGAATATTTACACTACACTCATAACACTTTGATTCTATACCTTCATCAATGATTTCCTTCTAAAATACAATAAATAGAAAAAAAGGAAAAACAAATATTTTGAAAAAACCATACTATAATATATATGTTGATTTTATTTATTTTCACTTACACTATCAAGCTAATTTAAAATTTGCAATGACAAAGTACACTAAGGAAATAAAAACAACATTTACCAAAATCAAGAATACAACATTTCTACTTTTGTTTCTAGAGTCATGTATGTATTTACCCAACCCCTCCAGCATGAGCAGGATGTGACATGAGGTCATTTGTTAAGCAGAGCCCAGCTGTTTGAATTCAGAGTTTTCCTTCCCTTGGACTGGTTGCTATACTAAATCTGCTCTTATATTCATTCATAGCTGGAGGGAGAATAGTTGGATTCATACCTTTCCCAAGGATATTAGCACTATATGAAATGCAAACAGTCTTGTCCAGGATTTGAACTCGGAACTACAACTTCATTTCCTATAATGATGACCATTACATTATTAGCACCTTTCAAGATTCATGTAAATGCACTTTTATATGAATAAAAAATACCAACTAAAATATTCATAAATTCATATAAATATTAAAAAATATACACATCTACTTCCTCACCAAATGAATTGAACATTTAAGGTTAATCGTGATCAGAAAAAGTATAATGAAAATATCAAAAGTCAACTATTACATTTCAAAATATTTTTTTAATACAAAAAACCCCAAAAAAAACCCTTTTGTAAGATAAAAATGATTCCTCTTATTTTTATGCAAGGTCAAGGTTATAACATTATAATAAAAGCTATTTACAAAATAATTCCCAATTAAAAACAAAGAACAAACTGATTATTAGGAAAAGTAAGATTAAAAATGAATAATAAAACATAGTTATTTATCACAATTTGATTTTTTAAAGCAACACATGTAAATTATCTAATCCCACCAGGAAAAAAAAATCATGAAAAAACCATGAGCTTTGTTAAGTGATATAACAATTTGCACAGAATTTTGTTTGATGCAGAAGTTTAGTCACCACAATTTTACATAGAAACCAAATCCAGATAAATAAACAGACATAGAATATATATATTTTGAAAGAATGATCATATAAATAAACCTCTCCCTTATCCCATCACCACTACATTCCAAATCTCATCTTCGATTTCATCTGATATTTTAGTATTCTAATAGTCACTAACCCAAGTATTTCATCAAATCTAAAATAGTAAAAGGCCTGTGTGTGCCATTGTTCTCAAAAATATTTTTTCTCTATTTTGCTACCAAAATCTAGTGGGTCTGAATACCAGCTATCCTCTTTATCAAGAGCTGTCCAGTAGTCAAAGAGGAGACTCAAACCTTAGATTCTCCAGCAGCTGAACCAAAAATATCAGTTTTGAATTTTCAAATGATGACCAAAGGCATTCAAGACTGACATGCTATTAAACAATAAAAAAAAAGAAAGTACTAAAAACATTATATACTTTGTACATGTATAAAATTAATACACAAACAAAAACATATTTTGCAAATTATTATTTATTGCCAACATAATACATAAAAAGGTAACAACTCTTCAAGTGTTATTTGTTTTTCTGTTTTGTTGTTTTATTCATAATTTATTTCAGAATTAATCTTTAACTACAGAACCTGGAAGATTCTTCTGCTACAATATCAAGCAACAGTTTGCATAATTTGCTAAATTCATGCAACCCTCATAACAGTACAAGTGCATTAAGTAACAATCAAAAACATCCTGATTGGTCATTATGACTGTCACAGCCTAGCAACAATCTTCTGCTCCAATCAAATCCATGTTTAATTTATAAACTTCCTGACTATGCTGAATTTCAAACAAAAATGCTTATCTAACTATTATAGAATAACAATCTCACAGTTATGTTTAACAAAAACAACAACAACAACAACAAAAATAAATAAAAAAAATAAAATAAAATAAAAGCAGATAAAACATGAAAGAATTATCTGCGCTTATTCAGAGCTGTTATATGAGGGGGTTTAACAACCATGATTGCCATGAGAAACCAAGTAAAAAAGAGCCACCAGAAATTTGACTCTTTTTCAATTATCATAGCATAACAGGCAGATGTCTCGTGTGTTCACTCTGTGGACAAACCTCAAAGAACTGTGGAGTTTTGCTGCTCAATATAAAGATAAATAAATAAAGCAAATTCTGTTTTCCATTACATATCAAAATAATGCAGAAGTAGAAGCAGTCTAAAGCAAAATGTCAAGAACTAAAGACCACCTCAGAAACAAGTCACTTTTTCCACAAACTGTCTTGTAAATAAAGACTACTGACAGAAAAAAAAAGAAAAGTTCTTCCACAAACTATCCTATATCATCCATAAACTATATATATATATATATATATATATATATATATATATATATATATATATATATATATAATCAAATGACCATGGCTTAGGGAACTTGAACAATAAATAATTGAACGAATTTTAATTCTCTATTTCACATATTATCATTTATATCTTCATAAATTCATCGTTGTTATATAAATTGATTTGGGCACCTCATGTGGTATAATGGTTCATCAGCTGGATTAGTAGTGAATTTGATTCTCACTGCACGCCCTATAATTCTGGTCTTGAACCACATCTAAGCTAAGCTTAGTCAATAACTTCATAAAGTGATTACCACTTATTTTTTATATGGCCAACACTCCAACAAAAATGGCTATAAGACCCATACAAGTAATTTTATTATCTTTATCTCATTTTTATAGACCACAGTAAAAATAAACCATAATATTTTTGTAGTCTTAATTTGCTCTACTCAGTATGAATATTTACACGGTGGGCTGCAGAAATATCAACATTCCCTTACAACAATCGACCTGTTTACTTATTAACATTAAGAAATACCATCAAATCCGAATTTTGAAGTATCAAATTTTGAATAAGAAATTGTGTACCTGTATTTATAAGAAGAGGAAGGGATATATATATATATATATATATATATATATATATATATATATATATATATATATATGAGAGAGAGAGAGAGAGAGGGAGAGAAATAATCAAACTGAATCAAAAAGTGAACGAAAATTTGTAGTAATAGTAGTCGTAACAGTTTCATAAATCTGAGATACAATGTTTCCGTATATCACTTCGGGCGTGCCTGTTTAGCCGACCGTAGCCCAAACTCTTCTCGGTCGCAGGACAGATCTGTCAACTGTGAATTAAGCATTAACAAAAACTCTTAACGCGACTACTTGTACTCCAGTCAGTCAAAATACCACAACATAGTGTGTGGTTCCCGCATTTCCTTTTCTTCTGTTCGCCGTTAGCGGTGAGTCATCATTTTGCTGGAGGTTAGACGACAACGCCATTGGTTATTTTGTTACTGTTAAGTGAACACCAACGAATTACTTCATCGAATATGTACTACTTTCATTGGTAGCAGCAGATAACGTTAAGTGAAATTAATGAATTTATAACTAGGAGATGATAAGCAGACATATCAAAGAAAATACCTATCAGTAAAATAATTACCAACGAATAACCAGAAGTATTAAGAAATTAAAAAAACTAAAACAAAACAAACAAAACAAAAAAAAAACGTTATACTTGTCTTGGCTTTGTGTGTAACGTCTGCAGAGAAATTCTATTCAGTACAGTGAATTGAAAAATGTGTGTAAATCGCATTGTTGACATGTGTTTGAAATTCAATGTTTCTTTATTTAGATAAGCACTTCAAATTTTGGGGAGTGATAACTTTTTAGATTCTTAAATTTCCCTACACAGGAACAGGAAACAGGTTCATAGCTGTGTATCCAAATGGAGAGAATAATAATGAATGAAAATTAACTTGTCTGAAGTCATTACTGTTATTTTGATATAGAAATATTTGTTAAATGGTTCATTAAATAAAATAAAGGAATGAAAATTAAGCCAGGTTATAAAAATAAGTATGAGCAAATGGGAACAATACCATTCCAAATCATCATATCACAAAGTCATTTATAAATAAAAATTCAGAATTAAACTAAAAACAATAAACAAATCAAAAAAGACAGTAAAAAATTTGGATCTGACACTGAACAGTTAAGTTTGGGCACACAAAACAAAAAAATTATCAAGTGCTGATATATATTGCACTTGGTTGGCCACAAACTCACAAAGTGATTTAGTGACAACCAACACTGTTACAATATATATATATGTGTGTGTGTGTGTGTGATGATAATACACATGGATGTAGTTGAGAACAAATTACGTGATAACTAAATCAATTAAAGAGCCAATCACAATTCAACAGTCCTTTCTTTATTTTAGGTGAGTCAACTGCCATCAATCAAAAGGAACAAAAATTGAGTCAAAAATTGAGAAGCAACAGCAATGTCAATGTAGAATGGAGGTTCAAAGAAGAATACTGATAATCTCTGTCTGTCAGTCTGTCTTTCTCTCTACTCCCTCAACAATTGCAAAAACTTCAAAAGGTAACATCAAGTTACTATGTTCAGTGTTGAGTGATACAAGTACATACATCTAAAAGAAACAATGTTTTCATTTAAATTGTTTGTTCTTATCCGTTAATGTTCATTGCAAGTTATATAAATATTCATTGATGTTAACAAATAAAAGTTATCTTTTCATTCACATTGTGTTTTGATTTTTTTTTGTAAAGAGAATCCTGATTCTTGGCCCCAGAGAAAGTCACAACTCTTCCAAATGGATGTTTACCCTTACAAATAAAATGAAGTGATAACATTCAAAGCCAACATTGTTGTTTCATGAACAAAACAAACAATCGATAACTTTTATCAAAGATTAGATTAAAATAGGGGAGGGGGAATAGATGATAATTATAAAAAATAAAAAATAAGATAAAAATTGTTTTATTGATTTTATCAGCATGACAACCTACCTAGGTTTATTTTATGCCTAGAAGTTAGGGAATTGTATTCATTGTACATTTATATTTACATATTTGTATAGTTGTTTCTTAAGAGTTTTTTGCTAACAGTTATGTGATATAAAGTGTGTTCTTATCGAATATAAATGATTTGTATGCAATTATATGGTTTCATTTTTTTTGTGTTTGTTGGGACCCAACAAACACAAATGCCTTAAAACTAAAAACAGCACAATATCAATTAGCAGGCGTATATATAAAGGAACAGACAGAATACATTCAAAATCAGATAGATAAGATTAGAGACTCGGTGGAAGATAGACAATCTAGGATAGCCTGGCAAACAATAAACAAAGTGAGTAGAAGAAAGAACACAGCCAAAGCAAAACTGAAAGCAGCAAACCAACAAGAAAGAATAAAACTGTGGAAACAGCACTTTGAAAACTTACGAGGAAACCCACCGAAAATAACACATGAACCAATCATCAGAATAATTAGCAAACAATTAGACATTAAACTAGGACCGTTCACACAAGAAGAAGTCGACTCAGTTCTCAGAAAAATTAAAAATAGGAAAGCTGCAGGGCTGGACGAAATTCCCCCGGAAGTATGGAAGACCAGACAATTCGATGACATACTGCTCTGACACTGCAACGCAGTATACAATCAAAATCCGATAGATAGATGGATGAAGGGATGCATACTCCCCTTCCCTAAAAAGGGGGACCTAGGATTAGCCAAAAACTACCGAGGCATAACACTTACATCCATAGCAACCAAAATCTACAATGCCCTACTACGAAACCGCATAGAACCTGAAATCGACAACATACTTAGAAAAAACCAAAATGGCTTCCAAAGAAATAGATCCACGACCTCACAAATATTAACCATCCGTAGAATCCTTGAAGGTGTACGGGCAAAAAACCTACAAGCGACATTAATTTTTGTTGACTTTACCAAGGCTTTCGATTCCATTCACAGAGGAAAGATGGAAAAAATCCTACTAGCGTATGTAGTAAAAGAAACCGTAGCGGCAATAACGATTCTCTATAGAAACACTAAAGTAAAAGTACGATCACCAGATGGAGACACAGAATACTTCGACATTGTAGCAGGAGTACTACAAGGGGACACGCTGGCTCCGTACCTCTTTATCATTTGTCTAGACTACATACTTAGAACATCGATTGACAAAATCAAAGAGAATGGCTTCGAACTGACGAAGAAAAGAAGCAGAAGGTACCCCGCAACAACAATTACCGACGCCGACTACACCGATGACATAGCGATAATGGCAAATACACCTGACCAAGCCGAAACACTACTGCATAGTTTGGAACGAGCAGCAGCAAACATAGGCCTCTATGTTAATGCACACAAAACGGAATATATGTGCTATAATCAAACGGGGGACATCTCCACTCTAGAAGGAACCCCTCTTAAACTAGTAGACAAATTCACTTACCTAGGAAGCAGCGTCAAATCAACCGAAAAGGACATTGAAACGAGGTTAACGAAAGCATGGAGAGCTATCAATAGGTTATCGATTATTTGGAAATCAGAGCTAACCGATAAAATGAAACGCAGTTTCTTCCAGGCAGTGGTCACATCGATACTGCTATTTGGCTGCACTACATGGACGCTAACAAAATGGCTGGAGAAGAAGCTAGACGGCAATTACACAAGAATGCTACGTGCAATCTTAAACAAGTCCTGGTGGCAACACCCAACAAGACACCAGCTGTACGGCCACCTGCCCCTATCACGAAAACTATTCAAGTTAGACGAGCCAGACATGCAGGACACTGCTGGAGAAGCAGGGACGAACTCATAAGAGATGTACTCTTATGGACCCCCACACATGGCCGTGCAAAAGCAGGACGACCAGCATGAACATACATTCAGCAGCTATGTGAGGATAAGGGATGTTGTCCTGAAGACCTACCTAGGGCGATGAACGATAGGGAGGAGTGGCGAGAGAGGGTCAGGGATATCCGTGCTACCAGCGCGATATGATGATGATGATGATATGGTTTCAAGTAATTAATAATAATCATTAGGTTTCAAGTCTTCCAAACATTAATACTTCTATTTAATGATAATAATATGTTTGCACACAATTATATGGTTTCACATAATATTTTCCAATACTAATAATATTCCAACAAATCAATTCATAGATAGGACCTTAACAGGTTCTATCACTCCAGGTCAAGGTGGATCTGGGAGTAATTACATTGAAGTGGCACTTCATACTTCCAAGATCTCTAGAACTGTAGCCCCATCATCAAATGCAGTTTAGTGTCATACTCAGGATACCATTTTTTGAGTAGGGTCTTACCCCTCTGCAAGATCTATCATCAATATATACTAAGCCCCACTAACAAAGCAGAATAAAAATTTGATGCTAATTATAAAAATCTTCTAACCAATCAGCACATAGCAAATAGTATTTTTCAACCAATAAAAATAAGAAATTCAAACTCTAAGAAAAATAATTTCTGGAGAAAGTAGGAATAACAATTCTGAAAATTGTTTGTCATACATTTGAATATAAGATATATTATTCAAGACTGATACTGTACTTATACTATTCAAAACAGAACATTCTGTACCCATACAATTCAAAACAGAACATTTTGTATCCATACTATTCAAAAGAAAACATTCTGTACACATACATTTCAAAACAGAACATTCTGTACCCATACTATTCAAAACAGAACATTCTGTACCCATACTATTCAAAACAGAACATTCTGTACCCATGCAATTCAAAACAGAACATTCTGTACCCATACTATTTAAAACAGAATATTCTGTACTTATAGTATTCAAGACAAAAATTCTATACCCATACAATTCAAAACAGAACATTTTGTACCCATACGATTCAAAACAGAACATTCTGTACCCATACAATTCAAAAATGAACATTCTGTACACATACAATTCAAAACAGAACATTCTATACCCATACTATTCAAAACAGAACATTCTGTACCCATACAATTCAAAACAGAAGAATCTGTACACATACAATTCAAAATAGAACATTCTGTACCCATACTATTCAAAACAGAACATTCTGTACTTATACTATTCAAGACAAAAATTCTATACACAAACAATTCAAAACAGAACATTCTGTACCCATACAATTCAAAACAGAACATTCTGTACCCATACTATTCAAAAGAAAACATTCTGTACACATACATTTCAAAACAGAACATTCTGTACCCATACAATTCAAAAAAGAACATTCTGTACGCATACAATTCAAAACAGAACATTCTGTACCGATACTATTCAAAACAGAACATTCTGTACCCATACAATTCAAAACAGAACATTCTGTACTCATACAATTCAAAACAGAACATTCTGTACCCATACAAATCAAAATAGAACATTCTGTACCCATACATTTCCAAACAGAACATTCTGTACCCATACTATTCAAAACAGAACATTCTGTATCAATACTATTCAAAATAGAACATTCTGTACATATACTATTCAAGACAAAAATTCTATACCCATACAATTCAAAACAGAACATTCTGTACCCATACTATTAAAATAAAAAATTCTGTACCCATACTATTCAAAACATAAGAATCTGTACGCATACAATTCAAAACAGAACATTCTGTACCCATACAATTCAAAACAGAACATTCTGTACCCATACAATTCAAAACAGAAAATTCTGTACCCATACAATTCAAAACAGAACATTCTGTACCCATACTATTAAAATAGAACATTCTGTACCCATACTATTCAAAATAGAACAATCTGTACCCATACAATTCAAAATAGAACATTCTGTACCCATACAATTCAAAACAGAACATTCTGTACCCATACAATTCAAAACAGAACATTCTGTACGCATAGAATTCAAAACAGAACATTCTGTACTTATACAATTCAAAACAGAACATTCTGTACTTACACAATAAAAAACAGAACATTCTATACCCACACAATTCAAAATAGAACATTCTGTACCCATACTATTCAAAAAAGAAATTCTGTACCCATACAATTCAAAACAGAACATTCTGTACTTGTACTATTCAAGACAAAAATTCTATACCCATACAATTCAAAACAGAACATTCTGTACCCATACTATTTAAAACAGAACATTCTGTACCCATACAATTCAAAACAGAACATTCTGTTCCCACACTATTCAAAACAGAACATTCTGTAACCATACAATTAAAAATAGAACAGTCAGTACCCATACAATTCAAAATAGAACATTCTATACCCATACTATTCAAAACAGAACATTCTGTACTCATAGAATTCAAAACAGAACATTCTGTATCCAAAAAATTCAAAATAGAACATTCTGTACCCATACAATTCCAAACAGGACATTCTGTACCCATACAATTCAAAACCGAACATTCTGTACTTATACGATTCAAGAGAGAACTTTCTGTATCGATACAATTCAAAATAGAACATTCTGTACCCATACAATTCAAAACAGAACATTCTGTTCATATACAATTCAAAACAGAACATTCTGTACCCATACAATTTAAAATAAAACATTTTGTATCCATACAATTCAAAATAGAACATTCTGTACCCATACAATTCAAAACAGAACATTCTGTACCCATACAATTCAAAACAGAACATTCTGTAACCATACAATTCAAAACAGAACATTCTGTATTTATACTATTCAAGACAAAAATTCTATACCCATACAATTCAAAACAGAACATTCTGTACCCATACTATTTAAAACAGAATATTCTGTACCCATATAATTAAAAACAGAACATTCTGTACTTATACAATTCAAAATAGAACATTCTGTACCCATACAATTCAAAACAGAACATTCTGTACCCATACAATTCAAAACAGAACATTCTGTACACATACAATTCAAAACAGAGGATTTTGTACCCATAAAATTCAAAACAGAACATTCTGTACTTATACAATTCAAAACAGAACATTCTGTACCCATACAATTCAAAACAGAACATTCTGTACCCATACTATTAAAAACAGAACATTCTGTACCCATACAATTCAAAACAGAACATTCTATACCCATACAATTCAAAACAGAACATTCTGTACCCATACTGTTAAAATAGAACATTCTGTACCCATACTATTCAAAATAGAACATTCTGTACCCATACAATTCAAAACAGAACATTCTTTAGGCATACAATTCAAAACAGAAAATTCTATACCCATACAATTCAAAAAAGAACATTCTATACCCATACAATTCAAAACAGAACATTCTGTACTTACACAATAAAAAACAGAACATTCTATACCCACACAATTCAAAATAGAACATTCTGTACCCATACTATTCAAAAAAGAAATTCTGTACCCATACTATTCAAAACAGAACATTCTATACTTGTACTATTCAAGACAAAAATTCTGTACCCATACAATTCAAAACAGAACATTCTGTACCCATACTATTTAAAAGAGAACATTCTGTACCCATACAATTCAAAACAGAACATTCTGTTCCCACACTATTCAAAACAGAACATTCTGTACCCATAGAATTAAAAATAGAACAGTCAGTACCCATACAATTCAAAATAGAACATTCTGTACCCATACTATTCAAAACAGAACATTCTGTACCCATAAAATTAAAAACATAACATTCTGTACCCATACAATACAAAACAGAACATTCTGTACCCATACTATTCAAAACAGAACATTCTGTAACAATACAATTCAATACAGAACATTCTGTACCCATACAATTAAATAGAACATTCTGTACCCATACAATTAAACAGAACATTCTATACCCATACAATTCAAAACAGAACATTCTGTACTTATACAATTCAAAACAGAACATTCTGTACCCATACGTTTAAAAACAGAACATTCTGAACTCATACAATTCAAAACAGAACATTCTGTACCCATACAATTAAACAGAACATTCTGTACCCACACAATTCAAAATGGCACATTCTGTACCCATACAATTAAAGAGAACATTCTGTACCCACACAATTCAAAATAGAACATTCTGTACCTATACAGTTCAAAATAGAACATTCTGTACTTATACAATTCAAAACAGAACATTCTGTACCCATACAATTCAAAATAGAACATTCTGTACCCATTCAATTAAATAAAACATTCTGTACCATACAATTCAAAATAGAACATTCTGTACACATACAATTCAAAACAGAACATTCTATACCCATACAATTGAAAACAGAACATTCTGTACTTACACAATAAAAAACAGAACATTCTATACCCATACAATTAAAAATAGAACATTCTGCACCCATACTATTCAAAAAAGAAATTCTGTACCCATACAATTCAACACAGAACATTCTGTACTTGTACTATTCAAGACAAAAATTCTATACCCATACAATTCAAAACAGAACATTCTGTACACATACTATTTAAAAGAGAACATTCTGTACCCATACAATTCAAAACGGAACATTTTGTTCCCACACTATTCAAAACAGAACATTCTGTACCCAAACAATTAAAAATAGAACATTCTGTACCCATACAATTCAAAATAGAACATTCTGTACCCATACTATTCAAAACAGAACATCCTGTACTTATACAATTCAAAACAGAATATTCAGTACCCATACAATTTAAAATAGAACATTCTGTACCCATACAATTCAAAATAGAACATTCTGTACCCATACTATTCAAAACAGAACATTCTGTACCCATACAATTCAAAACAGAACATTCTGTACGCATACAATTCAAAACAGAACATTCTGTACCCACACAATTCAAAATAGAACATTCTGTACCCATACTATTCAAAACAGAACATTCTGTACCCCTAAAATTAAAAACAGAACATTCTGTACCCATACAATACAAAATAGAACATTCTGTACACATACAATTCAATACAGAACATTCTGTACCCATACAATTAAATAAAACATTCTGTACCCATACAATTAAATAGAACATTCTGTACCCATACAATTTAACAGAACATTCTATACCCATACAATTAAAAACAGAACATTCTGTACTCATACAATTCAAAACAGAACATTCTGTACCCATACAATTAAACAGAACATTCTGTACCCACACAATTCAAAATGGAACATTCTGTACCCATACAATTAACAGAACATTCTGTACCCAAACAATTCAAAATAGAACATTCTGTACCTATACAATTCAAAATAGAACATTCTGTACTTATACAATTCAAAACAGAACATGCTGTACCCATACATTTCAATATAGAACATTCTGTACCCATACAAGTAAATAAAACATTCTATACCATACAATTCAAAATAGAACATTCTGTACCCATTCAATTCAAAACAGAACATTCCGTACTTATACTATTCAAGAGATAAATTTTATACCCATACAATTCAAAACAGAAGCTTCTGTACCCATACTATTCAAAGCAGAACATTCAGTACAAATACAATTAAAAACAGAACATTCTGTATTTATACAATTCAAAACAGAACATTCTGTACCCATACAATTCAAAATAGAACATTCTGTACCCATACAATTAAATAAAACATTCCGTACCATACAATTCAAAATAGAACATTCTGTACCCATACAATTCAAAACAGAACATTCTATACCCATATAATTCAAAACAGAACATTCTGTACTTAAACAATACAAAACAGAACATTCTGTACCCATACAATTAAAAATAGAACATTCTGCACCCATACTATTCAAAAAAGAAATTCTGTACCCATACAATTCAAAACAGAACATTCTGTACTTGTACTATTCAAAACAAAAATTCTATACCCATACAATTCAAAACAGAACATTCTGTACACATACTATTTAAAAGAGAACATTCTGTACCCATACAATTCAAAACGGAACATTTTGTTCCCACACTATTCAAAACAGAACATTCTGTACCCAAACAATTAAAAATAGAACATTCTGTACCCATACAATTCAAAATAGAACATTTCTGTACCCATACTATTCAAAACAGAACATCCTGTACTTATAAATTCAAAAACGAATATTCAGTACCCATACAATTTAAAATAGAACATTCTGCACCCATACAATTAAAAATAGAACATTCTGTACCCATACTATTCAAAACAGAACATTCTGTACCCATACAATTCAAAACAGAACATTCTGTACGCATACAATTCAAAACAGAACATTCTGTACCCACACAATTCAAAATAGAACATTCTGTACACATACTATTCAAAACAGAACATTCTGTACCCCTAAAATTAAAAACAGAACATTCTGTACCCATACAATACAAAATAGAACATTCTGTACCCATACAATTCAATACAGAACATTCTGTACCCATACAATTAAATAAAACATTCTGTACCCATACAATTAAATAGAACATTCTGTACCCATACAATTTAACAGAACATTCTATACCCATACAATTAAAAACAGAACAGTCTGTACTCATACAATTCAAAACAGAACATTCTGTACCCATACAATTAAACAGAACGTTCTGTACCCACACAATTCAAAATGGAACATTCTGTACCCATACAATTAACAGAACATTCTGTACCCACACAATTCAAAAAAGAACATTCTGTACCTATACAATTCAAAATAGAACATTCTGTACTTATACAATTCAAAACAGAACATTCTGAACCCATACATTTCAATATAGAACATTCTGTACCCATACAAGTAAATAAAACATTCTATACCATACAATTCAAAATAGAACATTCTGTACCCATACAATTCAAAACAGAACATTCCGTACTTATACTATTCAAGACATAAATTTTATACCCATACAATTCAAAACAGAAGCTTCTGTACCCATACTATTCAAAACAGAACATTCAGTACAAATACAATTAAAAACAGAACATTCTGTAACCATGCAATTCAAAACAGAACATTCTGTACTGATACAATTCAAAATAGAATATTCTGTACCCATACAATTCAAAACAGAACATTCTGTACCCATTCTATTCAAAACAGAACATTCTGTACCCATACTATTCAAAATTGAACATTCTGTACCCATGCAATTCAAAATAGAACAATCTGTACCCATACGATTCAATACAGAACATTCTATACCCATATAATTAAAAACAGAACATTCTGTACTTATACAATTCAAGACAAAAATTCTTTACCCATACAATTCAAAACTGAACATTCTGTACCCATACAACTGAAAAAGAACATTCTGTACGTATACTATTCAAGAAAAAAATTCTATACCCATACAATTCAAAAGAGAATATTCTGTACACATACTATTTAAAACTGAACATTCTGTACCCATACAATTAAACAGAACATTCTGTACCCATACAGTTCAAAACAGATCATTCTGTACCCATACAATTCAATACAGAACATTCTGTACCTATACAATTCAAAACAGAACATTCTGTACTTATACAATTCAAAAAAAGAACATTCTGTATCCATACAATGAAAAAGAGAACATTCTGTACCCATACAATTCTAAATAGAACATTCTGTACCCATACAATTCCAAACAGAACATTCTGTAGCCATACAATTAAACAGAACATTCTATACCCATACAATTCAAAACAGAACATTCTGTACCTATACAATTCAAAACAGAACATTCTGTACTTATACAATTCAAAAAAGGACACTGTGTATCCATACAATTAAAAACAGAACATTCTGTACCCATACAATTCTAAATAGAACATTCTGTAACCATACAATTCAAAATAGAACATTCTGTACCCATACTATTCAAAACAGAACATTCTGTACTTATACTATTCAAGAAAAAAATTCTATACCCATACAATTCAAAACAGAACATTCCGTACCCATACAATTCAAAACAGAACATTCTGTACTTATACAATTCCAAACAGAACATTCTGTATCCATACAATTCAAAATAGAACATTCTGTACCCATACAATTCAAAATAGAACATTCTGTACCAATACTATTCAAAACAGAACATTCTGTACGCATACAATTCAAAACAGAACATTCTGTACTTATACAAGTCAAAACAGAACATTCTGTACGCATACAATTCAAAACAGAACATTCTGTACCCACACTATTCAAAACAGAACATTCTGTACCCATACCATTCAAAACAGAACATTCTGTATCCATACTATTCAAAAAAGAACATTCTGTACATATCCTATTCAAGAAAAAAATTCTATACCCATACAATTCAAAACAGAACATTCTGTACCCATACTATTAAAATAGAACATTCTGTACCCATACTATTCAAAATAGAACATTCTGTACCCATACAATTCAAAACAGAACATTCTGTACCCATAAAATTCAAAACAGAACATTCTATACCCATACAATTCAAAACAGAACATTCTGTACTTACACAATACAAAACAGAACATTCTCTACCCATACAATTCAAAATAGAACATTCTGTACCCATACAATTCAAAACAGAACATTCTGTACTTATACTATTCAAGATAAAAATTCTATACCCATACAATTCAAAACAGAACATTCTGTACCCATACAATTCAAAATAAAACATTCTGTACCATACAATTCAAAAAAGAACATTCTGTACCCATACAATTCAAAACACAACATTCCGTACTTATACTATTCAAGACATAAAGTCTATACCCATACAATTCAAAACAGAAGCTTCTGTACCCATACTATTCAAAACAGAATATTCAGTACAAATACAATTAAAAACAGAACATTTTGTAACCATGCGATTCAAGACAGAACATTCTGTACTTATACAATTCAAAATAGAATATTCTGTACCCATACAATTCAAAACAGAACATTCTGTACCCATACAATTAAAAATAGAACATTCTGTACCCATACTATTCAAAATAGAACATTCTGTACCCATGCAATTCAAAATAGAACAATCTGTACCCATACAATTCAAAACAGAACATTCTATACCCATACAATTAAAAACAGAACATTCTGTACTTATATAATTCAAGACAAAAATTCTTCACCCATACAATTCAAAACTGAACATTCTGTACCCATACAACTCAAAAAGAACATTCTGTACGTATACTATTCAAGACAAAAATTCTATACCCATACAATTCAAAAGAGAATATTCTGTACACATACTATTTAAAACTGAACATTCTATACCCATACAATTAAACAGAACATTCTGTACCCATACAATTCAATACAGAACATTCTGTAGTCATACAATTAAACAGAACATTCTATACCCACACAATACAAAACAAAACATTCTCTACCCATACAATTCAAAATAGAACATTCTGTACCCATACAATTCAAAACAGAACATTCTGTACTTATACTATTCAAGACAAAAATTCTATACCCATACAATTCAAAACAGAACATTCTATACCCACACAATTCAAAATAGAACATTCTGTACCCATACTATTCAAAAAAGAAATTCTGTACCCATACTATTCAAAACAGAACATTCTGTACTTGTACTATTCAAGACAAAAATTCTATACCCATACAATTCAAAACAGAACATTCTGTACCCATACAACTCAAAAAGAACATTCTGTACGTATACTATTCAGGACAACAATTCTAAACCCATATAATTCAAAAGAGAATATTCTGTACACATACTATTTAAAACTGAACATTCTGTACCCATAATATTAAACAGAACATTCTATACCCATACAATTCAAAACAGAACATTCTGTACCCATACAATTCAATACATAACATTCTGTAGCCATACAATTAAACAGAACATTCTATACCCATACAATTCAAAACAGAACATTCTGTACTTATACTATTCAAAACAGAACATTCTGTACGTATACAATTCAAAAAAGGACATTCTGTATCCATACAATTAAAAACAGAACATTCTGTACCCATACAATTCAAAATAGAACATTCTGTACCCATACAATTAAAAAAAGAACATTCTGTACCCATACAATTCAAAACGGAACATTATGTACCCATACAATTCAAAACAGAACATTCTGTAACCATACAATTCAAAACAGAACATTTTGTACAAATACAATTCAAAACAGAACATTCTATACCCATACTATTCAAAACAGAACATTCTGTACCCATACATTTCAAAACAGAAAATTCTGTACCTATACAATTCAAAATAGAACATTCTGTACCCATACTATTATAAACAGAACATTCTGTACTTATACTATTCAAGACAAAAATTCTATACCCATACAATTCAAAACAGAACATTCTGTACCCATACAATTCAAAACAGAACATTCTGTACTTGTACTATTCAAGACAAAAATTCTATACCCATACAATTCAAAATAGAACATTCTGTACACATACTATTTAAAACAGAACATTCTGTACCCATACAATTCAAAACAGAACATTCTGTACCCATACAATTCAATACAGAACATTCTGTAGTCATACAATTAAACAGAACATTCTATACCCACACAATACAAAACAAAACATTCTCTACCCATACAATTCAAAATAGAACATTCTGTACCCATACAATTCAAAACAGAACATTCTGTACTTATACTATTCAAGACAAAAATTCTATACCCATACAATTCAAAACAGAACATTCTATACCCACACAATTCAAAATAGAACATTCTGTACCCATACTATTCAAAAAAGAAATTCTGTACCCATACTATTCAAAACAGAACATTCTGTACTTGTACTATTCAAGACAAAAATTCTATACCCATACGATTCAAAACAGAACATTCTGTACCCATACAACTCAAAAAGAACATTCTGTACGTATACTATTCAGGACAAAAATTCTATACCCATATAATTCAAAAGAGAATATTCTGTACACATACTATTTAAAACTGAACATTCTGTACCCATAATATTAAAAAGAACATTCTATACCCATACAATTCAAAACAGAACATTCTGTACCCATACAATTCAATACATAACATTCTGTAGCCATACAATTAAACAGAACATTCTATACCCATACAATTCAAAACAGAACATTCTGTACTTATACTATTCAAAACAGAACATTCTGTACGTATACAATTCAAAAAAGGACATTCTGTATCCATACAATTAAAAACAGAACATTCTGTACCCATACAATTCAAAATAGAACATTCTGTACCCATACAATTAAAAAAAGAACATTCTGTACCCATACAATTCAAAACGGAACATTATGTACCCATACAATTCAAAACAGAACATTCTGTAACCATACAATTCAAAACAGAACATTTTGTACACATACAATTCAAAACAGAACATTCTATACCCATACTATTCAAAACAGAACATTCTGTACCCATACATTTCAAAACAGAAAATTCTGTACCTATACAATTCAAAATAGAACATTCTGTACCCATACTATTATAAACAGAACATTCTGTACTTATACTATTCAAGACAAAAATTCTATACCCATACAATTCAAAACAGAACATTCTGTACCCATACAATTCAAAACAGAACATTCTGTACTTGTACTATTCAAGACAAAAATTCTATACCCATACAATTCAAAATAGAACATTCTGTACACATACTATTTAAAACAGAACATTCTGTACCCATACAATTCAAAACAGAACATTCTGTTCCCATACAATTCAAAACAGAACATTCTGTACTTATACAATTCCAAACAGAACATTCTGTACCCATACATTTCAAAACAGAAAATTCTGTACCTATACAATTCAAAATAGAACATTCTGTACCCATACTATTATAAACAGAACATTCTGTACTTATACTATTCAAGACAAAAATTCTATACCCATACAATTCAAAACAGAACATTCTGTACCCATACAATTCAAAACGGAACATTCTGTACTTGTACTATTCAAGACAAAAATTCTATACCCATAAAATTCAAAATAGAACATTCTGTACACGTACTATTTAAAACAGAACATTCTGTACCCATACAATTCAAAACAGAACATTCTGTTCCCACACTATTCAAAACAGAACATTCTGTACCCATACAATTAAAAAAAGAACATTTTATACCCATACAATTCAAAATAAAACATTCTGTAGCCATACTATTATAAACAGAACATTCTGCACTTATACTATTTAAGAAAAAAATTCTATACACATACAATTCAAAACGGAACATTCTGTACCCATACAATTCAAAACAGAACATTCTGTACTTATACAATTCAAAACAGAACATTCTGTACCCATACAATTCAAAACAGAACATTCTGTACCCATACAATTCAAAACAGAACATTCTGTACGCATACAATGCAAAACAGAACATTCTGTACCCATACTATTCAAAACAGAATATTCTGTACCCATACTATTCAAAACAGAACATTCTGTACCCATACTATTCAAAACAGAACATTCTGTATCCATATAATCCAAAAAAGAACATTCTGTACATATACTATTCAAGACAAAAAATCTATACCCATACAATTCAAAACAGAACATTCTGTACCCATACTATTAAAATAGAACATTCTGTACTCATATTATTCAAAATAGAACATTCTGTACCCATACAATTCAAAACAGAACATTCTGTATCCATACAATTCAAAATAGAACATTCTAGACCCATACAATTCAAGAAAGAAAATTCTGTACCCATACAATTCAAAACAATATTCTATACCCATTAAATTCAAAACAGAACATTCTGTACTTACACAATACAAAACACACTATTCTGTACCCACACACTGAAAAATAGAATATTCTGTACCCATACAATTCAAAAAAGAACATTCTGTACTTGTACTAATCAAGACAAAACTTCTATACCGATACAATTCAAAACAGAACATTCTGTACCCATACTATTTAAAACAGAACTTTCTGTACCCATACAATTCAATACAGCACATTCTGTTCCCACACTATTCAAAACAGAACATTCTGTACCCATACAATTAAAAATAGAACATTCTTACCCATACAATTCAAAATAGAATATTCTGTGCCCATACTATTCAAAACAGAACATACTGTACTTATAAAATTCAAAACAGAACATTCTGTACCGATACAATTAAAAATAGAACATTCTGTATCCAAATAATTCAAAATAGAACATTCTGTACTCATACAATTCAAAACAGAACATTCTGTATTTATACAATCAAGACAAAAATTCTATACACATACAATATAAAACAGAACTTTCTGTACCCATACTATTTAAAACAGAACATTCTGTACTTATACAATTCAAAACAGAACATTCAGTACCCATACAATTCAAAACAGAACATTCTGTAACCATACTATTCAAAACAGAACATTCTGTACCCATAAAATTAAAAACAGAACATTCTGTACCCATACAATTGAAAACAGAACATTCTGTACCCCTACTATTCAAAACAGAACATTCTGTACCCATACAATTCAATACAGAACATTCTGTACCCATACAATTAAATAGAACATTCTGTACCCATACAATTAAACAGAACATTCTATACCCATACAATTCAAAACAGAACATTCTGTACTCATAGAATTAAAAAAAGAACATTTTGTACTCATACAATTCAAAACAGAAAATTCTGTACCCATACAATTAAACAGAACATTCTGTACCCAGACAATTCAAAATAAAACATTCTGTACCTATACAGTTCAAAATAGAACATTCTGCACTTATACAATTCAAAAAAGAACATTCTGTACCCATACAATTCAAAATAGAACATTTTGTACCCATACAATTAAATAAAACATTCTGTACCATACAATTCAAAATAGAACATTCCTAACCCATACAATTCAAAGCAGAACGTTCTATACCCATACAATTCAAAACAGAACATTCTGTACTTACACAATACAAAACAGAACATTCTGTACCCACACAATTCAAAATAGAACATTCTGTACCCATACTATTCAAAAAAGAAATTCTGTACCCATACAATTCAAAACAGAACATTCTGTACTTGTACTATTCAAGACAAAAATTCTATACCCATACAATTCAAAATAGAACATTCTGTACACATACTATTTAAAACAGAACATTCTGTACCCATAAAATTCAAAATAGAACATTCTGTTCCCACACTATTCAAAACAGAACATTCTGTACCCATACAATTAAAAATAGAACATTCTGTACCCATACAATTCAAAATAGAACATTCTGTACCCATACTATTCAAAACAGAACATTCTGTACTTATACAATTCAAAACAGAATATTCTGTACCCATACAATTTAAAATAGAACATTGTGTACCCATACAATTCAAAACAGAAGATTCTGTACCCATACAATTCAAAACAGAGCATTCTGTACCCATACAATTCAAAACAGAACATTCTGTACTTATACAATTCAAAACAGAACATTCTGTACCCACACAATTCAAAACAGAACATTCTGTACCAATACTATTCAAAACAGAACATTCTGTACCCCTAAAATTAAAAACAGAACATTCTGTACCCATACAATACAAAACAGAACATTCTGTACACATACTATTTAAAAGAGAACATTCTGTACCCATACAATTCAAAACGGAACATTTTGTTCCCACACTATTCAAAACAGAACATTCTGTACCCAAACAATTAAAAATAGAACATTTTGTACCTATACAATTCAAAATAGAACATTCTGTACCCATACAATTCAATACAGAAAATTCTGTACCCATACAATTAAATAGAACATTCTGTACCCATACAATTAAATAGAAGATTGTGTACCCATACAATTTAACAGAACATTCTATACCCATACAATTAAAAACAGAACATTCTGTACTCATACAATTCAAAACAGAACATTCTGTACCCATACAATTAAACAGAATATTCTGTACCCACACAATTCAAAATGGAACATTCTGTACCCATACAATCAAACAAAACATTCTGTACCCACACAATTCAAAATAGAACATTCTGTACCTATACAATTCAAAATAGAACATTCTGTACTTATACAATTCAGAACAGAACATTCTGTACCCATACAATTCAAAATAGAACATTCTGTACCCATACAAATTAATAAAACATTCTGTACCATACAATTCAAAATAGAACATTCTGTACCCATACAAGTCAAAACAGAACATTCTGTGCACATACAATTCAAAACAGAACATTCTATACCCATACTATTCAAAACAGAACATTCTGTACCCATATAATTCAAAACAGAACATTCTGTACGCATAAAATTCAAAACTGAACATTCTGTACCCATACTATTCAAAACAGAATAGTCTGTACCCATACTATTCAAAACAGAATATTCTGTACCCATACTATTCAAAACAGAACATTCTGTATCTATACTATTCAAAAAAGAACATTCTGTACATATACTATTAAAGACAAAAATTCTATACCCATACAATTCAAAAGAGAACATTCTGTACCCATACTATTAAAATATAACATTCTGTACCCATACTATTCAAAATAGAACATTCTGTACCCATACAATTCAAAAAAGAACATTCTATACCCACACAATTCAAAACAGAACATTCTATACCCATACAATTCAAAACAGAACATTCTATACCCATACAATTCAAAACAGAACATTCTGTACTTACACAATACAAAACAGAACATTCTGTACCCATACAATTCAAAATAAAACATTTTGTACCATACAATTCAAAATAGAACATTCTGTACCCATACAATTCAAAACAGAACATTCCGTACTTATACAATTCAAGACATAAATTCTATACCCATACAATTCAAAACAGAAGCTTCTGTACCCATACTATTCAAAACAGAACATTCAGTACAAATACAATTAAAAACATAATATTTTGTAACCATGCAATTCAAGACAGAACATTCTGTACTTATACAATTCAAAATAGAATATTCTGTACCCATTCAATTCAAAACAGAACATTCTGTACACATACTATTTAAAACTGAACATTCTGTACCCATACAATTAAACAGAACATTCTCTACCCATACCATTCAAAACAGAACATTCTTACCCATACAAATCAATACATTACATTCTGTAGCCATACAATTAAAGAGAACATTCTAGACCCATACAATTCAAAACAGAACATTCTGTACTTATACAATTCAAAACAGAACATTCTGTATCCATACAATTAAAAACAGAACATTCTGTACCCATACAATTCAAAATAGAACATTCTATACCCATACTATTCAAAACAGAACATTCTGTACCCATGCAATTCAAAACAGAAAAATCTGTACACATACAATTCAAAATAGAACATTCTGTACCCATACTATTCAAAACAGAACATTCTGTACTTATACTATTCAAGACAAAAATTCTATACCCATGCAATTCCAAACAGAACATTCTGTACCCATACAATTCAAAACAGAACATTCTGTACTTATACAATTCCAAACAGAACATTCTGTACCCATACAATTCAAAACAGAACATTCTGTACGCATACAATTCAAAACAGAACATTCTGTACCCATACTATTCAAAACAGAACATTCTGTACCCATACAATTCAAAACAGAACATTCTGTACCCATACTATTAAAATAGAACATTCTGTACCCATACTATTCAAAATAGAACATTCTGTACCCATACAATTCAAAACAGAACATTCTGTACCCATACAATTCAAAATAGAACATTCTATACCCATACAATTCAAAACAGAAAATTCTGTACCCATACTATTCAAAACTGAACATTCTATACCCATGAAATTCAAAACAGAACATTCTGTACTTACACAATACAAAACAGAATATTCTGTACCCACACAATTCAAAATAGAACATTCTGTACCCATACAATTCAAAACAGAACATTCTGCACTTGTACTATTCAAGACAAAATTTCTATACCCATACAATTCAAAACAGAACATTCTGTACCCATACTATTTAAAACAGAACATTCTGTACCCATACAATTCAAAACAGAACATTCTGTTCCCACATTATTCAAAACAGTATATTTTGTACCCATACAATTAAAAATAGAACATTCTTTACCCATACAATTCAAAATAGAATATTCTGTACCCATACTATTCAAAACAGAACATTCTGTACTTATACAATTCAAAACAGAACATTCTGTACCGATACAATTAAAAATAGAACATTCTGTATCCAAATAATTCAAAATAGAACATTCTGTACCCATACAATTCCAAACAGGACATTCTGTACCCATACAATTCAAAACAGAACATTCTGTATTTATACTATTCAAGACAAAATTCTATACCCATACAATTCAAAACTGAACATTCTGTACCCATACTATTTAAAACAGAACATTCTGTACCCATACAATTAAAAACAGAACATTCTGTACTTATACAATTCAAAATAGAACATTCTGTACCCATACAATTCAAAACAGAACAATCTGTACCCATACTATTAAAAATAGAACATTCTGTACCCATACAATTCAATACAGAACATTCTGTACCCATACAATTAAATAGAACATTCTGTACCCATACAATTAAACAGAACATTCTGTACCCATACAAATCAAAACAGAACATTATGTACCCATACAAATCAAAATAGAACATTCTGTACCGATACAATTAAACAGAACATTCTATACCCATACAATTCAAAACAGAACATTCTGTACTTATACAATTCAAAACAGAACATTCTGTACCCATACAATTCAAAATAGAACATTCTGTACCCATACAATTCAAAATAGAACATTCTGTACCCATACAATTAAAAACAGAACATTCAGTACACATACAATTCAAAACAGAACATTCTGTATCCATACAATTCAAAACAGAACATTCTGTACCCAAACAATTCAAAACAGAACATTCTGTAACCATACTATTCAAAACAGAAATTCTGTACCCATAAAATTCAAAACAGAACATTCTGTACTTGTACTATTCAAGACAATAATTCTATACCCATACAATTCAAAACAGAACATTCTGTACCCATACTATTTAAAACAGAACATTCTGTACCCATACAATCAAAACAGAACTTTCTGTACCCATACAATTCAAAATAGAACATTCTGTACCCATGCAATTCAAAATAGAACAATTTGTACCCATACTATTCAAAACAGAACATTCTGTACACATACTATTTAAAACAGAACATTCTGTACCCATACAATTAAACAGAACATTCTGTACCCATACAATTCAAAACAGAACTTTCTGTACCCATACAATTCAAAACAGAACATTCTGTACCCATGCAATTCAAAATAGAACATTCTGTACCCATACAATTCAAAACAGAACATTCTGTACTCATACAATTCAAAATAGAACATTCTGTACCCATACAATTCAAAACAGAACATTCTGTCCTTATACAATTCAAGATAAAATTTCTTTACCCATACAATTCAAAACAGAACATTCTATACCCATACAACTCAAAAAGAACATTCTCTACGTATACTATTCAAGATAAAAATTCTATACCCATACAATTCAAAAGAGAATATTCTGTACACATACTATTTAAAACTGAACATTCTGTACCCATACAATTAAACGGAACATTCTTTACCCATATAATTCAAAACAGAACATTCTGTACTCATACAATTCAAAACAGAACATTCTGTACCCATACAATTCAAAACAGAACATTCTGTACCCATACAATTCAAAACAGAACATTCTGTACTTATACAATTCAAAACAGAACATTCTGTACTTATACAATTCAAAATAGAACATTCTGTACCCATACTATTCAAAAAAGAACTTTCTGTACTTATACAATTCAAAACAGAACGTTCTGTACTTATACAATTCAAAACAGAACATTCTGTACATATACAATTCAAAACAGAACATTCTGTACCTATACAATTCAAAACAGAACATTCTGTACTTATACAATTCAAAACAGAACATTCTGTACACATACAATTCAAAACAGAACATTCTGTACCTATACAATTCAAAACAGAACATTCTGTACCCATACAATTCAAAACAGAACATTCTGTACTTATACAATTCAAAACAGAACATTCTGTACTTATACAATTCAAAATAGAACATTCTGTACCCATACTATTCAAAACAGAACATTCTGTACTCATACAATTCAAAACAGAACATTCTGTACACATACAATTCAAAACAGAACATTCTGTACCTATACAATTCAAAACAGAACATTCTGTACCAATACAATTCAAAATAGAACATTCTGTACTTATACAATTCAAAACAGAACATTCTGTAATTATACAATTCAAAACAGAACATTCTGTACCCATACAATTCAAAACAGAACATTCTGTACTTATACAATTCAAAACAGAACATTCTGTACTTATACAATTCAAAACAGAACGTTCTGTACTTATACAATTCAAAACAGAACATTGTGTACTTATACAATTCAACAAAGAACATTCTGTACTTATACAATTCAAAACAGAACATTCTGTACTTATACAATTCAAAACAGAACATTCTGTACCGATACAATTCAAAACAGAACATTCTGTACCCATACAATTCAAAACAGAACATTCTGTACCCATACAATTCAAAACAGAACATTCTGTACCCATACAATTCAAAACAGAACATTCTGTATCCATACAATTCAAAACAGAACATTCTGTACCCATACAATTCAAAACAGAACATTCTGTACCCAAACAATTAAAAATAGAACATTCTGTACCCATACAATTCAAAACAGAACATTCTGTACTTATACAATTCAAAATAGAACATTCTGTACCCATACAATTTAAAATAAAACATTTTGTACCCATACAATTCAAAACAGAACATTCTGTACCCATACAATTTAAAATAAAACATTTTGTACCCATACAATTCAAAACAGAACATTCTGTACCCATACAATTTAAAATAAAACATTCTGTACCCATACAATTCAAAACAGAACATTCTGTACCCATACAATTGAAAACAGAACATTCTGTACCCATACAATTTAAAATAAAACATTTTGTACTCATACAATTCAAAATAGAACATTCTGTACCCATACAATTTAAAATAAAACATTTTGTACCCATACAATCAAAACAGAACATTCTGTACCCATACAATTTAAAATAAAACATTCTGTACCCATACAATTCAAAACAGAACATTCTGTACCCATACAATTCAAAACAGAACATTCTGTACCCATACAATTCAAAACAGAACATTCTGTGCCCATACAATTCAAAACAGAACATTCTGTACGCATACACTTCAAAACAGAACATTCTGTACTTATACAATTCAAAACAGAACATTCTGTACTTATACAATTCAAAACAGAACATTCTGTACCCATACTATTCAAAACAGAACATTCTGTACTTATACAATTCACAACAGAACATTCTGTACTTATACTATTCAAAACAGAACATTCTGTACCCATACAATTCATAACAGAACATTCTGTACCCATACAATTTAAAATAAAACATTTTGTACCCATACAATTCAAAATAGAACATTCTGTACCTATACAATTTAAAATAAAACATTTTGTACCCATACAATTCAAAACAGAACATTCTGTACCCATACAATTCAAAACAGAACATTCTGTATCCATACAATTCAAAACAGAACATTCTGTACCCATACAATTCAAAACAGAACATTCTGTACCCATACAATTCAAAACAGAACATTCTGTACCCATACAATTCAAAACAGAACATTCTGTGCCCATACAATTCAAAACAGAACATTCTGTACGCATACAATTCAAAACAGAACATTCTGTACTTATACAATTCAAAACAGAACGTTCTGTACTTATACAATTCAAAACAGAACATTCTGTACTTATACAATTCAAAACAGAACATTCTGTACCCATACAATTCAAAATAGAACATTCTGTACCCATACAATTCAAAACAGAACATTCTGTACCCATACAATTTAAAATAAAACATTCTGTACCCATACAATTCAAAACAGAACATTCTGTACCCATACAATTGAAAACAGAACATTCTGTACCCATACAATTTAAAATAAAACATTTTGTACCCATACAATTCAAAATAGAACATTCTGTACCCATACAATTTAAAATAAAACATTTTGTACCCATACAATCAAAACAGAACATTCTGTACCCATACAATTTAAAATAAAACATTCTGTACCCATACAATTCAAAACAGAACATTCTGTACCCATACAATTCAAAACAGAACATTCTGTACCCATACAATTCAAAACAGAACATTCTGTACTTAATCATAAGATTTAGATGAAGATTAGAATGAGAAGAAGAGAGTTAATCTTGAAAGTGCAGTGAAAGATTTGGAGTGACAACTTGAAGTAGCTGGTAAGTTTGTTTTTGTTTTTTCTTGCTGTCAGTCCTGCCCAAGTTAGGTTAGAATAATGTTGTTATTTCTTTTGTTAAAACTGTTATGATTAGGAAAAGAATGTATGCTTACTAGGTTCATATTGTTTTCACTCAACTTCTCATTTCGCTATTAAATGACAGAAACTAAAGTTCTCCTGTGACATGGGAATTTTCAACATTTTAAAAAAAGTCATTTTTCATTTACATTTTCAGCCCTGTTGATGGGGCTTAAGATACACTGTCTGTATTCCCTGCAGTGGGATAAGAAGCCCCCTCAAATGGATGTCATGGGTATGACACTAAACTGCATCTGGTGGTGTGACTCCAGTTCTTAAGATCTGAAGAGTGTGGAGTAGCCCTACATTACTCCCTAGTCCACTCTAACTGGGAGTTGGAGTATTTGTTTGGATCCCATCTATGGGCCAAAGAGATCTGTTTAAAAATCATTCATATTAGATAGGAATACTTTATATGATATAACTAAATGATTTGTATGAAGAATAGTTACTTGAAACTATAATAGTTTACTAAAGATTGTTATTAGTTACTTGAAACCATATAACTATATGCAAACAAATGATTATTATTGAATATAAATAATTACTAGAAACCATATAATTATTAGTATTAGAGAGGAATACTTGAAACCATACAACTCTGCAATTTATTTGTAGAATATAAGAATACTTGATATCATATAATTGTGTACAAAAAAGACTCTTAAACAATTACACGAAACTATGAATAGAAACATATAATGAAGGCAATTATCTAACCTCTAGACATAAAATAATCTTAGACAGATTGACAGTGTCATGAAAATCAATCAATAAATCAATCTTTTATATTTTCTCACACCATTTTTTTCACTAGTCAACTTACTATTCTGCTATATTATATTGTTGGAAGAGAGCAATTATGCTAACGATCTTTTGTAAAAATACTTCATTATATGAAATCATTGAAATAATTTCTAAATTGTAAATAGGAAACTATTCTTTAACCATACTCTTATGCAAAGAAATTGTAGCTTTTTTGAAGATTGTGAAGTACAAGACATTTTTTAATCAATCAATGTGACTAGCTTAATTAATATTGTTGATTTACTAGGTTTTGTAAACCTTCAAGATAGTCAAAATGTTTATATAAAAAAAGACATAACTGTAAATTATTTGTTTTAAGAAATTGAAGCTATAATTGTTTACTAAGGATTATTATTTGCCACTTGAAATCATGTAACTGTGCAAACAAATGATTGTTATTAAATAGAAATAATTACTTGAAACTATATAAATATTAGTATTAGATAGGAATACTTGAAACCAGACAACTATGTGCAAAAATCTCTCAAGGAAAAACAATACAAAAAATGTAAATATAAATGTACAATGAATACAATTCTTTAACCTCAAAGCATAAAATAACACTTACTCGGAGAATTATAGCGATGGGGGTATTATTATTAGGTTTTAGGTTTTAGTTGGTTTTACATTGGTTATGTTGGTATTACATTGGTTGTGTTGGTATTACGTTGGTTGCATGTTGGTTATGTTGGTGTTACGTTGGTTGCATTGGCATTACGTTGGTTGTTATCCCCTCGCTAAATGTTGATGGAAAATAAAGTTGGTGGAGAAGAACGAAGACGTCATTAGGTTTTATATGAAGGTTTTAATGGCAGCGTGAAGTAAGGGGTTTATGCTGGTATGCTGCGAGTCTCATAGGAAGGAAAGAAGGTAGGAAGTTGTTATAGTGTATCATCTAATTTATTTTCAACTAAGATCCCTTGGTCTAGAAGAATAGACGCAAGAAAAACTAAATGGCTCTCCTTATAGTGTATGATGCAGCTGCAGCTATTCAAGAGCAGACAATAAAACGTCTGTTCCTATCGAAGATTTCTGAGGAAGAGAGTGTTTTGCGGGCTTTCTTCAGTTTTTGGTGCTGCTAGGAAAGATGGTTTGGGCTGAATAGGACAAGTCATCCTGATTGGGTGAAAATATTCGGCGATCCTAACGGTCAAATTAAATTACGCGCCAAACAAAAATACAAGGTTCTTTCTGCTACAGAATAAAGCAAATTTTAATCAAATTTGTAGCTGAATGATAATTTTGTGAGGTTTACATTTGTGCTGAATGACATTTTTGAATTATCTAAATTCTCAATAGAATGTTAATGATTATAAAATGTCAATTAAAATCCTTCATTCAATTCTATATAGAAATATCAGTATCATTGTTCTTTTACAATAGGAACCCAACAGTTTTATGGATCATCAAGTTAATCATAATAACAATAAATAGCATGTTTGAAGAAGAAGAAGAAGAAGAAGAAGAAGAAGAAGAAGAAGAAGAAGAAGAAGAACCAACAACAACTACTACTACTACTACTACTAGAGCTCAAATTCTCAATGAGGCTATTTATATTTAACTTTGCGCTAATGCCCTTTAAAAAGGAATGAATCCATCTGTTCCTCATTACAGATATGGGTAAATAGTAGGGCAGACTGGATTCCTTAACATTGGTCAGGAAATCAGTCTAAGAGAAGGAAAACTCCAATTTCAAACCAACTGTACACCATTGAAAAACTGTCATGTTCTGCCTGTAGAAGAGGGGTTGGATAAATACATACATACATACATACTACTATTAATACTACTGAAGAATGCATGGAGAAAAGCCATCTGGGAACTACACAAGAATGTTACATGCTATTTTGAACAAATTCTAGAAGCAACACCTCACAAAACAGTAGTTGTACAGCCACTTACTTCCCATCTCAAAAACCATCCAAGTTAGATGAACAAGATATGAGGGACACTGTTGGAGAAAAAAGCACAAATTCATTAGTGACATTTTTCTATGGACCCCTACACATGGATGTGCCAGTTTTGGCCGACCAGTAAGAACTTTTTTATATCAGTTCAGTGTGGACACTGGATGTAGTTTGGTAGACCTGCCGGGAGCAATGGTAGATAGGGATTGAGAGAGAGAGAGAGAGAGAGAGAGAGAAGTCAGTACTATAAGTACAACTTGATGATCCTATTTACCAACCCCTCCGCTCGGGCAGGATATGACACAAGGTCAATTTTTAAGCGGAGTTTAACAGGTTTCAATTCAGAGTTTTCCTTCTCCTAGACTAGTTGCCTAACCAAGGCTGAAGAACCTAGTCTGTCCTACTATTTACCCATAGCTGGAGGGAGAATAATTGGATTCATAGCTTTCCCAAGGGTATTAGTGCTATGTGAAATGCCATCAGTCTCGTCCAGGATTTGAACTCATGTCGCCGTGTTCATTTCCTATGACGATAACAATTACACCACGGGCACCTCCGCAAATACAACTTGATGATGATGATGATGATGGTGACTACTACTACAACTATCACGACTCTCTTTGCCTTTATTCTCTCTTCATAAATAATAATAATATGAGTAAAACAACAGTTGCTGCTGATGATGATGATAAAAAAAAATTAAAAAGAAAGAGGCTACAACTGAAAATACTGCATACGGAAATCACATGAAGAAAGACCAAGATGGAGAGAGGTCATAATGGATTCAAATTTTGTAAGTCTCAAGTTTCAAAAGGTCAAAAAACAGAGTGGATCAACCACGACTTTTAGCATACTTTGAGGTTTCTCCAAAATGTATCTAGCCATTTTGAATATTTCAAGAACTTTTTGCTCAGTCTTGATATAACATTCCAATCAATTAGAGGGAACCCTACTGCACATGCATGAACAGAATCACTTCAGTTGGAAATGAGAAGCAACTGAGTGAGCTTGCACACAATGAGATCCTTATATTCACAATAACTAAGCAAGTAGATCTTTTATGACTTCAGCTGGATCAAATAGAAAAACATATGACTCTGCTTATCACCAATATTGAGTAGTCTATATTTATAAATATAGAAAACACTCTGTATCTATTTATAATGCCTTATAATTCCTGAGCTGATGTGGTTCACTTGTTGGCTGAGCAGTATGATAGTAAGTCTAATGAAAAGTTGGGCGGGTTTCGATCACAGCTTCGAACGTTCTACGTGTCCAGCCATGCTGAAGAGTTGTGATACAATGAAATAGTCTGTCTGTAGATGACAATATATATATATATATATATATATATATATATATATATATATATATACATATATATATATTATGCATTCAACAGGGAATGATTGTATTAAGAACATTTCTTCCACTTTATGTTGGTTTGTCATTAATTCTACTTCATTGTCAATGCACTTAACTCAGTGCCTTACAAGAAATCACATAGATTAAATATTATACAGTGGAAATTTCAGATCAAAATTCATTTTATACCTGTGTCAAGCTACAAACTTATTGATCTACTCACATACATATAAGATAGGAAATAATGTTATTTTTTGTTTTTGTTTTATTTTTGTATTTACTGATATAAAAATATGAACATTATTGTTGATTTTCTTCTGACTTGATAGCAAGCTCAATAGACCATCCATCATATCTTGTTAAAAACAATGGACTATTTTCTTTTTGTTTTAGATAATCAAGACTATGATATTTTACATTAATCAAATATTTCATTAATTAAATATTAATAAACTTTATAAAAATTATATTTTAATAAAGTTGGTTAAATATTTAGGTCAGAGCTTTTTAAAGTCCTCCATATAGACCTATAAAGGTGAATAAAATTTTGGTGAGGTGAATAAAACCATAAGCGTCTACAGGGGGTGAAATTACTTGTTTACATTTATAAATTCCTTTACAACAGAACAAAAGTTACCGTCCAGCTGGACACATAGCTTAGTGGATAAAGTTGTTTGGTTCAAAAGTGCTTCTGAGTGAAATCATCTGCAGGTTCAATCCCAACTACAGCTAAGATAAACAAGGAATACGTATTATAGCTTAACACTTGTAGCCCGTCATGGTCAACAGTATTGGAACAATCTACTCCCATGGATTAGATAAAGGGTTCAGTTCGAGGTTCTGTGTGGGCTCCTGAGTTCAACATGAAACACCTGAGGAGGACTGAAGGACATATTAGCTAAAATATTGTGAATATAACAATGAAGATGAAGTCAGTAGTCCAAATATTCTAAGTAATAAAAAAAAAGTTACTGTATCATGTAGACAATTTACATTGTACACTTAGCAGAATACCTGGTTGGCTACTAGTTATGTGTTGTTCATGTTTGACCTGTTCAAAACATCATGATCATTTAAATAAACAAATGACAGTAAAGATATAAATTTTTTGGCATTGTTAACAAGAAAACAATTAAATATTTCAAACAAATTATTTCATAAAAATACTGAATTTGAAAATATCTCATTTCATCATAAATTATAAGATGTCTTAAGAAAAAAGATTATTTAATAACACAAATAAGAATAAAGATTTAAACAAGAAAGAAAAATAATAAAAAGGTAAAGTTAAAATCCAATGTCTGAAATTTTAATTATTGTCCAGGGTAACATGAATAAATCAAAATAAATAAATAAAATCAAAACTAAATTATTATCAATGAAAAATCCCACTCTGACCAAAAAGATCTAGATCTTCACTTGTTAAGTCAGTATTGCTAAGATATTTGTTGGTGTGGGTGTTATCATATGATTCAATATTCCATTTATAATAACTTCTCTTAATTTTGTAAATTTCTAATCTTGAAACCAAGAACATTTAAAAAAACATCAAACCTATCCTCATAAAAAATAAAGGTGTGCTTGTATTTATGATTGACAGATTCTTTTCTCATGGAAATTGTATTAAACACTAGTAAATTACTTATATTTTGTAATTTAATATTCAAATAATTTATTTGAAGTGAATAGAAATTGAATTTATGGATAAGTGGTGCATCAAATAAAAGGTGTGAGAAGTCCTGGTTTAGGTCCTTGTCCAGGTTAACTAGAGGAGTAACAACTTCTTACTGCTACTGCCTGAATTGTATTATGGGAAAGGGATCTGCCTAAGTATTTATCCTGTTAACAATTGTGACATAATAGTGATGAGATATTTTTTATAAAGACTGTTGCTGATAGAACAGTGTGTGGGGGAAAATAAGACATGTTTGTAATAAAACCTTGGCATCCAACTTCACTTGGATAGGAAATACTATATTTAATGGCTTATAAAATACACAAAAAATTCCCCCTTAAATCACTCTGCATCTTATAATATCAAGGATCAGCTTTGAATTACTGGTTAGAGGAGTTCTATTGCTACAGTGGCCCCTAAATTAAACGTGAAACATTTCTACAAATGTAAACAAGTTCTGAATACATATGAAACTTTAAAAATGAACTGATAGTGGGGAGGGCTTTGAAAACCCTTCACAAGACATTCATAGTTTAAATCCATTTATTTTTATTTTTTAAATGCCTATCCAACTTGAGATGTTTCTTGTAAACTCATGCATCTTTTAAATGGTTAAACATGGTATTTTGCTTATCCAGCCATAACTTATTTTTTGTTCTTGAAGGTCTTTGTACACGTTTTAATTAAAAAAATTCAGTCACAAGATCAGGACGCTGGACAGTTAATGGGATCTCAGCTTGAAAAGGCAAGATAACATTTTAAATCTGCTGTGACATTATAGGCTGTGAGACCATCAAATAATGATGTGATTCTATGAGGTCTTCAGTCCCTGGGTGCATATATTTAGGTATAATAATAAATATGTGCATCGGTATGAGTATGTCTATATGAATATGTGTATAGGTGTAGCCTGTAGGGGGGGATGTAGGCATGGGTATAGTGCATATGTATGTATTTACATGGGTTTGTGTATATCCTAGTATCAAATGGAGAGCTAAACAAGTTATGAAGGATATCAGATTTTAATAGATAATAAAATAGAAAGAAAAGGATTTCTCAATGGGAATGAAAAAGTTTTTTTAATGTCCATAATAAAATCATGTCTTCAGTGTAAGTACAGTCAGAGGTCAGTAGACAAGGCAATCATTTTTTTAGGGGGGGTACTTTAGTCCTGAGAGGTTCATGCTGGAAAAATTTTTTTCTTTCTCAGAAGAAAAAAAATCAGCAAAGTAATAAGACAAGAATATCATCAACATTTACACCCTTTGAGTCTGTGAGTTCAATATTTCAGGCTGAACAGTATTTTGCTATATAACATTAGCACAATAATTTGTAAACTAACCTCTCCCAACAACAAGCACAATGGAGGATCGAAGTCATTCTAAAGCATGCAAAATTGTGCAAGTCTCAGACGGTACTGCTACATTGATTTCTCTTTTTTTATTAAAAGTAACTCTTAGAATGTTATCCTCTTTCATCAAATTCATTTTTACTTGAATGTATAAAATTCTATAGGCTTTGTAGCCTCAGCAAAATCCTCCATGTGTCTTTATGGGTAGCTTTCTAGAGAATGTTCATTAACAGTGAGAATCTGTTTGAAGCTAACAGTTTTCCCATGTAGATTGGATCAATCAGATCTTATCAGCTTCCACAATTGATGTTGACTGGCATTGGTCAGATGTTGTATAGTATCTTTATTATGAAGCTTGTTTTCTTTCAGTTCCTTTGATTCATGTTAAACCATGTAATAACAATGCAAATATTATAATAAACATAAACTAGATATTAAATCTTTTTTATCTTTTTTTTCCTTTCCTTTATTTTTATCTAACAAGAGCTTTAATGAGGTATCCAGCATTTTTTGCCAGAAACACAATTTCATTCAACGTTTTGTCATTTTTAAAAGATCAAACCTATCAACAGTTGATTATTTTTGTTAGGGTCTTATCTTTTTTTTTATCTTTGATATGAATGTGCCATTTTGCTTTTTAATCAAGCCCTAAGCTCTTTTAAGATCCAACTTATAATTGGGTCCATTTCCTGAAAGTGAGAAAACTTGCAAAATGACCTGACATGCATAAATATTCTTTCAAAGTCTTCAGATCAAATATCAAATATCTTGCCTGATTTAAAGATTTTCATACCATGAACAATGAAGTTACAGCAAGATTACCTGGTACAACTCAAACTGAAGTATTATATATATGTGGAGGCACACTTAAAATAAGGAAATGAAATCAGTCGCCTGAGTTTAAATCCTGGATGAGGCAGATTGGATTTCATTTCACACTAATATCCTTGAGAAAGGCATGAATCCATCTCATCCTTCCTTTAGTTATGGGTAAAGGCATACTGAGTTTTTAGCACTGATATAGCAATCAGTCTAGGAAAATAAGAACTCTGAATTCAAACCAGCTGTACTCCACTTTGAAATTGTCCTTGTCTGTGTTGGAGGGGGTTGGGTAAATACATACTATATATACAAGAAGATTGTATTTGCCTAACTCCTCTGCCACAAGCAAGATGCAACACAAGGACAATTTTTAAGCAGAGTTTAACAGGTTTAAATTCAGAGTTTTCCTTTTAGATTGGTTGCTATATCAAAGTTAAAGATCCCAGTCTGCCCTATTATTTAATGAAGCTGGAGAGAGAACAGTAGGATGATTTCTTTTCTTAAGTGTATTGGCATTACGTAAAATGCAGTGAGGCTCATCCAGAATTTGAACTTAAGTCACCTTGTCCATTTCCTATGAGTTTATATAAGTAATAATTGTTTTACCCGAGAAAAAAGAAAAGATATCCAGGGAATTAGAATTATAGCTATGTGGGAAACATGTGAGGTACAATATAATTGAATCTTGAATCTCAAATTCTTTCAAGAAAAAATTTTTAAAAATTAGTTTCTTGCTGGGCTTTTCTTATTGCTAATAATAATTTTGTTCTTGACAATTTGTTTCATTTGAACAGTTCTTATTTAATAAAAAAATATCATTACTTTCAGAACAATTTAATTGTTCTTGTATTTTGGAGTTATAAATAAGTTTCAATGTCGCATAAAACAATGTATATAGATAAGTTAGGGGAAAAAATAGAATATTTGCTCTTCTTGTATGAAAAATATGCATAGAATTTCGCGCACACACACACACACACACACACACACACACACACACACACACACACACACTTATAAAATGTTGTGCACACACACACACACACACACACACACACACACACACACACACACATATATATATATATATATATATATATATATATATTGTCATGCACAGACAGTTTTGTTGTATCACAACTCTTCAGTGTGGCTAAATATGTGAGATGCTTCAGACTGGGATTGAAACCTGGCTGACTTTACTTCAGTTGGATATCTTACCCAAAAGCTCTCATTCTTCTCAAAGTAAGCGAAGGAATTTTTTACATATATATTTATTTACATATATGTTTATCAGCTTCCAGAGTGCACAATTTATGAGAAGAGCTTTGCATTTACATATACATGGTAGCTGGCAATTCCCCACTTGAGTGATGTATATAAATGTATATATATATACATATATATATATATGTGTATGTGTATCCATATGTATATATACATATGAAATTCTGTAGAAGACAAACAATCACAATTAGCATGACAGACAGTAAATGAAGTAAACAAAAGAAAGAAAACCTTGAGAGCAAAATTAAAAACTGCTGGCCAAGAAGAAAAACTTCAGAATTAGAAAGAACCTTTCAAGAATCTGCTTGGAAACACTCCTGAAATCACTGAAAAAATTATTAATAGCTAACTAGACATCAAACTAGGTTTGCTAACAGAGGAAGAACTTAATGCAGTACTGAAAAGAATTAAAAGCAGGAAATCAATGTAGCAGTACCGTCTGAGACTTGCACAATTTTGCATGCTTTAGAATGACTTCGATCCTCCATTGTGTTTGTTGTTGGGAGAGGTTAGTTTACAAATTATTGTGCTAATGTTATATAGCAAAATACTGTTCAGTCTGAAATATTGAACTCACAGACTCAAAGGGCCTTAAAGAAATACCTTCTGAAGTATGGAAGATAAGAAAATTTGATGAGATACTTCTTGGATTATAAAACACTGTCTATAAACAAAACACAATTGGGAAGAAAAGCTGCATTCTTCTCTTTCCCAGGAAAGATGACACCTCGGAATCACTAAGAACTACAGAGACATAACTCTTACTGCTATTGCTGCTAAGGTTTATAATGCCCATCTTCTCAATGATATCAAACCTGAAATCAAGAAAATACTTAAGAAAAATCAGAACAGCTTTTGGAGAAATTGATCAACAACATCACAAATTCTAATTATCTGTGCAATAATCAAAAGTGTATGAGCAAAAAATCATGAAGCAACACTATTATTCATAGATTCTCCTAAGTCATTTGGTGATGAAAAGAAGGAGAAAATATTACAAGTATATGGTCTCCCTAAAGTAATTGTTGCTGATATAATAATGATTTACAAAAACACAAAATTAATGGTTTGCTCACCTGATGGCGACACTGATTTCTTTGACCTTCCCTGTAAGGAGATTATCATATATTTAAGTGGCATTCCTCTGACCAATTCCCATATCTTAGCAACAATATTTCATTTTCTAAAAGTGATGTCAACATATACAAAAGGAAGGCATGGACTGCTATTAACAGGTTGTTGATCATATGAAAATCTGATCTTTCTAATGAAGCAAAATGGGATTTCTCCAAGCTTTAGCTGTGTCGGTATTACTGTATGGATGCACCACCTAGACTCTAATGAGAAGCATGAAGTAAAAGCTAGATGGGAACATCACAAGAATGCTACATGCTGTTTTGAACAAATCTTGGAAGCAGCACCTCACAAAACAGCAACTGTACAGCCATTTACACTCCTTCTCAAACCATTCAAGTAAGACAAACAAGACATGCAGTGCAGTGCTGGAGAAGTAAAGATAAACTCATAAGCTATGTTTTCTTATGGATAATGTTGAGAGGGCCTGCCAGGGACACTGGATGATAGGGATATAGAGAGATTCAGTGAACTCTGTAATGTTAACATGACTTAATGATGTTGATGATATATATATATATATATATATATTATGAGAGTGTTGGTCTTCAGTAAATCACTATGTGGTTATGTGTCGAACCAAGTGCAATATAATATAGAGAGTGCTCATTATCTATGATAGAGCTATTATAATAATAATAATAAATAAAAATATATTATATATATATTTAATCCATGGAAAATATTGTTCTGCAACCTAAGGTTTCTTGAAGTTTATAACAACATTCGTCTGGCAGTTAAGAAGATGGAATGAAATTGAAGATCGAAAATGCGACAAAATACAGACAAAAAGCCGTTAAGATTTCGTTTGTGTGTGGTTGTAAGTATGTATGTGTATATGGGTGTGGGTGTATGTGTGTATATATATATATATGTGTGTGTGTGTGTGTGTGTGTGTATGCATGTGTGTGTATGCATATATGTGTGTATATATATATATAAAATATATATATTTATATATATATATATATATATGTGTGTGTGTGTGTGTGTGAGTGTCAGTATATATATGTATATATATATATATATCATCACAGTCATGCTGATAGCACAGATTCTCTGGATTCTATCACCATCTATCACTATTGGTCATTGTTATTGGTAAGTCCTCTAAACAGTATTCTATGCCCACATAAAACTGATGAATGTAAATCTTTGCTGGTCACCCAACACTGTTTATAACTTCATCCTTATTTTTCTAGTAGTGCTCAGCATATCTTGTTCCTCTTATTTGGATAGTTTGAGAGATGGGAGGGATGTGACCATACAGCTGTTGTTTTGTGGGGTGTTGCTTCCAGGATTTGTTTAAAACAGCTTGCAGCATCCTTGTGTAGTTCCCATGTAGCTGTTTTTTTTTACAAATGTTCAGTCAAAATCCAAATGGTGAAGCCATAAATTAATATTGATATTAACACAGCTTGGAAGAATAACTGTTTTTTTATCAGATAAATCAGAATTCCATATGGTGGGTAACTTATTAATAGCAGACCATGCTTTACACATATTTTTATTGCCATTGCTTCCAGCATTTGAGATATTACTACTGAGATATATTGAGTCAATTAATTTCAGAGTCTTGTCATTGAATAAAGAGATGACACCATCTTGTTTAAAAACATCACCTCTGTTTTATCCCAGTTCATGTAGGGACCAATTCTTCTTGCTACTTGTTCCAGGCCATGCAGAAGATATTTGGCTTGAGCAGTTGTGTTTACAGTGCTAGTCATCTATGTTGTCTGCTTCAGTCATAGTTTCCATGAGAGATATTGCTTGTTACTTGCCCTTTTTAATGATAGACTGTTTTCCTTCATCAGATTTATTGATATTATATATATATATATATATATATATATATATATATATATTATAACAGTGTTGGTTGTCACTAAATCACTTTGTGGGTTTGTGTCGAACCAAGTGCAATATAATATGGAGAGTGCTCAATGTCTAGGATAGAGCTATTATATAATAAGGATGAATAAATATATATCAGATATGTATATTTAATTCATGGAATTTAGACTGTGACCCCGGGGTTTCATGGAGTTTTTTGCACAACAACAATCATTTTCATTTTCTTAACTGCCTGATGATTGTTGTTTTGCCAAAAACTCCATGAAATCCAGAATACACCAACTGCATCTCTGTAGAGGAGTAAGACCCCTCCCAACGAGTGTCCTAGATATGACACTAAACCATCAGATGGTCAGGTTCCAGCCCTGGAGCTTTGAGGAATATAGAGTACCCCTTCACTGCCATTACTCCCAGGTCCACTCTGGACTGGAGTAGCTGTACCTGTTAGTGTCACATCTATGGGTCAAATAGAAGTATTTAAGCATTTACTATACTTGAAACCATTTAACTTTATGAGCTCTGGTTTGTTAAAAATATTACCTAAGAAATATTCATTTACAAATCATATATATATATATATATATATAAACAAAATTTGGCATTAGATGACCTACAAGGGTTGATATGCCATAAAACACAACCAACCACACACACACACACACACACATACATACATATATATATATATATATATATATATGTGTGTGTGTGTGTATGTATAATGTAGTTTACAATACTTAAAGAGTACTCAATATTGGTGATAGAGCTTATGTAGATCTAAGTTAGAATTGCATAGACACAGAATAGTGCTTGATGATGGTCAGTTTCTTGTCTATGCTTTCATCAGACAAATATGATATATACAAGTATATAAGTTATCATATTTTACCTTGAAAAAAAAAAAAGAAAAGATATCCAATGGGTTAGTATTATAGCTATTAGTCTGATGATTAGATAGTTGAGAAAATAACAGTCACCAAACACCACTCTAACTATATATATATATATATATATATATATATATATATATATATATATATATTCGTGTAAGAAAGCAAAACTTTAGTTCTTGGCAGAACACACTGATCCTAATTACTCGAAGAATGCAAATCCCACATGAACTCAGTTTAATGTGGAGTATCACATGTGTATATAAGACCAAGGATAAAAATTGACTAGTCCCTAAAATCTGTGTCATGATGTCAGAATATTCTGACCTTCCCTTAGTAGTATGATAAATAGGTGCTACTCCTGAGTTCTAACCTCTCAGATTAGACTCACTTTATTTTTGCAACATCCCACTCAAAGATGAGGAAGAAAAGGTACTGTAATTGGATCCCAGCCTCCAAACCAGGTAGCTACACTGATCTGAATTTTTATTAACTTCTTTGTGAAAGGAAATTTTCACTCATGACCAATTTACAGTCAGGACCCTATATGCTCTTGTGGACCAGAATAAAAGCTACCCAGAAACTGTATTGCTCTGTCAGTGAGCCTTGCTGACTGTATCCCCTACAGAGGTGTAAGATCCACCACCAAAAAAATGTGATGTCCTGGGTATGATACTAAATTACATCTGATGGAGAGACTCCAGTTCTGGAGATCTGAGGAATGTGAAGTACACCTTCATTGCCATTACTCCCAAGTCCACTCGGACCCAGAGCAGTAGCATCTTTTGGGGTCCCATCTATGTATATCAAATAGATGTGTTTAAGAATTATTTGTATTCTATAAGGATTGTGTGCAAAAAAAAAAAAAAGAAAGAAACGACTACACAAAAATGTAAATATTAAAATATGATTCCCTTACCACTAGGCATAAAATAACCCAAGACAAGTTGACATGACATTAAAAATCAATCATTCAGGTACTGAATTTGGATCACAGCTTAAAACTTGATCTGAGATAGAAAAACTTTCTTTTTTTTGGCAAAGTGCAAAGATGCTTTAATTCTATGGAGAAGTTCAAATCCAAATGTTAATAATCCTATCATATTTTTTACATGAGATTATAAAATAAAATAGAAGACACAAAAACTAGTTAAATGAGAATATTTTTATGTTGCATAATATTTTGCCTTTCTATTTGCTAAGATAGAAATAAAAGCTAACTCTATGGTGGAACAAATGGCTATTACATTTCTTTTGATCTTTACTGATGTACATTAAAGGTTTTTTATCTATAAAAGGCAAGCAATCACAGCAGCAGTTATAATTCTCTATTCTTACAATTTGATTAGTTTTACTTTTCTGGAAGATATTTAGCAGAGGTAACCAGAAATGCTCTCAAAAGACTTTTATTTGTTTTTATAACTTAGAATACATGAGTTGTCTTAGAGTTATTTATTTCTATCCGTTTAAAAAAATTTTGCTTCCATTTACTAATGATTTTTATTTCATCTTTTAAAACAAAGAATCACAATGGAAGCTGAAGAGAATTCAGATGTTTATGGTGTTGTTTTTTTTTGTGATTTGATTGGTTGGAATATTCACAGGAGTGTCTTTTAACTGCAAGAACAGGAAGGAAACATATTTCTTTCAAATTTTATTGATTATTCTTTATATATATATATATATATATATATATATATATTTTTTTTTTTTTTTTTTTTTCTTTTCTTTTCTTTAAAAGTTTTGGTTCAGTGTTTTTATTTACCAACACTTTTCAATGTCATTTTTTCTTTATTCTTCCTCATTAAAAATACAGAATTTTTTTGTTTTGCAAATCTAATTCTGTGCATTAATACTGAGAGTTGTTTGACATTCTCAGTTGAAGTATTTTCATTCTTCTAAACATTTTTTACTAACATCTTCCTTTAGCTTTTTGAGTCTTCAAATTTAATTGATAGGATTTATAATAAAGAAGTAACTTTACACAAAGGATTACTATTACTACAACTACTATGAACTATTATGTAATCAACTATGTTATGTATTTACCAAACCCCTCCATCATAAGTGAGATAATTGTTTTTAGTAGAGTACATATGTTTTGAATTCAAAGCTATATTTCTCCTAGACTGGTTGCTGTAACAAAGTTAAAGAGTGAATTCTGTTCAATTATTTATCCATTATTATTTATCTATAGCTGGGAGCCAGAAGAAATGGGTTCATGCCTTTGTCAAGGGTATTAGTGTCAAAGTGAAATGCAAACAGCCTCATCCAAGATTTGAACTCAGGTTGCCATGTTCATTTCCTACTATCTGCTATACTATTTACCCATTCTGGGAGATATTTGACAGAAATAAACATAAATGGTATCCAAATTCTTTTGTTTTTATATCTTGAAATGCATAAGTTTTCTTGCAGTGGGGGGAGAAGAAATGGGTTCATGCCTTTCTCAAAAGCATAAAGCATGAAAGAGAAATACAAACAGCCTCATTTGAGATTAGAAAAATTAGAAATGATAAAGCAGAAAATGATCAGGTCTGGATTTTATGGTTCACCTCTAGTGGCATTAAAATCAAAGTCAACAAAAACAGCAATTTTGTTGAAAAAAGTGTGATTCCCATGAGGTTACATTTATGTTGATAGAGTTTGTGAATTTTTAGATGATAATTTCAAGAAAGTACACCAAATTTTATTTGTACCAGAAGAATTAAAACAAATTAGTTGTTTAATTGAGAATGTTCCAAAAGTAAAAGGCATTTGATGCTTTCATCTTAAGTAATTAATTCGGAACAGCAATGAATTATATTCAAGGCCAAATTACTTCCCTTATTTGAAATCATACTGACTCAGTTTAAATCAATTATTCATCCAGGAAAAAAAAAAGAAATCTAATTCTTACATGAATTATAATCTTTCTTAAGTATAAAATCATTTTAAATGAATGTCAAGCTAAAAGATAGATTAATTGATTTTAATGGTATATCAACCCACCTAGGGTTATTTTATGCCTGGAGGTTAGGGAATTGTGTTCATTGAACATTCATATTTACGTTTTTGCGTAGTTGTTTCATACAAGTGTTTATTTTAAATTTTGACACAATCATACCAAATATGAATGATTTTTAAATAGATTTATTTGACTCATAGATGGAATTCAACAGATATTCCTACTCCGGGTCAAAGTGGACCTAGGAGTAATAGCAATGAAAAAGTACTCCACATTCATCAATTTTCCAAAAGTGGAGCCTCACCATCTGATGCAGTTTTGTGTCATATCCAGGATACAAGCTAAAAGATTTATTTAGATGCAAAAATATGTTTTACAGCACTTCAATGAATTATCACAGAAATTTATTATATATATTATGACAAAATAACTGTTTATATAACTTATCATATCACAAGTAGACTTTATGAAAAAAATTTTTTATTTTCTGTAATGTTTAAATATAAAGTTACCAGGTAAATTTTGGCTTTCAGGAAAGATGGAAAGTGTAAAAAATTATATTTCCAAAAATATGTCAGCTATCAGAAGGAAAGCAACCATAGCTGGAATATAATGACTAAAACAAGAAAGATGAGCATACTAGTTTGAAAAATAAAAGGAATAATGGTACTACTTTATCTCAGGAATTCAGAAAACATCCAGGAAAACTGGAAACCCCATTAGCTAAAGTGTAACAATCAATTTGAGAATGCTAATGAACACATAGGATTTTGTTTAAAGATAGCTAAGTTGGCTGGGGCTGTAGAATACAGACCAGTTGAACCATAAAGTTAAAGCATTTTAACTACAGATATTTGTTTGAATAATTCATGGAATAATAATGTTTTTGTCTGGAATTTCAGACATGTTGACAACACTGAGTATAGATTTTATATGTTATGTTATGGGTCAATGAGTACAGAATTTAAAACAGACATATGACCTTGAATGTCAATACCTTCAAAGGAATTCAGCAGAGACTGTGATTGACACTGTAGGTCAAGAGGTGATATTTCAGTGTGAGAATCAAAAATGAAATGGGAATTAGAAAACTGAATGCTGGTTGGTCAAGAGATGTCACATGATGATACAAAGAAGATGGGACAGATTAATTCTGATTTCTAATCAGTTCAATTTTCAGATACAGAACAAAGCAATTTGAGGCTCTGAAGGTCGAGGTGATAGCGTAATATGATATTAATAAAGAATTTCTTCTCATTGCTAAAATGACAGTTCTGAAGATATACCCATGAACAAAGAACCAGCCTGAAAAATGAAAAAAAAACAAAATAAAGTGAGAATCTAAATTTATAAAATTCATTTGTTACTTCTTTTTATCATCTACATAACTACAATCCATGGCTTTGGATCAAGAGACAAAATGATACACCAGCAATGAATGCATAATATAATTTTAAATGACATTTCTATCTTATATTTATTTCTGTTAATCACATGTTTTGTCATAAAATTTTGGTAAGTGTGTTCTGTAGCTTTTCTAAAGCTGTTGCATAATATTAATTTATCTTTGCATTTGCTAAGCTAGAAATAAGAGCTAATGCTGTGTTGGAACAAATGGCTATTACATTTCTTTTGATCTTTACTGATGTACATTAAAGGTTTTTATCTATAAAATACAAGCAATCACAGCAGACATGCTGAAATTCTCTATTCTTACAATTTGATTGGTTTTACTTTTCTGGAAGATATTTAGCAGAAGTAACCAGAAATGCTATCAAAAGACTTTTTTTGTTTTTATAACTTAAAATACATGAGTTGTCTTAGAATTATTCATATCAACCCATCTTAAAAATGCTGCTTTTATTTATTAGTTTCCTCTTTTTTTTTTGATAAAGAATCACAATAGAGGTTAGATATTTATAGGATTGTTTTTGTTGGAATTTGATTGGTTGGAATATTCACTGGGGGAGGGTGTCTATTAACTGGAAGAACAGAAAGGAATGATATTTGAAATTTCAGACATTGTTCTTTTTATCATAGTTTTGGTTCACTGTTTTCCTTTATCAACACTTTTCACAGAAATTTTTTTCTTTATTTTTCTTTATTAAAAATGCAAAAATCTTACAAATCTGAATCTGTTCATTAATACTTAATACTGTTTGACATTCCCATAATTCCACACATATATTAATAATATCTTCATCTTTCTTAATCTTTTTATCACAGTATTACCAGACGTTGGCATAATGGTTAAAGTATTTGCCAAAGAGTTATACCAAAGACTCAAAAAATGGTACTTGATGATATCTTGCTTTATACTTAGCATTAAAAGGTATGGATCAAGGATAAAGTGAAGCAATCCAGGGAAAGGAGTAGCGCCCTCCCCTACACCTTGGTGTAGTAGTTATCATCCTCGACTACAGTCGCCAACTTTACTTTACTATTTTTGGTAACCAAATTAAATTGATAGAATATATATAAAAATGAAGTAATAGACAAGAGGATTATAAGTAGTATTAATATTTCCACTACAACTAAAACCACAGCAACAGATAAAATGATTTCTGAAATTTCAAATGCATTAGCTATCTTAGAATTATTTACACTCTGTCAGTAGAGCTTAGAATACTCTGAATGTATGCCCTGCAGAGGAGTAAGACCCCCCCCTCTAAATAAAAGGGTATCCTGGATATGACATTAAACTGTTGGTGATGGTTCTGGAGAAATGGGAAGTGTGGAGTACTCCTTTATTGCCATTACATCTATGTCTACAGAGTGTAAGTATCTGTTAGGGTCCCATCTATGAATCGAGTAAATCTGTTTAAAAAATTATTCATATTTAATAGGACCATGTTAAAATAAAATAAAAACTCTAAAGAAACAAGTACTCAAAAATGGAAAAAAAAATTCAATGAACATGTTTCCCTAACCTCTTAGCATAGAATAAACCTAGATGGGTTGACAGGCCATTAAAATCAGTCAAAGTTAAACAAAGAATTGCAATGGAGGCAAGTGAGAGAATTTCAACATTGTTATAATTACTGTTTTTAATGGAATTAGATTTGTAAGAATATCAATTTGTCTGAAAGACTGCTATTATTCCATGAATTAATTGACTTAATATTCTCATGATTGTTGTTTTGATTGCTATCTCTGGAAATAAAAACAGTAAATACAGGGTGGAACGATAAAATTGTCGTCTTAAAGAAAACAAGACTACAGCTTTATTTTAAAACTTTTATTGAAAAAATCAATTCAAGTAACTTGATTATGTAGTAGAGCTGACATCTATTCAATGTAGCCACCTCCTTCAGCCTTAATCACCACCTCGATACAGATCCGGAACTGGGAGCATGCCTTTTCCACAAGTGCTGGCAGGAGCTTGGCGAATACTCAGCAGATAGCGGTGATCAGGCTGGCTTTGGTGTTGTGGGAGGTCATGTTGGTGATGTTCTCGACGTAATCCAGCGGGATTAGGTCGGGGGAGGATGGGGGCCAGTGGGGGGAGGATGGGGGCCAGTGAGAGAAGGGTACAAAGTCATAGCACTCCTTCTGAAGCCAAGCCTGGGTCTCTTTGGACTTGTGGGCCGGTGCTGAGTCCTGCTGTCACACCCAGGGTCTGCCACCGGCCACCTGACTGCACCAGGGGATCACCACACTCTTCAGCACATCCAGGTACACTTTGGTGTTGACTTTCAAGCCAACTTCGAAGATGTGAAGTGGCATGATTTGGCCCTCACTTGAAACCACACCAAAGACCATAACCTTAGCCGGAAACTTTGTTTTTATCACCCTGGGCATGTTGAACCGTCCAGATTTGCATTTTGAGGGTGCTGGCAATTGTCCTGTTGTCATAACTTAGATTGGTAGAGAGCATGAGTTGTACAGCGGCGCATCTCTGATCTCGCTCGTTGAACATTGTGTCACTTTCAGACATGATAGAAGGCTCCTATCGCTCTTGGGATTTGTACACAACTGGCCAACTAGTAGATGGTCTGCAACAAAAAAAGAAAACTGGTTTTCATTAAACGGAAATGGCATCATGTCGTCTTTTCTAGGGTGACAATTTTATCGTTCCACCCAGTATAAATTTCTTATCAAAAGTTGTTTGACAGTTCTATATTAGGAATGATATAACTATTTAAAAATCATAATTGAAATTAATCAATTTTTTATTAATGAAGAAGGAAGTGTGATTTAAATAACATTTTGATGATTATAATCACCATCCACAGAATAGACCTAAATCTTTTTTTTTTATTTACAGAAAGTTTTACAAATTTCTCTGCTCTTATAATTTGATTGGTTCTATTTAACAAAAATATACAAGGGTGAGCTGAAAAGTTTATATGATGACCTCATATCTGCTATTGATGATTTGTTTTACCAATGGGATCTAAGCACTGCAATACCCGTGGAAGAAGTGTGTTGACCACTTGGGGGTCTCTGTTAAAAAATAAACCTCATTTGATCACATTCCTTGAGAATATCTTCATCAACCCATGAACATTTCAGCCAATATTTGTATTTGGGAGAAGCAACTAGAAATAGTATCCAAAGATATTTTTGTTTTTATCACAGTATTTTTGTATATGTATTTATGACACTAGGCATTAATAGTGAAGTAGCCAGTAAGAAAGAGAGAGAGGGGGGGAGAAATTGTGGCACATCTATGTGTTTTAAGTATACTGGTTGTTGTGCTTTCATATTGGTCAAAAAGGGTCATGTGAACTGTCCACTACCATGTCTGTACAGTAAACAGTCAGTTGGTATCTTGTACACCATCTTATCATGAAACATAATAAGATTTGACTTTACTTTGAGTGTAACAGTAAGCATGGATTGGTCTGACAGAGAGCAACCATTGTGCCCCAATGAGGACCAGACTTAGAGTAGTTCTAGAAATCAGCTTGCATGGATAGCTAGGGTTTGTCAAGCAAAAGGTAGCAGAGTGTAACATTCAGTGAGGATTGAATTCACTACATGAGCAAAGATCCATAAGACTGGCTTGTTAAATACATATATATATATCTCTGTATGCGCACACACACACACACACACACACACACACACACACACACACACACACACACACACACACACACACACACACACAGAGTGCTGGTTAAAATTTCAGGAAGTTTGAACAGATTGATAAATCTGTTTATCATCAAATTAAACCAGCTTAATCCATAGGTGATATTTCACAAATCTTTTAAAATTACTTTACAGGAAATATAGGACTTCATTTTCAACTTTCTCTAATGACCTTTCCTTACTGGAGGTTTCCCTAAACATTTGGGTAATAGTAACCAATCAATGAAACATCCATTTTTATATATATATATATATATATATATATATATATATATATATATATATATTAGGTTAATACAAAGGTTTCCAGTACCATCTTTTGGAGAATATTAGTGAAATCTAAATGTGATTTTGAAATTTACTCGACTCTTTATTGCTTGTATATATACTTAAAAGGTTTTAAAGAAAAATCTTACTCCTGATGAAAATCATGGCTGAATATAAAATTCACATTCAACAGTTTATTTTTAATATTCAATCTGAAAAAAAAAATGTACAGTGGACATGAGGCAGGGAATCATTGAGACTTATGGTAATGAGGTAGTAGGTGCAAGCACAAAAGACAATGAGTACATAGAATTTGAAAAATGATGAATTGAAAGAAAAAATTAGTTAAATTAGTCAACAAATTTAGATAGTATACTAAAGCAGAAAAGACATTTTTTGAGTACCCTGGTGCACATGTGTATGGTTGCAAGCATGGCCATATAGAAGGGTAGGCATATGAGTTGGTATATATGTATATCTAAGTGGAGTTAGACATATTTGTTGTGTGTGAGCATATATAGAATATATGTGTTTGTGTGCATAGACATGTGCGTGTTGATATCAAAAGAATTGTAGATGAACTGGGAGAAGTAAGAATGACCAGTAAATGAATATCTTAAGTGGAGATAATCAGCTGATAAAGTTGAGCAAGGACATTTAAATTAGATAGGACCTTGCTTTGGCCACAATTGAAAAAGTTAAATTTTGTTATTATTCTTTTGTGTAAGACTTGGAGACATACAGTCTGGTGAAATATTTTAGTTCAGCTTTATTGGTGGTCTGTATCCAGAAGTGGGGAGGAACTGATGCTTCATATATATGGGTTAGCATTTGAAGAAAGATCAAATCAGCCCAGAAGTTAGTTGAGAAAGGCCATGTGTTAGAAAATTGACAAAGCATTGAAGGAATGTATGTGGCGGGGTCCCTTTTTTCCACTGCAGTAGTACTGCGAGTTAAGAGTAGAATATATGTTGTGGACCAGTAAAGGGTCTGGAAGAATAACACAACTCAGGTTTACATGGAACAAGGTATATTAATGAAAATATAATACAACAGAGTGTCGAATGTCAGTCTGACTGCCAAAGCGTTAGGCTGGGTAGAACTTACAGCTACCGAGATGAATGTTCTCCCGGTATTAATAGTCACGGAAGAGTTCATTACCGTCGACAGGCTGGGTACCATAACAATATATTTCTTTATATTGCTATGAGCTGTGCCCAGAGTCTGTGTAACTAAGTGTCTCACAAACACCCCTTCAGTAGGCAAAATATCAATGAAGTTCATTTTTGTCTTTGTTCTTTGTTTTCTTTCTTTTTGTGACACTGCTTGTGACATGTGCCACTTTGATCAAACCTGCAAAACTTTACAGAATGGGGTTGACGTCACTATGCAGCAAAGTATGAAGGCAGCCAAGGCGGTTGCATCATATGAGTAAGGAAGTTGATGAATAATCATGGAACTGGGATGGGAAATTCTTCTACTTGTGGTGTAGTCTCCACACTTTCTAATGATCATTTGTTTGATTTCATATAACACAATTTACCTGAAAGCTATCATGATGTCATAGAAAACAAGTAAAAATATTTCTATGGTTGAATAATGGTACTATAAAGGTGCAAGAATAAAAGATTTTATAAAAAAATGTTGCAAAATTTTACATCAACTAGCTTTAAGCATCCACACTGAAGAGTTGTGATACAACAAAACAGTCAATTTGTGGATGATAATATATATATATATACATGAATATTAATAATGAAGTTTGCTATATTTATGAATAAAGAATGCTCAATAGCTGTGATAGAGCTTATGTAAATCTAAGTTTGAATAGCTTAGACACAGAGTCATTAGTGCTTGATAACTGTCAGTATCTTGCCTATGCAACCATCAGGTCAAGAGCAATCACACTTGGTCTGAGGATTGCATAGGCGAGAAACTGACAGTCACCAAGCACCATTGACCCTGTGTCTATGCTAACATATATATATATATTGGTAAGTAGGCGGTGAGATAGTTATCAGCATCGAAAATGGGATCAGCAAGCCAATTTCAAATTTCAGCTGTGGCATTTTTTATTCTCCTTGTACTAATGTTCTTGAGAAAATCATGACTCCATCTCTTCTTCCCTCAGTTATGGATAAAATAGTACTGCCCACAGACCTTCCTAACTATGATAGGGTAATCAGTCTTGAAGGAGGACAATGTCATAGACCAGAGAGGTAGGGTAAAGCTAATTGCTTTTAGTCTTAAAGAAGGTCTGAGTCTTGCAAAGTACTAAGAAAAATGCTGATAGGATAGGAAGATATGGCTAGATGAATGAATGTACATACATATGTATAAGCATACAGAATGACACATGAATACACACACACACACACACACACACACACACACACACACACACACACACACACACACATATATATATATATAAGCACAGGAGGTGTCTGTGATGTAATCGTTATCATTGTAAGAAAAAGATATGGTGATATGAGTTCAAATCCTAAATGAAGCTGATTGAATTTCACATAGCAATAACACACTTACGAAAGGTATGAATCCAATTATTCTCACTCTAGCTATGGGTAAATAGTAGGGCAGACTTGGTTATTTAGCCTTTGTTAGGTAACTAGTCTAAGAGAATGAAAACTCTTAATTCAAACCAACTAAACTCTGCTTAGAAATTGACCTTGGATTACATACTGGCTGTGCGGAGGAGTTGGGAAATACATACTTGTCTATAAGCATACAGAGACTTACACAAACATACATACATACATATGTGTTAGCATATAAAGAATAATAGGCCAATGTACATACATTTCTATAAGCATAAAGAGAATAACACACAAATCCACATATACATATCTATAAGCACACAGAGAATAACACATGGATGTACTCATTGGTCTAGTGGGTAGAGTGTTCACCAATGGTCTGGGAGACCTGGGTTCAATCCCAAAGAGTCATACCAAAGACTTTAAAAATGGTACTAGATACCTCCTTGCTTAACATTATAAGGTACGTAACAAGGGTAAAGTGGAGCAATCCTGGGAAAGGAGTAGCGCCTTCCCTCCACCTTGATGTTGTAGCTATTGAAAAGGGAGCCTTCTGGTCACCCTTGACTACGGTCGCCAACAACAACAACAATATATCAATAAACATACCAAGATTAACACACGAATGTATATACATACATATCTATAAGCATACAGAGAATAACACAAATATATAAGCATGCAGAACATAACAAATGAATGTACATACATATCTATATAAGTATAAGCATAACACAGTACATACATACATACATATGTATAAGCATACAGAAAATAACACATGAATGTGTATGTATATATATACATACATATCTATAAGCATACAGAGAATAATACATGTGAATCCTTGAGTTATTGAAATATACATACCTATATATATATATATATATATATATATGTGTGTGTGTGTGTGTGTGTGTGTGTAGATTTTAATTTTGAACTTTTGACAGTATGATAGTTTGCAGATGGCAAGAATCTAAAATTCCAGGCAGTGAGAATTTTAAAGCACTTTTATTTTTTCTTCTTATTAATTAGATCATATGTTTTCAATATGGAAGGAAAGGTGTATTATCTTGAGAACGGAAGTCAGATTTAATCTATTTTATTTAATTTTGAAAGATTTGCAGTTCATTCAACTTTTCTCAATTTTTTTTTCAGATATTTGGTGAAGATCAAAGAAATGTATCTATTTTTGTATATTAAATAAAAAGTGTTTAAAGAAAAGATTAACAAGATTTTGAGGGACTGGACTTGTTCATGTATGTGTATGTTATTTTTGGAGCCCCAGATGACTCTGTTCCCCTCTTTTTATGCATGGTATGAACTCTATAGCTATGTCTGGAACTGCTAACAACTCCTTCTCCATGCCCATTTGGTCACTCACTTTTTAGGACTTCTCATTAGCACCAGTGGCTACACATTTTATCCTCGCCTAAGAATGGGACCTGCTTTTATAGTTTCCGACAAGGTACTTGAATCTTCCAGTATTTTTTTTAATCATTCTACTTGACTTCGGAAATAGGAAGTGCTTGGTCATTTCCTTCTTCTTTGTTCCCTTTCCTGAGAATAACTTCACACTTGTTTAAGGCTGGAAGGTTACTTCCTTTAAACTCACAGACCTAATGGTTGGTCAGGTTGGTGGTCAGTGGGTGAAGTACCTTCTCCTTCTTTATCTTGTCACATACCTCATGAGATATATATATATATATATATATATACAAGGGTCAATAAAGTGAATTTTGCCTAAGAAGCTGGTAATAGGAAGCACTGTTTATAGTTGAAATTTTTTAAGGAAATTAATGATAATGGGTCCTTTTATATATGTGAATATTGTCAGTATGAACTTCTTTACTAATTGCTGGGCCCAGAACTTTTTCTTTACCAAAGAGTCAATGTTTTCACTAAATGGACTGTCTTTTCAACTCAGGATTATTGTGGCAAACTCATGTTTAGCCCATTTCTACAGATTTTTTTTTATTAAAACATGTTTTTCCATATACATCACTCATTCTTCTGAAAATTTTATATCCTTAGCACTTATCAGCCTAAAAAAAACTTGATGCCAGATCTTTATTCAAGCCTCAGACATTCTGTTTTATTTGCTGCCATTTTAAAAAGCCTCTGTGTAAATATTTTTCCAGATTAAAATAATTTGTGCTCTAAATTAATTTAAAACATTGCAGAGTTTACATTTATCAAAGAAAATTTAAAAAAAAAATTTTTTTTTGCTTTAAAAAAAAAAATTCCCCTTATTTATTCAAGCCCAGCTGGTTAAATCTGTAGAATACATCAACTGCATCTCTGTAGAGGGGAAAGCCCCTTCCCCCCAATGATTGTCCTGGATATGATACTAAACCATCTGATGGTGAGACTCCAGCCCTGCAGCTTTGGAAAATGTTGAGTACCACTTCATTGCCATTGCTCCCAGGTCCACTCTAACCAAGAGTGGTAGTACCTGATAGGGTCCTATCTATGGGTCAAATAGAAATGTCTGACATTTAAACTGGATGCAAATAAATGACATACATTAAATCAAATTGTTAGAAATTGAACTGTTTGATGGTGTGTAAACAAATGGTGTGTAAACAAATGACTAGTGTTTAATTGAATTGTTATTGATACATTGCAATATTTGGAACAATTTAATTGTGTGCTGACAAATGAATAATTTTGAATAGAATTATTAGTGTTGAATAGCAATATTTGGAACTCTTTAACTATGAGCCTAAATTGAATAGTTATTGTTACATAACAAGTGCAACCAATGATTAATACTAAATAGAAGGATTTGTGTTAGAATATTTGGAACTATTTAATTGTGTGCAAACAATAGTAACACTTTTGTGCAATCACATTAGCTCTGACCTATGTAAGAATAAGATTATCAACAGATTATTGAGTTATAAATCATATGTATGACCATTTAACTGAATGCAAAGAAATGAACTCTGGCTCAATCAAAAATGTTGTCTACAAACTATGTGCTTACAAATCATATATAATATGTATTAAGAGGATTTGACATGAAATAACCTACAATGGCTGATATATATATATATATATATATATATATATATATATAAACTGGCACATAGGCATAATGGTTAGAGTGTTTGCCAATGGCCTGGGAGACCAGGGTTCAATCCTAGGTTGAGTCATACCAATGACTTAAAAAATGGTACTTGATGTCTCCTTGACTGATGTTTCATAGCAGTTTTTTTATTTGTTTGCACACAGTTATATGATTTCAAGTATTTCTATCTAATACAAATAATTTTCAAACAGATCTATTTGACTCATAGATGAGACCTTAACAGGTATTTTGTGAGGATAGTTGTTACATTAGTTCCTCGCTATGTTGTTGTAAATAAAGGAGAGAAGAACCAAGATATAGAAAAGTTTTTAAGAAGGTTTAATGGCAGCCAGAATAAAGGGTCCCTATATGCTACAAGTCTCATAGGAAGGAAGGAAGGAAGGAAGGAAGGAAATAGTTATTGAGTTGAGAAGGAATTTTAGCAGCTAAATGCCTAAGCGGAATGTGCGTCACTACAATCAAGGCATTGTTGAATGTCTGAGCGGAATATGCGTCGCCATAGGTGTAGCAAAAGTCATGTTTGCTGGTTAAGGATAGGAATGATGTAGGCACCCATAAATGTGTGGTCCTGGTTGTTGTAGGAGAGAGGCATGAAAGTCTCCAAATAATGTTGCCCAGGAATGAGGTAGCTCGATGTCTGAGCAGAATTATGCGTCGATGTTGACATAGTAAAAGTTAGAGGCGGCATAAAGGTGTTCCTGTAATCTAATTCATCTAATTCATGTTCATCTGGGAAACCTTGGTCTAAGAGAGTAGACTCAAGAGGTCCATAAATCAGACAGCTTTCCTCATGGTGTTGTGATTCTGCTGCTATGCAGGGAGCAGACAGAAAGTATATCCGTCCTTCTCAAAAGGTTCTGAGGAAGAGATAGTTTGGCGGGCTTTCACCATTTTTATGTTGTCTGGGAAAATGGTCCAGGGTGAATAGGATAAGTCATCTTCATTGGGTGAAAATATGCCACGACCATAACGGTCAAATTAATTTACGCGCCTAACAAAAATATGAAGTTCTTTCTGCTACAGGTACAACCACTCTGGGTTAGAGTGGACAAGGATGTAATGAAAATGAAGAGGTAATTCACATTCTCCAGAGCTCCAGAACTGGAGCCTCACCATCAGATGAGTTTGGTGTCATATTCAGAACACTTCCTGTTTGATTGTGAACTTATAGAACATTCTAGAATGAAAGGATTTACCATCACTATTTTATAAATGGTGTTTTCAAAAGTACAGTATAAGTAGACTAGATTTCTCAGACTTCACAGTAGAAAAACATATGCCAAATAAATTTATATTGCTTGAGCTAAAAAGTAACATAAACTAGTGTGTTGATACATTTATCTATTGATTCAGGAACTGTATTAAGTTTAGTAGATATTTATATGATTATTCATGTGTTTGTGGAGGCATATTTTTATGCATACGTACACATAAATATGTATGTGTGTATATATGCATGTTTTTATACACACACACACACACACACACACACACACACACACACACACATAATGCAATTTACTATATTTATAAATAAAGAGTGGTCACTATTATTGATAGGGCATATATAGATCTAAGTTAAGATAGCTTAGGTACAAAGTCAACCATGCTTGGTGACTGTCCTTTTCTCATGTATGTACTCATCAGACCTTAATACACACGCATATATTTATTCTTTTCATTATCTGAATGCTATGTATTTTAACACCTTAGTACATCATTCTTTTGTGTAAATATCTTAAACAATAACAACATATCACATAACTAAATACAGATACTAAATTGGGCATATTTACCAAAAAACCATCTGATAATTGTGGAAAACACATGAAACTTAAGAAACAGACTTATAATATTCATAATTCTAATATTTTTAGGTTTATACCTGCTCTGCTATTATAACTTTGAGCACTCCTTTCATGCAACTTTTCTTACTTTCTGTTCTTAGATAGATAGATAGATTGATAGATATGATGAAAAAGCATTTAATTTATACAACAATTATTGAAAAAACATAATCTCTTGCCATGTCAATAACATTAATTCAATAATAAATACATAATTCAAACATTATATCAGGAAAACTTTGTATTAAAATCAGCTAATAATAAGTGTCAGGTTGTAAACTTATTGACCCACCTTTATATATATATATATATATATATATATATATATATGTGTGTGTGTGTATGTATTTATGCCTGTATGTATACATATATTTATAGAATGTTATTGATTTGATGGTGAACAAAAGAAAGTAAAGGTTGTATGTATGTTGATGTTTAAATAACATTTTGTGTTTCTTGTTCTGGAATGAAGAAAACAAGCTAAATGTCACCTTGTAATAAGAGGTCATGTGATCCCCTACACCCCCCTCTGCATTATTAGTAATCATGTGACCAGTTTGTCACAGAGACAAATAACCTCTCTCTCTCCACTTCTGAAAAAAGAGATTTCTCATTTTCATTCCTAATGTTTATTCACTTCATGGTTTGTGTGTCTTTGTTCTGCTCCCTCCTTTTATTATTACAGAGTGTCTTGTAGTCTGCACACTCTTGTTCTTTCATTTTTTTTAGCTATTCTCTTCATACTCTGCAAATTGTACTCCTTATAAACACAGAATATATAAAAAAAACTTCTGTGATGTGTTTTTATAACTTAAACTGGCAAAGGAATTATTCTGTTACAGTTTCTGGCATTGATTAAACAATGTAACAATTACTTATAATATTAGACAATATTATAAACTATTATCTTTTGAAGATTATTACATTATTAAGTATTATCAAAATTAAAAAAGGGGAAAAGACTAAAAATTTATGGACACAATAATTATGATTGAGTTAGAAGTGATATTTATTACTATTATAATTGTTTTTATTATTTTGCTCCTTCAGAGTTTTTCACACATGTTCTAACTGATTGTTTTCCACTGGAGTCTAAGTGACAGCCAGTTTCTTCAGCTCTCCAGGACTTTTCTAAGTATTCTAGCCAATTTTAGCAGTGCTGAAGTCTAGATAGTTTCAAGTCGTCTAATTTTCAGTTCTTCTAGAATCTTTTCCAAATTCTTGGGGACAGTTTCAAGGGCTCCAACTATTACTGTCACCTTCATGTTATCATTATTATTATTTTCTCCTTTAGAGTTTTTTCACATCAGTGTTAGCTGATGGTTTTTCACTAGAGTTTGAGTGACAGCAAGTTTCCTCAAGTCTTCAGGACTCGTCTCAGGATTCTGGCCGTTCTCAGCAATGCTGTCATTTGGATAGTCTCTACCCATCCGCCAACTTCCAAGTCTTCCAGGCTTTTTAATAATCCTTTAGTTATTGTGCCAAAAGCACCAATCACAATTGATACAATCGTCACTTTCATGTTCCACAGCTTTTTCAATTCTCTAGTAAGGTCGAGGTACTTATCCTTCTTTGCACATTCCTTCAGAATTATTCTGTGGTCTGCTGGGACAGCAAAGTCGACAATTTTGCAAATTCTCTTCTTTTTGTTGATTATCATAAGGTCTGGTCTTCTGGCCGGGATTATGTGATCCGTTTGTATGTTAAAGTCCCATAGGAGTTTATGTGTGTCATTTTCTAGGACAGGTACTGGGTTGTGCATATCTATTAGTATGGTCAAATTTAAATTTCTTGCACATTTCCCAGTGGATCACCTTGCCAACCCAGTCATGTCTCGCCTTATACTCCTTCTGTGCTAATTTGCTGAATTCGCTTATTATGTGATTGATTGTTTCTTCTCTGTCACTGCATAGCCATTTGCTATTTTGTTGTGTCTTATCTATTCTCGCTTTGATATGATTGGTTCTTATGGTGTTGTGCTGTGCTGCTATTAGGAGAGATTCTGTTTCTCTCTTAAGGTTTCCTTTTTTTAGTCAGGTCCAGGTTTTCTGGTGTGAAATGTTGTTTATTAGTCATTTAAAGCGTTGTTAAAGAGTTGTTTTTTTCCCATTTTTGTTTCCTAGTTGTTGTCATTCTATCATCTATCATGTTGTCCGTATCATTTCTGATGGTTGTAATCAGTCCTTGTTCATATTTTTCTATGAAGTTTAATAATACATTCTACTATTCAAAAATATTATCATTGTATGAGTTTAATAATGTTTTGTACATGCAAGCAAGAAAAGAAGAGAGAGATGTGGAAAGACTGATATGACCTGGGCAACAGTTATACAACTTACTGGTGGAATAAGGTGGTAGAAGAATAGTAATGAAACAGGCAAATAATGTCAGCAAAAAGGCTGCTATTTTATAGATGGAAGTATACAAGACAAAATTTGGAAGGGAAAGGTTTAAATACATGAATGTTTTGGCAAGATCCAAATCTTATTGTTTAGAGTTAAAGGAATAGACATTTTTTTAGTCTTGTTGGCTGCTGTTTGTGTGAGTGTGAAGTGTAGTCATATGGTCCCAATAAGATACATGAAAAACCGTTGTCTATCCTAGACTATGTGCTTAGAACATCTATTGATAAAACGAAAGATAACTGTTTCAAGCTGGCTAAGGAAATAAGCAAAAGATATCCGACACAAACAATTATGGATGCAGACTACGCTGATGACTTAGCACTTCTGGCAAATACACCCACCCGAAACTCTGCTACATAGTCTGGAATGAGCAGCTGCTAGCATAGGCCTCCATGTCAATACAGACAAGACGGAATACATGTGCTTTAATCAAACAGGTGACATCTCCACACTAAATGGTAGTTCTCTGAAACTAGCGGACAAGTTCACCTACCTAGGAAGCAGTGTCTCATCAACTGAGAAAGACACCAACACATGACTAGCAAAGGCATGGACAGCTATTGATAGGCTATTCGTCATATGGAAGTCAGACCTGACTGATAAAATTAAACACAGTTTTTTCCAAGCTGCGGTTGTGTCAGTACTGCTATATGAATGCTCTACATGGACACTAACGAAACATATGAAGAAAAAGCTTGAAGGCAATTACACAAGAATGCTGCAAGCAATATTGAACAAGTCCTGGAGGCAACACCCCACAAAGCACCAGCTGTATGGCCACCGACCACCCATCATGAAAACTATCAAAATTAGACAAACCAGACATGTGGGACACTGCTGGAAAAGTAAGGATGAACTCATAAGTGACATACTCCTGTGGACCCCTTCCCATGGATGAGCAAAGGCAGGACGACCAGCTAGAACCTATATACAACAGCTCTGTGCCAATACAGGATATAACCTTGAAGACTTACCTGGATGATAGAGATGGGTGGCGAGAGAGGGTCAGGGAGATCTGTGCTGGTGGTGCAACATGATGATGATGATGATGATTGGCCAGTGAGATCTTTGTAGGGCTACTGTGGTGATAGTGGCATAGAAAACTGAGAGAACAACTTGGCATGTGTGGTGAGCAGTGAGAGCATGAGATGCTCAATGGGGATGCAAGTAGCGCTACTATTTGGTACAAATGTGAATGGAGCTTGCCATGAGAGGGGGTCAGCTGAGTCTAGAAGAAGTGGTAATTTTAGGGTGCCTGATATGCGTGTGGGCTGAAAAGTTAATAGGGTGTAAAGTTCATATGATTTTGTTGGTGACTTTTTTACCAATGTGATCAAAGCATTGTAACACTGATGGAAGAAGTGTGTGGACTGTAAAGGGAACTATGTTGAAAAATAAACCTCATTTGGTCACATTACATGAGAGTATCTTAATCAGCCTATGAACATTTTAGTTGACCCTCATTTGATGGTGAAATGATGGGTCTGAAAAAAAGAGGTTAAAAATGAAGAATTGAGGGTATTTATTCATTTTCAGAATGATCGCAGAAACAATTGCTGTGTCAGTTTGTGGTGCCTTCTGAGTAGCCAAAAAGGTTCAGTTGCTGGGAACATGAGTTACTCACCACCATGTCCATGAAGTAGGCAATGTGGGGGAACTGATTGTTCTATTTTTACCATGATGAAAAGAATCATGAAACATACTGAGATTTGACTTAGAATATAACAATAATATATTACTATTTTCTTATATTTCATTTTAATTACATACAATGGCCTTAATCTACATAAGTAACACATCAATCCCTGACCACTGACAATATCTTTCTTTCTGATTTTCACTGCATTTCTGTTGTATAATCATTACAATGTATTTACATTATGTACATAGTAGCCGTATTGTATCTTTAACATTTACAAAAAATTCCAGGTTTCTGATGATCCTTTTCTTCCTGTTTTCTGTACATTACTATTTTAAAATATGACACTAATCCTATGTAAAGGGCTGGAGAGCAACACTTTTATTTGAAGCAGAGAGCACTGATACTTTGATTCTCTGCAAAATGGTAAATACTCTTCTTACTTCTAATGGATACTATGCTTGTTGTTTAATATTTAATTGTAATTATTGTTATATTAATTATTGTAAGACATACAGACAGTATGTGTATTAACTGGTAGATATGAATAGACAACCAGGAACTGATATCAATTAGTAAATTTTACAAATACATAACTGGTGAGGGTGAAGAAACATTGATAATTAGTTTGGTTTCTTTATTAGATGGCATATCAGCCTTTGTAGATTATTTAATACCAAAGCCATTCTTATAGAAGAACAGCAGTGATACTATTTAATCAATATCTGGGGGATAAGAGGGTTAACACCTTTCCCAAAGGTATTTGTTTGAAAGTGAACATGATCATGCAGCAAGAGTTTGAACTCATTTACTTTTAGGTCACAGTCAAGTACTTTAACCATTATGCTATGGCATCTTCCCAGATCATTTATAATAGAACTGAAATGAACAGAAAATCAAAGAAGAGAAAGAAGAGGAGATTAAAGGTTTTAATAGACTGATTTTGATTGTAGGGTTATTTTATGTCTTGAGGTTAGGGAATTATGTTCATTGTGCATTTATATTTATGTTTTTATGTATTTTAAGGATTTTTGCATGCAGTTATATTAAGTACTCCCAACTAATACAAATAATTTGCAAACAGATCTACTTGATACATAGATGGGACCCTAACAAGTACTACCACTCCAGATCAGTGGGCCTGGGAGTAATGGCAATGAAGGGGTTTTCTACACTTTTCTGAGCTCCAGAACTGGAGTTTCACAATCAGATTCAGTTTAGAGTCATACTCAGGACACCCCTATTTGAGGAGGGTGTCTTACCCCTTTGCATGGGATACAGTCAGCATATTCCAAGCCCAGTCAACAGAGCAGTTTTGGATTTTGAGAAAGGTTAAATATGAATAACCCCCATTGTTTTTTAAATAGACATCAATCAAGCATTTACTTCCATAATAAATGCATTGAAAACAAAGTATGGCATTGTGGAAGATCGGAAACAAGCAAGAGATAAACAAAATAGAAAAACTGTATAGTTAATAATAGACACTTGTTGTAGCATTTTTTATGGAAGAATGATTTAGTTGAATCAACCTTTCATCTTTACGAACAGATTGTAATAAAACACAATTTAACATTGAGTTGAGATCTTGACTCTCAAGTTTTTTTGTTTTTTTTAATTCATCAAAGTTGAGAAATTTTTTATGGAGTTAATATTTGGAGTGAACAGTTAAGATGGTGTCTTCTCTATTGTGATATGCAGTTTTATAGTAAATAAAAATATAAAATAAAACATTCTGTTGAAATTTTCATAAAATAAAATATATAGTTTTTGAGGGTGTTCTACTAAAAAGCTACCTTATTTTTGCAGTGATTTCACTCTAAAAACATATTGGGAACTTTCGCTTTAGAAAAATATTGAGATTTTTCACCCAAGAAATACACCAAGATCTTTCACCATTGAAATTTATTGGTATCTTTCACCTTAGAAATATATTGGGATCTTTCATCCAAGAAATACATTTGAATTTTTCACACTGGAAATATATTGGGATCTTTCATCCTAAAAATACATTGGAATCATTCACCCAAGAAATATATCAGGATTTTCCCAATTGGAAATACACTGAGATCTTTCATCCTAGAAATACATTTAGATCTTTCACCTGAGAGATACGCTAGGAACATTCACCCTAGAAATACATTGGCATCTTTCAACCTATAAATACAAAGGGATCTTTCATCCGAGAAATATATTGGGATCTTTCTCATGAGAAATATATTTGAATCTTTCACCCTAGAAATACATTGAGATCTTTCACCTGAAAAATATATTTGAATCTATCATCCTAGAAATATATTGGGATCTTTTACCTGAGAAATAAACTGGGATCTTTCAGCTTAGGAATACATTGGGATCTTTCAAATGAGAAATATACTGGGGTTTTTCAGCGGGGTGTCCTTGTGGTGTAATGGTTAAAGCAATGGACAGCGGAATCGTAGCAAGTGAGTTCGTACTCCATTCGCACTATTACATTCACTTTCAGGCAAATACCCTTGGGAAAGGTATGAACCTCCTTATCCTCCCAGCTATGGGTTAAATAGTAACACTACCGTTCTTCAAGGAGAATGGCTTTGGCATTAAATAAACTACAAAGGCTGATATGCCATTAAACAAAGAAACCAAACCAAATTTGCAATGGGGTCTTTCAATGTAGAAATATACAGTGATATTTCTGTACTTTAAAAAATATGATTTTAAATTCATAAACAACATTTTTCTTTCCATGCATTTACACAAATGTAACTTTTATTTGCCTTCATTTTTAAAATGCTCTCATAACATAGTTGCTTCAGAGTTAATTGAGCTATGGCTGTTAAGGTTGACATTTATTTCTGTTGCTTATGCTTTGGTAAGATAGGAAAGAGTTTGTTCAAGTATTCATTCTCCAACTCTCTTTCTTCTCAACTATACTGATTTTAAAGCTGTTTCAGTAGAACATGGCATAGGGAAAGACCGAATCATGCCTTCCACTATAAAATTAGTATATAGTGAGGGAAGTCAAAGCTAGAACAGAAAATCTGATTGATAGTTTTGTTTTTTGTACCTTTAAATTATCTATACCACCAGGATCAATCTATGTGGTTAATGATTACCAATGAATAAAGTGCATTAACAAGGAAGGCTATTTTATCAAAAAATAAATATTTGTGTAAAATAAATGCTATTTATGTCATTTGGCTGCATACATACAGATACATCAACGTTATATATATATATATATATATATATATACAAGGAGCACACACTAAGTTTCCAGACTTTTTTCGTATGGGCACTTTTATTAATAGTACACACATGAAACTCTAGTCCCCTTTAAAATAATCTCCTCTGGCTGCAATGCACTTACTGTACCGTTCCAGCAACCTCTGGAAAGCCCCATGGAAGTCCTCTTGTATGAGCGTGTCAATGACCTTTGTCACAGCCTCTTTCATCTCCTCAATTGTCTCATAACGACAGCCTCCAAGATTTTTCCTTGAGCTTAGGGAATAACCAAAAGTCACAGGGAGCAAGTTCTGGACTATAGGGAAGGTGACGAACTGTCTTGATGCCCATCTTGCTCAAATAGTTTGTGACAAGGATGGAGTTGTGGACTGGTGCATTGTCCTGGTGGAAATCCCACAGACCCAATTTGAAGAGTGCTGGCCTCTCCCTGAGCTCCCTTAAAACCTCAACATAGTATTCCTTGTTGACCGTCTGTCCAGAGGGAACCCAGTGCATGTAGATCATGCCAGTGCTGTCAAAAAAAGGGATCATCAAAATTTTGTGGGTGGATTTGCTCTGTCTGGCCTTCTTGGGTCTTGGAGAGCCAGCATGCTTCCACTGGGAACTCTGTCTCTTGGTCTCTGGGTCATAGCAGTAGATCCAGCTTTCATCGCAGGTCACCAGAGCATCAAGAACTGCAGGATCTGAATTGATCAGCTCGACTATCTCCCTGCTGTCATGACAACATCTTTCTTTCTGATCTTCTCTGAGCACCCTTGGGACAAACTTCGTGCAAATCTGCCGCATCTTCAGTTCCTCACGAATAATTGTGTGTACAGTTCCCACACTGACATCAAACTGTGCACTTATTGTCTCTATAGACACATGACGGTCCTTATCCATGAAATTCTTTATTTGGCCAATCAATTCTGGTGTTCTGACTTCCTTACTCCTCCCACACCTCTCATCATCCCTCACAGACTCTCTGCCTTCCTTGAATCTCTTATGCCACTCAAAAACTGATGCTCGATTCATGCAAAATGATAGAAAAGCAGTCTGAAGCATTCCATACGTTTCTGTGGCATTTTTTCCAAGTTTAAAACAGAATTTTATTGCATATCGTTCTTCTAAAGAGTCCTCACATCCAGATTGCATTTTTGAAATTCAGCAGCTGTGACAATCAGGCTTTAGTAGGGTGTATTCCAATTGCTGCTGTAGCTGTTCATTTGAACCTGAAATCATAAAAATTGGTGAGTCATTTCATAAGATGTATAGCAATAATATACTGAATTTTCAAGAGTCTACAACAATTTTAAATACCTGTACAAAAAAGTCTGGAAACTTATTGAAGGCCCTAGTATATATATATATATATATATATATATACACACACACACACACATATATATATATTTTTCCTGTTAAAAAAAATCTAACAATCAGTCACATTAAGATAATAAATTTATTTCCATCCTTTTAAAAAGTATTGATATAAATCAATGCTCTAAAAAATTAACTGGACTTCTTCAGATCAAACAAGAATATGGATTAAAATAATTTTTTCATGTTCACAACCAGACTAGAAAAAAATTTATTTCTCCTATATAAAAGTAACCCTTCAAATTCAAGTAACAATTAGTATCAACTTATTTTGGCATTTAAAGGAATATCCTGTTTCATCATCCTTCAAATCTAACAGAGGAAAAATTTATAACTACAATAATACATGTCTAAACATTCAAACATTTATATGTATATAAAAAATGATTATTCATACATATCTAATTTTAGTACATCCATTTTTATCATTAAAATGAACTAAAAAAATCTAGAACTAATGTTATTCATGGTACCCCCACTTGCTCTGTGGATTTTATTTACATTGAGTTCTTGACCAGGATTGCTTAGATTTAATGTTCTACTTTTGAATATTTTATTGTCCTGTTTGGAATTTTTCCCAACCCCGGATTTACTGGATTAAATAATATCTTTTATATATATATATATATATATATATATATATATATATATATATATATATCAGTCGTGAAGGATGGTTTAAGAAACAGGGCATGCAGTCCATAATGCAGGCTAATCACCAAAATGGAGAGGGAAAAGAAGAGCCCTACTTTGCAACCTCCTGAAATTATTTGCCTCCTCCTATCTATAAATATATAATTTTTAAGTGAGAAAATACTATTCTACCAACAGGCCTTGCTTCAGACTTGATATGCCTTTCCACTGGACTTGATGTCGCCTCACCCATTAGTAATACCCTGTTGACAATGATGACCATTATTGGTTATGAGAGAAAATAATAAAATCTACTTCTAATGAGTAATTGAAATTTTTAAATCAGTTCAATTCTTTGGGGGTTTTTTGGCAAATTTATCAATCACTTTATTGTAAAAAGTATTTGCACCATGGTCTATCTTCATCTTCTTCAAAAAGTCTTTATTCATTGAAATGAAAACCAAATTACTTAATCATGCTTCTGTTTGGGAACATTTCATATAATTATTCATAAACTTAAGGGAAGAAGATGATCTCTCATAGGAAACAGATGTGGCAGGTATTGTCAGAATCAGATGTAGTAATTTGGTTACTTCTTCTACAGCTTGGTTTAGTTCAAGTTCCCATATTATCTCTGTGACTTCTTGGATGTTTGATGCTTGCTTTGAAAAATCTGGTTTCAGCTCACATTTCAATCCATCTAAATTCAATATAAAATTGAAAATGCTTCTATGAGAAAGTTTTTTCTTAAGTGTGAAAAAGATTTGGATTTAACAATTCAACAAATCTGAACTCTCCAATTGTTTTAAATCTTTTCTCGATGTGAATAATAACTTCATTCAAAATATTCTTCAGAACCAGTCCATACAAATTTTTTGTCTAAATTTGTCTGACTATAAGTGTTATAGCCTAAAGCTCCTCCCAATATCTTTATTTACTGTTTTTTTTAAAACTCGAAGTTTAGCAAAACTCTGCACTGTTGTATCATGGGGTGGGGTCCTTGTGGTGTAGTGGTTAAAGTGATGGACAGTGGAATTGTAGTAAACGAGTTCGTACTCCAGTCGTGCTATTACATTCACTTTCGGGTTAATACCCTTGGGAAAAGTATGACCCCCCTTATCCTCCCAGCTATGGGTTAGATAGTACCACTAATATTCTTCTAGGAGAATAGCTTTGGCATTAAATAACCTACAAAGGTTGATATGCCATCAAACAAAGAAACCAAACCTTGTATCATGGTCTCAGTATGAATAGTAGCTAAAAATCAGACTTGCTGATTGTCTCTGCCTGGCCATGGGTGAAGAGGACCAGAGTGTGACACTATTCCAATTGTTCTACACTCTTCCAGCAGTTCCTTCCTGCCCGCTACTACAGCTGACCTTTTCAAGGCACTTGTTTTGTATTACTACGACTGCACTTATCAGGGTACTTGTCTTACCACAACTACTACTTTCCTTTTCAGAGCAAGTCAACTACTGCCCAGACCAATACCAAAAACAACAATCACCGATTAGCAGCTCCACCAACCAACCAACCATCAACCAGCCCAATGCAGCAGCTCCTAGAATAACAGACCAATAGCCTTATGCACTGATGACACAGGTCCATGAGTGAATGTCACTGCTTGAACCAACAACAATTTTATCTGCTCACTCAAAGCTAACGCCGACCAAATCCTGGATTAATTGCTGATTCAACCACTGGAATGTCCACTTGCTTGCCTCAGCAATCCGACATGTTTTCAAACTATCTGATCACATAACTGCACCAGCAACCTGTTCAAGTATCATCCAGACTCACTGTTAACAAGAATTAAAAGACAGTCAAGTCTATGCTTTTAACATAAACAGGAATTTCTCTCAGACACCTTTTTAGCTATTTCTTGCCAAATAAAAAGTTGGCTCTTATAACCTAATATTTTGTTTTACTATTCTTGTCTTTCCTGTGTCACTTATCTCATTTTTAAAAGTTTGTTAGATTGGCTATACAATAAATGGTCCTACAACACAAGTCCTTTGAATAGGCACGTTCTTAATTTCAGCCATACTAGGCAATAAAAACATTACCACTTAAGTGGAGAGTGTTTGCTGGCTTAATATGACCGGAAAGCAAGCAAGCAAAAGATTATTTGCTTTTCAGTGGCTTTCTCTCCATGGTCCCACTTTATCATTCTGTCTCTTTTTCTTGCACCCTGCTTGAAAGGAATAATAAAACAGGGAAGATTAACAGTTGCGAACAATGCTCTGAATTGTCAACATGTTGTTTTTGATCAACTGTGAGCAAACGCGCCACCCACTTTGAACACAACTTTCTCATTGATAAATGTTCAAGCAAAATGATAACAACAACTCCTCTGCTACCTCACACAACTTCAATTTATGATCGGCAAAATAAGTTTGTGGAGTTTTTCGTGTTTTCTGGGACAACTGCCGAATTTGGGTAACCTGATCATTCAGCATCATTTGTGTCTGTATGACTGTGTTTAAAGTCAGCATAAAACCTCTTAACCATTGTTTCCAGTGGAACAGAGTCTGAATAACACTTATCAAGCCATTGCTTTGCTTGAACAGTATTTTTTTGCATAAGAAAGCAATGCTTTGTCAACAGCTGAAATCCAGATTTTTCAATTGTTTTAAAAATTTGCAACAGTAACTTCACTTCATCATCATCATCATGTCATGCTGCTAGCACAGATTTCCCTGGCTCCCTCTTGCCATCTGTCCCTATTGTCCATCACTCTTGACAGATCTTCCATGTTACATCCTGTATTTGCACAGAGCTGCTGTAGATATATTCAAGATGGTTGTCCAACACTTGCTTGATAGGATCTATAGGAGTACATCACTTATGAGTTTGCTTGTACTTCTCCAATTGTGTCCAGCATGTCTGGTTTGTCTTATTTGGATGGTTTTTGTGATGGGTGGTAGGTGGCTGTACAGCTGCCTCCAGAATTTGTTAAGCTTCACTTAAATAACTGTAATTTTTAAATTAATAATCCGATTGGACTTAAATTTTGACACATGCCATTTGAAGGTTATTACTTTATAAAAAAATCATATGGATTTTTTATTAGTGGCACCATCTATATGTCAGGCCCAGGACTTATTGAGTGATGTGTTAAAACAGGGAAGACTAAAGTCACAGCCTTTTTTCACTATGGCAAGAATGCAAGCAAAAATATTTTTGTTTGCATTCAATTGTCTCTTTCACCCAACCATTTTTATGTTTTGTTTCTCATGCTCTCTACATAAAAGTAATTGGGAAGCTACTAAATTCATTGTTTTTACTTGTCTTTTCTTACTAAATCAACATCTCTACTTACATTTTCCAAATGATATCACTTGTAACAATTATCCTAAGAAATAATGAAATGGGAAATACAAAAAAAAGAGGGTAGTGAAAGTTATCAATGATTAATTTTATATTACTCAAAATTATTTATCCTAGAAAAAATGTAAAGCATGCATTGCATATATGGACTCTTCACCCCTTATCTATCTATCTATCTATCTATCTATCTATCTATCTAATCCTAGTCACCATTACTCTTACCCTTTCATTTTTTTTATATATCTTTGGAAATAAATGGAAAAATAACCAAATTTATTCAAACTTGTTAGCTTAGCATTTGCTGTTCTTTATCAACCATGAATTGTCAAGAAACCAAAGTTGTTTTACTTGATTTGTTTTTGTTTTTTTATTGTTTTTTTTCAAGAAATATTCTACCTTTTGTACTGAAACTTCACAGATACCAATAATTGTGACCAGAACTATATATATATATATATATATATATATATATATATATATATATATAATTGTGATACATAAGTGTTTAAATTTCCTTCGCTTGCACTAGTTTCCTCGTGGCTGAGTGGTAGAATCTTGGATTGATGTTTGAGTCAATGGGGTTTTGATCCCAGCTTCAGGAATCTAGCCTGTCTAGCCACACTGAAGAGTTCTGATAGAATGAAACAGATCTGTCTGTGGATGACAATATATATATATATATATATATAATACTAATCCATCTCAGAATTATTTCTTCTCTTATCACCAATACTTGTCATACAAATAATGTATTTTGTTTTAATTTTGTGGTGATCAGTTTTCAGTGATCATATATCATCTGTAAGGAGAGTATATATATATATATATATATATATATATATATATATATATATATATATATATATATACACAAACACACACATGCACACATAAAATATTTCAAGATAATGATAAAGCAGGATAAAATCTCATGACTCAGAATTTCATGCTGTTGAACATCAGATGAGCCAGAATTCAACAATATGAAATTCTGAGACATAAGTTTTTATTCTGTTCTATGAACATCTTATTTTATACTTGAAATATATCCTTATATTTCTATTCATTTTCGTGCATAAAGTACTGTAAAGATTTTACAGATTAAAAATTCTTTTAGCATTAAATTCTAATCATATTTGTATATCTATATATCTATCTATCTGTGGGTAGGATTATTAATCTAAGCTGAGTAAGTATCATTATTTACACACACATACACACACTCGCATAGAGATATATAGTATTTACTCAGCCTCTCAGTAAATACTCCACATGAGGCATGTTCAAAATGTAGTAGTATTTACTTAGACAGAAATGAATAATGAATGAAAAATTTTCTTTAAAACAGTCCCCTTGGCATTCAACAAATTTATTCCAGTAAGTTTTCCTCTTCAATATGATTTGAAGCTGTACCATTGTATATTTTTTGATGTCATTCACATCCTCAAATCCTACTCTTGAGATGAATTTTCAGTTTAGGAAACATTTGCATAGAGCTCTGTATAGTGAGTATAGAGGATGCTGTACATGCACATTTCTGCTGCAGATAAAAAAATATTGAGAATAAGCACTGACTTGTTTTGATTAATTCTATAAATTCTAGACATTTAGGCAGCAATCTAGACCTCTAGACATCATCACTTTATTAGAAAGGTTGCTCAGTTGTTCAAATGTCTTCATATGGAGTTTAAATTTTAGATTTCAAAATAGAATTTTAAATTTCAGTCAGGATCTTTTTGATCACATTTCATATTTTAAGAAATACATTTAGACTTCATTTTAAAAATGATCTTTTTTACCAGATATCAAAATCTGATTATATTTACAGTGAGTTGAGGCATGTATAGCATGATGCTTATTGTCATAGGAAATGAAATCAATGGCCCAAGTTCAAATTTGAACAACACTGTATGCATTTCATATAGTGCTAATACCTCTGGGAATGGTATGAATCCAACTAGTCTCCTTCCAATTATGGGTAAATAGTTGGGTATACTGGGCTCTTTAACCTTGGTATGGCAACCAGTCAAGGAGAAGGAAAACTCTGGATTCAAACCAGCCATACTCTGCTTGAAAAATTGATCTGGTGTCACACCCTACTCGTTGCTGAAAATACATTCAGTGAGAAGTTTATACACTGAGTATGGTGGAGTGAACTGTTTTCTTACCGGCTCATTGGCATAATGGTTAGAGTGTTTACCAATAGTCTGGGAGAACTGGGTTCAATCCCAGGTCAAGTCATACCAAAGACTTAAAAAATGATACTTGATACCTCCTTGCTTAACTCTCAGCGTTATAAGGCATGGATCAAAGGTAAATGGAGCAATATAGGGAAAAGAGTAGCACCCTTCCCTATACCTCAATATGTTAGCTATTAAAAAAGAGAGCATTCTGGTCACCCTTTATTAGGGTTGGCCAACTTACAACTTATATATATGTGCATAAAGATTGTTTTTTAAAGAAGATCTTAGATTTTTTATAACATTGCAAAAATTACATAAATGTATACTTGGATTAAACTGAAATGCTGATGACATTAAACAAATTTAAAACAGAACATTAATTATCAATAGAAATAGAATATTAAAAAAAAGGTATTTCAAAACATTGTCACTATTTTCAAAGTTAATTCAATTAATTCTCAGTTTTGAAGTGCCTTTAGTTTAAAAAAAATTTTCTTTTTTTTTAAACAATCTTTACACATACAGACAAAACCTGATGATGAGGTCTGAAAATGCTTGGAATAATTTCTGTAAATTCATCCACCAATTCCAACCTAAAACCAAAACACTTGTCAGGAAGCATGAAAGGATCCTAATAAAATTATAGAGACAAAATGTGTATTTATTATCTAATCAAATATGTATATATATATATATATATATATACATGAGAGTCATTCAATAAATTATTGAATTTTGCATAAGGAGTTATTGATAGGAAGCACTGTTTACTGTTGCACTTTTTTCAAGGGAATCAATAATTATGGGTCCTTTCATATCTGAGAAAACTGACCACTGTGTCCAGAACTTTTTCTTTACTGGAGCATCAGTGTATTGCCCCTCTATGGGCTGTCTTTTCAACCCAGGCTTGTTAGTGGTAAGCCCATGTTTAGCCCATTTGTAAAGAATTTTTTTTACCAAAACTTCTTAAATTTCTCATGGTTTGCACTGTTTAGCCTCAAAAAATTTGATAGCAGACCTCTGTTCATGCCTCAAGCACTCTGATTTGCTGCTATTTTAATAGCCTCAAGACAAATAAATTTTGCTCTAAACCAATTCCAAACAAATGAATTTACAGAAAAAATTCTGAAAAAAAAATTAATTTTGCTCTTTTCAAAAAAATTCCCCTTTTGTATTAAATGACCCTCATAGGTATATATATATATATATATATATATATATATATCACTGGTCCCACAACCTGATTTAGTTATTGAGGTGCTACTCATAGAGCATGTCTTGAGCCGGAATAGCCCATCTCTCTCCAGGAGTAAAACTGGTTTGAATTCAAAGTTTTCCTTCTCTTACATTGGTTGCCATACTAAGGTTAAAAGACCCAGTCTGTCCTAGTATTTGCCTATAACTGCAGAGAGAATAGTTAAATTCAATACCTTTCTCAAAAGTAACAGAACTGTGAAATGTAAACAGTCTAATTTAGGATTTGAACTGGGATTGCTGAATCCACTTCCCTTGATGATAACCAGTACATATATGTTTGTGTGATCTGTCAAACAGAGCAAAAATAGCTAAAAATTCATGTTCTTTTTTTTATAAAACATATATAATATATAATAGCTATAACTAACCTGACGTGGCCTAATATATAAGAATGTCAGTTCAGTCTTATTGAACTTATTGAAAACTAAGAAAACCAAGTTTTATTCAAAATGATAGATTTTTATTTTTCACATATGATCTTTTGTAAAACATGTTTGCCTAATAATTTTAGATAGATTTTGAAACCTCTGAAATTCAATATAAGAACAATTCTCCTGTTGATTCTGTTTGACAAAGGAAAACTTGTTGAATGACAGTGTGGGAGCAGTATTTCATTTATTTAAGTGATGGCCAACACATGAAGAGTTTAACCTGAAGGCCTTTAAACGACTTAGAGTTTCCTGAAGACTTTGGTTCCCTCTGGCTCAATGAATAAATGAGTTTCTTTCTCAGCCTGGAGAAATCTATTGAGACATGGATTCTGGGTATGGAAACCTGAAGGACACGGAGACAGAATGGAGCCAGTAGAGATAACTTGCATTTGTTGTGCTTCAATAGGGATTCGATTTTAAATTGGTTGAAAAAGGTCAGGCAGTCTGTAGCACAGAACACAGAGGATGCAGTTGTGATCTTTATCAAGTAAGATTGTTGAGTTAATTTAGTCATTGGTGAATTTTTGCAAATATTGTGAGAAGTGAGTGGAGGAGTGAGTCATCATCAGGTAAGTGAATAGGATTGTTGGGAATTGTATAAAAGGTTAAGAGAGAGAGAGAGAAAAATGAACAAAACAGAAATATTATAAAGACTTGGAGATGTGAAGAAACCAACTGAATGGTTAGTCTAAAAAAGAAAAAAGAGAAATTTAAGGAGTGGAAAATGTTTAACTTTTAAAAAAAATTTCAATTTCAATTGAATAAATCAAATAAAAGATAAAATAAGTTTTTGTTTGAAATAAGGAAGAAATATAAAAAGTTTTATAAATAAGGAAAATACTTAAAAAATTCTCTAAATATTTTGAATGATTCAATGTTCACTATCCAATAAATTAAAGGCATTTTAGCTATAATTACCAATTCTAGAATATTAAGAAAAGGGATTTGATTGTTTTAGAATTCAATAACATTTTATTTTATATTAAGGATCTTATGGTTTTTGAGCAATATTTTCAAACCACTTTCCAATAATTTCTACCTTCATTTTTGGAATAAAATCAATTTGTATGAAGTATTACTCATATGTTTGAAGAATTAAGAGTAGAAATTTGTTTTGTAAAAGAAAGAAAAATTAGAATAAAATGAAATTCTTTATTTCCTAGAGGAGTGATTCTGAGAAATATGTGAAATATCTAGTGAGACATAAAAATCACTGATTCAGATCCTTCTGGCATTATTAGGTACATTTGTTGGTTGGTTGGTTGTTTAGGTTTTATGGCATATCAACCTTTGTAGGTTATTTAATGCCAAATACATTTTTATAAAAACAGTTCTATTTCAAACAATTCAGTTTACCATAAGTACACAGTTTAAATGTCAGTACAGTTTAATTGTCAAAAACATTTCTAGTCAAACAATTCAGTTTAGTATAAGTATGCCGTTAGTTCTATTTAAACCATAGACAGAGTCCTATCAGGGTGTTACCACGCCAGGCCAGAGTGGACCTGGGACCAATGGCAATGAAGGTCGGTCGGTTGGTTGGTTGGTTGGTTGGGTTTTTATAGCATATCAACTTTTGTAGGTTATTTAATGCTAAATCCATTTTTATGTAAATAATCAGTTCCATTTCAAACAATTCAGTTTAGCATTAGTATACAGTTTGATTGTCAAAAACATTTCTATTTCAAACTATTCAGTTTATTCAAACTGTTCTAATTCAGCTAATTCAGTTTAGTGTAAGTACAGATTTTGTTTACACTGTAAAATGTCAAAACAGTTTTATGTTAAACAATTCAGTTTAGTGTAAATACAGTTTCAATGTCAAAAAACAGTTCTATTTCAAATAATTCAGTTTAGCATAAGCACAAAGTTTAAATGTAAGTACGGTTTTGGTTTAGCATAAGCACACAGTTTAAATGTAGGTACGGGTGCTCCATATTCCCCAAAGCCCCAGCATTACTGGAACCTCACCATCAGATTGTTTAGTGTCATATCTGGGCCACTCATTGGGGGGGGGTCTTACTCCTCTGCAGAAGTGCAGTCGGTATACACTACAGCCCAAGCTGACTGGGCAAGGCTACATTTGTGCATGTGTGTGTGTTATTAATCCAAAATTTAGGGCCTGTGATTCTGGAGTAGTTAATTCCTCTTGACCATTTTTAGGGTCAATTAAAAAAAAAACACTTGACAGCTATGTAAAATTTTTTTACCTTATCTTATTTAACTATCTCGGTCCTAACTAAAGCAAGAGGAATATCTAGGATGACAACAGCTGAGATAATTAACAGACATATTAGGAACAATTGTAAAACATGTATGAGATAGGCATTAGTTATACGATCTTAGTCTGTTTGGAAAATCACACCTACAAGAGCACAAAATTGGGAGGTGTTGACCTGTAGATTATTTTCCACTTCTGTTTCTTAATCATTCTAACACCAAACATTTTGACCCCCTCTGCCCACGCCTGTGAATGAAATAATTTGTAATTTTATTTCCATTTTTAGTCTTATTTTTATGTTTATTTTTTATTTCTTATCTTATTTTTTTATTTTTATTTTTTATTTTTATCCTTTTATTTCATCTTCTGAATACGAACTGTAATTCCACATTTGCTATTCTGCAACTTTGAGAGAAGCATGTAAATAGTCATCTGACAAGACAGAGAGTATAGTGATATTCTCAGCCGAAATAAATTTATTATGACGACTTAACAGGGTTTGAGTCTCCATCAAATTGTACATATATATATATATGGTGTAGTGGTTATCATCAGAAAATGGACAGTGAGCTAGTCAAAGCTGTTACACACACACACACACACACACACACACACACACACACACATATATATATATATATATATATATATTGACCAATTTGGTCTAATGAATGTATAGGCTGGAAATTGACAGTTACCAAGCACCATTGGCTCAATGTTTATGCAGTCCTAAATTGAACATTAGATTTCCGTTTATTAAAAGCAATTTCTAACTATGTATTTCAAATTTCAATGTTTTAAATGCAGCCAAAAATTACCCGATTAAAGAGCACCTTCATCAGTCATTCTTATTTCAGTAGTAAAAGTGTGCATCATAATTGAATCTATAATTTCATGCCCCTAAAACAGAGGAACTGGAAGCTCATATTTGTTATGTAATGTTGTGATAATTTAAGAATAAAAAAAGCTATAGAAACAGCTAAGAAAATTAGGAGTGTTTATTGACCAACATGTCATTACTGACCATTAAGTTCAAAACTGGTTTTCAAAGTTTCATTTTAGTGATACATCATTGAAAGATGAACCAAGACCAGGATAATCATCAAACCTTGATTAAGATGCTTTAAGAGAATTGATGGAATGCAATCCATGTGAAAGTACTCAAGAATTAGCACTTGACCCCAACATATCCTAATCCAAACTCTGCTGCCACTTGAAAAAAAAAATTAGCAAAAGTGGGCAAGCTGGGCACTTGGCTTCCTCATACTCTTAGTGAGAAGAATGAGGAAGATCACATATCCATTGTGACATGTCTTCTCTCAAGCCAGAGAAATGACATGTTTCTCAAGAATATTATGGCAGGTGACAAAAAATGGGTCTTTTATGGCAGTGTTCAATGCAAAAGGTAAAGGATTGACAAGGATAAATCTCTCCAGCCTATCCCAAAGGTGGAGCTTCATGGAAGAAAAGTTATGCTGTGTGTATGGTAGGATCACTGTGGCATTATTCATTTTACGTTTTAAACCACAATTAGACACTTAATGCAGGTTTATACTTTCAACAACTCTGTGCACTCATTATGGGAGAAAAGTTGTGCTTCTTTATAATAATGTAAGGCAACATTCAGCAAGAATCTCACAGAAAAAATATAAGATTTAGGATCCATCCACAATATTCACTAAACCTTGAACCAAATGATTTCCATCTTTTTCCTACTCTAGAAAATGCTTTAAATGACAAAATGTTCTCAAGAAGATCAGGGAAAAATGTTTGTGAAAATTTTTGTGAGCTTAAAACAAGCTAAATATTACTTGAGAGGAATCAACAAGTTACATAATAAATAGCAAGAAGTGATCTAAAATAATGGCAAATGCATGTTGATACTTTGAAATTAATTTGTGGTAAAACGATTCATGAATAAATTATATTTCAACTCAACGGAAATTATTTTTGTCTTAAGTCAATATATATGATTTATCAAAATTTATAGATATAGCAAACTACATATATGAATATATACATGTGTGTGTGTGTGTGTGTGTGTGTGTGTGTGAAACTGCTATTAACTGTTACTTGTAATCAGGCAATCAAATATTTATGGGAGAGTGGTTTATCCATGTGTTCCATCACCCAATTTCTTCTGCCAGCAGTTGTGGCTTGTAAAATAAATGACATTTTGAGGTTAAAATAACTGACAGTGATACAAAGTGTATGGAGCAATAGTTTAATGGGTTTCCTCAGAGGAAAGTAAATATAAGCAGCCTCAGCTGGTATTTGAACATGGTTGTCTTATTTTGTTTCATATATATATATATATATATATATATATATATATATATATATGGGGGGGAGTTCTGACTATCCAGATATAGAGCATTCCGATGAAACCTTTTGTAACCTAAAATTGTGTAAAGTAATTACCATTAATTTATACAGGAATAATTTTTGAGCATTCTCAGTCCCGGAAAATAACCTCATGTGAGATTTTCACAATGGTTAACAACACTTTACTGATTTCAGAAAAGTGTGACTTGAATTTAGAAAGGGCATGTAGGTTTGGGGCTAATTTGCAGGATGTTTTGAGTGCCTACAGAAAATCCTAGGATAGAAAAATGTGTGAGGGTAAGAAAAGAAGATTGCTGTTGTATTTCAAGCTTTCCACATCAGCCATTACCAAAATTTTTTCCATATAAATGATTTGTTTCTTCATTTTATTTTTGCTAGCAGAGGAAAACTAATATGGGTCTTTTATAGAAGGAAAAAGGTATAAAGAAAAATTTTAAAACTGTGTGCATATATATATATATATATATGTATATATATATATGCTCTAGTTCTATATATATATTTTTAAATTAATCTATCTAGTCTCAGAGGGCTGTCTCTCATAGCATCACCAACACTTTCATCAAAAAGAGCAGGGTTATATTTATTGCTTGATGCTAGTGACATACTGACAGGGTTGGATAATTTTTGCTACTGTTCACCCATGATAGATCCTTCCTGGGGTGTCTCTACATTAAACTGATCTTGTATCACATACTACTATCAAGTGTTTGCATGTGTGCAAGAATGAGTGTGTATGCATTAGTGTGTATGTGAGTGCATGAGTATGTGCGCGTGTGTGTATGCATATATGTATGTATGTGCATGCATGTGTGTGAGTGTCTATCAATTTCTGGCAGCGTGCTTTTATATTTCATTGATCTCATTATTGTTACTTATTATTGAAATATTTTAGTTGATAAATTCTCCTACTTTCAAGAAAAAGTGTCCCTTCTGGAATAAGGTCAAAATAAATACAACACATTCACAGGAACATCTGAACCATTGCATAATGCATCTCTATTTTTCTTAGATTTACCAATATAAATTACAATAAATGTCATCTTATACTTTATTTTGGTAAATATATAAAATCTATTAAAGTAAAACACATTCACTGCTATCAGGGATATTCAAACTGTTACATAAAACCAAGCCTATTGTTATTAGATTTACCAATAGAAATTACAATAAATGTTATTCTATATTTTATTTTGGTAGATATATAAAATCTATTAAAATAAAACACATTCACTGCTATCTGGGACATTTGAACTGTTACATAAAGCAAAGTCTATTATTATTAGATTTACCAATATAAATTACTATGTCATCTTGCACTTTATTTTGGTAAATATATTAAATCTATTAAAATATAAGGAATAACATTATAAGCATCCTTGCCACTGTTTTGTTTTTTTTTTCTTCATGATATCATATAATGCATTTGTGTGACTTTGTTTCAGATTTGTGTCATGGAATGGATGCACATATGCATCATGTCCCAAGACACTCAAGTGTATCCTATATGTATTTATGCAGCTCCTTTGCGATGAGAAGGATGTGACCCAAAGTCAGTTTTTAAGCAGAGTATGGCTGGTTTGAATTCAGAGTTTTCTTTCTCCTAGATTGGTAACCTAACCAAAGCTAAAGAACTATTTTACTCATAGATAGGGGTGAGAGAACAGATGGATTCATGCCTTCCTCAAAGCCATTAGTGTTATGTGAAATTCAAATGATCTTGTCCAGGATTGAAACTTGAGATGTCAATTTTAGGAGTGTTCAGTAACAGTAAACATATTAACATAAATAATAAGAGAAACTGCATGTACTCTTTGATAAATAAATGCATAAGCAATTTTAATGTAGAAAAACTAATTTTAGCAGTTAAAGCTTACTATATCATGGGTCAATACAAAACCCTTTAAAAAATCATCAGCCAAGCTACTATGAATTCATTCATTTAAGTTTTCTTATATGAAAAGAGAATAGATGCCAATTTCATTTGTTCTCACATTACAACTACTAAAACTATTTTCACATCATAACTACTAAAACAGTTCATACTTTACAACTACTAAAACTGTTTTCACATCATAACTACTAAAACAGTTAATACTTTACCACTACTAAAACTGTTTTCACATAACAAGTACTGGAACTGTTTTCACATTAAAACTTCTAAAACTGTTTTCACATCACAACTGCATAACAGTTTTCACATTACAACTATTAAAGCTATTTTCAAATCAAAACTACTACAACTGTTTCAAATAATAGCTACCATTTCCCATCTTACCTACTGAAACTGTTTTCACACTATAACAATTACAACTGTTTTCAAATCAAAACTACTATAACTGTTTTCAAATCACGACTACTGTAATATTATAACTATTAAAACCATTTTCATATTAAAACTACAGCAACTGTTTTCACATTATAACTGTTAAAGCTGTTTTCAGATCAAAACTACGACAACTATTTTCAAATAACAACTACTAAAACAGTTTTCATATTATAACTATGAAAATTGTTTTCAGAAAACAGATACTGTGACATTAAAACTTCTAAAACTATTTTCATATAACAACTGTTACACTTGTTTTCACATAAAAATCATTGCGACTGTTTTCACGTTAAAACTATTAAAATGGCTTTCATACCAAAGCTACTAAAACTGTTTTCACATTATAACTATTGAAACTGTTTACATTAAAACTACTACCACTGTTTTCACCTTGCAAATAATAAAATTGTTTTTACATTACAACTACTAAAACTATTTTCATATTAAAACTTCTTGAATGGCTTTCACATCACAGCTACTAAAACTGTTTTTACATTACAACTGTTAAAACATTAAAACTAGAAAAACTGTTTTCACATGAAAACTACTAGAATTGTTCCCCCTAAAAAACTTCTTATACTGCTTTCACATGAAAACTGCTACAACTGTTTTCACATTACAATTATCAAAATTATTTTCAAATCACAATGGCTGAATCTATTTTTATATTACAAGTACTTAAATTATTAAAACTGTTTTCACATCACAACTGAAAAACTGTTTTCACATAACAACTATCGCAACTGTTTTCACATCATGACTATTAAAGCTGCAACCACCCCAAAGCTACTAAAACTGTTTTCCCATTACAACTATTGAAACTATATATATATCAATTTGTATATTTTTTATTTACAAATTGTACCATCTGGGTTTTTTTTACACTGTCAGAATCATAGAATAGTCATAAAACTAAAATAAGTATATATATATATATATATATATATATATATATATATATATATATGATTAGTTGAAGGAAGTAATAAGACAAAGAGGAATAATAGTTCTTTGTAATTATTTATTTTTTGATTTTTAATTGTTCTCAACTAGTTTCAACTTGGGGTCATTGTCAAGAGAAAAGTTTTTGAATAGTTTTTAAAGAATTGATATGCTACAAAAGAAGATATATATACATATATATATATATATATATATATATATATATATATATATATATATATATATAGCCGAGAGATAGAGAGTGAGAAAGAGTCATAGTTATTAGTAGATATTTATAGAATTACCACTCTTCTAGAAATTAGTGATTAACTGATCTTTAAAAGTTTTCAGAACTTACAAAGTCTGCAAGAAGAACTTGGCTAAAAAAAAAGTTCCTCTTTAGCTCTGATTGTTGAACAGTTTTCTTTTTCAAATCTGAAAAGGTCATCATTGCAATTCCCTTTACCATAAATGATTGATTTCAGAGAAAGAGCTGAATACAGTAACCAAATGAACTCTTCTTCACCTGACTTTGAAAAGGTGTGAATAGTTCAGCAAATGTAATCAGATGAGGCAAAAAATAAAAAATAAAATCAGGTAAAGCTGTCTAAAATATAATCTCAGATTGATTCAACTTTTTATGTCTTTTTTTTTTTTTTGCCTAGTAGCAAATTGCTTTCTTTATTCCTCTCATAACAGGATAAAACCCATCATTCAAAATTTTCTTTTATGTCTAGGGGCATCTGAGGTCTTTAATTTTGATGCTTAGCTTATCACATATAAAATGTGACCTAGAATATTGTAGCCTTCCGATTGGTTGTTTTTTTTTTTATTCTTTTACAAGGAAGAACAGGAGGTACATTGTGTCATATAAGGAAGGTAGGGAAGAGGGGCCATTTTGAATAAGGGAGTCTTTGAGTAAGTTGAATATTATCATAAAATACTCGTTCTCCTTTGTTCTAATAGTTAATTAGAATTTGTTTCAGACAAAGAAATGATTTTTTATTAATTATCCATTGATTTTGATTGAAAGAAGACAAAAATCATTAAATGAAGTTACAATGAAGTTTTATATGGATGTACATAGTTTTCAATGAAATTTACTTAAGTCTGGCATAAGGCCAAAATCATCAAGTACCAAATAGAAATAGAAATCATTACATTGTAAAATAGTTGGTGAGATTAGAAAATTATCCATTGTTCTATGACAAGTATGCTATTAACTTTGGTTAGATTGGAACCCAGCCAGAAATTGGAGAATCAAATAAAGAATGGAGGAGTATCCGTGGTGTCAGGGCTAACATGCTGCACTGCAACATCATAGTAAGTGAGTTTGAATTCCAGTTATGCTATTGCATTCACTTTTGGACTAATACTCTTGGGAAAGGCATGAACCCCCTTATCCCTGTGGCGATGGTTTAAAAAGCACCACTATTGTCCTACAAGTAGGGCTTTGGCATTAGATAACCCATAAAAGTTGATATAACTTTAAGAAAAGAAATCAAACCTAATAAAGAGTGAATCGACTCTATCAATGAATAAACAGGTCATATTCTTATGTACTCCAACACACCATTCTAACTCAATGATATCAGTACTAAGGAATGTTAATATGCCAATGCAATACAAATGAAGTCAGTAAATAAGGGACACCAGTTTAAAACATTATAGCAACAACTTGTTATATCAGAGTAAAAACACTCTAATGGCAAAGTAAGCAGTATATATATATATATATATATATATATATATATATATATATATATATATATATATATACCTTTAAGAAAAACAAAAACCGGTCACATTAGGATTATAAATTTATTTCCATCCTGTTATGAGTATTGATATGAATCAATAACACCAAAAATAACAGGACTTCTTCAGATCCAATGGAGGAAATAATTACAGTCAGAATAGACACAGGAGGGAAGGGTGGGAGGGAGTAGAAGAGGGGGTGAAGAGTTTCCTCCTCATTTGCCCACTTCCGGTTTTTCTTTTTATTACTGGTCTGGATAACAATAAAGTAACTAGACCTATATTCAAAACTCACTTTCTATTGTAAATTAGATTTTAAATTTTTTAAATCTTAAATTCTAAATACATTTCAACATAAATTTCCAGATTTAACAATACTTATCTTAAATTAAATTCAAAATTTAAAATTAAAATTTAAAATTCAAAATTTATATTCGTGCCCATTTTGATTTTAAATTTTAGATTTAAATTTTAAATTTTGAATTTAATTTAAGATAAGTATTATTGTAATCTACTGGTGTTATTGATTCATATCAATACCCATACCAGGATGGAAATAAATTTACAATCCTAATGTGACCGGTTTTTGTTTTTTTTAAAGGAATTGTTGCTCTGTGATGACAGTTACATTGAGCTCTTTACTAGGAAAATTTAAATGTTCTTAGCTGAATGATTTTATTGTCCTGATGGAATTATTCCCGACTCTGGTTTACCTGGACTGAATAATATATATATATATATATATGTATAAGTTGTATGTGTAGGTGTGTGTGTGTCTGTCTGTCATTAGACCAAGAACTGTTGATTCTGTATATACACTATTCTAACTTAGATCTGCATTTGCTCTATTATTATTACTGAACACTTTTTTATTTACAACTGTAGAAGATTGCATTAGGAAGAATTTGTAATAGTTCCTTGTGGTGCAATAAGATTTTTCAAAGGATGATAAGTGAATGAAAATCTCTACTTAATTCATTATTATTTAGAAATATATAGCTATTATATTTATAATGTAAAGACATTGTTAATGATATTACTTTAGAAATGCATTGAAATTATGGAAGAAAGGGATTGTCAGTGATCAGGATTTAAGACAAATATTACTTAAAGAAAATATGTTTAATGTAAATAAATGTACACAGATTCTGATTTGTAGCAAACTACATTGTCTATATATATATATATATATATATATATATATATAATGAGAGAGAGAAAAAAAAGAGAAATGCAAATAGAATGGGTTATATATAAGTTGGCTGACCATAGTCAATGGTGATCTAAAGGTTCCTTTTTCAATAGCTTCTACACTGAGATGTTGGGAAGAGTGCTACTCCTTTCCTTGGATTGCTTCACTTACCCTGGATTTGTACCTTATAATGATGAGTGTTAAGCAAAGAGGCATCAAGTACCATTTTTTGAGTTTTTGGTATGACTTGACCTGGGATTGAGCTCTATTCTCCCAGATCAGTTGCAAACACACTAACCATCATGCCAATGGGCTGGTGTTATATATATATATATATATATATAATATATATATATATATATATATATATATGTGTGTGTGTGTGTGTGTGTGTGTGTGTGTGTGTGTGTGTGTATGTGTGTGTGTGTGTATGTGTGTGTGTGTGTGTTAAAGGCAATATACAGTGACATGCATAAGTATTGGATACATGTTATTTTCTGTTATAACTCTAATTTATGTTTATCATTTTGCCTGATATTTGGTAAGTAATATCTCGTAAAGTTGTTTTAGTTGTATGTGGAAGGAAAATTAAAAACTCATGGTAGATCATTCCGACTGAGAATGATAAAACTGAGCAGCACATCAAATTAGCCAGATAAATAGAAAAATACTATTAAAAATATTGATATTGATTTAGGTTGAGTTGAGTGTCTGATATAAAAGTTTCATGACAGTCATATTTTCTCTGCTAATTTGTGGATGATATTGTTAGTCGAAGAAAAAGTTTCAACTTAAATAATGAATGCATTAATTAGATTATTTTAATGATAAAACTTACATCCCAAAATTCACAAGGCAATTTGTAATTGGTGTGAATAAGGTCACTGCTAATATATATATATATATACATATACATATATATATATATATATATATATATATATATATATATATTAATAATGTGATAAACTATATTTATAATTTATTAAGAGTGTTCAAAATCAATGATAGAGAATTTATCCATATAAGTTAGGATTGCATTGTGACAGAGTCAATGGCAATTATTAACTGTCAGTTTCTCACCTACGCAGTTATCAGACGAAGACTTGGTCTCACATAGGTGAGAAGCTGAGAGTCATCAAGTGCCTTTGACTATATATTTATACTCTCCTAACTTTTATATATATATAATATATATATATATATATATATATATATATATATATATATTCTCAATTTCAATATAATTTCTTAATTTTCTCAATAGAGAAAATTCTTAGAAAGAATCAAAATGGTTTTCAGAGAAATAGATCTACAACATCACAGATTGTGACAATCCATTGAATTTTAGAAGTTTGTGCAAAAAACCTCTTATTTGTAGATTTCTCCAAGGCTTTTGACTCCATACATAGATGGAAAATGGAATGAATACTTCTTGTGTATGGTCTCTTCAAAGAAACTATCACAGCCATAATGATGCTCTATAAAAACATGAAAGTAAAAGTTCACTCACCAGATGGAGATACAGACTTCTTCGAAATTGTTGGTGGTGTTCTGCAAGAGGATACATTCACCCCATATCTGTTCATAATCTGCCAAAACTATGTACTTCAAATGTTGATGGATCTAATAAAAGAAAATGGCACTAAAAAAGGCAAGAAGCAGACGATACCCGGCACAAACTATTACAGACACATATTTTGCCAATGATAGAGTGATTCTTGCAAATACACCTACCCAAGTCAAATTTGTGGTACATAATCTGGAGCAGGCAGCAGGTGGTATTGGTCTGCATGTGAATGCAGACAAAATGAAGAATATGCATTTTAATCAAAAAGGACCCATCTTCACTATCAATAGTGGTTCTCTGAAATCAGGAGACAAGTTGATGTATCTTGGAAGCAGCATCTCATTTACTGAAAATGACATCAATATGCGATTAGCAAAGGCATGGACTGCTATCAACAGGTTGTCGATCATATGGAAGTCTGACTTATCCGATAAAATAAAACATAATTTCTTCCAAGCAGTGGTTGTATCAATTTAACTATATGGATGCCCCACATGGATGTTGACTTAGTGTATAGAGAAAAAGCAAGACAGGAAATGCACAAGAAAGCTATGAGCTATATTGAAGAAATCCTGGAAGCAACATTCTACAAAACAGCAGCTGTACGGTCACCTATTTCCTATCTGTAAAACCATCCAAATAAGACAAACAAGAAATGCAGGGCACTGCATAGGTTGAACTCATAAGCAATGTTCTCCTAGGGACCCCTTCATATGGATGAGCAAGTGTTGAATGACCAGCTAGAACTTATCTACAACAGCTCTGTATGAACACAGGATGTAGTCTAGAGGACCTGCTGGAAGTGATGGATGATAGAGATGAATGGCAAGAGAGTGTCAGGGAAATCTGTGCAAGCTGTATGACATGATGATAATAATATATACATTTGCGTGTGTCTGTGAGTATATATATATATATATACATATGCAGCATTTTCTCTTTTTAACATTATGATTAAATATGCATATATATAGTATCAGATACAAATAACTATACCCTGACTAATTTTTTAGAAAGAGTAAATTTTTTTAAAACTAAGAATACTAGGATTTTATTATTACTAGCAGAACATTATAGAATCAAAATAAATATTATTAGGTTTTATTTATAACCAAACTCTACAGCATTGAAAATCTGTTTAGAAATATAAATACCCAGCTGTCCAAAAATAAAAACATCTCATATATATCTATTCAATCTTATTTTTGGTTACAAACTTGTTGCAATGTTATTTTCTAAAAAAATTGGTAGTAGCACATTTAGTATGTATTTAGTTATGGTTCTTACATATACTTGCAACTTACTTATGTTCACTTGTATGGTAACAAGAAAGAAAAGTAAAATCCTAAACCCATATATATATATGTATATATATATGTATGTATGTGTGTGAATCAAAGAAAGATGTTGCAGTATCATTTTCTAAAAAATTGGTATGAATATACTTAGTTATAACTGATACTATATATATGTGTGTATGCATGTCTCTCTCTCTCTCTCTCTCTCTCTCTCTCTCTCTCTCTCTCTCTCTTTGTTTATATATGTGTGTGTGTGTGTGTGTGTATATAAATCTAAGGCAATATGTTTAGAGCTTAATGATTAATGGTGTGTCAATACACTTAATTTAATGATACATATTAATTGAACATTAAACTGAAAATTTTAGATAGAAAATCAGCAACTTTGTAGAATTATGCTTTTATTGATATATCCTTGTGAGTGTAGATAGATAGATTGATATTGAACTTTTTACTTGTTACTAACAATATCTAAGAAAGTGCTTAATATCAGGTAGCACAGATTATTTGAAAATTATAGCAATATTCTCATAAAACTTAAAAGAACAACAGTTTTAAAGTAAATCTTTTAATTCATGTAAAAAATATATATGTTACAAAGAAACACAAACTTGATACTTATCAGTGTTATTTTTGTGATGTGGGCAGTTTCAGACAAACATTCGCTAAAAATGAAACTTGCATAAAAACTTTTAAAAATGACACTTACATGAATTAAAAAAAAATGACATTTGTATAATTATGAAAAGAGGATACTTTACATAAATACTAAAAAATGATACTTTTATAAATACTTAAAAAATGACCCTTGGATAAATACTAAAATGATCACATTTGCATAAATATTTAATAAATGACACCTGAATTAATACCTAGAAAATAACACTAACATCAATACATAAAAAATGACTCTTGCCTGAATACAAAGACGTCATTCGTATAAATGCTAGAAAAGGATACTTGTGGAATTACTAAAATTGATATTTGCATTGATACTAAAAAAGGATACTTGCATAAATAGTCAAAAATTGATACTTGCATAAATGATAAAAAATTAGTTGTTGGCGATCTTAGTGGAGGGTGACCTGAAGGCTCCCCTTTCAATAGCTACTGCACTGAGGTGTAGAGAAGGGCGCTACTCCATTCCCTGGATTGCTCCACTTTACCCTTGATCCATACCTTATAATGCTGAGTGTTAAGCAAGGCAACATCAATTACCATTTTTTGAGTCTTTGGTATGACTCGACCTGGGATTGAACCCCAGTCTCCCAGACCATTGGCAAATACTCTGCTCATTAGGCCAATGGGCTAGTTTACTTACTTTTTTAAATAAAAAATTGCTATTGCATAAATACTAAAAAATTTGACACTTACATAAATACAAGAAAAGGATACTGACATAAATACTTTTTAAAACGACACATCAATACTTGAAAAATGGCACTTGCATGAATACAAAAAATTACACTTGCATAAATACTAGAAAATGATATTTGCAAAAATACTACAAAATGATACCAGCATAAATACTAAAAAAAAATGACACTTCCATGAATACTTAATTAGTGGCACTAGCAATGGTACTTGAAAAATAACATTTGCATGAATACTAAAATTATAACATTTACATAAATACTTCATAAAATGACACTTACATAAATACTTACAAATGACACTTGCAAAAAATCCAAGGTTAATACAATCACCAACATAAAATACAAACATCATTGTTAAATTATTTACTATTTTCATCTAGAAATTACATTAATATTTGTTTTGTTTCTTCTTGATTTATTTCTTGAAAAAATAATTTAATTATAATATTGAATATCTAAGTTTTTGTGATATTATCTTTAATCTTTCTACTTTTAGCACAATATTTTATCTAATATACTCTCTCTTCTTCCCAGTGAAGTAAAATTATTTTGAAAGATTATCTTTATCTTTGTTGTTCTAAAAAAAAATGTTCAACTGACATCTTCAGCCTTATTGCATTATCTCAAATTTTGAGATAAGTATTTTTATTATTTCAAAAATGTTTTTAAATATTAATTGTTGGGTTGGCTGAGGTAAGTAATATTAGTTGAGGTTAGACTGGAGCATTGGTGGTGTATATAGTGTGCTGTCCACTTGACGATTGGGCTCTGGACTATAACTACTACTAAACTACTACAACTACCGTATTGTTATAGGTCACCTCTTATGTATCTTCAATATGTGTGCTGTATGGCCATATTTGCATAGCATGTGTATGTGTATGTGTGTGTGTGTGTGTGTGTGTGTGTGTGTGCAAATATGCATATTCATTAGCTGGCAGTGTTACTTCATCTAAACATCCCCAAATAATATTCTTCTACTACTATACATTGCATCTAGTCATCTAGTTACTTTTATCATTTAAATATACAGTAATATGGGGAGGCATTTGGGGTGTAACAGTTATTGTTATAGGAAATGGATTTAGTTACCTGAGTTCAAATCCTGGGAAAGGCTATTTGCATTTCATATGGTGTAAAAAGGAATGAATCCAATAATTCTTTCCCAGCTATGCATAAATATCAAGGCAGATTGGGTTCTTTAACCTTGGTATGACAATCAGTTCAGAATTAAAGCTAGTTGGACTCCACTTAAAAATTGATGTTGTGTCACTTCTTGCTCGTGGTGGAGGTGTTAAATAAATAGATTAATACATGCTTTACTGTAAACATACACATATATTGCGTATGGATTTGCTTCAGTGAATTTGTGCATTATATATCATCATAATCATCAAATCATGCTAATTCTCTTGACTCTCTCTCACCAACCATCCCTATCGTCCATCACTCTTGATAGATTCTCTAGATGGCATCCAGTTTCCACACAGAGATGATGAATGAATTTTTGCTGGTCAGCCAATACTGGTAAGTACATATGTAGGAGCCCACAGGAAAACTTCTCTTATAAGTTCATCTTTATTTTTCCAGTAGTGTCCTGCATGTCTTGTTCATCTTACTTCAGTGGTTTGTGAGATGGACAGTAAGTAGCTGTACAGCCATCGTTTTGTGGGGTTCTGCTTCCAGAATTTGTTCAAAATGGAACATTTGTTCAAAATGTGTAGTTCCCATCTAGCTTTTTCTCCAAGCACTTCCTTAAAGTCCAGCTGGTGCAGCTATACAATAATACTTATACAGCTACAGCTTGAAAGAATTCTTATTTTATTTTATCAGAGTACAATCACAGAATTATAAAAAAAATGATTTGTTTGATTTTTTTAATAATATGAGAGTATTCTGCTTACACATTTTCTTGCCAGCGCAATGACAGTAAAATGCTTTATATATCTTTTGTCAACCTTGACAGATAGTGGTTCTTCATTTTTTAAGTATTTGCCTGAATTTTTCAAGATTTATCATTTCCTCTACAGAGGAGTAACTATTGTCGTACTATTACATTAACTTTTGGACTAATATCCTTGGGAAAGGTATAAACCTCCTTATCCCCCAAGTTATGAGTTAAATAGCACCACGACTGTTCTTTTTGGAGAATGGCTTTGGCATTAAATAACTCACAAAGGTTGATATGTCATTAAACAAAGAAAAACCCCCCAAAACCCCTCAAAAGACAATATAATAAAAAAAATAGAATTTAAGAGAAAATTTCAAGAATGAATATTCTTACAAAGACCATTTCCTCAAGCTAAACACTTGTTCACCACATTCCACAAGACATTCTTTCTTGATATTTCTCTCTTCAGCATTCTAGCAACAAAAGTGCTGTGATTATATCTTAATTTGTCTTCATTAAGGAGGAGTTCTACTTTGCAGCATTTTTTAATGGAAACATTCCATTACTGTTGTTCCATTTCTATTCTTCATAGAAAAGTATTGAATGAGAGAAGAAAAAAAAATCCTGCAAATGAATATAAATCAGAATTAAATGAGTGAGTGCTATTATTTGGCTGGAGATGGCAAACATTTGCTAAAGTAACTTTGCAATTTGTCTTCATTAAATTAATCCATAAAGCAAGATGTCAGTTAGAGTTATGGTTAATGAACTGAGTGTTTCCTTGTCTTCAAAATGGAAAATGGCTTCCTCCACAAGTGATAGATTTCAATTAGAATTCTCTTTGGTTTCAGGGAAATCAACACCTGGACATAACTTGCTTTAGGATTTGACGTATTTAGAAAAAAAAATCTTAATGCTTAAAATGGAATTCGTAGGCCATTAATGACTTGGTGATAAGACTTGCATCCATTTTGAAAAGAGAAAAAGATTAGCTTTAAGAAAGATATTACAGGTCTGAAATTTACCACACAGTGTTTCAGCCTGGTGGATTAAGAGTGACTCATCAAGAAGAAAATTTATCAATATTTACTAAGCTTAGTTTATAAGAGTACAAGGTTAATGGGTGGATAAATGAATATAAGATAACAATATTGTACCACACTTTTAGAGAATATCTGCCTTAAAAATCAGCATAACAAATTTTGACTTTTACCTACATTCAAACACTGACCACTTGCAAAAGTCAGAAAATATCCAATTGAACTACTTCTCCAAAGTCACTTCTTGATTTCAATGGTGTATATATGTGTGTGTGTGTGTGCATGTGTGGATGTGAGAGTTGTTCAAAAAGTTCTAAGCCTCACAAAGATTTTAGATTTGTCACACACTTCTCGGCATAGAAATTGAGACAGAAATCTGAATGAGTTTTTCTAGTTTTATAAGAACTGGTAATGTCTTGCTACATCAAAAACGTTCAGCCATGGCTCACTCAGATTTCTGGGTGAGGTTTAAAACTTTGTGAATGGCCTTCGTATATCTATATATATATGAATAAAATCCCCAAACCCTCTGTACTAGCTGGATGTGACACTAGATCAATTTTTAACGGATTTTAACAAGTTTGAACTCAAAGTTTTCCTCCTAGATGAGTTGCCGTATCAAAGCTAAAGAGACCAGTCTGCCCAACTATTTATTTGTAATCGGAGGGAGAATAGTTACATACTTTTCCTAAGTATATTAGCGCTATGTAAAATGCAAACAGCCTTGTCCAGGATTTGAACTTGAGTTACTGTGTCCATTTCCAACAACAACAAACATTACACCAAACAGTTCACCAAGATTAATGTGTAGGGATTACACCCCTTGCCTTCCAAATAGTACTTCTAATAGCCACTAGATGGCATAACCAAAGTAGTATATAAAAGGGCATGGCAAAGTCAAAACTCTCTCTCCCGCTTTGATAACCAGAAGCTTGCACGAGTGTGTACATCTCTTGACAAGGGGCTTTTTACCCCAACAAACCTTGTGTCATACCACACACGGTACAATGTTTTTGATGTAAATCTTCTCTCAACAATTTCCATTCTTTTAAAATCTCTTGAATTTTTACTAAAAGACTCTTCAACAACATGATAGAACCTTTCCCTCTAATGTGTTCTTTTAGAATTTCATGTCAATTCTGTTTTTATTCAATTAAGTTTGCTCAGGCAATAAATACATAGCTGTTAATTCATCGTGAATTGTTTTACTTTATTTAACACAAGGAAATATAACACTATAATATATTTTCTCTTCTACAAGTGTCCAAATTATGTTCCCCACACTCAAATAATTGTGACCATGAGCAATGGTACTCAGATATGACAAATACACAAAGGTCACCTTCAATACCAAGTCCATTCAACCACTACAAATATATTATGTTTCTTGCTTTTCCACTTATAAGGGTTTTCAAACTTTGATTCATAATGTACATGATCCTTCATTTACTAATTATTCATTTGCTTTTCTTCCCATATTTCCGTACATCTGCAGTCAACATCTAAGAAAGACTGATAAATATATATACTGAAAATGGTTGAAATGTATTCAAGACAACAATTAATACCATAGTTTGAAAACTGAATAATGAGAAAATGTGTGTGTGTGGTAGCATGCAATGGGTAAATTGTAATTTATATTATGCAAAAATGAAAATAACACTATCTCAATTTATCTGATATATTAACCAAAATTATATGAAAATGTCTTGAAATATGATAGATTGAATTTATTCAATTAAATTGTCATAGGCTTCAACCTTGGCCTCCAGACGACTTCAGAATTTCCGGCAAGCCTTTCCAATGGTCTTCTTGTTTATGTTCGTAAATGCTGCTGTTATCCTTGCTTTCAGTTCATCTTTGGTTTGGCAGGGAGTTTTGTTGGTCTCTCGGGGAGATGGGATGTGGTTGAAGAAATTTTCTGACAGTCAAAACTGTGCTCCCCTGCTTGTGTGGCATAGTGCAGAATCCTGTTGCCAGGCATAGTGTCTTGCAGCAGGCACCCTCTCAAACCAGAGCAGCACTACCTCTTCCAGGTACTTGATGTAGGCCTCCGTTCTAAGTCTGAAGCTATGTGGGAAGATAAATTAGAGGCATAATGTCACCATCAGTAGTGACTACTTTAAACACAAATATAAGGATTTGGTGTTTAGTTTTCATCATTATTGGTACATCTTGTGGAGACAGAGCAAACAAACAGTTGTTCTGTGAGTTCATCATCTGATTCTTGCAGAAATTTTTCTCATCTGAGAAAAAGCAAAGCATATTCAGTTGGAGAAGATGCTTGAATTTGTTCAGAAGCTTTGCAGCGTGGTCTTTCCTTTTGCTCTTAATTGCCTCGGATAAAAATTAGCCCTTTCTCATCTTGTATGAGAAATATTGAATATTTTCCTACACTACTTGCTTGCCACAAAACTCATGTATTCCCATGTCTATGGCTATGGACCTGATTGACTTGCTAGGATTGTTGCTAATCATGGTCTGGATTTCACCAACAAATTCGGGAGTTCTTTTCTTATCAGAACAATCAGGGTAAAGCTATGAGGTATAATAAAAGTGGTTGTGGTGAATTGTTGGTATTTTTGGGAGAATCTAATGTTTGTGTCTGACTCCTTTTTCTTCTTACCCCTTTCACTTGTTATCTTCTTATTTGTTCGTCAAAGCTGCAAGGGAATTAAGAACAGAAGAAAAAAGACAAGAACACCTTTAGACTCAAATTATATTTTGAGGGGTGTATGACTGTTCTGTGGCATGGAATGTTTTCTTAAACCAGTAGAAATAGTCACGCTCCCCCAGACAAGGTGTTTGAAGAATATCATGGAATCTGCTTTGACAAATTATGAGATTTTGTCATGTATCTCTGTGTTCAGTGAGTACATTCAGCTGAGGCTGCAATTAACCGGGGTAAAACACACTGCTAAGTTCAGGACTCAGCGAGCACGTGCATTCCCTATTACCAGCAGAGAGAAAAAGGTGCATCTGTCTCAGCCGAGGTGGTAAAGGCTTCTGAGGAAGAGTTTCTGTTTGACGCCTGGATACTCCTCTTCTTAGGCAGGTACCAATTTTGCTTCTTGTCAGAGGCCTGCTGAGAAACCATTACTTTTGCATTTATTTATTTTATTTTTTTCACATAATTGTCCTTTTTCATTTCTCATTACTTTTGCATTTATCTATTTTTTCTCCTTATTATATTTTAATTTACTATTCAATCACTACAAAGCTGCTATATCTTCGTAATCACCATTGGACTTCTTCAACTCTTTTCAAATCTTTTGTACTGTCCTCAGGTTGGCATCTAAACACTCTCAAATCTTCATATTGGAACTTCTGAAATGAATGCCAAGCAGTACAACATGCTGTTTCCAAATTTTTTGCAGAGTGTCATTGTACTGCATACATCATAAATAATGCCCAACTGAGTCTAATTTGCTGCACAGTAGATAAAACTTAAAACAAACAAAGCAAATACTCAAAATTAATAATTCACAATGGCAATAATTTAGCCACCACACCCTGTACTTTAGTTTGCTTTGGTTGTGTTTTATGGCTTATCAACTCTTGTGGGTTATTTAAAGCCAAATCCTGTTTATATGATTTGTAAGCATTTAGTTTGTAGGTAAAATTTTTTAATGAGCCTGAGCTCATTTATTTACATACAGTTAAATGGTTTCAAGTATTGTTATCCAACACTAATAATTCTATTTAATATTGATTATTTATTTGCACATACTTAAATGGTTCTCCTATCTAATACCAATAATTCTATTAAATATAAATAATTTGATTGTACACCAGTTAGGTCATTTAGTTTAATTGTATAGCAACCTTTGTGGGTTATTAAATGCCAAGCCCTGTTTTATAGATATGATTTAACAGTAATAATTCTATTCTGTATTAATCATTTGTATACACACAATTAAATGGCTTCAAGTATTGCTATATAACACTAATAATTCTATTTAATATTAATTCAGTTAAATGGTTACAAGTATTCTTATCAAATTGTAATAATTCTATTTAATATTTATAATTTCTTTCTCAACAGTTAAATGGTTTCAAGCAATTATAATCTTTTGGTAAACGATTAAACAGTTTTATTTGACACATAGATGAGAATCTAACAGGTACTACCACTCTTGGTTAGAGTGGACCAGGGGGTAATGGCAATAAAAGAGTACTCCTCATTCTTCAAAGCTCCAGGACTGGAGCCTCACTATCAGATAATTAAGTACCATACCCAGGACATACATTTGGGAGAGTCTTACCCTTCTAAGAGATGCAGTCAATGTATTCTACAGCCCCAGCCGAGTAGGGTCCTGTATATTGTGTGTGTGTGTGTATGTGTGTGTGATGAAACACAAATATAATAAAGAATTTTGTTTTTGCCTTTAAAAGCAGTGCCCTTTTTGAGCTAGCTCTATACACACATAAAAGAACTACTTTGAAGAGGGTGAACACTAGATATGGTAAATGAGATTTTTTTTTTAATGGTCTCTTATACTTTTGAGTCACATTTCATATAAAGGATAAACCCAAAATAAAATAAGCAAGCCGATTTGAGCCCCATGTGTGGTATATAAAAAAGGCTGATTTGACCCAGCAGGCAAAAAGGATTTCAGCAGCAGAGAGAGAACAATTATCTGTAATAGCTGGCATGACAAGCTACCAGCAGCCTCACCTCACACGTATATTTCCCATGTGGTCCTTCCTAATTACAACTTTGGTATTCAAAATATCCCTAAATGAACAACATCCTGAATGACCATGAGCAAGAGAAATTTTTTTTTTTTATCTCAAACACATCTCATCTCCATTGCAGTGTTACATCTCACTCTTTTCCAGTTAGCATGAGTAATGGTACATTTGTACAAGGCCTATCTTCACTCATTAGTACTCCTGCTATGGCAGCAGGATAGGAGAGAAAAGATGGATTCATGCCTTTACCAAGGACTTGAGAGGGAAGGGAAAAGAAAGTTGCTTCAGTTAGAGTTTGAACCTGGTTTACCAAATCCAGTCTTTGTCTTGTTGACTTTTAGGTTCCTCCACTGCCTATATTCACATATAGATTGAGTTGAGAAAATGTGTATCTCCTTAGGAAAATTGACATTACTTGTTATTTATGTTACAAGATAAAGCATTTGAATGAATGATAAAAAAAAATATTATTTCTTTGTGTAAACCAGCCAAGAGTGGAGAGACAGAGAGGGACAGAAACATACCTAAACTTGTTATCCACACATTATTTTGCTGCTTGCTCAGCATATTTTCATTTTAAAAATAAAGTCTCTCTCTATATATATCTCTACAATATATTAGAGATATTTTTCAATACATCATGGTTGCCTTATAAATATCACTGGCAAAAATTATGGAATTAACACCCTCAGAGGATATTCGCTTTTTAAAAAAATTAGCAGTAAATAAACTAATAACAGCTAAGACAAACAATGGAGAGAATGTGACACAAGATCAATTTTTCAAGGAAGTACAACTGTTTTGAATTTAGAGTTTTCCTTCTCCTAGACTGGTTGCCATGTCAAGACTAAAGAACCTAGTCTGTCCTTCTATTTACCCATAGCTAGGAGGAGAGAAGATAGATTCATGTCCTTTCTAAAGGTATTGGCGCAAAATATGAAATGCAAACAGTCTCATCCAGGAATTGAACTCAAGTCGCTGATTCCATTTCCTGTGATGATAACTGTTATACTAAGCGTGCCTTTTTTACTGTATACTTTTACTTTTCTTAGGATTGGTACTATCATCTTGTTAGTGATAAAAATATTATAAAACAAAAAATAATATAATAAAAGCACTCAGTGTGGTCTAAGCAGTGTTTCCTTTTCTAGATTCCATCAAACTTAATATTTTTTGTCAGAAATTTTTATTATTAAAGTGTAGGAAGACAATGAATAACTATCTTCCGTAGAGAAAAAGCATGTTCATTGGGTGCCTCATAAGATGTCACATAAAAGTTCCAGAAACACATTCTTGACCTCTTTTGCCTCTGATTTTTGAACAGAAGAGGTGTGTCTTGGACTCTTTCCAGGAAACAGTAATGCCATGTGGCTATTCTACTTTCTATCATCAAGTAAGCTTTTATATATGTTTGTACTCCTTCCACATACTATTTGTTCATTGAACAATATATATATATATATATATAGCTGTTGGGACACATTTATGTATTTTTCTCCTTAATATTATTGGTATTTATATAAGGTATATGTAGGAATTACATCCCTTGCCTTCCAAATATTACTTCTAATGGCAACTCGGTGGCATATAAGACAGCATGGCAAAGTCGAAACTCTTTCTTTAAGGTCCTGTCTTAACAACGAGAAGCATATGCAAGTATTTCATGTCATTTCTGTATTCATTTGATTAAGTTTGCTCAGGTAATAACTATGTTGTTGTCAATTTGTCATGAATTGTTTTACTTTGTTTAGGGAGAGGAAATAAAAAAACATAATACATTTCCTCTGCTACTAGTGTCCGAATTGTGTTCCTCACACTCAAATAATTGTGGTGGTGAGCTATGGTACTCAGATACAACAAATATATGAAGACAGAGCTTCAAGTTGTTGATACCAAAGCTCACTTAATTCTATTCCCACATAGATGAAGGGTTAAATGTTTTTTTTTATGTACAAACGTACTTATCTTGTCTTTCCTTGTGTTATTTCAATCTTTGAATATCATGGATATACTAATACTACTACTGGTCCTTGGTGAGTGGGGACTTGAGTAAATGTTTTTCTCTCCAACAACCATACCAACAAAAGGAAGTATAAATCAAAAAACACTGGGAAATGTGGCTGTTAAAAATTCAAAGTAAAACAATTGGTGAAGATGAATATCTTTTTTTGTTTTTTCAAGAAAAAAATTCTGATTTACATTTAAAAAAGATTTTAAAAATTCATACTCATTTTATTTTAAAATTTTGCGGATTATTCAGTGAAAATTTTGTCTTGTTCCGTTTATTTTAAAAAAATATTTGGAAATCAAATATTGAACAACCATTATGATTTTAACACATTCTATATTTACATGAGTTTAAGCTATGCACTTTTGATGGAGTTGAAGCCGCAAGAGATATAAATTTAACATATGGAGACAATGCTGTTAGTAAATGAATAACTTTTTTTTTTTTTTAAATTTGCAAATGGAGATTGCAGTTTAGAAAATCAGAAGAGAGGTTAGCCAAAACCATTAGTAAATGAAGATTTTAAGGCTGTGACAGAAAATCATCTAAAAATCTGCCAAGGAATTTGTGGTAAATTTCAATACATTGATTGTAATCAATCAAGAACTCTTGTCAAGAAAAATAAAACTGGATTCCTATAAGAAACAAAAAAATCAGATGTATGCTGGTGATTCTTAGGATCATGTTCAATGGTATAAAATAGAATGAGTTTTTGCACCATACCTCAATTTGTAAATAAAAAATATTCTTATAATCAGAAGAGACCTACACACTGGTTGGTTGCTGTTGGCAAGTTGGAACATCATACAACATCTGCTTGGTAGTTTTAAGATGTATCGAACCTTTTGTTTGTATGGTATTACAATTGCTTTTTTTTAATTAATGGACTATTTTCATATTCTATACATTTCTCAGACAATTTACTTTCATTTGATCATAAGTATTTTAATATTTTAGGATGTATTTCGTCAGGTCCTATACTTTTACCAACATTCAACTTGGATAACTTTAGCTCATATTTTAGTTCATCCATAATTTTTCTGATACCTGCCTCAAGATAACTTTCTTAGAGTGGACTAAATTCTTCCAAAGAATAAACACATCAACAAAATCTTGCTAAAACACCTGCTGTTTCAATTGCTGAGTCCGTTAATTCACCTGTCTTATCATTTTTATGATTATCTAATCATTAATTACTTAATAGAATTCAATCTATACATAGATATCATATTGATATTGCATATATTCTGTGCAAATATTCTCTCTTTTTCTTTTTAAGGTTGATATGAGAAGATAGTAAAAAGGGGAGATACCCAAAGAGGAATAATAAAAATATAATAATAACAATAATAAAATCACATAATAATTTCTGGAAGATTATGGTAAGCTAACATAGAAAAATGTGAGAAATTGTTGTGGCATCATTCTCATGTACCTATGTAATCTTATTTAAGCAGATTATTGACCTGCTGCCAGAGAATTATTTTAGGGTCAATCTCTGGAGATATGGAGCAAAAGAGAGTAAGTGGTGAGAGTTGACTTTTGTAAGCTTCTTAAGAAATGCTTTGAGATTAAAAGAAAAGAAATGAAACTGAAGTTACTGGTGAAATACCATTAGATTATTATATTCCCCATTCAGTTTCATGTTCACTATTTCATTTGGGTTTGTTATCTAGAGTACAGCATTGGTTTTCTTCAGCTAAAACTGATTTTGGTGTAAAATTGTATCTTTTGGAGTTCTCAAAGAAAAAATAAACTTATTCCTGACAGTTTATGTGCCCAGAATGTTAATCCTAACAGGTGCTTGATAAGTTGCACATAGGATGTTCATTATACAATCAACTCTCCCCAATGATAGCAGTTAGGAGTGTAGGACTCATGCAAAAGTGGTAAAAATATATCTCTAGTCTCAATACTATTGTATTGGTTTTACTTAACAGAGAATAAACAAAACTATGCACTGAACCAGAAAAGCATGTTTTATAAACTTTAAAATTATATATATATATATATATATATATATATATATATATATACATCATCATCATCATCATGTTGTGCTGCTGGCATGGATATCCCTGACCCTCTCTTGCCACTTTTGCCAATCGTTCATCGCCTCTGGTAGGTCTTCACGGTTACCTCCCGTATCCTCACATAGCTGCTGTATATATGTTCAAGCTGGTCGTCCTGCTTTTGCTCGGCCACATGTGAGGGTCCATAGGAGTACATCACTTATGAGCTTGTCTCTGCTTCCCCAGCAGTGTCTTGCATGTCTGGTTCATCTAACTTGGATAGTTTTCGTGATGGGAGGCAGGTGGCCATATAGTTGGTGCCTTGTGGTGTGTTGCCACCAGGACTTATGTATGTGTGTGTGTGTGTGTGTGTGTGGAGAGAGAGAGAGATAGATAGAGAGAGATCCAATTTATGTACAGTATCTATAGCAATACACATACAGTATGTATATTAATGGTAATAAATGATGAAATCGATTTATATGACTTTTTTAGATTTCTTTACATTTTTCTTGTCTATGTATATTTTGCTCAATTCTCCACAGATAGTCACAACACTTTAAAAAATATACTGCTTAATTATCAATGGAAACAAATTCATGAATAATCAATCTTACAAAAGTAAAACCCATGAAAGCTGAGGTCTTTTTTCCTCCTCCAAGCTTTGTGCAAGATTGAATAACTTTTATCTAATTCTTCTTGGAAATTAACTTTGATAGCTTTGTGCAAAATTTTACCTACATTCATTTTAGATAAATTTTTAAATTACTGTCATGTGTATCTGAATGTCACAAATTGGTGGTAAATTGATTATTTTAATTTTGAAATGTCATTTAAAACCTAAGCATCTGCTGTCTTGTCTTATTAGTATGCTGTGCAAAGAATCATTATCATTACCATCATCATCAAGCTCTGTTAACTCTCTTGCACGTATTCCATCCCTATCAATCATTACTCAAGATGGCATCTAATGTCTGCACAGAGTTTATAAAAATAAGTATTTGTTGGTTGCAAATTGTATAATTTATTCCATTTCCGACGATGGTAATAATTTCAATAATTGCTCTAGATGGCATCCAGTATCCACACAAAGCTGAAGAATGTAAGTTTTTGTTGGTCACAAATTGTGCAATTGATTCCATTTCTTATAATAATAACATTACACTAAGTGTGCATCTCTTTGGTTCAGTCGTTATTAATAATAATATAATAATTAATCATTGACTTTCTTCTCATTATGAGTCCAAGTTATTCCACTTTATTTCAAAAGTAGCTCCTTTAAAAGATCTCAAGTAGCTAATCTCAAAATTTAATAGAACTGAGCTTTTAAAAGTCACTGGCCGGGCATAAGCAGGATGACCAGCTCAAACATACATTCAGCAGCTCTGTGAGGATACGGGATGTAGCCCTGAAGACCTAACAGAGGCGATGAACGATAGGGAGAAGTGGCGAGAGAGGGTCAGGGATATCCGTGCCTGTGGCACGACATGATGATGATGATGATGATGATGATGATGATTTGTGGCTCAGTCTCACAATCTTGTATACCATACCTCAATGGATTAAGCATCTTTGGTATTTTCATTTCTAGTATTGTCTTATTGAATTATTTTGTACCTCTTTAAAAAAAAAAGATTTTAAAAGATGTATAAAAACATATTCTTTTTCATATCCAAAATGTTTTTCGAAGAATTAGATTGTAATCATAGCACTTATTATGTGCATTGTTGCTCCAAATTAAAAAAAAAAGGTTGTTTATCAAACTTAAATTTTAAAAATAAAATAAAATTGAATGCTTGGATGGACAGGTAAACAATTTGGATTAAATGATAGCAAGGGATTTAATCACTGAAGAACTACAAATCTTTCTGATAAAAACAGAAGTTAATATCTTTTATAATTATCCAAATCTTTGACAAATCAACAACTCAATCAAGACATTTTGTTTTTTTCCTTTTTAATGAGGAATTTTTGTTTTCTTTTCATTTTGCTATTGTTACTGCTTCCTCTCACCAGATCCAGGAGTTTCATTTGAAGTTGATTGTCTTCATTGCATCCCCACGCTCCTATTGAGTGGTGGTGGTGGTGGTGGTGGAGGAGGAGGAGAAGAAGAATTGTTCCATGTGAATGAATATGTTAGAGTCTGCTCAGCCAGGTGAACATGAAGTAAGTTTGAGGCTAACAAGTCAGACAACTGAATCACTGAATAAAGTTTTAAATTTTCTTTTTTTGTCTGATTGTTTTCAAGTTTGAGGAGAAAAATTTGATTTGGCCTCTTCCATTTTTTTAATTTCTTTTTTCAAGAATATTCTTAGACATTTGATCATCTGCTTCAGCCAATCAAGATTTTTTCAAGCTTTTTTCTGTTTTGAATTATTTTCTTTTGTTTTTGGTTTTTAGAAGTTAGAACTAAATAATAGGTCTTGTCAATATTTAGTACTTTTTTTCATTGCTGAGGTAAAAAATGGCACAGTTTGTAAAGAATTCTTTCAGTAAATTTAAAGAAAAAAATGAGATTTCATTTTAACTTTCTGGCAGAAATGTCCAAGAAACCATCAATTGTATAAATAAGTGATGATATATAAATAGGAATAAAAATCATTAGTCTAGTTAATTGATTGACTTTAACAGCAAGTCAACCTGTCTAGAATTATTTTATACCAAGAAGTTAGGGCAGTGGTTCTGAACCAATTATGGGCCCTGCCCCATTTTGGTATTTCTAAAATTCTGATGCCCCCCCCCTGTAATATTTAATTCTTACATATTCAAAGTTTCACTGCAATTCACATGAAGGAAGCTTAAAAGGCCATTAAGATGGTCTCTAAACAAGCCCTCCAGGAAAATATAACCATGCTCCACACTGAGAATTACTGAATCAAAGAATTACACCCATTGTATGTTCACATTTTCATTTTTTTTGTGTAGTTGCTCCAAAAGAGATTTTCTTTTTGCACACAGTCTTATTAAATACAATTAATCAATAGAACCCTAACAGGTACTATCACTCCAAGTCAGATCTCCAGAAATGGAATCTCATCATCAAAAGTAGTTTAGTCTCATACTCCTTTTTAAGGAAGTCTTGCCTCTCTACAGGGAGTTACACTCAATATATTCCAAGTCTCGTTGACAGGGTGTCATTATTCTGAGTTTATTTTATCTTGAAAATAGACCAAAGAAAGTAAGATATTTTGGAGGGATATTTTTGTTGTAATTTACTTAATCAACACAAAGAACTGGCAATTAATCAATGTCTTTTACTAATTACTAATCATTTAGGGTTTTTCTGTAGCTAATTAGATTTTGTTTTGATTGCAGTGAAAATTGAATAAAAGAAAAAGTCTTCATCATACAAAATTGCCTTCTCTTAAAGCAAATGTAAATGACTGCAATCAAAACCAATATTAAAATGATAGAGAGGCAAAGATGTCATGTTATGATTAGCAAAATAGATTAGCAGATCATTGTTGGCAAGTTTGATTCTTACTGAGTGCCCCATACTTCCAGCTTTGTACCATAACTAAGCTAAGATTAGTAAATAATTATGGGTACCTCAGGCAGTGGAATGGTTAAGAAATTAGATTAGCAGAGCATTGTTGGTGAGTTTGATTCTTACTGGGTGCCCATACTTCCAGCTTTGTACCATAACTAAGGTAAGATTAGTAAATTACTATAGGTACCTCAAGCAGTGGAATGGTTAGCAAACTAGATTAGCAGAGCATTGTTGGTGAGTTTGCTGTGCCTCCTCTTGGATTTGCCCTTTGTTGAATTAACTTTGCATTAGTTTATCTACCCTTTTTAGAAGATTGAATGGCTCAGAAAGAAAGCAGGCTACTACCAACAAAAATAGATTGGTTGGCAAAATTCAAATTTTTGGCTATGAGCCCTGACTAGTAAGAAAAGCAATTTACTATAATCCAATCAAAATAAAAGCATTTTTGTTGTCTAGTCTCAGAATTGGAGTAAGTATATTTCTTGACCAAACTTGATTTTTTTCTTGATTATTGAGTTCCAATACTGTAGAGTTATGTAATAAATAACATTTAATAATATTTGCTTTGATAATATAATGTTACACATAAAAGAATAAAATCCTAGTATTTTTGCTTTATAGAAAATAAACTTTTATAAAAAAATTGCTAGGTATATATATATATATATATATATATATATATATATATATATAGAGAGAGAGAGAGAGAGAGAAATAGTTTGTAATTTTTTAGAAAGGTAGATTATGAATTAAGCAATCAAATTCTATCATAATATGTAGATAATGTGGATATACCAGGTAACATAATCATGACAGAAAACATGAATTTACAAAATGAGCTGAAATTTAGGATCAATGTTTTAGTGTACATTTAGCATTAATACAGAATGCAAAAGGCAACAATCTACATCTCTGCAATCTGTTCAAATGCCTGATATGTAGACAAAAAATGTCTTGTTGCTTACATGCCGCAATGGATGATAAAAATAACAGTGGGTGAATGGACACTCAAGAAAATTAGTCTTTGCTACCAGACAGTAGTGACAGTAACAAGCTCTTACACTGATTGTCTGCCTTGACAGAAAAGCCAATCACAATAAATAGACTGAACCACATACTGAATAAATGAAAGAGAAGTTAGAATCAAATAAGGGTTTTCCTTCCTGACTTTTGGATTCTGTCTTCATACAATATTAAAGTCCAATGAAGAAGCTATTCTGACAAGAGATTAGAGAATATTGCCAGAATCACATCCAATATTTTTGCATCATCAAACTAAATTTTCTGGCTGCACAAGATCTACCACAGGCTTTGCACATAGCAGGAAATGTGTTGTACATTGATACTGGAGGTGCTGGCAATAAGCTTGGAAACACTTTTCTTGCGGAAGAGTAAATAAAACTTTTCTTTGCTTCCAGCTGTGTCTATCCACAGGTGCAGAAAAGGAGCAAGGTTCATAGTTTATATGACATCCACATGTCTATCTAGATACTTAACTCTCTCTCTCTCTCTCTCTCTCTCTCTCTCTCTCTCTCTCTCTCTCTCTCTCTCTCTCTTTATTACCTATGTCTGCTTAGATCTATTTCAGTCTACTTTTTATCTATTTCTTTTTAGTCAGTCTTGGTCTTTTCCTTTTTTTTTTTCAATCTTTTACCTTTTGATTTCAATTCATTTTTTTTTCTTTCTTCTGTTTCATTATATTCTGTCTTTGTGGATGAATTGTCTGAATCTTTATCTCCAGTTCAGTAACTCCACTCTGTTACTTTTGCTTGGTTGTTTGATCACACAAATCTTTCACAAAACAGAAATCCTCAATCCTTATTCAACCTCAACATGTGTCAATTAAATTCTTGAACTTTGTGCTTCATTGCAGCAGCTCTGAGGAGAAATAAGTGAGCTGCAAGATCTAATCTGATTAACTGTTCTCTTGCACAAATCATGACTTGCAGACCCTGTCACTAGAATATGTCTTATTCTTCATAAACTTACATCAAAACATGTCTCTCTATTCATAATAATGCATGTTGGTTTATTTGACACTACAACTGAGGTGCTTCTTGTGTAACAGTTATTGTCAAAGTGGAATCAGAGACCTGAGTTCAATTCCTGGATGAGGCTATTTGCTTTTCTCTTAGCCCTAATACCTTTGGGAAAGGTATAAATCTGTTCTTTTTACACCCAGCAATGAGTCAATAGTAAGGTAGACTGGACTCTTTCACCTTGTTATGGTAACCAGTCTAGAACAAGAAAAACTCTAAATTCTAATCAGGTTTACTCTGTTTAAAAATTAATCTAGTGTTGTATACTCCAAGTAGTAGAGAAGATTTTAAATACGTGCATCAATACTGCATATGAATAATAGATTTTTACTAAGGTAAGCTTTGACTGATACAAGGCCAAAACATAGAGCACTAAGTGATGGTCGACTTCATTATATATAGTATGTACTTAACTAACCCTTTCATCATGTGCAAGATGTGACACAAAGTCAATCTTTAAGTGGAGTAAAGCTAGTTTAAATTCAGATTTTTCCTTTTCCTTAACTAGTTGCCTAACCAAGGCTTAAGAAGCCAGTCTACCTTACTATTTACTCTTAACTGGAGAGAGAGCAGATGTATTCATGCTTTTCCAAAAGGCATGAGCATGAATTGCATAAATACATTTCCAAAACAACTTTGTGACTTTTTGGACTGTCTCCATTGAAATAAAAATTCAGTTCATATTTAGCTATCAGCCTTATAGCACATTGCTACAGTTAAAATAGTCTTTAAAGTAATCATTGGTTAACTTTCTTTTGCTGGATCTTATTTTAAAATAGGGAATAATGGAATTCTATTGAGATATAAAAGTTCTAAAAAGCTTTTTTGTGTCTTTTAAGGCAGTTATACTACATATTTTTTTCAATGTTTAGTGTGTTGATTATGGTTCTAAGGTTGTAGAAAAATCAAAGTTAACAGTGACTAAATACTTGCTGAGGTTATTGTAATAATCTTGTCAAAAGACTGGCCGAGTTGTTGATTGTCAAAAAATATGTGTATTTTTTTAAATACCAAAAATCAGTTTATGGGTTGTCAGATAATCAATCACTCTATTTATGTAGAGTGCACAATGTATCTGGAGCATATACAAATAGGCATAAATAAATGTATATAACTGATCCATTGACATAATGTTTAGAGTGTTCGCCAATGGCCTGAGAGACCTGGGTTCAATTCCATGTTGAGTCATACCAAAGACTCAAAGAATGGTACTTGATGCCTCCTTGCTTAACACTCAGCATTATAAGGTTGGGATCAAGAGTAAGTGGAGCAATATAGGGAAAGAAGTAGCACCTGCCCCTACAACTTTTGATCATCAATTTTTTCAAATTTTATATAATCATTCTTATAACTTTATCAAAATAAGTTTATTGTGCTTTATATTTTGGAATTATATAATTTACCTTTATATCCTTATTTTTCCTTGATAAAATATTCTATGAAACCTTAAAATAAAAGGCTATTTTACATTTAGTCTTTTTCTTAACATCATTCTGATCTTTATGCTTGCTAATGTATATATATATGTCAAACAGACAAAATGGAAAATATAACTTACTTGAAGTAAACAAAACTAACAAAGATTATTTCCAGAACATCCAGAAAAATAAAATGACCCTATCAAGTCACTACGAACTGGTATTGATGGTACAAAGAAATGTACATGAAACATTTCATAAAATGACTTCATTTCAACAAGAGCTTTTGTACAAACAAATAAACTAATATATAGCAACAAATAAACCAATAATAAACAATATCTCACTCTCATACTAAAATACTTAAAGTACCACCTGAAAGTTGAAGAAATTCAAGCAGATTGATCAATTTGCTTATCTGTTAACATTTCCAATGTTTCCAGTGTCTCAGCAGACATTTCACATAAATCCTGAAATCACTCTACCCAAAAATAAAAAAAAGTAAAGTTGGCGACCTTAGTTTAACCCCAGCCTCCCGGACCATTGGTGAATACTCTACTCATTAAGGCCAATGGCCCGGTATAAAGAACCTTATTTTCTATCAATTTCTTCCTTTCTATGAGAAAGTCATTTCACCTATTAAAAATTCCCTAAATTTGGGGGTAGAACATGTTTAAAGTGATGTGTTTGTGTGCTTTGATATATATCTAAAAAAATGTCTTTTTATTTTTCATTACCCCAATTCAATCAAGTTCTCTTTTGAGGCTTAATGAATATCAAAAATTCCTCAATGAAAACAGAACTTATTTGTTATCTTCTAAAATGAATCTACAGTGCAATTTCATATTTCATTCTCAATTATTTCCTGCAAATTTTCAGTCTTAAAACATTCTTATTTCCCAAATGAAAAATATAGAAATTCAATTCCCAAACTAGAAGCAAAAGAGAAAAAAATAATGATAGGTAAATAAATTATTGAACTTTAAAAAAATTGTTAAATGAACGTTCATTTTTTGGTAGACTTTATTGAAAATATTGTTTTGATTGCAATTTTGTCTGATTAAAAAAAGTAAAGAAATTCCATGGGTCCGGATTAATTCTCAAAAGAAGATTTGCTTATTATCAAATCCCAAATAATCAGTTTTAATCTTGAAGGCACTGACAAATAAATGTTCTTTTAATCGAAACAAAAGTAAAATATATTCAATATAATCATATAGGGATTGGATTTTGGAGACCTAAATTTTGGGCAAAAATTTAGTATCAATCCATACATGGATAATAATTTGTAAAGGTGAAAAATCTGACATAATTAGAGAGAAAAAGGACCTGTTATGAGGGTAGTGTAAATATTGTTGTGCCTTATGTGCCAGACGTTTGTTACAAAATGTAACTTAATATTGTAGCAGAGGAGTTTTCCTGGTAAAGTGATAAAAAGGTTAATGTTGAAATGAACTATAAACGAAACAAACAACAGGAGGTTGAGTTGAAACAGACGTTATCTTTTTATGTATTATTTTTGGTAATAAGCAATTAGTTTATAAAAGATATGTTGTATGAGTATTAAATTTTGTATGGGTACAGTGTACATAAATGTTTTAGAATTCCTTTTAAATGGTTATTTGTGTGTTAGTACTAAAATTCCTGAGAGGATAAAACCTATTTATGAAATTTTGGGACTGATATGTTTGGTTTGTTTGTATTCTGAGATTATTGGGCTGCTACTTATTAGTGGTGGGGATTTGGTCAATTCATACTTACTCACTTTTGGTAAAAAAACAGAGGAAATGTTTGGTTTGGAAACCATGATACAGGTCTTCTTTTATTTTTAGATTTGATGACTCACTTGGTTTGGTTTGGTTACTTTATTTTAATGGCATATCAACTTTTGTTGGTGATTTAATGTTAAAGTCATTTTTTAGAAGAACAGCATTGATAATATTTAACCCATAATTGGGGTGATAAGGGGGTTCATAACTTTTCCAAGAGTATTAGTATGAAAATCAACATAATAAGGGCACCTCTGGTGGTGTAACGGTTAGCAAGCTTGACTAGCAAACCTACACGAGTGAGTTCGAGTCTCATTGGGCGCCCCATTCATTCGGCCTTGTGCCACATCGAAGCAAAGAGCTTTGTAAATTATTAAGGCGCCTCTGGTGGTGTAATGGTTAGCAAGCTCGACTTACAAACCTACACGAGTGAGTTCGATTCTCATTGGGTGCCCCATTTATGCGGCCTTGTGCTACATCTAAGCAAAAAGCTTAGTAAATTAAATGAAAATCAACATAATAACATGACTGGAGTTCTAAATCACTTATGTTGAGACTGCAGTTGAGCACATTAGGCGATTACACCACACTTGGGTGTCATGGGATCATTAGAGAATAATTCATATTTGTCTTGGATGTCATGGGATTGTTATAGAGCAATTCATATTTGTCATGGGATTGTTAGGGAGTAATTCATATTTGTCTTGAGTATCATGGGATTATTATAAAGCAATTCTTATTTGTCTTGGGTGTCATGGGATTGTTAGAAAGTAATTTGTATTTGTCTATGGTGTCAAGGGATTGTAATCGAGCAATTCATATTTGTCTTAGGTATCATGTGGTTGTTATAGAACAATTCATATTTGTGTTGAGTGTCATAGGATTGTTAGAGAACAATTTTTATTTGTCTGGGGTTTCAAGGGATTGTAATCGAGCAATTCATATTTGTCTTAGGTATCATGTGGTTGTTATAGAACAATTCATATTTGTGTTGAGTGTCATAGGATTGTTAGAGAACAATTTTTATTTGTCTGGGGTTTCAAGGGATTGTAATCGAGCAATTCATATTTGTCTTAGGTATCATGTGGTTGTTATAGAACAATTCATATTTGTGTTGAGTGTCATAGGATTGTTAGAGAACAATTTTTATTTGTCTGGGGTTTCAAGGGATTGTAATCGAGCAATTCATATTTGTCTTAGGTATCATGTGGTTGTTATAGAACAATTCATATTTGTGTTGAGTGTCATAGGATTGTTAGAGAACAATTTTTATTTGTCTGGGGTTTCAAGGGATTGTAATCGAGCAATTCATATTTGTCTTAGGTATCATGTGGTTGTTATAGAACAATTCATATTTGTGTTGAGTGTCATAGGATTGTTAGAGAACAATTTTTATTTGTCTGGGGTTTCAAGGGATTGTAATCGAGCAATTTATATTTGTCTTAGGTATCATGTGGTTGTTATAGAACAATTCATATTTGTGTTGAGTGTCATAGGATTGTTAGAGAACAATTTTTATTTGTCTGGGGTTTCAAGGGATTGTAATAGAGTAATTCATATTTTTCTTGGTTATTAGAGGATTGTTGTAGAGCAATTTTAATTTTTCTTGGGTGTCATGGGATTGTTACAGACTAATTCTTATTTGTCTTGGGTGTCATAGAATTGTTATAGAGAAATTCTTATTTGTCTTGGGTGTCATAGAATTGTTATAGAGAAATTCTTATTTGTCTTGGGTGTCATAGAATTGTTATAGAGAAATTCTTATTTGTCTTGGGTGTCATAGAATTGTTATAGAGAAATTCTTATTTGTCTTGGGTGTCATAGAATTGTTATAGAGAAATTCTTATTTGTCTTGGGTGTCATAGAATTGTTATAGAGAAATTCTTATTTGTCTTGGGTGTCATAGAATTGTTATAGAGAAATTCTTATTTGTCTTGGGTGTCATAGAATTGTTATAGAGAAATTCTTATTTGTCTTGGGTGTCATAGAATTGTTATAGAGAAATTCTTATTTGTCTTGGGTGTCATAGAATTGTTATAGAGAAATTCTTATTTGACTTGGGTGTCATAGAATTGTTATAGAGAAATTCATATTTGTCTTGGGTGTCATAGAATTGTTATAGAGAAATTCATATTTGTCTTGGGTATCATGGGATTGTTATAGAGTAATTCTTATTTGACTTGGATGTCATGGGATTGTTATAGAGTAATTCTTATTTGACTTGAGTGTCATGGGATTGTTAGAAAGTAATTTGTATTTGTCTATGGTGTCATAGAATTGTTATAGAGCAATTCTTATTCGTCTTGGGTGTCATAGAATTGTTATAGAGAAATTCTTATTTGACTTGGGTGTCATAGAATTGTTATAGAGAAATTCATATTTGTCTTGGGTATCATGGGATTGTTATAGAGTAATTCTTATTTGACTTGGGTGTCATGGGATTGTTAGAAAGTAATTTATATTTGTCTATGGTGTCATAGAATTGTTATAGAGCAATTCTTATTTGTCTAAATTTCTAAGATGAAGCTTGATAATTTTTATCACTTAGAGTACTATTGTCTTCGTCTTCATTGTAATAATCACAATGTTTTTGCTAATGCACCCTTTGGCCTTCTTCAGGTGTTTCCTATTGAACTTGGGAGCCTGCATACAACTTCAAACTGGATCTTTTATCTAATCCATTGGGGTAGGTTGTCCTAATTACATAAACCATGACTGCTCACATTGATAAAAGTAAGGCTTGAGGAACACTGCAAAACAATAAGTCTAGGTAAAATTGAAAAGTTGAGTATAGTTGACCATATATGGAAAAAAAGGAAACCATCTGACCTCATGGGATGAAATTAAAATAATACCTAGAGAAGAACATTGGAGATTAAGATATCTTAAAGAAGCAGCACATATGCTGGACTACAGTGACCTGTTGAACAGACTAAGTATATTGAGGAATATGACGTGGGAACCAATTATCAAAAATGCTTGAAGAAGAAAAAAATCAATATGAGCTCAAGTGAAAAAATCATATACCATCATAGTGAGTAGTATCTCATGGGTTGATAGAAACATTAGGTTTATAAATCCTAAAAATTCACTCTGAATGGCGTAACAGTTATATGTGTTCAGTTGAAAAGTACTTCCAAGAGAAATCATCTGGAGGTTGCAGGTTCAATTCTAACTACAGCTAAATAGTAAGGAATACTTACTATAGCTTAATACTTGTACTCTGTTAGGGTCAATGGAATGAGAACATTCTACTCTTGACAATTAAATAAATGGTTATGTTTGAGGTTCTGTATGGGTTCCCAAATGTGACATGAAACATCTGAAGAAGGCCAAAGGATGCATTGGCAGAAATGTTGTGAATATATCAATGAAGATGAAAACAATAGTCCGAATACTCTAAGTGATAATAAAAAAAAAACAATTCTTAAATTCAAAATTCATTTAGTGATTATTTGACATTAAATCAAGGATTGGCCAACACAAGTATGTATTTGTCTTATCCATCTGCCACTGGCAAGATATGGCACAAGGTCAATTTATATTTTAATATATATATAAGGTAATTCTTATAATCTTGGTGCATATTTTCAAATAATATGCATATACTAATATGAAGGCATTTTCTATTATAAATGTTAAACATGTAAAATACATAAAGTTGATTTTATATCAACATTTATATATAGGTCATGTGACAAAAAACATTTAATCAAATATCATTGGATGTCATTACTTATTTACTAAATTTAGCTTGGTATGGCATAAGGCCATGATTTACTTATTGTTTGTAAATTTTGCAACATGTCTAACCTAGCAGAGTTTCTGCAATTGGTGCTCCATTATCATGTCCTTCACTTCACACTGTTTCAGATTTGCTTCGCTTCAATTGAGCTCACACAACAATATTACCAGTATGTATCTTTTCATAGTCTTCTGAATTTTAACCAGTTGCTGTTTTTCCTTCTTCATAGTTGCTCATATTTTGTTTACATCTGACATTGCAAGCAAAATGATGCAATTAAAAGAGATTTGCACACAAGATCTTATCCAACTTTGTCATAAGCACATCTTTTTTTATGGTAATTGGTTTCCAATCTGATTTTATTCTTTCTTAAATTCTACCTTTTATGAAGAATTGAACACTAACCACTGGCCTAGTCATAGGAACCAGTGTTGAAAAAAAGTATCAGACTATCCTGCCCCTCACCTTTTGTTCAATGAGAAGATACCGCTTCAGAATTAGCATCTCCAGGACTAGGTATGCCATGCTTTTTGCTGTATCCTGCCCAAAGATGAGAAAAGGGTTGAAGTACAAATACCACGCACTGATCACAGCATAAAGAGTGGAGAGTTGGTTGTTTCTTAGCTTAGTTTTGCACAAATTTACATTTGTTAAGGACCTTTGCGAGAGAATGAGACGGAAAACAAGTTCTATCTGTCTTTGTTAGTGAGAAAAAAATGAAAAACAAGCTCTGCTTTGGAATTACTGTTTTGACAACAATCAGAAAGAGATGACTTGAACCAAAAGAAGAAACAAGTTCCTTGACATTTCTCATTACACACTGATTCTTGGGATTATTTGAGGTGAGTTTACGTACATTGTTTGACAATGGCCCGGGAGACCAGGGTTCAATCTCAGGTCGAGTCATACCAAAGACTCAAAAAATTGTACTTGATTCCACCTTGCTTAACACTCAACATTATAAGGTAAAGATCAAGGGTAAAGTGGAGCAATCCAGGGAATGGAGTAGCGCCCACCCCTACACCTCAGTGTGGTAGCTATTGAAAAGAGAGCCCTCGGGTCTCCCTCGACTAAGGTTGCCAATTTTACTTACTTTTACAAATGGGTGTGAGTTTGAAGGCTAAATTATTCATCTTATTTAATTATAAAAATAATGGTGTCTTTGGTGGCATCTCTGAGACGGGACAAGTTTCTATAAAAGCTGGTACTTGAGTGTGCTGCAATTCTCTTCCCTCTGTGCTCATAATATTATTCAAGTTTAGCACTAATATCATGACAAGAGTTTGCACAGTGAAGATCAAATTGATGATACAAGCAAATTGGTTAATGAGACCAACTTCCTGATCACTAGGTACCAAATTATATATGGTATATATAAGGTACCAAATTATATTTGGGTTGTTCTTGGGTCATTTAGTATAAATTCACAGAAGATACATATATTAGATACTAACAACATAGCCACAAAGGACTTTTTGTTCTGAAACAAATCACTAGTCTTGATTGAAAAAGAAAATCACCAAAATCAGAGAGTTATTCAATTTTATGAAATTTTCAGTGTTCATTCATCAATGAATGACTATTATAATACATTAGTTATCTTTTCCAAAAACTAGCTGATTTTTTCTAGATTACTTAATTTTAGCCTCCACACAATATGTATAGCAATATTTAACTGGTAGGGATATAGGATATGGCATATACTTTCTGTACATCATAAAAATACAAAAGTCTGAAAGTGTGCTTGAAATAAAGGAAAAAAACTTTAATTTGGAGCTATTGGAAAAAAATTGTCCCACAAATATTAAATTTTTTTTTAAATCTAAAAAAATGTTTTGAAAGCTTTTAATACTATGATTTAATAGAAAATATAATTTTCTTTTAGATTAGAGAAATATTTCTGTATCAACAATTGTTCTACTTAAAAAGCGAAGGTCTTAAATTTGTATTAGATTCTAATGCACTTTTTTGCAACCGTAAGCTAAATCTAAATATGTTATAAAATAAAGAACATTTTTGCAAATTGAAAAATATAAATTTTAAACCAAGAAACTGGAAGCTTCTTTTTTTTTCGATATTTTTATTTATTAATATATAAAAAATCTTAGACAAAAAAGTATGGAAACCTACAGTAACACTTAGTTTTAAATCAATTTTCAGTTTTGTCTTTTGTATTAGGGTTGAAAAATTCTACTTTTTAGTATGATTAGGTGTAACTTTCAGTATCATTTACATGTCACTAGTGTCATATTTTAAAGGATTCTTATATTTTAGCTTCTTTTAAAGAAATACATCAAAATTTTGAAAGAAGTTTAATTATTTTCTTTTCAAACATTCTTTTTTAGTTCAAATTGATATCTTTTAGATTTTATCTTATAAATTGCTAATTAATCTTTTTGCTGTTTTTAAATTATGTATTTGTTATTAATCATACATAAAACTTTTACAATTCAAGTTAATTATTTGTTTATTCTTTGAATAGCCTTTACAAATGTATGAAAAAAGGTAAAAATTAGGGTTTTAGTGGTAATGAAATATTTTAAAATTATTACCAGATATCAAAAAAGATATTAGATATTAAAAAGGCAATTAAAAAGTATAATCATTTCACGATTTTAATGATAAATTATAAATATTTATTTGATTGAGTTTTCTAAATTGTATTTTAAAAAACCATGTTAATATACTTATTTTCATTTTTCAAAATTAAATACAAAAATAAACTACAGTGTAACCGGGATATAAGAGAGTTGTTGGAACCGGAGAATAAGTCTCTTATATCCGGGTTTCACTTATATCCAGTGACAAGTGGGAGGCATACTTAGCACATATATACCCAGTAACAGGTGGGAGGCATGCATAGTGAAATGGTTATTGTTGAAGGAAATAGAATTGGCAACCTGAGTTCAAATTTTAGACAAGGTCATTTCTCTTCACATAAAAGGCATGAATCCATCTGTTCCCATTCTCAGCTATGAGTAAATAGAAGTGCAAACTAGGTTCTTCAGCCTAGGTAAGATAATAAATCTAGGAGAAAGAAAACCAACACTACATTTAAAAACTGACCTTGTGTTATATTCTTTCCATGATGGAGGGGTTGGGTAAAATATATACACATTGACAGGTGTACATTTTCTTCTAATATACATTCATGTGTACCCAAATGATTTTCAATTTTTATTCTATTTAAATCATAAATAGTTGTGTGCTTCCACAATCCTAAAACGGATTATCTTGGATTAACAATAAGCAAATCTCTCAAAATTAATCCAGAGAGGAGGAATTCATTGAATTTTAAACATATAAAATTATGATCAAAAAATCGTTTTATGGAATCCAAAAATGCACATTAGTTTAATTCTTACACAACTCAATGGTTTATTTTCATCATCAGTTGATGAATTGATTTAAAATTTTCTTTGTGATAGAAAGGAAATTATTTTCAAGGTAACAGAGTTAGAAAAAAAAAAAGATTAAAAAAAACCCCAAAAAACTTTAAAACAATTGAATGGGGAATTGATAATTCCATTGTGTTCATTTAAGGTAATGATTTAAAATTTCAAAAAAATAACCATTCAGCTAAAAGATTTGAAGAAATAATAGAGTGCCTACAATTTTTTTGTCTGATGTTGAATTAGATGAATAATGCTAAGTTGTTTTACATTTGTTAACGATAACTTATTTACATTAATATGAGATATTTTTAAAATGTATTGGGACTGAAGCTGTTTTTACTAAGATAGTTGTGAACAATAAATAGAATATCAATTTTCTGAAAAATAGTCCCCTCTGACCTATAAAATGAAGCACAGTTTCTTCCAAGTAATGGTCGTGTTAATATTGTTATATGGATGCACTAAATGGACAATAACTAAACGTATGGAAAAAAAGCTTGACGGCAACTACACAAGAATGCTGTGAGCAATATTGAACAAGTCCTGGAGACAGCACCCCACAAAGCAGCAGCTGTTCAGTCACCTACCACCCATCATGAAAACTATCAAAGTTAGATGAACCAGATATGCAGGACACTGCTGGAGAAGTAGGGGTGGTGAGAGAGGGTCAGGGATATCTGTGCTTATAGCGTGACATGATGATAATGATGAGAAACATCTACACAAAAGATGTAAATATAAAAATACAATGAATGTGATTCCCTAACCTCATGGCATAAAATAACTTAAGACAAGTTGACATGGTGTTAAAATCAATCAATTATTATTATTATTACTTTGAAACAGTTCAATGTAAATTCCCCTGAATATGAAATGTCATCTTGATATCTTATTTCATAATAAATAATATGTACATAAGTAAAAAATCTTTTTTGCATGAATAAACTTTTATAAGAAAATTCTGTTTTGTCAATACCAGGGTGAGTTAAAAGTTTTGCAATATTTTGGTAATATAAGGCACAATTTGGCTGCTACAGATGCTTTTGCAGAGGTTATAAAGGTAACAAACCCCACTGGATTGTAAGATGCAGAGCTTACTTAATACTCTCCAAGTACTACTCACTGGATTTGTCACTATGGCCTCAGAATCTACGGTTTTAGGCCTACCTGACTTTGTTTGATAACTGAAGTTCTTGCAACTTGAGTGAAATTTCTTGAAACATCTGTTGCATCCATAGAATACATGTGTTTTAATTAAGAAGGTGCCATCTCTACTCTAAATAGTGGTTCTCTGAAATTAGTAGACAAGTTCATGTACCTCAGAAGCAGCATCTCATCTACTGAAAGTGAAATCAATATGTGCCTAGTGAAGGCATGGACAGCTACTGATAGGCTATCGATCGTATGGAAGTCTAACCTATCCGATAAAATAAAACAGAAATTCTTCCAAGTTGTGGTTGTGTCAATTCTACTGTATAGAAGCACCATAGGAATACTGACAAAATGTATTGAGAAAAAACTAGATGGGAACTGCACAAGAATGCTATGAGTTGTATTGAACAAATCCTGGAAGCAACCTCCCTCAAAATAACAGCTGTAAGGCCACCTACCTTCTATCTCTAAAACCATCTAAATAAGATGACCAAATTATGTGGGATACTATGGATAAGCATGGACGAACTCATATATGATGTTCTCCTATGGACCCCTTCACATGGACCTGCAAGTGTTGGCCAACCAACAAGAACTTAGCAACAATAGCACTGTACAGACACAGGATGTAGTCTGCAAGACCTGTCAGGATCAATGGATGATAGGGACGAATGGCAAGAGAGAGAAGCCCATGCTAGCAGTGCAACTTGATGAAGATGATGATAATTGTTTACTAAGAATTATTATTAGTTACTCAAAAACATAATTGTGTGCAAACTAATGATTATTATTACTAAGTAGGAATAGTTACTTAGAACACGATAAATGCATATACATTTTTAGAATTAGATTGTAAAGCATGAATTTGTAAATTAGACAATCTGTACAACTTTCAAATCACACACATTGTGAAGCAATGGACGACATGTTAGCACACCAACTACTACCATACTCCCAACCACAGCAGGTACCTCTCTAAGCTTAAACTGCTTTGGTCATGCAATATACTTGCTTCAAACTAGCACATATTACCAAAATATTTCAAAACTTTTGACTCACCCAAGTATTTGGAAATGGATTCCATTTTGCAATACTTGATTGGTTTTATATGATATTTAACTTTTTTTTTTCAGTGATGGTTCTATCAGACAAACCAAAACAAGCAAGTATTTAAAAAAAAAGAAAGGAAGAAATTTCCAGTCCCTAAGGAGATAGCAATGCAATTTTTTCTTAATATCAAATATTATGTTTACTTGCAAAGCTGTTAGTTTGCAAATAATAGGAGAGTGAAATTATGAAAACTTTCAATAAAAAAAATATCTAAAAAAATTAAAATAAATTTAATTCTTTGAAAAAAGGGGAAAAAATAGAAATTTTAAAATCCATTTGGTTGGCAGAGGAATAATTTTCAAATATTGATGGAAACGTGTTTCTCCCCTTACATGTGATCCCCTTTTGTGTGATCCCCTTTTGCCTGCTGTGAATTAATCTTCAAAATTTTCTGTCCCATTTATGAGGTTTCTTTGGCATTTAACTTTTTTTTTTTCCATCTACAATGAATGGAATGTTGAAGGTGATGCATGATTGAAAATGGTTTGACTTGCTGATTCTGGTGTATTAAAAACGAATGAATCTTTTGGGAAATATTTGTTGACTTCTTGTGTTGTTCCCTCTTGTATCATCATCATTATCATAACATTAAGAAGTAATGAACCTTTTGGGAAATAGTAGTTAACTTCTTGTGCTGTTCCCTCTTGCATCATCATCATTGCTATCATCATAACATTTGCACTGGCAATAATAAACAATATGAATACTAGCATGGACACCAGTGAAGATGGGCAAAAAATATTCAAATGTCTCATTCAGGTATCAAGAAGTTTGGAAAATAACACATTTTCTTGAAAGAAATAAAAACAGATGCAAATACAATTTAAGTGCCTTGGGTATCACATCTGATAGTGAGGCTCCAGTTCTGGAGATCTGAAGAGTGTGGAGTACTCTATCATTTTCATTACTCCTAAGTCCACTTTCACTTGAAGTTGTAGTATCTGTTAGTGTCGCATCTATAGGTGAAATGGAACTGTTTAAAAATTAATCATATTTGATAGAACAGTGTGCAAAAAAAAAAAAACTTTTAGACAACTATAAAAAAAATGTAAATATGAACATACAAAGAACAAACTTCTTTAACTTCTAGGTATAAAATAACCATAGACAGGTTGAAATGCTATTAAAATCAGTCAAGCAAGTTAAATCTTATTAATCAATAATATGATTGTTATCTTTGGCATTTACAGGAGCCCAATATAAAAGTAACTTTTCTATTGTCTGTCAAAAAAATTCCAGAGTTTATGATGAGAAAAAGCCAAGGAACTTAGTGAGTATGTGTGATGAGGTAAAACTTTCTATACTAATGACTATTTTAGGTTTGTTTTACAAATAAAGTTTTGCATTATCATGTTTCTGTTCAAAAAAGCCACATTGACACAATTGTTGAGATGTTAACCATAAAAGTTAGTAGTAATAGTTTCTTTAAGATACAGTAACTTATAGAGAAGGATTCCTGCCCTGTTCAACCAGATTCATAACAAAACTTTCTATGAATGAAGTCCTTGTTTATGTTTTAGGATTGGTTTGAATAAAAATTGATAACCACTGCTTTTAATTGTTGTTATACTGTAGATGTTTTATCATGTCTTGTAACAATCTGTTGAAAAGAAAGGTTTTTACAGCTGATCAGTTTTGAAGAAATCTTGAAAGCAACAGATATATAGCCACTTACCTCCTATCACACAAACCATCCAAATAAGATAAACAAGATATTTTATCATATCTTGTAACAATCTGGTAAAAAGAAAGGTTTTCATAGCTGTTCAGTTTTGAAGAACTCTTGAAAACAGCAGTTATATGGCCACTTACCTCTTATCACACAAACCATCCAAATAAGATTAACAAGATATTTTGGGCATTACTGGAGGAGTAAGGACAAACATATGTGATGTTCTCCTCCTATGGACTCTGAGATATGGATGCACCACTCTTGACTGACCAGCAAAAACTTACATTAACCAGCTCAGTGTGGACAGTTGATGTTGTCTAGAGGACCTACTAAAAGCAATAGCTAATAGGAAAGGGTGACAAGAGAAAGTCAAGGGAATCTGTGCCATTAGTTCAATCTGATGATGATGAGACAAGTAAATGATCAAACATTGTATTTGATCATTTGGTGAGAATTCATGGAGAACATAAATACCTTCTTTAGATTTCTTTCTAATTTCTTTAATGAAAATCTTTTTCTCTGTGATGTTTAGGTACAAATGGTTTGGTTTGTTTTGGTTTTATGGTATATCAACCATTGTTTCTTTTTTAATGCCAAATCCTGTTTTTACATAGATATTAAATATATGATTTGTAAACACATTTTGTATATACACACAGTTAAAGCATTAAACAGTTCTATTTTTAAAAATTCAGTTTAACCTTAGTTGATTGGTCAGTTGTTTTGTTTTATGGTGTATCAACCCTTTTCAGGTCATTTAATGCTGAATTAGATTTCAAACCATTCAGTTTAGTATAAGCATAGGTTTGTTTACAAATGGTTAAATGTCAAAACAGTTCTATTTCAAACAATTCAATTTAGCATAAGTATACAGCTTTAATGTCAAAAACAGTCTTATTTCAAGCAATTCAGTTTAGCAAAAGTTCACACAGTTCTATTTCAAACAGTTCAGTTTAGCATAAGTACACAGTTTCAATGTCAAAAACAGTTCTTTTTTTAAACAAGTACACAGTTTAATTCTATTTCACCCATAGACAGCACCCTATCAGGTGTTACCACTCTGGACTAGAGTGGACCTGGGAGCGATGGCAATGAAGGAGTACTCTGCATTCCCCAAAACTCCAGCATTACTGGAGCCATACTATCAGATTGTTTAGTATCATATCTAGGTCACTTATTGTGGGGAGTGATACAGTCAGTGAATTTTACAGCCCTAGCAGACTGGGCATTTAGGTACAAATGGATCATCCAATCCCAGTGAAAAGATCAGACTTCTTTTTTCCTTACTAATTAATAAAAAAAGAACTTGTCAATGAGTGAGTTTTGCCATTCTAGTGGACCATGAAATGAAAATGAAAAGTTTGACAAATACTAGGATCTAGGCAGAGAGCTGTCACTCAGAATTCAGTTAAAAAAAAATCACATGTTAAAACTGTTATAAAAAACATAAAGTGAACATTATGATATAATATCAACAAGTTGATAGATATTTAACAGAAAGGCACAAAGTTATTGTTGTTAAAAAGCCTCACAATTATTATTATTATAATAATATTATTCTACGTGAGGTTTTCACTCCAGTATTAGCTGGTGATCTTTCCTGGAGCCTGAGTAACAGCAGGTCTTCTCAGATCTTTAGAACTCTTCTGAGTATTCTAGCCAATCTTAACAATGGATGCTCTCAATTTTTCCTCTGATTTTCAATTCCTCCAGTCTTTTTTCCAAACCTTTGAGGATCATTCCAAGCACACCAACCACAATAGGTCACATCATAATCCTCATGTTCCACAGCTTTTTTAGTTATGTGGCAAGGTCCAAGTAAATATTTATTGTTTTGCCTTTTTTTTCATTTTCACTGCGGTTAACTGGAACAGCAAAATCCATTAGTTGGCAAGTTCTTTTTTTTTGGTAATTAATATTTGGTCTAGTTTTCTGACCAGGATTAAGTAATCTGTATTTCAAAATCTCAAACTATTTTATGCGTCTCATTTTTTATGATGGATTCTGGTTTGTTCCTATATATATATTTTTTTTTTACTAACCTCTCCACACAGGCAGGATGCAACACAAGGTCAATTTTAAGTTGAATTTAACAAGTTTGAATTCAGAGTTTTCCTTCGCTTACACCAATTATCATACCAAGATTAAAGAGCCCAGTCTGCCCTACTATTTACCCATAACTGAAAGGATAATAGTTGGATTCATACCTTTTCCAAGAGTATTAGCCTTATGCAAAATGTAAACAACCTCATTCAGGAATTCAACTTGGGTTGCCGTGTCTATTCCCTACAACAGTAACTATTACACCATAAATGTTTCCATATGTTTTGTGCATATTCCGTTTAGTAGGATGGTTAAATTTTGATCCCTTGCTCAATTCCCAGTGGATCTCTTTTTTTCCTTCCAGTCATATCCAATTGTATTCCTTTCGTACTAGTTTTCTACATTTGTTTATTATGTGATTAATCATTTTATCTCTGTTTCTACATAATCTACATTTGCTATTTTGTTGCATATTATCAATTTTTGCCTTAATATAAAGTAGTTGTAGGTGACCGTAGTCAAGGCCGACCAGAAGGCTCCCTTTTCAATAGCTACTACACTGAGGTGTAGGGGAGGGCACTAGTCCTTTCCCTGGATTGCTCCACTTTACCCTTGATATGTACCTTATATTGCTGAGTATTAAGCAAGGAGGTATCAAGTACTATTTTTAAAGTCTTTGATATGATGCGACCTAAGATTGAGCCCAGGTCTCCCAGACCATTGGCGAACATTCTAGGCCAATGAGCTGGTTGCCTTGATATAATTGATCCTTATGGCATTATTCTGTGCTGTAATCACAAAAGATTCAATTTCTTTCTTGAGGTTTCTCTTTGTTAGCCATGTCCAGGCGTAATCTGCCCAGTTTGATGTTTGAAGTATCCATCGAATAGTTTTTCTTCTCATTTTTGTTGCTTATATTTTGTTGATTTACAGTGTTTTTACATTGCTATTGCTGTTACTGACTGTTGTAATTAGTCTTTCTTTGGTCTTTTTAGTGTTTTTCTCAAGTCCTTGAATTGATGCATCAATGCAATCTTCAATGCTAGTGAGTCCTCTACCTCCTTTTCTTGACACATACAATCTCTATCATCCCACAGGTGTAAGGCCTTGTGCATTGTCAATAATTTCCTAATCCTTTGGTTCATCCCTTGTCCTTTTTAAGAATGCTCGAGAGTATCTTACAAGAGTGACTGCCCAGATGTTTATTATTTTGATGAGATTTCTGTTGCAGAGCTGGGTTTCCAGAAGTTTTCTTGTTCTTCTGCGGTACTCTTTTTGACTTTTTTTTTCATCTTTGCTTGATGGTGTCTATTTCCAATATTTCAAAGTACTTGTAATTTTCTTTTTCTTGAATTGTTCTGTTCTGATGCTTTCCTGATTTGGTAGTTTTATTACTTTTGTTGTTTCTCTTTTCTCCATTTTTTTATCAGTATGGAACATTTTTCTATGCCAAATTCCATTCCTATATCCTGGCAGGGTATTCTAATAGTTCGTACTAGGGTGTGTGTAGTTCTTTTTAATTTTCAGCAAATATCTTTATATCAGCCATATACACAAGCTGGTTTGTTTTTTTCCATTGACTTTTTGAATTTGTAGCCTCCTGTATATTTCCTAAGTATATAATTGAATGGCATCATTGCTATAAGAAATAGCAGTGGTAAGAGAGAATCTCATTAAAAGATGCCTCTTTAGATTTTCCCCTCTGTCAAGGTTTGTCCTCCAGCTACTTATTATCATTCTGAGTTTTTCACACAAGTTCTAACGGGTGAATTTCACAGGAGTTTGAGTGACAGCAAGTTTCTTCAAATCTTCAGAACCGTTGTTGTTGTTGTTGTTATCAAAATATCATAAGGCTGATCCTCAGGTGAGCCTGGATCAACATCTGAAGATTGTACCTATATATATTTATCAAGCGTCCTACATGTCTAGCCACACTGAAGAGTTGTGATTAAATGAAACAGTCTGTCTGTGAATGACAATATATACACTTCCCCACAAAGGTTGAGCACTCAAGCAAAGGAATTTAAGGCTGCCACTCACATAATGCAAAGCTCTTCGAATGAACTGTTGTTGCTTTTTGTCTACCAGCCCTACATTTGGTCTTGTTTTGTCTTGTTTCCTGATATCTCCAAACAGTATAATCCACTGTAGTTCTGGAAATTAAAAAAAAATTCTCTGCTTGAATATCCTTCTTCAAATCCATTTTTCAAAAGATAACTGGTTATACTAAAGTCAGAGTTACTGAGAGAGACTTATATTTTGTATAATAAATGAAAACATTGTGGTGCTTAACTTGTTTCATTAAAAACAATACTTTTAGGATGAGGAATAAAATTTTTTGAGGGTAGCTAAATACTTTTGATTGTTAGTGTATATTTATATATTAAAAAAATTAATAATAAACTGCTAGATTAGCAAACGTTTTTACCTTAATTTCTGGACATCATTTGTGTGATTGTGTGTGTGTCGTGGGGGCTTATGGCATATCAACTATAGTAGGTTATTTGATGCCAAATCCAGTTTATTCATGTATATTAAATATATGATTTGTAAACATAAGTCAACTAAGTTAAACAGTTCCAAGTATTGCTATGCATCACTAACATCAGTCATTTGTTTACACACAATGAAATGATCAAACAATTCAATTTAGCAGAGGTCAAAGTTAGATGGCTCCAAGTATAGCTATGTATCACTACTAATTCAGTTAAACATCATTCGTTTATTTACACACAATTAAATGATCAAACAGTTCTATTTGCCCCATAGATAGGACCCTATCAGGTGCTATCATTCCATGCCAGAGTGGACCTGGGAGCAATGGCAACGAAGGGGTACTCCACATTCCCAAAGCTCCAGTGTTACTAGAGCCTCAACATCAGATTGTTTAGCGTCATATCCAGAACACTTGTTGTGGGAAGGTCTTACTTCTCTGCAGAGATGTAGTTGGTGTATTCTACAGCCCCAGCTGACTGGACTGCGTGTATGTATATATAGGTGTGTTTATTTTGCCCTGTATTTATCATCTTATAACTCAGAAAAAAGATGTCATTGAGCATTAAAACTGTGTATGCACTTGTATATGTCTATAATTAGAAAAAGTATAAATTTATTTTTTGAATCTTACTGATAAAATGATATAATTCAATAATCAAAAATAATTTGTGGAACTCTTCACAATTCTTCATAACTAGGTTCTAAAAACAGAAACTTTCACGTTTTTCTTAAAATCTCCCATGTTAGAATATCACATAAATTTCCATAGGCAAAATTTGAATTTAATGCTTTTTTGAAAATTATTGTTTTGTAATTTAGTATTAACTGTAAAAAAAATTCCTAATCTTTTGAAGAACTAAAAAATCATGAAAATATTTCAAAACAAGGGTACATTTTTTAAAATACTATTTTAAAAGTAAACCAAAAAAAAAAGAAATTGTAATATGAAAAATTTTACATTTTTTGGTTTGGTTTGGTTTGGTTTGATGGTATATCAACCACTGTAGGTTATTTAATGCCACATCCTGTTTATACATATATATTAGATATTTGATTTGTAAACACATTTTGGAAAAAACATTTTAAAATATGCCTGAGCTCTTTTTTGCACACAATTAAATGTTTCAAGTACTGCTATATAACAGTCATAATTTAATATCAATCATTTTTTTTGCACATGATTTGTTGGTAATTTCATTTATAAACGATTTGTTTTGGTTGGGTTTTATTGCATATCAACTATTTTAGGTTATTCATGCCAAATACTCAATATACATATATATATCAAATATATAAGATTTGTAAACTCATTTTGTTGGTAACATTTTTAAATGAGCCAAAATTCATTATTTTGCACACAGTTAAATGGTCTCAAGTATTGCTATATAAGTCATAATTTAAAATCAGTTATTTGTTTGCACAGATAATTTGTAAATAATTTCATTTTTAAATGAGTTAGAACTAATTTGTTTGCAAATTGCTATTCTTTGTACACAGTCAAATAGTTTCTAGAATTGCTATTGGCCTAGCGGTTAGAGTGTTCACCAATGGCCTGGGAGACCTGGGTTCAATCCCCGGTCGAGTCATACCAAAGACTCAAAAAATGGTACTTAATGCCTCCTTGCTTAACATTCAGCATTATAAGGTACGGATCAAGAGTAAAGTGGAGCAATCCAGGGAAAGGAGTAATGCCCTTCCCTACACCTTGGTGTAGTAGCTATCAAAAAGGGAGCCTTCAGGTCACCCTCGACTATGGTTGCCAACTTTACCTTACTTTACTATTGCTATCTAACACTTATAATTCAATTCAATATTAATCATTTCTTTGCACACAGTGAAGTGGTTACAAGTATTGCTATTTAACACTAATTATTCTGTTCAATATTACTCATTTGTTTGCACACAGTTAAATGGTTCCAAGTATTGCTATGTATCACTAACAGTTCAATTAAACATCAGTTTGTTTACACACAGTTAAATGATTAATCAGTTTTATTTCAAACAATGCAGTTTAGCATAAATCATTCATTTGCACTCAGTTTAAGTGTTAACCAGTTCTATTTGACCCATAGATAGAGCCATATCAAATGCTACCACTCCAGGTTAGAGTGGACCTGGGAGCAATGGCAATGAAGGGATACTCCTCATTCTCTGAACCTCCAAAGCTGGAGCTTCACCATTAGATTATTTAATGTCATATCCAGGACACTCATTCAGAGGGGAGATCTTACCTCTCTGCAAAGATTCAGTCTGTGTATTTTCGAACCCCAGCAAACTGTGCTGTATATATGAATTGTAGATAACATTTTTATATAAGCCTGAGATCTTTTTTTGTATATAGTTAAATGGTTTTTCAAGTATTGCTATATAACAGACACAATTTAACATCTGTCATTTGTTTGCACACAGTTTGTAGGTAATTTCATTTTTAGAAAAGTTAAAACTAATTTGTTTGCACATTAGTAATGCTATTCTTTCTACACAGTTAAATGGTTTCAATTATTCCTTTCTAACACTACTAATTCTATTCAATATTAATTATTTGTTTGCATTCAGTGAAGTGGTTATGAGTATTGCTATTTAACACTAATCATTCAATTCAACACTATTCATTCATTTGCAAGATGGTTCAAATGGTTCAAAGTATTGTTATTTAATACCAGTAATTTAATTTAGTTGAAGAATTACAATTATTGCCATTTAACACTAATAATTCTATTCAACATTACTCATTCCTTTGCATACAGTAAAATGATTCCAAGTATTGTTATGTATCACTAACAGTTCAATTAAACATCAGTCATTTGTTTTCACACAGTTAAATGATCAAACAGTTCTATTTTTAACAATTCAATCTAGCATAAGTCATTTGGACCCACTTTAAATGTCAACCAGTTCTATTTGACCCATAGAGAAAGCCCTACCAGGTGCTACCACTCCAGGTTAAAATGGACCTGGGAACAATGGCAATGAAGGGATAGTCCCCATTCCCCAAATCTTCAAGGCCGGAACCTCACCATCAGATTGTTTAATATCATATCCAGGACACTGATTGGTGTGGGGGTCTTACCCTCTGTAGAGATGCTGTCAGCTTCAGCCTACAGGCCTGTTTAAATTTTTCATTCTTAGCTTCTTTTTTTGTATCTACTTATAATGTTACATTTTTAGAGGGTAAAAAAGAAAAAATAACAAAAATTCAATTAAAACATTGTTTATCATTAACTCAAAAATTCCTTTTTTTAAGCAAATTCTTTTCCTATTTCTCGGAAAAAAAATATATTAATTCTTAATCATAGTAAATCAAAAATATTTTTTTAAAATAAAGTAAACTCTAGAAGAAACAAATATATTTCATTTGAATCAATACATGAAAATTTCCACCAAAAAATAAGGACACACTTAAAATTCTTAGCTTCTTTTAATTGTTACATTTTTATTGGGTATAAAAGAAAATGAATTAAACAAATACATTTTTTATCACATCAACTCAACTGGCAATAAAAAACTGAATGTAAGTTTTTGTCTTATTTAAAAAACGTTCATAAGAAAAATAAAATTATCATGTTTCAAACCACTCATAGTTTTAGTTTTATATTTTTTTAAATAATATCTTAAATGCAAACTAAAAAAAGAAAAAAAAATCCAGAATAAAAGAATATTATGATACATAAATTCTTAGAATTTTTTATTATTAAATAAAATTTGAATTAGAACTATGCTGCTTTTTCCAAAAAATTTAACTAAAAAATTGTGAGTTGTCTAAATTTCTGAGACGAAGCTTGTTGATTTTTATCATTAAGGGTTTTCAGACTATTGTCTTAATCTTTATTGTTATTTCCACAACGTTTTGGCTGATATGTCCTCCAGCCTTCTTCAGGTGTTTGTCGGAATCAGAACAGCCCCCCCTCCCCCGTGGATTCAATAAAGGATGTAGTTCAAAGTTCCATGATGGTTCCCGAGTTCGACAAACACCTGAAGAAGGCAGGAGGACATATCAGCCAAAACGTTGTGGAAATAACAATAAAGATGAAGACAATAGTCTGAAAACCCTTTATGATAAAAAAAAAAATCATGAAAATATTTTAAGTCGTTTACCAGTTTTGGGTTATATATCTTTATATATATATATATATATTATTTTAAATGTCATCAGAAAAAGAATAAAAAAGCAAAAAGCAATTCATAAAATAAAAGAATACTTTTTATTTGAATAGATTAGCAAAATTTTTCAACTACAAATAAGGACGCTTTTTAAATTATTATCTAACTCCTCTTTTTCTCCTTTCAATCTCACTGACTGTCTGATCTTGGGCTGGGTACTTCTGCTGGTTATATATGTATATATATATATATATATATATATAGGGAAAATGTAACTTCGAGAAGGAAGAGATGATACATATAGATATATCTAGTATCATCAATTTTCATATAAGATCCTCTCTCTCTCTCTCTCTCTCAATATATATATATATATATATATATATATATATACACAAAGTATGTCTAAAAAGTAAGGTATGAACATTTGCTAATTTAACTGTTAATTATAATACAAATAAACTATTGTACATTACACATCACTCAATAAGTCCTGTGCCTAACTAATAAAATAACAACTTTTTGGCAAAATCCGACTTTATTCATCAACATAGTCTCCTTCTAGGGTGATACACTTGTTCCAACACTTTTCTAACAATTCAATGCTTTTTTTGCAGAATGATTTGTCTTTGGCTTCAAAATACACCTCAGTTTCCGATATCACTTCTTCATTGGAGCCAAATCTCTTTCCCTAGAGCATTCTTTCTAGGTCTGCAAACAGCCAGTAGTCACTGGGGACCAGATCTGGAGGATAGGGTGGAAGCAATTCAAAGTGCAATTCATGTAGTTTTGCCATTGTTGCGATTGAGTTGTGACATGGTGCATTGTCTTGGTGAAAGAGCACTTTTTTCTTCATTTGTGGCTGTTTTTTTGGCGATTTCTTCCTTCAAACACACCAATAATGTTATATGATATTTGCTATTGATGGTTCTTCCTTTCTGAAGGTAACTGATGAACAAAATACCTTGCACATCTCAAAATACGGAAGCCAAAATCTTGCCTGCTGATGTTTGCATCTTTGGTAGCTTTAGACGGCTTTCACCAGCTGTATGTGAATTTGAATCTAGAGTAAAGTAGTGGATCCATGTTTCATTCATTGTCACACATTTATGCAAAAACTCCTTTTTGTTGCATTGAAACAGTTGCAAACAATGCTCTGGATTGTCAACATGTTGTTTTTGATCAACTGTGAGCAAATGTGCCACCCACTTTCAACAAAGCTTTCTCATTGACGAATGTTTATGCAAAATGGTGAATACACTGCCTTCTGATATCTTCAACTCCTCTGCTACCCCACGCAACTTCAATTTATGATCGTCCAAAACAAGTTTGTGGAGTTTTCTGGTGTTTTCCGGGACAATTTAGGTAACCTGAGCATTCAGCATCATTTATGTCTGTATGATTGCATTTAAAGTCAGCATAACACCTCTTAATCGTTGTTTCTGATGGAGCAGAGTCCGAATAACATTTATCAAACCACTGCTTTGCTTGAATAGTATTTTTTCCTATCAAAAAGCAATGCTTTTTGAACACATGAAATTCAGATTTTTTTCATTGTTTTGAAAATTTGGAACTGTAGCTTCACTTAAATAGCAGTAATTTGTAAACAAATAATCTGATTGAGCTCAAATTTTGACATGTGCCATTTGAAGGTTAGTGCTTTATAAAAACTATATGGATTTTTGTTAGGGGCGCTATCTGTATATCAGGTCTGGAACTTATTGGGTGATGTGTTATGTTACCAGGATTACTATATATATATATATGTGTGTGTGTGTGTGGGTGTGTGTGTATGTGTGTGGTATGTGGCGTGTATATATATATATATATGTATAGATAAATAGATGGAGAGAAAGAGGGGGGATCTTGTATTAAAATTAGTAATACAAGATATATTTATATGTACCATGTCTCTTTATCTCTTTATTTCTCTCTCTCTCTCTTTATATATATATATATATATATATATATATATAAAAGAGAAAAGGATGTGAAGATTAAGTCATGATTTCTGGTAGAAATAAATAATGCAGATAATTATGGCCTCTGTCATATCTGACAGCTGATATGTTAGGGTCAGGAAATTCTTTTTCTACCCTTTCTTCTAGCCTTCAAGCTGATTGTTCACCTTTATCTCTCTCTCTCTCTCCCCCGTTCTCTCCCTCTCACTCAGCTTGTGTTGATAAGTGAATGAATGCTTTGCATAGATGGAAGATTCAAAGTTACACACCTTTTTCAAAAATAGATATGCAAGATTATTTTTTCTCAAAATGGCAACCATTTTGGATGCTAAAAATATAAATATGAACGTTTTCAAAAACTAGAATAAAAATAGTAACAAAATTATAACTAAAGATACAAATTATAAGTTAAGTTTTATATAAAATAATAATAATAATAATAATAATAATGCCATAAAAGTATAGATTTTGTTGAGTCATAGATGAAACAGTAAAACATAAGTGAAAACAGCAAACTAGTATAAAAGAAGTATGATTCTAGGTATGACTGGGTGAGAAAGGTGATCCACTGGGAATCGTACAAGAGATAAAGATTTGATCATTCTATCAAATGATTTATATATAAACAAGAATCCATTCTCGAGAATGAGATGCATAAAATTTTCTCAGATCACCTAATCCCAGTCAGAAGACTAGATCTAGTGTTGATTAATAAGAAAAAAAGAAATTGCCATCTAGAGGATTTTGTTGAAATTCACTTTAGTCAGTAATAACAGTGGGGCCAGAGGTTATCTGCCCGAAACCATTTTTATAGGGGTGAGTTACCTGCCCTTGGACTTTTGTTTTGTTAGTTGTTGTTATGAAATTAATGAAATACCTTGTGTGTTGATAGCAGTCCTGATGTATTGCTTCGTTATTTGACTGGAAGTTATCTCATGTCTAAATGACTAACTGCGCTTGCCAGAAAGAAAAAGGTATGTCTCCTTTTTTTTATGGTTTAAGTCAACAAATTCCCGACAGATTTTGCCATTCTAGATGACCATAGAGTGTAAATAAATGAAAATGAAATGATGGACAAATATTTGAACCTTGTCACAGAACTAAAAAATACTGAGGAACATGAGGATGATGGAGAAACCAATTTTGAATGGTGCACTTGGAACAGCCTCTAAAGGGTTAGAAAAAAGACTTAAGGAAATGGAAATCAGAGGAAGAATGATAGCATTTTTTAGATCAGTTAGAATACTCAAAGGAGTCCTGGGTATCTGAGGAGACTCCCTGTCACTCAGACTCAAGTGAAAGACTACCAGATAATGCTGCTGTAAAAACTCACAAGGAGTAAAATACTACTAATAATAAATGCTAAAATAGGTAATACCCAAGTGAAGATTGTGGGGAGAGAGTGAGAAAAGAATAAAGCTCATAATAAGTGAATACAGCAAACTGACCCAGGCATAGTGATCCACTGGGATTTGTGCAAGCAGTTATAATTTGACCATACAGACAAATCTTACATGCATAAAGAAATAGTCGTAGAAATCAATTCTCTGAGATTCACTCAATTCCAGTGAGAATTCCAGATCAAGTTGTAAAAAAAACAAAAAAAACAAACATGTCAGCTTAGACTTTGCTGTTCCAGAAGATAACATAGAATAAAGAAAAGTGAAAAATTCAAGAAATACCTGAGTCTTGAGAACTAAAGGAGTTGTGGAATATTAAGGAGAGTAATTCCAATCATAGTTAGAGCACTTGGAACAATCTCCAAGAACATGGAAAAGAGATTAGGGAACTAGAAATCTATGGAAGCAGTGAAACTCTCCAGATCATAGCACAACTAAGATTGGCTAGAATACTGGAAAGCTTAAGAGACTTGCTGTCACTTAAACTTTAGTGAAAACCAGCAGTTATAACTAATGAAAAACTCCCAAAGAGTAAAATGATAATTATAGTAAAAGACAATATAATTCAATAAAGTTTCAAAGATAAATAGTGATTTAGAAATGGTTATGCAGAGATATGTCTGATGTTCTTACTTCCATAGATGATACTGACAAACAATGGAAAGTGAAAAGAAGATGAAAGAAGACATTAGTATTAAATATAATGTTCATTCTGCCATAATAAGACTTATAAGAGATACAAAATCGGGTAAAGAAAGGACAAAGGCAGCTGCTTGAAAATGAAAGATATTTGATAAAATAATGATTTCTGAAAAAATAGTGAAAGACATTATAAAACTAAAAAGAAAAAAAATTAGATCGTATTGTTGTGAATAAATGAAATTGATTCTGGTTAGTTGCTTGTTTGTGTTTTATGGCATATCAACCCTTGTTGGTTATTACCGTCTCACTGGCCTTGTAGGTAGAGTGTTCATCAATGGTTCGGGAGACCTGGGTGGAGCAATCCAGGGAAAGGAGTAGCACTTTCCCCTACATCTTAGTGCAGTAGCTATTGAAAAAGGAGCTTTCTGGTCACCCTCGACTAAGGTCGCCAACTTTACTTTTACTTACTTATATATTTTTGATACCACCTTGCTTAACACTCAGCAATATAAGGTATGTATCAAGGGTAAAGTGAAGAAATCCAGGGAAAGGAGTAGCGCCCTCCCCTACACCTCAGTGTTGTAGCTATTGAAAAGGGAGCCTTCTAGTCACCCTTGACTATGGTCACCAACTTTACTTACTTATATATACCTATTGTCTTCATCTTTATTGTTATATTCCCAATGTTTCAACCAATGCATCCTTCAGCCTTCTTCAAGTGTTTCATGTTGAACTTGTATCAGTTAGGGTTAACAGAACTGGAACAATCTACCCATGTGGATGGATTAATTAAAGGGCACGCCCCCGGCTTTTTAGCTGGGCCGTCTGGCATTCGTGCCGGATGGGTGCTCGAAACCAAGAGCAGACTCGGGGCCGAATAGGCCCCCAGCTTCGGCTGGGCAACCTTCGGGTGGGCGAGCTGCACTTTTGTCCCCTTTGTACGGCACTAGACCAAACGTCTAGTTTAAGCCGTTAACTGGCATACGTGCCCGGACCCACATTTGGGTTCGTGAAACTGCTTGCCTCATCAGGCTCACATTGCACTAAGTGAGCCGATGAGCAGCACTGACAAGCAGGGTTCGAGTCTCGGCTCCTTCCCGACCTTCCCCTCCCCTTTATCCCCACTTTAATCGGCCTTCGGGCTTTTGACCTTGTGTCAAGTCGTGTCTGGTGGGAGGCAGCGACAAATATATGGATGGATTAATTAAAGGGTTCAGTTTAAGGTTCTGTGTGGACACTTGAGTTTGTCATGAAATACCTGAAGAAGGCTGAAGGATGCATTAGCTGAAAATGTAAAAACAACAATAAAGATGAAGACAATTGTCCAAATACTCTAAGTGATAACCCCCCCCCCCCCAGAAAACAATAAAAAAAAGTAAGTGGAAAATAAGAATATGGTAGATATTAAAATACATTTTAATATTCCCAAAATGGATGAAACTTTTTTTTATCTTCAAGAAGCTGTAACAGTTTACAAAGATGGAAACTTTATGGTTCCATGAAAGTTTCAGACAACACAAACATATTTCTTGTCATTTTTTTTTTTACTGATTAAAGGGCCAATGGCACTCTTTTTCACAGAAGGCATAATTGCTATCAAGATATTTTTTATTCTATTCTATCTGATTTTATTCTTCAGTGACAACCACCTCTATGATTACCTGTTGGCTATCTTTTACTGTTTGGCAAAGACAAAAAATTGCATCTGACAAGATCTGTAAAATTTTAATAATCAGATATTCATGGTATCTTTGTGTTTTCTCTTTTTCATACAAAACTCAATATCATTCTCTTATATTTCATAATTCTTCTTTATTCCTATTATTGTTTTTTAATCTCTTTCTTCCTTGCAACTTTTGTTTATTATTCTCTTCCTTTCTTCTTCAACCTTTTTCTTCTGATGTTTTAGTTTTATTTTGTCTTCTTTCTTTACTTAATAATTTGTTCCTATCTTTTTCATATTTTTCTTTTTTCTCCCCCCCTATTTTATTCATTTTTTGCCATTTTTCACCTTCTTTTCTCCTCTTTCTGTTCTTCTTTCTTTTCTTATTTTCCACTTTCTCTCTTTTTCCCCTTCTTTCTTTACTTTCTTATTTTCCTTCTCTTTCTTTCTTTACTTTTTCTTTTCCATTTTGTTTGCTTTTCTTTCTTTTCTCCTCTTATCCCTTCTTTTTCATGCTTTCTTTCTCTCTTTTTTTTTTCTTTGCCATTTTTTCTTTTCTTTTTCGTCTTTCTTTTTCAGTTTCTCTCCATTTCTTTCTTAATTTTCTCTTTTTTCTTTTGTTCCTTTCTTTCTTACTTTCTCTCTTTTTTTTCAGTTTTTTCTTGCTTTTTTTTCACTTTTGCTCTATTTCTTTGTTTATCTTCTCTTTCTTATCTTTACTTTCAGTTTATTTTCTTTCTCTCTTTTTTCATTCTTTTTTTCTCTCTTCTCTTTCTATCTTTTTTCTTTTAATTCATCCTTCATTCTCTCCTTCTTTCTGTTCCTCTTTTTACCTTTATTAGTTTATTTCACTTTGTTTTTCTTCCATTCTTTCCATTTTTGTAATCATTTCCTTTCTATCTTTTTAATTCTTTGCTTTCAGTTCTACCTTTTCTTTTTTCTTTCTTTTTCTTCTCTCATTCATTTTCTTTCTTTTTCTCTTTTTTCTTTTCTTTCTCTGCACTTTTCCTTTATTCTTTTTTCTCATTTTTTTCTTTCCCTTGTTTTTTTTTCTAATTCTTCACTCTTTCTGAATTTCATCTCTTTCTTTTTCTGTCTTCTTTTCTTGCTTCCAATTATTCCATTTTTTTCATTCCTTTTCTTTTATTCCTTTCTTCACCTTTCACTTCTTTCTTTCCTTATCTACTTCTTTCCTGTTATTTTTTTCCTTCAAAAAAGTAACTTCCTCCTCCCATCCAATCTACTATTTTCTTTCCTTGTTTTTTCTTTCTTTTTCTTTTTCATTCATTTTCTCTCTTTTTCTCTAAATTCTTTTCATCCTTTCTTTTCTTTCTCCATTCTTTTTCTGTGATTCACTTTTCTAATTTTTTTTCCCTTTTCTTTCTGATTCTTCTAAATTTTATCTCTTTCTGTTTTTTTCTTTTGTTGGTTTAATTGTTCTATTTTTTTAACTTTTTTCCCCTTTACTTCCTTCCTTCATTTTCTTTCCTTTTACTGTATCTAAGTTTTCCCTTTCCAAACCAATTTTCATTTTTCTTTTTTTCTCTTCATTCATTTTCTTTTTTAATTTTTTCTTTCCTTTCTCCATTCTTTTTCCAGTCTCATTTTTTCTTTTCTTTCTTTTCTTTTTTCTTTCTGTCTTTGCTTATTTTTATCTCTTTCTTTTTCTAGTGCATTTTCATTCCTTTTCCTTTCCTTCTCTTTCTTTCATTTCCTTCTTTCCTTGTCTCTTCTCTTTTATTACATCTAACTTTTCCCACTCACATCCAATTCACATCCACCAAAACAGAAAAAAAAACTTTGAAGGTGATTCATACATTTTAGATTTTTTGTGTCATTTTCTTTCAAATGGACAACTGATTGTCAACTTGAGTATCATTTCAGTTTGAAGTTATAAAACTAAGAGAAGATTTGGTGCAATTTAGAAAAATTAGATCCCCTAGTGCTAGTGAATTCATTTTCAATTGATACTGCACGTTGCTACCTTATCATAATAAACAAGGCAGCCCTTGATGAGGACACCTCTTGGGAGGAGAAAAAGTATGGCACATAAAACTGTCATTTGGAAACTTCCCAAATTATTCCCCAAAGATCTGGCCCTATCCAAAGATGGATTCAACCAAATTTACTGTACCCAAAAGATTTCATTTCCTTGAACCAGCACTTTTGAAAAATAAAGAAAATCCTCCTTTAAAGTGAAAAATAATTATAAGCAATATACAAAATGGATATCAAATATGATTTTTTAAAGTAATTTCTGATTCTAAACAAAGATTTCTTATTTTATTAAAAGAATCAAAGAGTTTCCTATATTTGCTGATTAATGAAACATCTCTTACTTATTGAAAAAATTTTAAAAACTAAAAAACAAACCAACCCAAAAAAATAATTAAGAACTTAATATATTTGCAGAAAATTATCTAGGAATTTAAAATTAAGTATTTTTATTGTTTCTAACATTTTTCAAATAATTTTGAGGATAGGTTGGGTGAGTTCAAATTTTGACAGAAGCTTATTCCTTATTTACTTTTTATACTGCTTACTAAAAATTGTGGAATGACAATTTGGGAATTTCAATAAAAAAATTAATTGAAATTAAGATAAAACAAATAAAACTAAATATAATTAATATCTTTGTTTTAGTTGTATTTTAGTCCAACATTTTGACGGATATATTCTTTAGCTTTCTTTTGGTTTATGTTACATCCAGTGACCTTTGTTTTTATCTCCTCAGAAATCTCATTACTTTTTCTATTAATGTCATACTTTGATACTCAGTCTTCTGATCCTATCAGACCAAAAAATAAACATAAAACTCTAAAAAGCATCTGAGTATATTTCTATAAAGTTATTTTTTTTATCTTTGATATTTCAAGATTAATTTACAAGTTATATGTGTGAATATATATATATTCATTTGATTCGAGTCACATTGGGTGCTCCATTCACATAGCTTTGGGCTGCATTTATGCAAAAAAAGCTTAATAAATTTCTATATATATTCGTTTGCATATATTTATATAAGAGTATGCAAATATATATACATGCACATTTGTATGCATATATGAGAGTCGTTCAAAAAGTTCTCAGCCACAGCCAGATTTTAGATTTGTTGAACACTTCTCATCTTTGTATGGGCCTCACCTACACTGAAATTAGAACAGAAATCTGAATAAGGTTTTAGTTTTCTAAGAAGTAGTGTGTTGGTACAGCAACTACGGCTTTTTTTCTGGGTGAGGCTTTGAACTTTTTGAAGGACTTTTGTATATGGTTTTATATATATATATATATATATATATATATATATATATATATATATTGCCTAAATTGATACAACTCATCAAATTGATTGTAACATGAAGAAAATATTTGTCAATGAAATCCTATCTTATTTGTTTTTATCAACGATTTTAATAGGATTGAATTACCATGCCCAGAAAATCCAGCGAACTCTTATGCACGACATATGGAAACACTGGACAGCTGTTTTGACCTTATTAGGTCTCATCAGCAGTGTATACCGTGATCTCCACCACTGGAGATCAAACCAGCGACCACAGATTACAGAGCCAAAACACTACAACTAAGTCACCAGTTCATATCACACACAAGTGATGCCAAATTAACTAGTCATGGTAATTGCATGGCCAATCGACTTGAATGGGTCTTGCAAGTTACAACCGTACTATTTGCAGAGGACACGATTACCTCCAGGGCCACATCTTCCCAAGAGGATTATAAATATGCATCCACATAATTATTATGACCTCAAGGGCAAGGATATGGATCTATATTTTTAAAAAATTTTTTAAAAAGTTTATGGATTTTCTGGTCATGGTGATTCAATTCACAATATATTTCCTCTACTTAAAAAAAAAAAAGAAGAAAAATGTAGATTTTTAATTGGATTTTTAGATTTTAAAATGTATACATAGCTCAGTCTCTTGCTATTGAGTAATGTAATTGTTCTGGGTTAGTTAACGCCCCATATCCATGGACAATATGGATTCGTCTGGCTTATATAATGCCAGACATTTCTATCTACAAGGTGAGAGTACACGCGTAGTTTAACTGTTCGCTGTGAACCCCAGGACTCTTTCACCTAATAATTGTGACCTCTAAAACAGGAACACAACAGTAATGAAAAAACAGCAGGTTGTTTTTTAATAATAAATATCAGTTGATGTATATACAAGAGAGCTGACTGGCATAAAGTCAGCTCGGTTTCAATCCCAACTTGAAGCATCTCGCGTGTCTAGCTAAACCGGAGAGTTGTGATACAATGAAACCATCTGTCTGTGGATGACAACATATATATATATATATATATATATATATATACACAAAGTGCAGTAGAAATATCTCCTAGATTTTGAACTGTCACCTGCGTGGTACAATAGAACTTAGGCAAGTGGTAATGGTAGCTCTATCTAGCAAATGTCTTACCATCTTTTTTTTTTTTTTTTAGATACAATCAGTTATGATCATGGTTTGGACTAATGCACACAGTACGTTTGCTGTTGAAAGCATTTTTTAAGACAGGTAAATCTGTAATTGCTACAAAGAGAGCTTTTTATATTCATTTCATGTTATGTCAGAATGATGCTGTCCTGGATAGAAAATCAATACTACTATAGATTAAAAATTCTGTTTGGAACAGCATCAATCTGACATTACCTGAAATGAGCATGAAAAGCTCTCTGTGCAGCAATTACAGATTCACCAGTTTGAAAAAACATTTTAACAACAAATGTACATTGTACACTTATCCAAGCCATTATTATAACTGATTGTATCCATAAGGGAAATGATAAGACATAAGCTCAATAGAGTTATCATAGTCACTTTTCTAAGTTCATTTGCACAACACAGGTGACAGTTTAGAATGTGAGAGTTATTTCTACCATACCCTCTATATATAAGTTTAATTTGTGCATACAAGTGTATCAGATAATGTTTTTAGTTGTATTTTATTATCAGATAATATCACTAAAATTTTTATCAAAAATAAAACAATTGACATTTTTTTCAAGAAAGATGAGTCTATTTGAATTGTGAGATCAAGAAGATATTACTTCCTGTCTGGAAGTTTCTTTTTGCATGCATCTTTTTGCAAAAAGAAATCTTCAGGATAATGACTTGAATGTACATCATACAGAGTTAAAAGTAATTTCTCTACTAGATATTCCACTCTTTACCATAAATGTCTGCAAAAGATATTCCTGCAAAGTGAACCTTGAAGTGAACCTTGTGTATCCTGTATCTGTGAAAAGCTACCTAAATTTGTTTTTCTTGCTTTCTTTTGTATCATGACTGTCTGGTAATAATATTAACAGTGACGACCACCTCATTCTGTCTCAGCAGACTGTCTCAGAAATGAGGGTCGTTCAAAAAATTGTAAGCCTTACCCCAAAAGAAGAGCTATAGCAGAACATTTTTCTTATAGAAATACATTACCACTTCTTATAAAACTAGAAAAACCAATTCAGATTTTTCTAGTTTTATGAGAAGTGGTAGAGAGTTGCCACAACAAATATGTTCTGCTATGACTCTTTTTTTCTGAATAAGGCTTAGAACTTTTTGAATGATCCTTGTATAAACAACAAGAAGATCACTCTTTTTAGTTCTCTTGATAACAAAATAAAAGCAGTTAGACTCAAAGAGTTACCATAATTATTTGTGTATAAGAAGAAGGCAAAAAGTTAGGGGTATATACAATACCCAAGCACAATATGATTAACTTTTTCTTGGCCATATCCCTCACCATATTCAGGACGAGATGACATAAAAGTAAGTTATATCTATTATCAAAACTAAAGTATTTTAAACCATTATAGAGAAATATCCACCGGAATGTGTGTTTATGATTTTATTTCATTGAATGTGAGTTTATTTTGCCACACACTTGTTACATTTTTGCTTGAACATGTCTCTGCATTTATCCTTAACACAATGTAAATTTCATCTTTCAAAACATAATCTAAACTATATAATTTTTTTTAGTCAGTATGAACAAATAAAAAGCTGAAAAATGCCAAATTTTGGTCAAATTTAGCTGTTACAAATACTAAAAAATGTGTATTATATATGAAAATCTTTTTCCAGAATCTTATTACAAAAATCTGGAAAAAATATTCAAGTTAGGAAAGTGTGTTATATACAAATAATATGGTATTCTTTTGATAACTTCATTTTATCTAGATTCTGTGGTATGAAATTATTTCTTTTTAATAATAAGAAATGTTAAGGGTTTTGTCAAGTTATTTATTTGAATTTTTTTGTGATGCATTATCTTATTACCAGTTTTATGCCATTTTATTATTGTTGCTTTTTATCACAATCCTCAGATTCATTACACTCTTCATTAATGCTATTTTCTTATTAATTTTACTCCAACTTATTGTTGCTTTTTATCACAGTTCTCTTGGTTGATATACTCTTTATTATTAATATTTTTATTAGTAGTTTTATGCCTGTTTATTTTCATTTTTTAAGTAGAGGAATTATATTGTGAATTAAATTACTATGACCAGAAAATCTGGTGAACACTTATGCATGACATACAGTAACAATGGACAGCTGTTTCGATCTTATTAGGTCTCATCAGCAGTGTATACTGTGATCTCCACCACTGGAGATTGAACCAGTGACCACAGATTATGGAGCCAAAACTCTACAACTGAGCAGTTCATATCACACACAAGCGCAATTACTATGACTAATTAATTTGGCGTCTCTTGTGTGCGATATGAACTGTTGGCTCAGTTGTAGAATTTCGGTTCTGCAATCTGTGGTCACTGGTTCAATCTCCAGTGGTGGAGATCACAGTATATACTGTTGATGAGACCTAATAAGGTCAAAACAGCTGTCCAGTGTTTCTGTATGTTGTGCATGAGTGTTCACTGGATTTTCTGGTCATGGTAATTCAATTCACAATAGTTTTATGGCATCTTATGTTGCTTTTTAATTCTAACACTCAGGGTCAACACACTCTTCATTATCATTAATTTAAGCAACATTCCTATTGTCTTATTACATAATTCATTCATCTCATTTTTATTATCACAACACATTTTTCAATAAATTCTTCATTATTATCAATTTAATCATCAATTTTACTGTATATTATTATTGTTGATTTTTATTTCAACTCTCTTGATAAACTTACACTTTGATTGTGAGAACAACCAGTGTAAATTGGAAATATTTAAGCAGGTTGTTGAACATAAAATTCTAATTTTGCTTAAAACCTGACAATTCTTAATATTTTTAATATGTATATATTTCATTTGGTCTTTTAACCAATTTTCCTTGTTAATCATTCGTGAATAAGTTGAAATCAATACATTGATGATGATGTAGTTTCTGTGAAAATAGAAAATCAGAAAACTGTTTATGTTCAGTTGGAATTGGCTTGAATCCACTTTTTTATGAAATCTCTCCAATCACCAAATATCTTGACAAAAAATATCCTGTCACTGGTATAACATGGTGATTGAAAGAGATTAGAAAAATCGCACTCCTATGACTATTTTACATATGCAGACTGTAGTATCTTAAACCTACTACATCTGTAATAAACTTTAACATCTATAATTAACCTTCCAAGGAATTACAAGGTGGTTTAACAACATATAACATAAAATTAGTAAATTATATTCAAATTTCAGCTGAAAAGGCTTGCATTTGCATCATTCTGATTTCCCTTGGAAAAGGCATGAACTTTTTTCTCTCTGTGCTTAGTTCTTTGTCTAATATTTTGACAAAGTATTGTCATAGGCATACAGAAAAATTTGTTATATCTATTGGGAACTAAGACAGACTAGCCATGTACTCTTAAGGTGTATAAGATCAAAATTAAATTGACTTATTGTCAAGTCACAAAGAAAGTACAAGTTCCTGCTAGATCACTGATCAAGCAGTAAGGAGCCTGCTCAATAGTTGGATGAGTGACCACTTAAACAATTGGAGGTACTGTAAGCAACTTGGAGCCTGTGTGTTTTGTCTAAGCAAAGCTTAGTAAATATTTTTAAAATCACCACTTCTTGCTTGATTATTGAAGTTAAGCAGCAAGGAGTCAGATCAGTATTTGGATGAGTGACTACTTAAGCAACAGCAGGTAATGAAAACAACTTGAGGCCTGTGTACCATATCTAAACATAACTTTGTAAATAACATAAATAATGCACATACACACACATATATATTATATTATATATTATTATATATTATATCACATTATATTATACAGTTGATTGTAACAGTAATATCGTTTGAAGATATGTTTGATACAAGATAGTTAAAACTAAATAAATAGTTACAAAGTGACTAAGGATTTCATGTCTTTTTTATTTAAGATCTTCTTCAAGGTGATACCATCTTTTTCTCTGCAGAATGTTCAAATATTTTCTCTGAAGTTTGATTTTCAATGAAATATGTTCTCTTCTTAATGAATTTTCCAGAAAGAAGTGTGTCTTTCATGAATTCATGATCATGAAAGTTAATGTTTGATGAAAGAAAAGATGTTGGTAAAAAAAAATATGATTGAATGTCACTTTAAATATCTGTTACTTTTTTAGGTGGAGAGAAAGGCTTCTACAAAAAAGTTGCATTTAAATATATAGGTCTGATATAAAGAATAAAATATGTTACCTTGAATTTGGCAACGGTTTTAAAGTAAAAGAAATGGTGGCAAAGAATGGAAATTGAAATCATTGAAAATTAAACATCAGACAAAAATGAATCAGATACAAATATTCTATTTTTACTCAAGAAAAAACTTGTCTTGAATTTTAGGTCAGAAAATGTGTAACTCTTATGGTTCAAAATATAAAAGTAATTATGATAATTCACCTTTCCTTTCCTTCTTTGTTTTTAATAGTATATCAGCTTTAGTAGGTAATTTAATACTAAAGTCATCTTTGTAGAAAAACAGCAGTGGCACTATTTAACTCATAGCTAGGAGGATTAAGGTAGTACATACCTTTCTTGAGGGTATTATTTGGTTGGTTGGTTGGGTTTTAAGGCATATCAACCCTTGTAGGTTATTTAACGCCAAATCCATTTTTATGCAAATATTCAGTTCTATTTCAAACAATTCAGTTTAACATGGGTACACAGTTTAATTGTCAAAAACATTTTTATTTCAAGCTATTCAGTTTATTCAAACAGTTCTATTTCAAACAATTCAGTTCAGCTTAAGTAAGCAGTTTTGATGTCAAAACAGTTCTATTTCAAGCAGTTCAGTTTAGCATAAGTACACAGTTTAATTGTCAAAAATATTTCTATTTCAAGCTATTCAGTTCAGTCACACAGTTCTAATTCAAACAAATGAGTTTGGCATAAGTATGCAGTTTAATTCTATTTAAATCCATATAATCCAAATGATTAGATCTATTTTATTCAAACAGTTCTAATTCACTTAACTCAGTTTAAGTGTAGATTTTGTTTACACACAGTTAAATGTCAAAACAGTTCTATATTAAACAATTCAGTTTAGCGTAAGTACAGTTTCAAGGTCAAAAATAGTTCCATTTCAAACAATTCAGTTTAGTATAAGTATGCAGTTTAAATGTAAGTACACAGTTTAATTGTCAAGAACATTTCTATTTCAAGCTATTCAGTTGAGTCAAATAGTTCTAATTCAGACAATTCAGTTTAGCATAAGTATGCAGTTTAGTTCTATTTAACCCATAGATAGGGCTCTATCAGGTGCAACCATTCCAAGCCAGAGTGGACCTGGGAGCAATAGCAATGAAGGGCTGCTCTACATTTCCCAAAGTCCCAGCATCACTGGAACCTCACCATCAGATTGTTTAGTGTCATATCCAGGACACTCATTGTGGGTCTTACCCCTCTGCAGAGGTGCAGTCAGTGTATTCTTCTGCCCCAGCCAACTGGGTAACTGAGGGTATTAGTCAAAAAGTGAACATAATAGCAAGAATGGAGTTGAAAGTCACTACAATGTCACCCTCCGGGATGTTAGCCATTATGCAATTAAGACCCCCCTTCAGGAATATCTGTGTCATTAGAGTGTGGAACTTACTCTTGATTGACTCTTCTTTATACACTATCAATAATTCTTATGAATGACATAAACTTAAAAAATGAACATCTTTTGTGAACACACATGACTTAAAAAGAAATGTGTGGATCTAAACTTCTATTCAATCACCAATCATAATAGTGAAGTACTTCTTTAAAAAAAAGGCATTAATATATATAGATACAGGCAGAAGTACCTAGCATTGTCTGGGATAAAAATAATATCCTAAATCACATTTTATCAAACAAAAAATTTATTCTGCAAGAGATTCGGAAGATTTTCTTCCCAAGAATATATATATTTTTAGGAGGCATATTGAAATTACAATTTTAAAAGAAAGTTCACTAAAATTATCACAAATGAAATTCAAACACAAATTAAGAATGTGTAACTCATCAATTATTGTGGCTTTAAGCAAGAGTCTTTCATTAATAAAAATTGGAGTAAAGATGATAGACAAATTTAAAATATTGACTTGTATCCTATCAAGTGTGATGTTTTTGTTATATTAGGTAAATGTATACAATTGGTACAGTTCATTTAATCACTTTCTCTCTGGACAAATTGGACCTTCCAGGTCAATTTCAAGCAAAAATGTTTCTGACACCCACTTCTCCAATGGGTGAGTTGTCCTTCCTCTAAAACACTCTGTGAGTTCAAAAGGAGTTCACATACCAAGTATTATCAAGATTGGCTGATAAGAAAAAAAAACAAATGAAAAGAATAAAAAAAACAAAAAACCCAACATAATTTTAAAAAACATTTAAATTGAAGTATCAGATTATATATATAGTTAAACTATGAATTTAAGAAAGCAAAAAATAAAATATCTGTGAACTCCATATATATATATATATATATATATATATACCCCTTGACAAAAATATAAGACCACCCTCAAAAATGAAGAAAAAGATATTGTTTACAATTTTTAAATTGTAAAAGTCAGATATACGAAAGATAAGGTTAAGAGACATTTAAATTTAAAATAAGAAGAAATTTCAATTCATTTTTATATGTATATTAGTATTTATGCTAAATTTTTAAAATTTATTTTTGACATAAATATAAGACCACCAATAAAAACTAAAGAAAAAAGACTTAATTTAATTGAAAAATGTATTAATATGTAATACATTTTTCAATTAAATTAAGTCTTTTTTCTTTTGTCTACCTGATATAAAAGCTATTAAAACTGTAATACTTAAAATACTGTCACGTGATGGCTCACGGAGACGAGGAGGTGGGAATGATACTCCCCCCCCCGTTGAACTAAAATTATCTAGCAGTCAAAAAGTGACCGTTAGAAATGAATGTGGGTCACACAGATGTTCGCACTTAAGTGACCTTGGGTCGCCGGACATCGGAAGGGGAAAGAGAAAATGAAGCCAAATGATTGGTGGGGGGACCCCAAACGGAAGTGGGGTTCCCTTCCCCTCAACGGAAGTAGATACAAAAAAAGGGAGTTTTTGGGCAAGTCCCGTGGCAGACGGACGATAGCCATTTTACTCCGGGCTAAAGACAAAAAGACTGAGACACGAAGAACTCCAAAAAATCCTTCAAGCCAGCATTAAAAACAGTACAAAGTCTATTAGCCCGTGAAAGAAGAGAAATTCTCCAGTGGAACCCCGTCAAAAAAATAAGATAAGTAACTTTGGGACATTTTTCCGTTACACCCAAATTTTGTTACCACTCTCTCTCTCAATTTGGAAAAAGGATAAAAGCCAGGAAAAGACATTTATATTCATGGACTATCCTATTATATATCTTTGACATTTTGAAAGTATATATATATATAACCGTAGTAAAGAACCTATGTATTTTCATTTTACCATGTGGTCTATGTTATTATTCCATGCTTTCCTTTCAGCTTCTATTCGCCTTACATTATCTTGCTTGGAACTGTCCTATTAATTCCTAAAGTATCACACGGGAAACCGGAGTTGCCGACTGTAGCAATATTAATATTATTACAACTAAGACCTATAGGCCCGTATTCTTCTATTATCTAAGGGGAAGAAGTTTAGCGGCCTGGTGGGTGTGTGATAGTGTGAAATTTTGGACCCCTTTGCCAGCGGTGGCCAGTCTGGCCCTAAATTATTCCCTCACGTAATATGCCAGTTCTTATCTGCCTGAGAAGAGAACTCTGAACAGGACTTATTTCGGTAGGGGATCAAGTGCCAACCTGCCCCGTCTTCACACGTGCGAAAATAAAGTCCCGTTTAGGGATTTTAGTCAATTTCCCCGTCACAATACTAAAAACATAAATGGCTAAAGGAACTAAATTAACTGAATTTGAGAAAGGTGAGATTACACCTCTGAAATGAGTCAGAAAATCTAAGAGAGAAATTTCAAAGGCCTTAGGATGTAGTAAAACTGTTATCTGCAATTTCTTGAAAAGTCCAAATAAGTATGGAACAAGAAAACTGACTGGCAGGCCAGAAAAATTATCACCACAATTCAAGAGAAAAATTGTTCGTGAAGTAAAAAAGAGAACTTCATCAACATCAAAAATGTTGAAATCTCTTGCAGTACTAGAACAATTGGGAGGCATTTAAACAACAAATAATTAAGCATAAGAAAAGAATTCATCGTCCAAGGTTAACTATGAAACTCAAAGAGAAACAACTGGAATATGCTTGTCAATGTTAAATCAAGAGCGCTAAAGAATAGCAAAAAGTTGTTTTCTTGGATGAAAAAAAATTCAATTTAGATGATCCAGATGGCTTTCAGAAGTACTGGCACGCAAAAAATTTTCCAGAAGAGAATTACTCAACAAGGGATAGTGGAGGAGGATCTCTTATGATCGGGAGGGAGGGGGTGAGGTGAGGTGAGACCTTCTCATCATCAGGAAAACTCAAACTACAATTTGTCATTGTCCGACAAAAAGCATTTGGAGAGTGCTCAATATCTGTGATAGAGCTATCATATAATGATAATAAGTAAATATATATTAGTTTTTATATATATTTAACAGCATGAAAGCTTCTCTGTGACCATAGGTTTCATGCCATCTTATAAGCGACAATCATCAGGCAGAAAGGTATTGGAGAAATTGAAAAATTGAAAAACACTGTCAAAAGAATGTTAGGATTGTATACAACTGTGTGGGTATGTGTGTGTGTGTGTAGATTATATTTGCATGTGTGGTTGTATAAGTGATATTTAGTATGTGTGTGTATGAAGATACATGTACCGCATAGCAAATCTGAGGTTGTCTCCAAGATATATGAGTCACGATGTGTAGCCAAAGTAGCGACAGTTTGAACGATATTTATTTTTGATGATATTTATTGCATTCTGACCCACCATACTTCTTTGTCTATTATGCTTACAAATCAAAACTTTATTTTCTTTGTAATGCAATTTTGTTCCTTAGTTTAAATCATCACCACACACACAAACATACACACACACACAAATACAAAAAAAAATTTTTTACTTGGTCAAACTGTCACGACTTTGGCTATACATCATAACTCATATATCCAAGAGACAACCTCAAATTTGCTGCGCAGCACATATATCTCCATACACACACATACTAAATATCACTTATACAATCACACACAATAATATGCTATTATAATCTACACATACACACACACATAAAGTGTTGTACACAATCCTAATGTTTTTTTGACCCTATTTTTCGATTTCTCCAATATCTTTCTTTCTCTGCTTGATGATTGTCATTTATAAAACACCATGAAACTTATGGTCACAGACAAGCTTCCATGATATTAAATATATATAAAAACTAATATATATTTACTTTATATATATATATATATATATATATGTATGTATGTATATAATTTCGATTGACTCTGTGTCTATACTATTCTAACTTTATCTATATCTATATCTATATATAATGTTCTTATGTTATTCCCCCAGAAGTATGGAAGACCAGACAATTTGACGACATACTGCTCCGACACTGCAACGCAGTATATACTCAAAATTCGATAGATAGATGGATGAAGGGATGCATCCTCCCCTTCCTTAAAAAGGGGGACCTCGGATTAGCTAAAAACTACCGAGGCATAACACTTACATCCATAGCTGCCAAAATCTACAATGCCCTACTACGAAACCGCATAGAACCCAAAATCAACAACATACTTAAGAAAAACCAAAATGGCTTCCGAAGAAATAGATCCACGACCTCACAAATATTAACCATCCGTAGAATCCTTGAAGGTGTACGGGCAAAAAACCTACAAGCAACATTAATATTTGTCGACTTTACCAAGGCCTTCGATTCCATTCACAGAAGAAAGATGGAAAAAATCCTACTAGCATACGGCATACCTAAAGAAACCGTAGCAGCAATAACGATTCTCTATAGAAACACCAAAGTAAAAGTACGATCACCAGATGGAGACACAAAATACTTCGACATTGTAGCAGGAGTACTAGAATGGGGATACGCTGGCTCTGTACCTCTTTATCATTTGTCTAGACTACTTACTTAGAACATTGATTGATAAAATCAGAGAGAACGGTTTCGAGCTGACAAAGAAAAGAAGCAGAAGGTACCCCGCAAAAACAATTACCGATGCCGACTACGCCAATGACATAGCGATACTGGCAAATACACCCAACCAAGCTGAAACACTACTGCATAGTTTGGAACAAGCAGCTGTAGGTATAGGCCTCTATGTCAATGCACACAAAATGGAATATATGTGCTATAATCAAACAGGGGACATCTCCACTCTAGATGGAACCCCTCTTAAACTAGTAGACAAATTCACTTGCCTAGGAAGCAACGTCGCATTAACTGAAAAGGACATTGACACGAGGTTAACAAAAGCATGGACAGCTATCAATAAAATGCAAACAGCTCCATCCAGGTTTTGAACTTGGGCTGCCAATTCCATTTCCTACAACAATAGATATCACACTAAGTATGCTTCCTGGTAATTTCTATTATATATGTATATACATATACAATTTCTACCATATATATACATATATATATATATCATATGAAAGAGCTAATTGAAAATTTATCCTGACTTACTTCCAATGAACATAAGGAGATGAAACTTCATGTACAGAATAAACTGCAGAAATTGTTTCTGCATTGCAGATGTAAATGTGCAGTAAGATCTGACCCTGGAGCCAGTGTAGTACAGAGCTGTAATCAGGTTCTCATTTTAGAAAAGAAATTCACCACAAACAATTTTCGAGGCAATGGACCAGAAGTTCCATTCTATAAGGTTATTGAGTACAGGAATTGGTATTTCAAATGTGTTGAAAAACACTGCTATTCCTAGGCGTGCTCAATCAGCAATTAATACAGAGATCTTCTAATAAGTGGAGACTGCCATTTTAAGAGATTGCCATATAGTCAAGATTAGTGTGGATATCAGTTAAAAAAAATTATGATCTCCCAAGACCTAAAAAGGTATGTATCTGATCATCTGCTGGCAAGGTGATGCTCAGTCTTCCTGGATTAAAATGGATTTCTGGGCCAAAGGTACCACAATAATCATGACATTATATTTTATTGATGTTGAAATTACAAGAAGCCATCAAAATCCATAGTCACATGAATGGAAAAATTCTCCCGTGGCTTGCGAATTTTTCCCTATAATCCCAATTCTTGTGATCTGATAAAATCTGATTTACACTTCTTCCTCTACAGATAGTTATATTTAAAAAGGCACACACTGTCAGGATAATAATATACATTAATGAGGTGCAATCCTGACTGATTTCCTAACTGCAGCCCCAAACAATTGTTTTAAAGGAAGGGCTGCAGAAGATCAAAGAAAAACTTCTGACTAAATATGGCTTAACTCACTCACGCTCTCTATCTCTATCTCTCTCTCTTTCTCTCTCTCTCTCTATATATATATATATATATAGTTGGCTATATCTATGAATATGGAGATATAAGTTACAATAGTGGGAACACAGAATCAATGGAGTTTGGTAGCTGTTAGTTTTTTACCTAAGTGATTAACAAAACAAAAATTCAGTATGATTGTGGAGAGAAAAAATTGAGAGTCACCAAGTAGCACTGACTTTATATTGATGTGGTATCCTATCATGTATATATTAATAATGAGGTATTAATGAAAGAATAAGATCAATAAAATCGACAGTTTTATAATATAGGATTAAAGTGATCAACATAAGAAAAAAGTAGCTAAAAAGCTGATTTTAAATATCTTTTATATATATATACACACACACACATATATATATATATATATAGAGAGAGAGAGATACTGAAAGGAAAGGATCCTTAAATTTGGCAATGTTTACAGGTTTATCAATTTATTCCATGTTATATGCTATGAATTTATCAATTTATCCCATGTTATATGCTATAAATATGTTATATGCTATAAATATTTCATAGAATCTTGTGTAAATCTCAAGTAATACATTTATTCATTTGATTTCTAACAGAAAATTTTATACTTCCACTGTCTTACAATAATTCTTACAGTTGCATAGAAATTTCCTTCACTAAATGTCACAACTATCATAAGATATAAGTAGTTTTATTTAATTTGATTTAGTACTAATTTAACAAGCATTTTAGTTAAAAAAATGAAAAGTAGCATTTACAAAGTTTCCTGATTGCAATCCCTCCCCAATAACTCTTTTTAAAGACTGTTTATGGCCATCCTCTTAAAAAAATTTCTAGTTAGAACAACATACTCATGTATCATGTATATATGTATATATATATATATATATATATATATAGTAAAGTAAAGTTGGCAACTGTAGTCAAGGGAGACCAGAAGGCTCTCTTTTCAATAGCTACTATACTGAGGTGTAAGGGAGGGCACTACTCCTTTCCCTGGATTGCTCCACTTTACCCTTGATACGTACCTTACATTGTTGAGTGTTAAGCAAGGAGGTATCAAGTACCATTTTAAAGTCTTTGGTATGACAACCAATGGCAAACACTCTCCCCACTAGACCAATGAGAGCTCAATATTGATGATAGAGTATATATGTCTAAGGATGGCAGAGACACAGTCAATTGATTCTACACTCTCTTATATATATATATATATATATATACAGACACATCTGTATGTGTGCTTGTTTGTGTCTGTGTTTGTGAAAAGTATTTGTAAGCTTGTAGTTATTATGATAGTAATATACTATATTAGATGTATGTATCAAATAAGCTTAAAAGGGTCTGTACAAAAACTAAAATACTTAGAATATGAATGCAGTGGAATCTGAGAGAGTCTTTTGATATATACATGAAATAAGTTATATATATATATATGTGTGTACTTAATAGACTCTATGAAACGAAGTTTCTTCCAGGCAGCAGTCGCATCGATACTGCTATATGGATGCACTACATGGACTCTAACAAAATGGCTGGAGAAGAAGCTAGACGGCAATTACACAAGAATGCTGCGAGCAATCTTGAACAAATCCTGGCGGCAACACCCCACAAGACATCAACTGTATGGCCACCTGCCTCCTATCACAAAAACTATTCAAGTTAGGCGAACCAGACATGCAGGACACTGTTGGAGAAGCAGGGATGAACTCATAAGTGATGTACTCTTATGTACCCCCAAACTTGGCTGAGCAATAGCAGGACGTCCAGTACGAACATACATTCAGCAACTATGTGAGGATATGGGATGTAGTCCAGAAGACCTGCCAGAGGCGATGAACGATAGGGAAAAGTGGCGAGAGAGGGTCAGGGATATCCGTGCTACCAGCACGACATGATGATGATAATGATGTATTTCCTTGTTTCATCAATGCTGCTTTTAAAAGTAATAAAGAAATCTAAAACTGTTTTTTTAACACACATCACATACATATTTATACAACATAATCTGCACACACACACACACACACACACATACACACACACATTACCTATGTATCAACAACAATGCTATCAGTCTTTGTGCAAGATAAATATATTCTTTTAAACTATTCATAACAAATCTGTATTTTCTCAATAAATGAAAAGGCAACAGAATGAAGAGGAAATTGCTTCCCCTTTTACATCCCAGTCCTCAAAATAATGTCCTTAGACACCTTATTTCCTTGATTATCTTACTTTTTCAAAAGACATATTAGCCACATGTCATATTCTGTTGATTGAGTAAATTGGCTAATTGGTCATAATTGATACTAACTACCTTTTATGATGTTATCAGTTATTTCATGACAAGAAGGAAATCAGAAAAAGTCAATATTTTTTTTTTACTCTGTTTGACAGGATGAATGAATCATTTAATTAAGTGATAAACATTAATATTCACACAGTGAAACTTCTTTGATTAAATTGGGTAAGTGCATATATATATATATATATATATATATATATATGTGTGTGTGTGGATATATATATGTATCACACACACATATGATATTTCTTCTATATTATGAAATAAAACAGGGTAAAAAGTCACAGCTTTGAGTTTCAGTGGTCAATCTTCAGGTGAGTTTGTATTGGTACATGAAATTCAGAGTCATGAGTTTTTACCCTGTTTTATTTTATTCAATAATTGAAATATCATGGTATTGCTCAGCATTTTGGTGCAAAGAGAACTGTATTTTATTGATTTAAAATGATTTAAGAGTAAATTTTAATTATATATATATATATATATATATATATATATATGTATTTGTGTATATGGACATGAATATCTGCTATTATGTATGATGTTTTACCTGTGCTCATATTATGAGTTTTTTTTATCCAACCATTTTTTTTAAGTTATTGGTTCCCATATTGTATTCATCTCTATACTCGGTCAACTCAACAGGTCACTGTAGCCCAACATATGCGCTGATTCTTTAAGGTGACTAATTCTCCAATGTTCTTCTCTATCAATTATTTTAACTTCATCTCATAAGGAAAGATGGTTTCCCTTTTCCTTCCAAATATGGTTTGCCATACCCAACTTTTCAATTTCACCTCATACTACTGCTTTTCAATGTTCTTCTTGGCTTACTTTTAGTGGGCGGCATGTTTCACCTTTGTATACTTTAACATAACTACAAGGGATGGATTACACACAATTCTTGGTCCTGTTGAATTCTGTTGAGAGCTTGACATGGAAGAGATCCCTCTGGAGAGTCAAGTCACTTGTGAATATTGTTCCGATGTCAGATCGATTACATATCTATTAGATCCTTCCAGCTAGGCCTTTGACATAGCGTAGACATACTGTAGTGAGTTTTTAGGTGTCATTCTCTATTGTCCTATCCAGATTTTATGGAGCCAATTTTATGCTCTCTGGGTAGTTTTTGCAATGAAGGTTGTGTCTTAAACTAATCATTTCTTCTTGATCTGTATTAATGTTACAACTAATGGCTTTTTCTTGATGTTAGAGGCAATGGAGGATTCCTTTCTTCACATTATATGGATGATGGGAGTTGAAATTAAGGTACTTCTGATGAAGGTAGGCTTACAATACAAACTCACCTGAAGATTGACCACTGAAACTCAAAGCAGTGACTTTTTACCCTATTTTATTTCATATACGGATGACCTGAATTATTGCTCTGAGTGTGTTAATAATACATCAAGGAAGGTTAATTGATTATCTTGTTCTTTTTCTATTGTGAACTGTATAGATGGTTGGATTGAGTTTGCATGATCAAGTAATGTTTGAAAATCTTCTTGATGAGGGTAGAGAATGAATATGTCATCTATGTATCAAAGCCACATCAATAGCTTTTGTGATGTAGATCTTAATGCCATTTTTTTGAAGTTTTCTAAGTATATATTGGTCAATACTTGTGACAATGGTGAACCCATGGCCAGTCCTTCTTTTTTTCAGTATATATCAGATCCCATTCCAAAGTAGGTTGTTTCCACACAGAAAGTCAACATTTCCATTAGATTATCTATTGGGATGTAGGTGCATTCTTCAAGCAAGAGATCTGCAGCTGGCTTATCCTGTATGAAGTAGTACAAGGTGAAATTGATAAGTCAGGTATATAGGATGATATATGGAAGGAAAAGGGAAACCATCTGCCCTTATGGGATAAAGTTAAAATAATTGATATAGAAGAACATTGGAGAATTAGACGCCTTAAAGAATTAGAAGATATGTTGGGCTACAGTGACCTGTTGAGTAGATCAATTATAGAGATGAATACAATATGGGAACCAATAATAAGAAAAAAAAGTTAGATGAAAAAAATAAAATCGTAATATGAGCTCTGGTAAAACATCACATATAATAGTAGTAATTCATAGTGATATAAGAACATTAAGTTTATAAGTCTCAAAAATTCACTCAGAACTGTCCAGCAGGACACATAGTGTAACGGGTATAGGTAATGGTTCCCTACACTTCTAAGTGACAATCATCTGGAGGTTGCAGGTTCAGTCCTGACTGCAGGTGAGTAAATGCTTAAGACTTATACCCAGTTATGGTAAGTGGAATCAGAGCAAGCAACCCTTGTAGATTAAATAAAGGATGTGGTTCAAAGTTCCATGTAGGCTCCTGAGTTCAATAAGAAACACCTGAAGAAGGTCGGAAGACACATCGGCTGAAATGTTGTGAATATAACAATAAAGTTGAAGACAATTGTCCAGAAAGCCTGAATGATAAAAAAAGCTTTGAATGGTCTGTACAAAAATTAAAATACTTAATATATAAATGTAATGTGTACGTAGTCTTTAGATGTGTACATGAAATGAGTTTTGGAGTAAAGGTATGCAAAAAATGAAATGATATACCTTAATACCTATATACACTCAATATAAATTCTATATGTACACAAACATATGTTCTGTGGTTTGTGTGTGCATGTATATATATATATAAAGATATATATGGTGATTTATGAAGCTATAAATATACATGCACATATATACATGTATCATTTGCATTATGTTGATTCACATATATAACAATTTATTGCTGTTTGTGTGTCTGTCTGTCAGTATTTATCTCTTTCTCTCTCTCTCTCTATATATATAGAGAGAAAGAGTGAGAGAGAGAGAGTCTACAGCTTTTGTATGCAAGCAAACTTAAGTGTGTTGTATTGTGCATATATATATATATATATATATATATATATATATATTTGTGTGTGTGTGTGTGTGTGTGTGTGTTATATATGCAAGCTGCTGCAGGTCTTTATTTTGAACACCTACCTTAATGAAGTATTGTTCTTCTCATGGGATTCTATGAATAAGATCTACAATGTGACAAAATATAAAAAAAACAACCCAAAAGAACAGATGCTGGCTCATGGGTACTCTATTGTTTTCCACATGAGTTGTTGCAATCATTTGTTGAAAGTTCTCTTCAAATAACTCATCTTATTTCTTGGTACCAATCACTCTACTACTTTGAGATGCAAGCAAAAACTGTAATGGCTTTTGCTGTTATTTCCAGGAGAAAAATAATAATAAGAAGAATTTTTTTCTTTTTTGTATCAAGGATATCTGAGGAGAAAGGTTTTGCTGACACCTTTTTTGTAAACAAGCTCCAGATCGGATATTATTGGTGATGAAAATAAACATGTTTATCAGCAGTTATTCCTGTCATGATTATCAAAAGATATTTGCATCAGATTCTTCTTTTTCATTGGATATTTTTTTTGATAAATAACAATGAGATGGCCACTAGTGGATTAGGAGTCCTTATTAATGGATGCACAAATGAAGAAATCCCTAAATGCAAGGAATTTTGTATTATTTGAGTTATTAACAACACTGAGAATTTTTAAAAAATCCAAGTTTTATGTTTTATATCATAAACAATTATTCTATGATTGATGGTCCAAGCATTTTTTTTTTTAGATTTTTTCTTCCCCCAGTGCAGCCATTTTCCCAGATATATGATTTATTTTTTTTTTTTACATTTCATCAAAATATTTTTGGTTAATCTATTCTTCAGAATTCAAAATAAGAATTCAGAAAAAAGAATTTATGGATTACTGCATTTCTAAGATAACTTTTGAAAAATTATTCTGTGGCTGTATACCCTGGCCCACTTTGTGGTTGAAATCATAACATCTCATGCCAGTAGTGGGTAGTTGAGCCTGAGTCAAGGTCAACATTCTGAATGCTGATTTTCAAGGTAGTCAGGATCTGCTCTCTTGGAAGATTAGGGCAATATGATCTTCCTATTCACTTACTTTCACTAAAGAGGTGTGGCTGGCATACTGTTATAGAAAATGGAACCAGCAACTCAAGTTTAAATTCTAATCGAGACTGTTTGTGTTTTACTTCATACTAATGCATTTGGGAAAGGCATGAATCCATCTGTTCTTCCTTAAGCAATAGATAAATACAAGGGCAGACTAGGTTCTTTAGCCTTAGTAAGGCAACCAGTTTAGGAAAAAGAAAACTGAAATTAAACCAGCTGTACTTCACTAAAAAAATTGACCTTGTGTCATATCCTGCCCATAGTAGAGGGGTTGGGTAAATGTATACTTTCGCCAATTTAGCCTTCAGCCACACTAAATTTAATAGATATCTACATCTCTAAATACTGCCTTTTATAAGGAGATTTTGAAAAGTTCTCAATCAAACTAAGAAGGAAATGGTATTTCTTATTTCAATTAACTTTTTATTTTTTTGAAAGGTTAAAGAAACATGAGAAATGGGGTGTCAAGTGAGTTGAACTTGGGGAAGAATATATGGAATTGCATATACATCTCATGAGTTTTCGTTATTCCCTTCATCATCATCATCATCATCATGTTGTGCCGCCAGCACGGATATCCCTGACCCTCTCTCGCCACTTCTCCTTTTCATTCATCGCCTCCGGCAGGTCTTCAGGATTACATCCTGTGTCCTCACATAGTTGCTGTATGTAAGTTCGAGCTGGTCATCCTGCTTTTGCCCGGCCATATGTGGGGGTCCATGGGAGTACATCACTTATGAGCTCGTCCTTGCTTCTCCTGCAGTGTCCCGCGTGTCTGGTTCGTCTAACTTGTATAGTTTTCGTGATGGGGGGCAAGTGTCCATATAGTTGGTGTCTCGTGGGGTGTTGTCGCCAGGACTTGTTCAATACTGCTCTCAACATTCTTGTGTAATTTCCGTCTAGTTTCTTCTCCAGCCGTTTAGTTAGTGTCCATGTAGTGCATCAATATAGCAGTATCGACACAACCGCTTCCTGGAAGAAAATTTTTTTTTTTTTTTTTTTTTTACACGTACACATGGGAAGCAGCATGATGTACGTGAAGGTATTCAAATGCGCAATGCCTAACATTTCCTGAACGTGTGAGTCTTGCGGCTTAACGCTCAGGATTGTCAGTTCGATCGGGGAACTACTGCTGCTCATCTATAAGAGTGGCTTCTATAGATGAGAATAAAAACAGCCATCGAAAGATAACCATGACATTCCCTTCATGGTGAGATGAAAATTTTTCAGCACTCACTTATATTATTCAATCAGTTATCAACACAAAGGTACCCTTAATTTTTTCATAATCTATTTGGCTCAGGAAAAGAGACCTAAAAGTTACTGGAATAGGATCCAACTGTACAAGCAAAACAAGATATTCCTAAATAATTAAAAGAAATTCTACCAACAAGTCAATGAAAAAGCATAAAAAAATCAAGTAACCAGATGTAAATGAAATAAAAAACACTTCTGGCGCAAACTATGGGTTTGGTTTCTTTATTCAATGGCATATCAACCTTTGTAGGTTATTTAATGTCAAAGCCATCCTCTGAGAAGAATATGTTGCCCAGTTGACTGGGGCTGTAGAATACACCAACTGCTTCTCTGCAGAGGGGTAAGAGCCCCCCCAATGAGTGTCCTGATATGACACTAAACAATCTGATGGTGAGGTTCCAGCAGTGCTGGAGCTCTGGGGAATGCGGAGTACCCCTTCATTGCCATCGCTCCCAGGTCCACTCTGGCCCGGAGTGGTAGCACTTGATAAGGGTCCTATCTATGGGTCAAATAGAACTAACGGCATACTTATGCTAAACTGAATTGTATGATTAAACTGAATAGCTTGAAATAGAAATGTTTTTGACAATTAAACTGTACTTACATTTAAACTGCGTGCTTATGCTTAACTGAATTATTTGAAATAGAACTGTTTTCGACATTAAAACTGTATTTACACTTAACTGAATTGTTACATATAACTGCTTGACTAGTTTGAAATGGAAATGTTTTTGACAATTAAACTGTGTACTTATGCTAAACTGAATTGTTTTAAATAGAACAGATTATTTACATAAAATGGATATGGCGTTAAATAACCTACAAAGGTTGATATTCCATAAAACCCAACAAACCAACCAACCAACCATCTGAGAAGAATAGTTGTGGCACTATTTAACCCATATCTGTGAGGATAAGGAGGTTTATACCTTTCCCAAGGGTATTTGTCCGAAAGTGAACATGATAGTGCAACTGGAGTTTGAACTTGCTTACTATGATTCCGCAGTCCATCGCTTTAACCATTACCCCATGTGGACATCCCCCACAAACTATGGGAGTAGAAAGAACATAATAAAAAGATTGCTTGGTTAAACACCATACAAATGAATCACAAAGAGTTGAGGATACTTGAAGGCTAAAACACATCAGAAATCAAGAAAGTAACAATTTGGAAGGCATTAGGACATGATGAGATACATTGATTCTGGTTCAAAAGATTCACATCTACTTATGACTGATTGCCTCAACAACTAAAAGAAACAAAAATTCCTGAATGGCTAACTGAAGGAATAAACCACCTTCACCCAGAAATTCCCACAATAAGGAATACAAACCAATAACATGTCTGCCAGTTTGTATCCACAAATAAGAGAAGAAAACTGCTTTTTGCTTGAAAGGATGTTGCAAAAGAACTAAAAACAGAAATTACCTATTATGAATAGCCCAACACATTTTAAAGGAGATCAAGACAAGGAGAAAAAATGTAGCTATGGCATGAATAGACAACAAAAAATGCGTATGGCATGATCCTGCAAATATGAGTGATAGAATGCCTAAAAATGTTTAAAACCTCAGAGAAAGTTGTGAACTTTATCAATGAAACAAGGAAAGATTAAAGAAGAGAACTAGCAGCTGGAGGACAAACCTTAGCAGAGATAAAAATCCAAAGAGGTATCTTCCAAGAACACTTATTATCACCATTACTATTTGTTATAGGAATGATGCCACTAAATTGTATACTAAGAAAATGCAAAGGAGGCTACAAATTTACCAAGTCACAAGAAAAGCTAAACCACCTCATGTATATAGATGTCAATAACATTTTTGCCAAGAATAAAACTGAACTAGAAACCATTATACAAATTATCAGCCGAGATATAGGAAAAGAATTTGGTATTAAAAAATATGCCATGCTTATAATGAAAAAAGAGGAAAGAAGGAATAGAATTACCCAATCAGAAAAGTATCAGAACACTTTGAGAAAAAAAAACCCAACTTGGAACCAACTCAGCAGCAGAAACCTAATTAAAGGAATAAACACCTGAGCAGTCTCCCTTGTAAGATACTTCAGACCCTTCTTAAACTGTAAAAGAAAGAAACTCATATATATGGGCCACAGAGCAAAGAAATTGATGACAATACACAAGGCCATACATTTGATTGATAACATAGATAGACTCTATGTGACAAGAAAAGAAGGAAGAAAATTGCTTAGATGCAACAATTCTGGGATTCAAAGAGTTTACAAAAAGAGCAAAGATAGATTGATTACTGTAACCAGTAATAGCAATATCAATGGAAATAACTTCAGTTTAAACTGGAAAGCAACAAAAAAAAATCTAGATAACAAAAATAGGAAAAAACAACTGTATAGATACTTCAAGTGACAAATTAAGGAAATTGCACATGAGATTACTTGAATATGGCTATGAAGAGGAAATCTCAAAAGAGAAACTGAATCTCTAATAGCAGCATAAAATAATGCCATAAGGATTGATTATGTCAAAATAAAAATTGACAAATATTTGGGAGAATAGGAAGTGTAGGCTATGTGGTGATAAAAGGAAATTGTTAATCATATAAGTGAATGCAGCCAACTGATTGAAAAGTAATACAAGAACAGACAGGACTCAGTGAGAAAAGTAATTCATTGGTAATTGTACAAGAGATAGAAATTTAGCCATTTTGATGGATAGTATAGGCACAAACCAGAATCTGTCTTAGAAAAAGACACCCATAAAATTCTCAGAGAATTTGAAATACAGGCCAGAAGACTAAACCTAGTTTTAATAAACCAAAAAAAAAAAGACTGGCATTAAGTGGATTTTACAGATCACAGAGTGAAAATATAAGAAAGCAAAAATATAGACAAAAATCTTTGCCTTGCCAGAGAACTAAAAAAGCTGTGAAACAAGTAGGTAATGGTAATATCAATGATTGTAGGAGTCCTTAGAAAAGTCCCCAAGAACCTAGAAAAGAGACTGATTAAACTGGAGATCAGTAGAAGAATCGAGACTGTCCTGATTAAAATCAGTTTAGAAGAGTCTTGGAGGTCTGGAGACTGGCTGTCATTCAAAAACTACCAATTAAAACTGATATGAAAAAATTACCAATTAAAACTGATATGAAAAACTAACAAAAATAAAATGATAATAATCTCTAATTTTTAAGTGGTTGCTTATAACACATGCAAATGATGGCATGTGTAAATAGCTTAAACTGTAATTCTAAGTTTTATATTTGGAAAATGTCCATTGACTGTTACATGATTGCAACTTTGCTTCAGGTCTCAATTCAGACTATCCATGAAGGACAAAGGATATATTGTTTTTAATGTTACATTAAAAACAAGATGAAAAAATATATATCATAAATATATAGAATAATGAAAATACTTCATCTCAGGACTTGAGACAATACAAAGAAGGTCAAAAATGCATCTATTAAAATGTTTGACTAAAATAACAAATATGTGTGGAATAATGAAAATACTTCAGAATTTAAAAAATCATTTTAAAAAGTTAATAATAAAGAAAACAATAGTCCAGGTATTCCACTCCTATAAATTAGTGTAAGTATAAAATTAACCTCCAATTCTTAGCATGTTACTTTTGTTTAGTCATTCACAAGATTCCTGAAAGGTATTGCCAGAAAAGAACCAAGTTTTTTTTTTCTTTTCTTAGCTTCTACAATTAAAAAAAATTGAAAAACAAGACAAACTGATTGAAATTGCCAGAAATCTACACAATTTTTTTCCAAGAATAAGCAGGCTTATAAAAAGTTGGAAAAGATAAAATCAGAATAAAAATAATTTAAAAAAGAAAAAATGTTTATTGGAACTTAGCTGTTCTTCTTCTTACAGAAAACTGTTTGGCTCATGTGATGCTGCTTAGCTATACAATCACCATGGCAATGTTATGGTCCATTAGTTTTTTTCATCAATTCTAAGATTGATGTTGTTGGTAGAACACCAGAAGCAATGATGTCAAAGATTGGCTATCAACAAGTGGCAGAATGGAAAATATTTCCAAGATTAGAAGAAGAGGAACTCGAGCAGAAAGAACAAGATTACACGCAAAAGGTGATTGGAGAATCTCAGAATGTATATACATTTTGATTATATATACATATATATAATGTGTATGTGTTATTAAATGTGAGTTTGTGCATGACTGTGTAGGGAAATTTACTTTTAAATATATGTACTTGCTCATTTTATACATATCCGAGTGTATATATTTATATTTAATGTATCTGGAGAATGCACATATGGCTGTATATATGCGTGTCTATATATGTATGAATGTATATATACAGGGTTTGATGGATAAATTATTGCTATTTTAGATTATTAACTTTGTAGATCTATTTTGTTTATTTCAGGTTTTGTCTACAGTGCATCAAACTAGAGTCAGTTGGGCACTGTCTGTAAGAAAAACAGCAACATAATGCAATTCACACCTCCAGAAATTTGGAAATGGAATGCTGTACTGCTTAATATTCACACCAGAATCACCAATGTGAAGTTTTCAAAGTGTTTGAGTGTCAATTCAGGGACAGAGCAGAGAATTTGAAAAGAGTTGAATGAGTCCAAAGGTGACTACAAAGGTACAGCAGCTTGGAAGTCTCACTCTGCTTGTTCAAAATAAGAAAAGAACCATCAAATTTGTTGGTGAGATCCAGGCCATAACTGACAGCGCTCCCAGCAATTCAATCAGCTCTATAGCCATGGACATAGGAGTGTGTGAATTTCTTAGCCAGCCGGTAGTGCATAAAGACATCTGTATTTTTCATACAAGATGAGAAAGGGCCAATTTTTATCATAGGTCATGTAGGACAAAAGGAAAGACTGTGCTGCAAAGCTTTTGAACAAACTCAAGCATCCCCTCCAACTGAACATGCTTTGGTTTTTCTTAGATGAGAAAAATTTCTGCTTGGATCAGATGCTGAACTCATAGAACAAGTGTTGACTTGCTCTGTCTCCACAAGATGTACCAATATTGATGAAAACCAAATATTCAGTTCAGATCATGGTGATGTTATACTTCCATTCATCTATCCATATGGCCTCTGACTCAAAACAGAGGCCTACATCAAGTGTCTGGAAAAGGTAGAGTTACTCTGGGTCAAGAAGGTGGCTACTGAAAGATGCAGCATCTAACAACAGTATTTTGTGCTATGCCACACAAGTAAAACCTAGTCTTGGCTGTCAGAAAATTTCTGCAACCACAGCACTCCTAACATCTGGCTACCTAACTCTCCAGATAGCAATCCCCTTCATTATTGTGTATGGGGTGGATTTGGGCAAAAGTTTAACAAAACCTTGTGCAACACCAAAGATGAACTGAAAGTAAATATAATGGCAGCATTTATCAATATAAATAAGAAGACCATTAGAAAGACTTGTTGGAGATTCTGAAGTTGTCTGGAGGTCATTTTTGCATAATTTAGACAACAATTTACCCATCTCTCTGTGTGTGTGTATATATATATATATATCCAACCCCTGTGACACAAAATCATTTTTTAAAGTGGAGTACAATTGGTTTGAAGTCTGATTTTTCCTTCTCCATGATTGGTTGCCTTTCTAACTTTAGTGCAAAGTGAAACACAAGCAATCTTTTCCAGGATTTTAATTTATAAGTATAAGTAATTATTTTACCTGGGAATACCAAGCAGAAAATTACTCTAATTTTTTCTGCTTTATCAAGCAATTCATTTGAAAACCTCCTGTATGGTAATTCTCCAAAGAGAAATTGATAAAAAGAAAAAAATGTGAAGTTTAGCAATCATCATAAGCATGATTGAGAAATGGATAAGAATGATCATCATGTTAGTTCCCTGGCTCCATATAAACAAAACAAAAAAAAGCTATAGAAATCCTATACTGCAATAAAATAGATACAAAACACTGTCTAATATAGCCTATTGCATATGAAGATATACTACTGACTGTATCGATTACTTCTGAATATATATATATATATATATACATACACACACACACATATATATATGTGTGTGTATATATATATATGTGTGTGTGTGTGTATTTTTCACACTGCCAGGTTATTATAGGTTAATTATACATATATATATCAATTATCTCACTTCATATAAGTTTTATTACTAAAAGTTTCATTCATATGAAAAAAAAACAATTGAAAGAATACATTCATCAAATGAAATGTGTTGTGTTCAAAGTACATGAAATTTTAGTAATGACGCCAACATGAAGAGGTGAGATAACAATTTCTTTTAGGTTTTATCCTGATCTACTGGCCAGTATTTGAGCACTTTCTTGACTCAAGAAAAACGTTTTTTAAAAAAATTTGTTCATTCATATATAAGTAAGTAAAGTTGGTGACCATAGTTGAGGGCGGCCCAAAGACTTCCTTTTCTATAGCTACTACACTGATGACACATAAGGCCTTATATTCAAGAAGTGACAGAGATAGACTGTATTTGTCAAGAAAAGAAGAAGGAAGAGGACTGAGCAGCATTGAAGATAGTGTGGATGCATCAATATAAGGACTCAAAGTCTACATAAAAAAGAGTAAAGAAAAGCTTATTACAGTGACCAGAAATAGCACTGACAACATAAAGATCAACAGAACAACAATAACAAAGAAAAAGAAATGGGGAAGAAAAACAAATGTATGGAGATTTCAAACAAAAAACTGACAAAATCTCACATAAGAACATCTGGACATGACTAAGAAAAGGAAACTTCAAGAGAGAAACTGAATCTCTGCAAATAGCCACACAAAATGACACCATAAGGACAAACTATGTTAAAGCAAAAATAGATAAGATGCAACAGAATAGCAAGTGTATTTTATGTGGTGATAGAGACAAAACAATTAATAAGTGAATGCAGCAACTTAAAAAGTTATCAAACATGTGAATGATGATGATGATGATACCAATTATAATTGTTGTACTTAGAATGGTTTCCAAAGGTTTAGTAAGGGGACTGGAAGAGTTGGAAATCAGAGGATGTGCTGACACCATTGAAACTGCAGTATTACTTAGGTCGGCCTGAATACTAAGAGGAATCTTGCTGCCACTCAGACTCCTGTGAAAGACCATCAGATAATACTGATGTGAAAAACTCACAAGGAATATAATAATAATAATAATAATAATAATAATATGTAAAAGAATAGCAAGTGAAAGTTATGTGGTGACTGAGATGAAATCGTAAGTCACATAATAAGTAAATGCAACAAACTGGCATAAAAGATAACAAGAGTAGGCATGGCTGGGTAGGAAAAGTGGTCCACAAGGAATTGTGCAAGAGCTTAGAATTTGACCAAGCTGACAAATAGCATATGTACAAATCAGAACATGTCATAGAAAAAGGGGATGCATAAATTTCTCTTAGACTTAGAGATACAAACAAATTATGAAATCCCAGTTAGAAAATGGATCTCATGTTAATTAACAAGAAGAAAAGAACCTGTCATTTTGTGGATTTTTCTGTGCCAGCCAACCACTGAGTAAAAATAAAGAAAAGCAAAAAGAGAACTGTTTGATCTTGCCATAGAGCTGAAAAGGCTGTGAAACATGTAAGTGACAGTGATACTCATTGTTGTTGGAGCCCTTGGAACAGTCCACAAGAACCTGGAAAATAGAGTGTAGGAACTTGAGATTAGAGTAAGAATCAAAACCATCCAGACTACAGCACTGTTCAAATCAGCTAGAATACTAAGAAGAGACCTGGAAATCTGTGAAGACTTGTTGTCACTCTCACTTCAGAGAAAAACCAACATTTAAAATAGTATGAAAAACTTGAATAGAATAATAATAATAATAATAGTAATAAAAAATGCCCTGGAACATGATGGTGATTGCAATTGCAGTCGGTGTGCTTAGAACAGTTCCCAGAGTCAAGGAAAAAAGACTGGCGGAACTAGAGATCAGAGAAAAGATCAAGACTATACAGACCAAAGTATTCTAACAATATATAAAGAAGAATCCTGGAGACCTCAGGAGACTTACTGTCACTCAGACTCCAGTGAAAGACTGGTATGAAAAACTCAAATAGTAATAATAATGATAATATAGTATTTTAAGTAGCAGAATTCAGATAAAGAAATAAGCAAAAAATGATGACTCTTCACAAAGAAAACTGATGGGCCGACTGGCTCAGATTAATTTTACTCCAAGACTAAAAACAAACATGTAACCTCACTTGAGTGTTAGCCAAATGTTTGATAGATGGCGATTTTTTCATTTGTCTTAGAAAACTATAACATTGCGAATATAAATAAGGGGTCAAATGCTAAAACTGTAATGACTTGGTATCCCTATAAGAGGATTGGTAATGCAAGCAACAGAAGAAAAAAGTAAATAAAAAGAAATCCTGTTTGTTTTGATGCCAAACATTTAAGTAACACTAAAGACAAAGCAAACATCAATCTATTGCTGACTTGTGACATAAATATGCGTGCTTGGACTTAATGTCCCTTTTCATATTCTCAAGGTTTTTCTCTTTGTGCATCGAACCCCATGTTTGAAATGACTCTGGCTACTCACATCAAAGAGAAGCCTCGAGATGCTATTCTTTTCTAGGATTTCTTGATCTTTGCACGGTTGACAGCCAAATGTATCTAAGAAGGCAAGAGCCATTATGAATTTAGGAGTGAAAGAGAGAAAGAGAGAGGGTAGTATTTGAGTGTGACAAAAACGTCACTCCCATTAAGTGACTTGCATCTCACCATGTGTTTCTGCAAGGAGACTCATGAATATTATTAAGAATATGATATATATCACAAAAGTATATAATTCTATAGAAAACTTTCTGATGAGACACATAAATTGATATTATACACACATATATGCACAAACAAGCATGTGTATATGTTTTTATAGATATATATACTCACTTCTATTCTACAGAAGACATATGAAACTTATACATTTATATATGCATATTGTCATACTCATGTATGTTAATATCACCCATCATATTTATACACATATATATATAACCAAACTGATGGATATTCAAATATATACATATATGTGTATGCATGTGATATATATATATATGTATATACATGTATATATATCAGATGAGTAAATAAATGCATATGTATATTTGTGTGCATATGTATAGAGAAATATATATATAATGATATGTTCCTACACACACACACACACTTATATATAGGCTGTTTCAGAAAAATTGATATAATTTCATAATCTAATAGCTTGACCAGTCCTCATTAAATTGATCTCAAATTTTAACAGCTTATGTAGAAACAACTCAAAATTCTGTGATTAATTTTTATGTTTTTTCCTTTCAGGTATAGAAACCAGCTCATTGGTCTTGTGGGTAGAGTGTTCGCCAATGGTCCGGGAGACCTGGGTTTGCGTCATACCAAAGACATTAAAAATGGTACTTGATACCTCTTTGCTTAACACTCAGCAATATAAGGTACATATCAAGGATAAAGTGGAGCAATCCAGGAAAGGAGTAGCACCCTCCCCTACACCTCGGTGTAGTAGCTATTAAAAATGGAGACTCCTGGTCACCCTCATCTGCATTCGCCAACTTTACTTTTATAGAAATTCCATTCATTGAAAAAAAAGGCATTTAAACATTAAATAGAATTTTGAGTTGTTTCTACAGATGCTGTTAAAATTTGAGATCATTTGAATGAGAATTGGTCAAGTTATTAGATCATAAAATTTAATCTATTTTTCTGAAACACCTTGGACATCTCAAGTGATATCAAATTTTTTTAAATAACTTGTCAACTTGTGAACAAATAATCAGTGAATCATTAAGATAAATTTGATTGATTAGTCTAAAGAAGTGGGAGGAAAATTCTAATATTTCTATTTCATCATTCCTATCATAACCATATAAAAGTCATTAATGAAATAAAATTCCTTGTCTGTGTGTAAAAAGACCATTTCATGTTTTGTATAAATGCAGATTGCTTCAGTAATCTGATTTACTTTTGATGTTATCATCATTTTGGAGAATAAAGTTTATTTATCAACATTTTTGATTAACTTTGTCTGTTATAAGGTCATTTATTCATATGCATAAAAGTGATTTTGTTCGCTTATTCCTAAAGCCAGTGACTGCTAACAATGTACAAAAAGACTCTGAAATCACTTTCCTCTTTAGAACAAGGTTGCTTTAGTAACTATGAAATCCTAATAGAAAATATAGAAATTAATGCAATTGGCCTCCTTGGTGATAACAAAGATATTCCTAAGTAACACTCTGAGGAATATATATATATATTTGATATGTTTGACATATATATATATATAAATATATATATATATATATATATATATGTATATACATTGTCATCCACAGACAGACTGTTTCATTGTATCACAACTCTTCAGTGTGGGTAGACACGTAGGACATTTCAAGCTGAGATTGAAACCCACCTAACTTTATGCTAGACATGATATTTTACCACTCAGCTATTTTGGCAACATACGTCAGCTCAGGAATTATAATGTATATGTATTAGTTTTTGTTTGTTTACATTTGTGCAATCAGATACCAGAGTGCTCAATTCATTTGAAGACCTTTGCATAATGCAGGTGGCAGTTATTAATTCCTTCACCAGAGTGCTCAAACACCCGGAGGAGAGCATATGCAATCATTAGACTTGGTTTGATGATTGGATTAACAAACTGTCACTAAACACTGTTGACTCTGTGTGTACACTATCCTAACTTTGATGCATATGCTCTATCATTGATATTGAGCACTCTTCATTTATAAATTTAGTAAAATACATAATATATATATACATATATATATATATATAGTCATTTTTATTGATATATGTACACATGCCACTGAAAAAAAAACAATTATGCAGCCCAAAAAGGCTTTGTCAGATGAAAGCGCTTGAATATGGCATAATTTCAAGATAAAACATCATTACTTTAAATCCAGAGTATGCCAGCAGTATCTTATTATGCAACCAAACTTTTTTGGTTTTCTATTGTGGGAATGTCTGATCAATATGCAGTCTCTTCATATACTTCTTTATTGTATTGACAACTTTTCAGCAATGAAGCATTAAGATTGGAATAAAATGAAGACACTGAACAAAAAATGAAACTTCCATAAAATTCACATACACAATCAGTTTATAAAATCTCAGTAAAATCTCAAAAATTGATCGTTAATTTAATGATGCTAATTTGAATCATATAAGATGACATAAAATTAGTTGGAAAGTTAAGATATCATACTACAAAGTTCAAGCTTAAATGATATTTTTATAAAATGGTAACCCATACCAATAAAGGAACCCTATCAGTAAGGGAAATTCTTAATGCTGGATTACCTACATCAATTTACAATCTCAGTATGAGAGATTTATACAGTTATCAAAACAAGCAACCAATTTCACTGTTTTCTGACAAGATGATGTCATTCTACCTCCTCATTGTGGGAGCATATCTCACTTTATAATGTTGTAGCAATTCCATGGTGGTTCCCAGTGCTCACTAATCTTTTATTCATAGTGGGTAGAGTGTTTGACAATGGTCCAGGAGACCGGGGTTCAATCCAGTCATACCAAAAACTCAATAATGGTACTTGATGCCTCCTTGCTTAACACTCCCAAATATAAGGTAGGGACCGAGGGTAAAGTGGAGCAATTTTTCATTTCCTTGTCACTGGTATAATGTTTGCCTCTTAAACCTTCTTTCATGGGTCTGAAGAGTTGATAAATACTTATGTTGATAAATAGCCTTGATGAAGAAGTGAAAACTGCAGTGATGAAGTGGCTTAAAGAATAGTCAAAAGAATTTTATGAGGTAATGATACATGCTCCCTTTCAAAAGTAGAACATTGCTACTGAGAGAAACAATGACAATGTTGAGAAGTAGGGATGTGAGCCACAGAGGACCAGCTTCATTTTGATGTATGATACATGTTCCTCTGTCAGCAGAATATGCATTTATATGCACACACCTATCCAAATGTGCCCTAAATGCAAGAGAGATCACTATTATATTATTATTTTTATTATTGTTTACTTTCTTTTGTTATATTATTATTTTTATTATTGTTTACTTTCTTTTGTTACCTTTTCAAATGTTTATGTATACTTGTGGACATATGTTTAATGAAATATGTATATATAGTCACACACACACAGACACACGCGCACACACACAGACACACACACAGACACACCTGTCCAAATGTGCCCTAAATGCAATCAAGATCATAATCATAAGCCAGAAGATACAATAAATTGCACATCTGAAAACCACCCGTCTATAAAACAAATGCAAGCCTTTTTGAATGTTCATTCTCCCCAAAATTGGTATGACATCAAAGTAAAAAGATAACAGCATTTTAACAAGAAGTATGTTACTACAAAACACTTTCTTTCAACACAGTTACAATTCCACTTTTTCAAAAAAAATAAATGAATCCAAATCATCAATTACAAACATTCTACTTTGCTCACTTTTTTAACTCTCTGTAAACTTTTCGGTTCAACTCATTTTTCTATAATTATTGCTGTGTTTGCTTATTATCACAAAGTCCACTGCTGTCTGTAAAGTCACTATTAAAACGTCCTTCAATAAAACAGTTTGGCTTCTCTTTTCCATTGTCTTCTTATATTTCTTTACTCCACTTATTTAAGGAGAAAAAAATGGAAGAAGAAATGAGAAACAAAACCAATATTTATATATTCAATAACAAGTCATTTGCTGACATTGAATTCCAGCAATGGAATACTAATGAAGTATTGACAAAAGGTAGGATAATAAAATCAGGCTACAATGCAACACCATTGTAAGTAGACATACAAAAATAGGAATATGGTTATATTAATCAATGATAAAATTGGTTTGAAAAATATCTAAATATTTTCAATGAATGAACAAAGTATTTAAATAATACTCTGAAGGAATTAGCATGTTTAAACAAGTTAAAAAATGGCGTCAGGATGAAAATTCTAGAAGAAGATTTACTTTCTACAGTTTTCATGGGCAGAACCTATGAAAAAGCATTTGAACAAGAAGAAGGTGTGTTTTTTTATTACCTAAAATTGCAGAGGTCATTGATTTTGAGCAGGAAGGGGGAACACCAAACTGACATATTAGTTTGGCAACTCTTCCAAATAACAATGTGTATTTGCCTTTTCAATTGACTAGATTGAGTTTGAAAAAAAGGATAGGAAATAACAACACAGCTTCAAGTGTTCCCTGGGATTAATCTTACTTATAGAAAAAGATGGATCTGTTCTAAATCTAAATCACTTGTTCAGCTTAAAACTAATTACAACCACACCAAGTTAAACTTAACCACTCATCTCCTCCAACTGATACTGATGATAAACAGCTCCTTTTCATTTTCTGTTGATCTTATCAACCATAATTTTTCCACTTGGATTTTCTCATACATCCTGCTCACTGAAGAAGTAGCTCTCACCAACTGTATGTGGGAACACTACCTCCTTCTAATCTCTGTGCTGAATTGATAACTTTCAGTTGAAGTTTACCCATCAGTCACATGTTCAGCACAGAAGTCATGGAATAATCCAAAGAATACATAGACCTGTAATGCTCTATAGGTAGTAGATATTTATATATAAATTTTTATCAAGGACGAATTTGACCAACACTAATTCCCAATTTAAAAACTTTTTAGAGTCAACATGTTGGACAAATCAAAGACCATTGGAGCCTAATAACCCATGTGACATGCAAAGCCAGCTAGCTAAGAATAACATACATCCACTTACCTCCTGATCCTTATCTGGTGTAGGAAGAGAACATATGTTCCTCTTCTAACCTATGGACTCCCTTTGGAAATTTTGAATTGGACATGAGAAAAAGTAGGTTGTAGCAGAGAAGCAGGTGTTAGAAACACATGGTCAAAAGGTATTCAGTTTTAATAAGCTTATCACATTTTTATAGCCTGTATAAATTGTACAATAATAATAAGAAATATGAAAGACAATTTTGTTGGACTTAGACTTCTTGTTTGTTACTTTTACTGTTTTGTTGACTTTTGTTGACTTTTTGTTTTACTTAAAAATCTTTGTTCTCTACTTTCCAATAAAGACTCTGAAGCATACACACTAACAAATACAAGACTACCTCAACAACAGACCAATTTTGTTTAGCATGTTGATGGCTGACCACTTAGTAACCACATACAAGCAACTTGAGATCAAAGCTAAGTTAATATATAGAGGTCTTGCAGACATCTAAGCACTGAGTTTAATCATTGAAAGGAATCAGTATTTTTTGCAAAAAGAAATAGGTTATAGGCTTGGAAGGAATTGCATCACCTCCTTCCCCAAAGTTAAACTTCCTTGGTATTTTTTTTTGTGGCCCTGGATCCTGTGTTAGCAAAAATAAAATTTTGCCAGCAGTAAACTCATTCCCACTATACCAGACCCCCACCCAAACAAATAAAAGAAAATCTGAATTTGGGGGAGATGAAACCTTAAAGCCAATAATGTTTGTTTGAATTGCCTAATTTCAGTAAATTTGGTTATGTTTTGTAGAGTTATGATCATTCTATCTTGAAAATTTAATTATAATCTTGAAAATTATGTAAATAATGATTTCCAAAAAGGCAGAATATCAAATCTATGCAAAAATATCTTAATTTCAAATGCAACAAGCACATAGAAAATTATTTACACCCCCAAACTAGACTTGATTGGTATTTTCCAGTAGCCTAGGGTCATGTGGCTATATATATATAAGATTCATACAACCACCTATAAGATGCATATGGTCACTCAATCACAAAACAAAATTTTGCAATACTCAACTTGGCCTTTATGCCTTCATGCCTTGACTAGCTGGGTCATAACAAGTGCTTTTGAGAGGAAAGGAAAGGTAATAAAATTTGATGAAAAAATAAGCACTTTCAGGAGGCATTTATGAAGTTAAGAGAGTCATGCCAAATAAATGAAGACACTTTAAGTTTCATGGAGGAATTTACTTGTGTTCTATATAGGAATAAGTGAGTTTAAAGTTTTAATGATATGAAATTCTTCATGTTGCAATCAAAATATGGTAGAGAAGATGGGACTCATAATAGATCAGAAAATTCTGATTTGAGTGCATTATCACTTTGCATTGGTATAGTGAGAACATTTAAGTTGATTCAACTACCAGGTTGGTATTTGGAAATAAGAACATATTGCTAAACCTAATATACCTCAACCAATCAGGGGCCATAGATGGATTTATAGTAAAAATGATGAAATAATACTACACTGGATTTGTAGAGACGTCATGCAGGTTCAGCTTGTCGATGTTCTTGAAAACTTTGTGTGTGAATCTGACAATGATGATGATGACACCTATGGAGATTTAAATAAAATGTGTGAGTTCGGTTGGTTGTTTGCTATTTTTCTTTTTGAAAACTCATGGTAAAAAGTATTTTCTCCCCAGGCTTGTGATGTATAGCTGAAAAGGTATTAAGGAATAAGAGAAACAAGTAACTTGACAAGACTTTACAGTGCTATTGGAGTGCAACTAGAATTTTTAGGAAGACATTTCTCTGACAAGGAAAGCTGCTTTTAGGAGAAAAGTTAGTCTTCTTTTTCTTGCGATTTTCTTTTCAGTGTCAGAAAGTCTTTTTTCTTGTCAAGGGCATTATAGGAGATTTTATTCTATATCCTATTATAATTAATTCTTATTTCAACTTATTACAGTTATTTAATTCCAACAAATGTCACTTGACTCTGACAGTTATGATGAAGATTTTGATGAAGATTTCCAAGCAAGTTGTAACTAGAGTATATCATTAGGTAAATATTGATAAATCTTTCAATAAACAAAGTTTTAAACTCAACATTAAATCTAATTATAACGGGTGAAAAATTTAAGGCTTACAATTTGAACTGTACATTAGTGCAATTGATTATTTTATTTATTGTAATATTATATATAGTATAAAATAATTGATATGTATCCTCTAATTATATTATAATCCTTTACCTTGATGATTTATCCAAATAAACTTTTAATTCAATTTCCTGATGTATTTGTAATTGTGACTTTTTTTACATTGATCCCTATTATTTTACATTCCCCCATTTGATGATATCATCATTTATCTAATTTATCACCCATGATAAAAATCTATAATACAGCTATCATCATTCTACAAAATGATACCAAGTTTATTAAAATTGGTCAATTTAAAGAGAATTCATTAGTTTGAGATTCTTTTCTATCTCTAAATACAGATTTTTTATACCTTTTCGGGGAGGTGTTAAAAACTGGTGTATTTGGTGAAGTTCAAATTAAAAAAATTGCTAGTAACACGATTTTATAGTTTAACAAGACTAAGGACTAATGGAAAATACCAATTAAGTTAAGTTTGGAGGCATAAATAATTTTCTGTATTTGTTGCACTTAAAATTAATATATTTTCACATTGATTTGATATTTCTCTGTTTAGGGGAATCATTATTTACTTGATTTTGAGGATCATGATTAAATTTCGGGATAGAATGACCACAACCCTACAAAATATTATCAAATTTACTGAAATTGGACAATCTAAAGAAAAGTTATTAGTATTAAGGTTTTCTCTCTACCCAGATACAAAATTCCCCTTTTTTTTTGTTTGTTTAAAGAGGTGTCTGGTATAGTGGGAAGGAGTTTACTGCTGAGAAAATTTTATTTTTGTTACCACATCACCCAGGGCCACAAGAAAATACTAAGGAAAATTAACCTTAGGGGTGGGGGTGATTCAATTCCCTACAAGCCCATAGCCTAAAATCCCTGCTCATTTTTGAAGCCTAGTTACATTTTTACTCAGTAGAATGCTTTGTTGTTGTTTTTACAATTAAAGATTTGCATTAAATTTTCTTTTGGCCTGTTCTTAAGCATTAGCAATATAAAAATTATGAAACAGTGGTGAATTTCAAATGAGAAAGTTTAATTCATTGATTTTAATGGCATGTCAATCTGTTTAGGGTTATTTTATGTCTAAAGGCTAGGGAATTGCATTCATTGAACATTTATATTTTCATTTTTTGTGTTTTTGTTTTTTGCACACAGTTGTATAATATCAAGAATTCCTCTCTAAGACAAAAAATTTGCACTCAGTTATATGGTTTAAAGTATACCTATATAGTTAGTTAGCGACCATAGTCGAGGGCGACCAGAAGGCTCCCTTTTCAATAGCTTCTACACCGAAGAGTAGGGGAGGGCGCTACTCCTTTCCCTGGATTGCCCCACTTTACCCTTGATACGTACCTTATATTGCTGAGTGATAAGCAAGGAGGTATCAAGTAACATTTCCAAGTCTTTGGTATGACACGACCTGGAATTGATCCCAGGTCTCCTGGACCATTGGCAAACACTTTACCCACTGGACCAATGAGCTGGTCGCACACAGTTATATAGTTTCAAGTAACTAAAATAATCCTTAATAAACAATTATAATTTCAAGTAACTATTCTAATTGAAATAATTTATAAACACTTATGTGGTATCAAGTATTCCTATTGAATATAATTTTAAAATATCTATTTGATCGATGGGACTCAACAGTTATTTCCACTCTGGATTAGAGTCAATGGCAATAAAGGAATACTACACATAACAAATCTCCAGAACAGGAGCTTCATCATCAGATCCAGTTTAGTGTCATTTCCAGGACACCTTGATTTTGGAGGTTTTACCCTTATACAAGGGATACAGTTAGTGTATTCAAAGCCCTGCTAACAGAACAGAAATGAGAAAGAGGACAACAAAACATACAAACATTTTGGCCAACTTTAATTTTGTTTCATTTCCGGTTTCTTTGTTTAATGACATATCAACTTTTGTGTGTTATTTAATACCAAAGCCATCCTTGTAGAAGAACATCAGTGATATCATTTAACCTATAGCCGGAGAGATAAAGGTTTCAATAACTTTTTCCAAATGTATCAGTTCAAAAGAGTATGACTAGAGTTTGAACTCACTTCCTTTGAGGCTACAGTTCAGCCCTCTAAGTATTATGCCACAGGAACTCCCCCAAACTTTATTTGATAAGAAAATTCACCAGTGTCAAAAAAGGTACACCTTTTAATGAGAGATTTTTTTTTTTTTATATCAGCTAACAAAATATATATTTTTGTTTCAAGTTTTGAATGAGTCAATTTGAAATGTTTAAATTCACTAATAAATAAATTTTATCTCTGTTAAGAATTCACATAAACAACTGTAGATTAAAGAGAGATTTCCAGGAAAAACATTCTTTCAAGAATTTTTAGTTGTAGTTTACATGTGTTGCTAATGTAAGAGAAAATTTTATTATAGATTATTTTGATCTTTGATTTAATTACCTGAAATAATTTAATAATATTAAAATGAATTTGAAAATAAAGTGGTGAACATGAATAATGTAATAACAATAAAACCTATTGATATACATAACAATACAAACATTTATTAAACAAAACAAGTAAATATTATGGTTTTATCTTTTTATTTCTTGTAATAAATACAAGAAGGCACGAGGCCTTGTGGTTTTGGGGGAGGGGAAGGGAGCGGTCATGCTTTAACTATATTTTCTATGGGGAACCTAGCTAGCCACATTCGCCGACCCATTCAACAATACAATATATAATCACTCGTCCATCTCCATGCACGCAGCAACCACCAAAATACCGCATTTGCTCTATGAAAAAGTCCTACTTAAAACCCGAAAGTGATGCATGATTTTATTTACAATGTATGATTTTTTACAATGGATATGATGGGAATGGGAGAAAAAACCCCGAAAAACATATATACACAAAAAACAAGGAAAAAATCCCCCGTTTGGTTTCCCTCCCATCCCCCCATCTATAAAATTGGAGGCCGACTGTTTTCCGGGTCGAAAATACCGGAAACAAGCCGGACCTACCCTAGGTGGGGCGGGAATCCTACTCTACAGGGATAAAAGAAATAAAGGGTCGGGCTCGGCATGGGTCGATAGAAGTGGGTTTTATGATTTTTTACATATGAATGTTCAAGATCTTCAAAAAGCGGACTGGGATACAGGTTGGGGTACAAAAATAATGGGGGTGGGGAAGATCTTGAGTGCCAGCGACTAAATGACAGGGACAATGACTCACAACATACTGCTAACTAGGTTACAAGGGAAAAAGAAATACTACTTACCCAGGGTGGGGTCCCTAAGGACCCGTACCATAGACGCCATGGACCGGCAGAGGAGGGAAGGATGACTCCAACATTGCCCCCTTTCGTACGACCAGGCTCGCTGCAGTCACCCACCTTTTGCTGAATGTTATGCGATCCAAGCATTTTCTATCTCATCTGATTTTGACCCTCAGCTGATGCCAAAAATACAAAACCAGATCACGATGAGAAAAGCTTGCATCGTCATACAATCCCTTGTTTCGCGTTGTCCAAATCACCATTCGGGCTACGGCTAGGATCGCGAGAAACACCACACGCTTCTCACCATGAAACGGAGAAAGAACGCTGTCTACGACGTAACCAACATCAAGCAGCACGAGCTGTTTGGGTTCGATGCGAGCCGTTCACTCCCCGACGTGATCCCAAAACGGGCGGACTCGCTCGCAGTAGTAGAAGGCGTGCTCAGCCGTTTCTTCCAACCCACTGCCACAGCGAGGGCAATCAGGCATGTCTGCCAGGCCTGCCTTGAAGTTCAAGCCGCGAAGGGATAACGCATTCCGAACAAGTCGCCAGGTGAGCGAGAACTCGGAGTTGTCCAAGAAGCTCGATCCTGGCGCCCAATTCCAGTGAGAGCGGATCTCCCCCGCCGTCCAGCCATTCCGCTCGCTGAGAGGATCAGAAGCAGAACCCACCACTAATTCCCGATACAGCTCCTTCCGAGGCCATGAAAGGTCACTGGACCCAAGAAGGTTACGAAGGCCTTTCGGCACTCACGGACAAACAGTGCTTCGCCCAAAGGCCTACGTCGACCTTCAGCTTTTGGGTCTGAGTTGAGGCGAGGAAAAGTCCGACCCGTCTTTCGTCTCCACACTAAGTCCCCCGTCAAGACACGGCCCAGATATGCAAGTCTTTCAGCAAGCCAGTGGCTCTCCAGATCAGGCATACCCAGACCCCCGTTGCGTGTACGTTGGATACAGACCTGTCTACGGACCATCAGCCTTGCACCTCCCCAGACAAGTCTGGAGAGGGATCGTTGCAGCACCAACCGATGTGCCTTAGCCTGAGGGAGTACAGCCAATCGGTAAAGGATCAAGGGGAAGACGTACACGGCGCACGCCTCCGCCCTGCCCTTTAAAGACAACCTCCTTGAAAGCCAGATTCCCACCTGAGCATTCACCTTAGCATGTACTTCCGACCAATTTCGCTCCAGTTGAAGGTCGGGCCCAAACCACACCCCAAGGATGCGGATGGGTCCGTCACTCCAGCGGAAGGGCCCTGGAAGAGTATTGCTACCCCTCCAAGCACCAAGCCGCAAACCTTCACTTTTGTCAAAATTGACCTTGGCCCCTGCAATCCGCTTATACTCAACAACCGCCTCTTTCAAAGCCTCTATATCCTTGAGGCGGGATACAAAGACTGTGACGTCATCAGCGATCGCGGAAACCCTAGCCGCAAGGCGGCCAACGAATGGAATACCGCGCAGTGCCGGACTTGTCCCCTCATCCCTAAGCCTGCGCAGGAGGGGCTCCAACGCGAGGACATAGAGAAGAGGAGACAGGGGGCAGCCCTGCCGGACCGATCGCTTGATCGCGATCACCCCCGAACGCCTTCCGTTCACCTGCACCACTGCCTAAGGGTTGTGGTATATCATACTAATCCATCTGCGGAACTCCGGTTTGAATCTGGCAGTCTCCAAAACAGACGCCAAGAACCGATGGTCAACCCTATCGAAGGCCTTGGACTGATCTAAACTGATCAGCACGGATTCGGTGTCGTCTTTTATCCCCTCTAGGACCTCGCGAATCAAGTGCAGGTTGTCCTGGATCGATCTTCCCTTTACAGCAAAGGTCTGCTTGGGGCTGATCAGATCACTAATGACAAGCTGTAAACGATTCGCTAAGACCCGGGCCAAAATCTTTAACTCTGTGTTAAGCAGAGTTATGGGCCTGTAATCATCTAAACCCTCCCAAACATGCCTGCCACCTTTCTTCAGCAATGTGATCACGCCCTTGGTAACGCTACCAGGGATGGCTCCCTGGGCGAACCAATGGTTGAACATATCCGTCAGAATAGGCACAAACATGTGCGACATCCTCAAGTACACTTCGTAGGGCAAACTATCTAGTCCCAGCGACTTGTTCAGGCCGACCTGCTTCAACGCATCACGGACTTCGCATTCAGTAACCACACCCTCGCAGCTAGCCGCTTCAACCGCTCCAAGGCAGGGGAAGTCAGCGAGGTAGCTACGAAACTCCCGGAGCGGGAGATCAGTGCAGCGGGCAAAGCAATCCCGAAAGGCGTCACGTATCTCACGACCCGATCGCAGCAGACGCCTGTCCGGGGTCTTCACAGATGCGATGTACCGATCAGGGAACCTTCGCACTTCTTCTTCACGCGCAGTCGCGTTCGATTTCACCACTTCGTTGAGAACTCTTTTTAGCCTAGATCTAACTACTGATCCCCTGTAGCGCTCGCTACTCTCACGCTCAAGGTTCCTCCTAGCTAGCTCTACACCTAGGGAGTCCCCCTCAGCCACCGCCCGGGTAAGTCTATCTTCTATAGATTTCGCCTCCGCGGTCCTATCTAGATTGAGCTGTTGACCGTACTTGGTGGCGAAATCTCTAATCCTATGCTTAAGAGAAGCCCACCACCTATTCCCGGTAACCGCCCCCACTAATGCCCGCTGAATTAGGAATTCCAGCCGGTCCCGGAAGTCCCGTATCTCCAGTAAGGAGGTATTGAACTTCCAGTAGCCGGCTAGACTAGGTCAATTAACTAACCGCAGACTGACTCTAATGAGTTTATGGTCAGTCCACGCTATCAAGTGGAACGTGGGACAACTAACAAAATCAATGTCAGCTCTTCTCACTTACACTCTGTCCAAGTAGGAGCCTACTTTGGCAGAGGGCGAGCTATCTAGCAACGTCTACATCTCCCGCCCTGGGTGATCAAGACGAAACCTGTCGACGAGGGCGTGACGAGTCACGAAGCCGACAAGGCTGCTTTCACACCTTCCCAATCTGCTAGCTCTCCGCCCGACCTTATCTATCTTGGGATCAAGGATCGCATTCCAATCACCCATTAAGACTAGCCGCTTCGTATCGTCCAGGAACAGCGCCAACCGACGAAAAAAGGAAACCCTCTCCACAGCGATATTGGATGCATAAACCGCAACCAGACGGAACTTGAAACTTTTCATGGCAACATCGACCACAACCAGCCGGCCCCCGTCACCTGCAAAAACAACGTCAACATCAGCATCAAGGCTGCGTCCAACTAGCAAAGAGACCCCAGCGCTGGTGCCGCTGCCGTATGCTGAGAAAACGTTAAAGTCGCTTTCCAGCACCCGACAGTCTGCACCGCAAGTGAAGTGGGTCTCTTGCACTACAGCAACATTCACACAGAGGTTCCTGAGTTCACCAAGCAAGCACGCACACTTGCTTGAATCCCTCAGTCCCCTCACATTGAAACTGGCAAGGTTTAAAGCCATCAATCCAACTTACCTTAATTAGTGTCGACTATGGGCCGGAAATCCTTCGGGGTGAGGATGCCGATGGCCTGACGCAGGGAACCGGTGCCGAGCTCAGTGCTAACTCGGTCGTCCCTGGTAATTCCCCCGACATCCATGGGGTACCTCAGCTTTAGGGACCTATAAAATGATGGGTAAACTAAAATCGAGACCCTGCCCGAACAAAAGGGGAGCATTTTTGGAGCATTGCATTTTTGGTGTTGGCCAGCATTACGTCCGCCCGGCTGGCCTCGTCAATAAAGTTCCATAGCTCTTTTGTCCGATTGCCAGCCAAACGGACGAATGTGGTCAACATTGGTGCGTCCTTGAATATGTAGGGATTTGTGGTGTCTTTGTTGTCTATTTTTTTTAATGAGCACAATGGCTTTAATGAGTTCTTTAAAATGTGGTCATGATTGGGGTTCTCTAAAACGTCTTCACAAAAGAGAAACGCGGTCATTGCATGCCGGGCTTCTGTTGAAGCTGAGCGTGCTCTTGTTTTTTGACCTGTTGATGATGTTGATGCTGTTTGTGGATCAGATGAGAGTCGTGTCACTGACTGTGATCGTGTGAAAATTTTCGGGGTTGTGATTGGGGAAAGTGAGGGGGGTAGTGGGATTTCAATTGGGTTTACTGGAGTGTTTTTTTGTTTTTGTGGGAGGGGAGGAATTATTTGAGCTGGTCGCTCATTTGTGGCTGGTGACCTTGCTATTTTCTTTTTCCCCTCCCCCTTAGGTTGAGGTAGGGAGGGTGTTTGTTGTTGTGTTGGTTTTTTGGGATTTCTTTTTTCCCCCTCTTTTGTTGGCGAGTCTTCGCTATTCCTTCTTCTTTTTAAGTTGATGCTCATGTCCATGGGTTCTATTGATGTGGTCGCTGGTGATGATGTTGATGATTGTTTTGTTGCAGTGGTCGATGTTGATGATTGTGTTTTAGTAGTAGTTTCATTAGGAGTAGCAATGATTGCAGTTGTTGAGTCTTTTGTAGTAGTTGTTTGGTTTTCTGTAGGTGCTATTGACTTTTTTATGGGAGTTTTTTTCCCCCCTTTTTTTGTTGTCACTTGAGTCCACCCCTCCTCATCTTTTTTGTTGGGGTTTTCTTGGTGATTTTCGATGTTTTTGGTGGGTGTCTTGGTTGTTATGATCTCTGAAGTGGTGGTAGTGGTAGTAGTCGTTGTTGCGGTGGTCGTTGTTTTTTGAGGGCAGTTTTTTGAAAAATGTCCGATTTTGTTACAGGCCCAACATAAGGGTTTCCTGCCCTCAATGACCACCGTCATCGTTTGATCTCGATATTTGATTTTATGGGGTACGTTATTGAACCCTCCCCTATCGAGGCACCTGATGAAGACATAATCACCGTATGCAGTTCCTCGTTTTGATCTTATTTGAGAAACTTGTTCAACGCCGCCATATATGCTTAAGTAGGCGGCGAGAACGTCCCCACTCAATTGCATTGAGACATTGCATACGGTGACCTTTATTCTTCGCTTGCCTTGATATTCAGGTTGCAGCCGGAAGAAGCGTGTTGTAATGTTACCACCAGCCAGTTTCTTGGCTACTTCCTCTGAAGGAAGTAGAACATCCCAGGTAGCAAAGCTTCTGCGACAGAAATACTTACCTGGGATGTTTACACTTTTTAGGAGGTCTTCAAAAGTCTCTTTCTTCAGTCCTGCTAGTCTCTTGGTCTTAAGATCAGTGACTACGAAGGACAGGGTCTTTGGTTCCACTTCTTTCACAAGTTCCGGTATAGGAAGGATTTCGCCTTCCTTAAAGTAATCGGCATATTTTTCTGCCCTGTCTCTTGCGTAGTCACTGGGGGTTTTTTGGTTCACGCAGTGTGACGATCAAGAGACTGTTGTTTCTTTTGGTTTCTGGGCCGGTGGAATAGAGCTTGCGGATGACAACAAGTCAAAAGGTGCTTCTTCCGGCATTGGGGAGGGTCCCGTAAATATATCCTCGGGTGAGTTAGCCTCCTCCATGGCTGTGAAACACAGCTAGGAGGAGATGAATCCGAATGATATGGTTAAGATCAAGAATGATGAATGTGGTAAACAATGAAAAATCCGGTATGAGAAATGGTGGTCGTTTTTAAAAGAATTAAAACAACAATTCGAGTCGAGGTTTGACCCTCCTCACAAACAAACAACAGTAACAATTGTTTGAGGGGGGTCACAAAGCAATAACAATGATATAAAATTTACAGATAACAAATAACAATTTTCAATAATAACTTATTTTTCTGAAGTCGTCGGAATAAACACAAAATACAAATAAACACAAAATATTATGGTTTTATCTTACAGGGATAAATGTAACACTTGGGTAAAAGTGGTTCACTTAGGTTTGACTTATGAGAATCAGCAGCTTTTTCCTTGGAGGTGGTCGAACCAAAAAGAGACAAGGACTTTGGATCTTTTATCTTTTATCTTTCCAGGCTGCTGCTGCTGCTGCTGCGATTATGCATGTGTTAAAACACTACAGTTCCTTTCAAAAATATTCATGAGAAATTTGTTGCTGAATATTTGCAAGTTAGAAATTACTACTTGTTTGTCTTGTGCAGTACTTACAAACATATGTAATGATCAGATAAATTTTTGCCTTTTTTGTTACTTGCTTGTAAAAAAAAAAAGAAAAAAAGAAAAAGAAAAAAAGATGGTTTAGTCAGTGAGATTTACATGAATGATTAAATAGATGTAAAAATGTTATTTCACCAAGTTACAGACTTTTAGCCGTAACAGTTAACTCATACAAGTTAAATTTACAAAATAAATAAATACAGGTTCTGAACTAAGTTGCCAATCTGTAACCGGATGTTTACATGCTTACAACTACGTACAAATGTTGGGTATATAAACAGTAGCATAGCAAGATCCTACACCTACTCAGCCATCAAAAGGAAGTGAAGCTACACACAGCTTACATCACCATTATGCTGATATCTCAGTTTAACAGTGAAGAACACAGCATTCCTGCATAGTAATTTGTTTAAAATTTCTTTTACTCATGGTATTTCATGAGTGAAAATTACTGAGCACTTATCTGCAATTCTTATTTTTATAGCTTGTTTTTTTGTGAAATGTGTTTATAACTTGTTTGTTTATCCTTATTCATAGAGTATATGAAGATCTAGGTTTGGAAAGCACTGACATAGAGTCAACATTGCTTGATGATTGTCAGTTTCACACCTATCTGAGCATAGGCAAGAAACTGACATTCACCAAATGATGTTGATTCTGTATCAACACTATTCAAACATATATATATATATATATATATATATATATATAGTGGAATAAACAAATTGATCAAAAACTGTTTTTTCATAAATACCCAAATGCTCAATACTGGCCAGTAAAGCAGGATAAAATCTAAAATGAATGAATGAGGCAGTCTTATTACTGTTGCAGTCTCATTACTGCCAGTTTCATGTACTTAAAATAAAATCATCAGATGAGACATGCAAATCTTATCTGATGATTGTATTTTTAAAGTACATAAAACTGGCAGTAATGAGACTGCCACAGAAAGGTGAGTAAACATTATTTCAAGTTAGTATATTATCAACCATCATAGGAAATGGACCCAGTGAAACAAGTTCAAATCCTGGATGAGGCCATTTCCATTTCACTTCACACTAATGCACTTGGGAAAGGTATGAATCCAAATATTCTCCCTCCAGCTAAGAGTAAGATAGTAATGCAGACTGGGCTCTTTAATCTTGGTATGGCAACTGGTCTAGAAGGAAACCTCTAAATTCGAATCTGTTAAACTCTGCTTAAAAACTGACCTTGCATCGCATCCTGATAGTGCAGAGGGATTTGGTAAATACATATCTATGTATACAACTTTAACTAAAAATCAATACTGGTAAGCTATCTTGGCTATTTGATTACTACTACTGAATTTGGTTCTCATTGGATGTTCCATGCTTCTGGCCTTGTAGCAGACTAAGTAAGTTTAGCTTAGTAAATTATCTCGTCCACTGAACCAAAGTATTTGACTTTACATTTTCTGATACAGAGATTGAACATTTTTTGTTGTGTACATTTTATACACTGTGATGTACCCACCATTCCTTTGATCGTGCTTAACCACTTAAATATTACATATCTGTATCTATGTGTGTTAATAACCAAAGAAAAAACTACAAGTTGCCAACATGCAAGGACAAAATAAAATAGGAATGTAGCTGCTACAATTTTCTTCACAACCAAGAATTGCAACTCTTTCACTGGTTACTCTTCACAAAGTCAATCTCCCTTCATTAAAAAGAACCCTCAGCTATCTTTCACTAATTACTCCACTTGGTATGTTTGGTACTACAGAAGGTATTTAGTTGAGTCCCCATTCACCAAGAACCAATATAATCATTAGTATATCCATGATATACTACCACTAAACACAACAAAAAGAAAGTTAAGATAAACATATTTGTACATACAAGAACATTTAACTTCTTATATACACAATATATATAACAATGATATTAAAAAGAAAGAATACATAAACATATCCCAACAGATAAAAGTATATACATATTGTTCCATGAACAAACATTATGAGAAAACCATAGAAACACAGAAAAAGGCTTGATTGATTGAGGAAAAGTAACACAGTCACATGGCTTCACTGTTCCTTGTCAGGGTCTAAGAACAGAGGCGAGAGAGATTGAGAATAGGTTTCTTGGGCTGTTATGTGATACTCTACCAAGTACCCAATGGACATGCCCATTCTCTAAGAGAGATAACTATCTTTTGTCTCCAAGGAAAGCTGAAAGATAAATGGCTAAAAAGATGTAGAAGCAAATATATATATATATATATAGTCTGAATAAACCTCATACAACCTGGTGGGAGGGACAGCAATTTTCTGTTTTCCTTTTCTGCTGGAACCAATTACATCTTGACCTTATGTTTTCTCATGTTGATCTAAGGATCTCTGGTTGCAAGATTTAGCAACTCAAGGCTTACGATTTAGCAACCCAAGGAAGGGATTAATGAACTTGAATAATTGATACTGGTATACAAAAAAAAAACCTAAATGAGAATTTAAAAAATAATGATTGGAATTTTGTTCTAAGAATAAATAAATTAAGAAACTTTAAATGAAAAATAAAACAAATAATAAAGCACAGAATAAAATATACAAATATAAAATGAAATTTTAAAATGAAAAGTAAAACAACAAATGAAACACAAAAATAGAAGATAAAATAGAATATGAAAATAAAAATAAAACAAAGAATGAAATACAAAAATAAAATATAAAACAATGTCTAAAATAAAAAAATAAAAAACAAAAAAATGAAATATGAAAATAAAGATAGAATGAGGAATGAAATATGAAACTGAAAAATAAAAAATGAAATATGAATATGAAAAAATAAAAAATAAAAAATGAAATATGAAAATGAAAAAGAAACAATGAATGAAATACAAAAATAAGATAAAACAAAGTAAAAATATCCCAAAATTTCCCTTCAGCTGAAAGTTAAACTTTAAGCACCCAAAAATGAAAAGCCTCTTTAGGTTTTTCCAAACAAGAAAATGACACAGAATAACACGTGTATTTTGAAACCACTTGAAATAAGCAATCTATACGCTGAAAATTTTATAACAATCTATGGAGTAAAAGAAAGACTTAACCAAGTGTGATGACTGATAGTGATGGATGGAGAAAAAGAGACAAAGGAATTGATGATAATGAATGAAAAAAACATTCTACAAGAGAAGCTCATGTTCTTATTTTGACAAACAAAATTTGGTTCTATTTACAAATCAACATCAACTGACCTACACTAACTTTGGAGTCAACAACATTTAGTGTCCAACAAAAGGTTACTTTTTTTTTCTTGCTTACTACCTTGTAGGGGATAGCAACTTTCAGCCTCACTACAGTAAGAATAGAATATATCTTGATCCCATCACACACACTCTCTGTCTGTCTGTCTGATTGCCCTATAAAACATGTTAATCCAAAGGCATCTAGATGTTAACTTAAAAACTTTCAATAGTTTCTTTTTTAATGATTTATTTCTTTTCATTTTTCAACACCTCAATTTATATTTATATTCTTTGATGGCAGGGCTTTGAATATGTTGTCTCCCCTGAAGAGGGATAGGACCCCCCCCCCCGCCACTAAAAAAGTTATCCTCAATATGAAATTAAATTGCATCTGACAGTGAGACTCCAGTTTTTGAGATCTGAGGAGTGTGGAGTACACCTTCATTGCCATTACTCCCATCTCCACTCTGACCTGGAGTGGTAGTACCTGTTAGGATTCCATTTATGGATCAAATAGATCTATTAGATAGGAATACTTGAGATCACATGACTATGTAGAAAAAATAAGAAACAACAACACAAAAAATGTTAATGAAAACATATATCATACATGATTCCTTAAACTCAAAACATAAAATAACCCCAGACAAGTTGACATACCATTCAAACCAATTAGTCAATCAAATTATATTTGTTGAATGCCTAAACACTATCCACCTTCATCCAACTTATCTTTTATACATATTTAATCACACTCCAAGAACCACTACTATAAAAATAAATAAAAGATGTCTTACAAAAACATGTCTTAATCTTGATCAATATAAAAGAATTAATATTATATTGAAATTCTTCTGTAAAAATATTCAGACTTAGATTTGAAAGAACCAAAGATATTTATCTGAAAAGATGATCTCAAGTGGAATCTGGTGACGTATCTGCTGATATCATACAAGAATCTTCTGATTTAGATTTTTGACAGAACTAAACTTTTAACCTGAATTTGAGAATTGACAGGTGGAAGTGGAAAGCAAACAAAACTACTGCTATATTATCTTGAACATTTATTGTTTGGTTTGGCTTGTTTGGGTTTTATGGTATATCAACCTTTGCAGATTATTTAATGCCAAATCATTTTTTATACAACTAAACAGTTCTATTTCAAACAATTCAGTTTAGCTTAAATACACAGTTTAATTTTCAAAAACATTTCAGTTTCAAGCGATTTAGTTTAGTCGAACAGTTCTAATTCAAATGATTCAGTTCAGTATAATTATAGTTTTGTTTTACACACAGTTAAATGTCAAAACACTTCTATTTCAAACAATTCAGATTAGCATACAAAAATAGTTCCATCTCACACAATTCAGTTTAGCATAAGTACGCAGTTTAAATGTCAAACCTGTCCTATTTCAAGCAATTCAGTTTAGCATAAGTACACAGTTTAGTTCTATTTGACCCATAGATAGGACCCTATCAGGTGCTACCCACCTGGGCCAGAGTGGACCTGGGATTGATGGCAATGAAGGGGTACTCTGCATTCCCTAAAGATTCAGCATTACTGGAACCTCATCATCAGATTGTTTAGTGTCAGGACACTCATTGGTGGGGCAGGTCTTACCCCTCTGTAGGGAAACAGTCAGTGTATTCTACTGCCCCAGCCGACTGGGCAACTTAAACATACATATATTTTAACATATTGATTGAAAATCTACATTGTTGGCCAATAAACAGATCTTAATTCAGTATTTGTTTGAAAAGGTGGTCCCCAGTGAAATAATAATAATAATAAGAAGAAGAAGAATATCTCAGAAGAACTAGAAAGCTACTCAAGACAAAACTGTCTAGCAGAAACCTTATCAAAGGAATAAATACCTGGGCTATACCCCTTATTATTTGGGAACCTTTGTGAAGTGGACCAGAGAAGAACTTAAGCAAATGGACCCAAGAACAAGGAAACTAATGACCATGCATAAGGCATTACATCCCAGAGACGATGTTGACAGACTATATATATCAAGAAAGAAGGGAGGAAGAGGACTTGCCAGCATTGAAGACAGTGTTCATGCATCGATACAATGACTTGAAGACTATATAGAAAAACACTAAGTAGGACAGATTACTGCCATCACAAATGATACCGAAAACACAGTGACAAACAGAATGACAATAACTAGGAAACAAAAATGGGACAAAAAGCAAATTCATGGGCGCTTTAAAATGACTATTAAACAACATCTCCCATGAGAAAACCTGGACGTGGCTGAGAAAAGGAAACTTTAAAAGAGAAACAGAATTTCTCCTAACAGCAGCACAAAACAATGGCATAAGAACCAATCAAATCAAAGTGAGAATAGATAAGATGCAACAAAATGTAGGTTATGTGGAGATAGAGATGAAATCATCAATCACATAATAAGTGAATGCAGCAACTTAGCACAGAAGGAGCATAAGACTAGATACAATTGGGTGGGCAAGGTGATCCACAGGGAGATGTGCAAGAAATTTAAATTGACCATACAAAAAAATGGTATAGGCATAACCCAGAAGCCGTCCTGGAGAATGACACACACACACTCCTAAAAAACTATGGAGCATGAAGGTGACAATTATATCAATCTTGATTGGTGTGTTTGGTACAGTAACCAAAGGACTATTAAAGGGACTGGAGGACTTGGAAGTTGGAGGATAAGGGAAGACCATCCAAACTACAGAGATGAGTCCTGGAGACTTGAGGAGACTTGCTGTCACTCAAACTTCAGTGAAAGTACAAGTGGTTTGAGTTCAGAGTTTTCTTTCTTGTAAACTACGAGCCTTACCAAGACTAAAAAAAAAAGTCTACCTTACTATTTATCCATACCTGGGAGTGGGGAGATGAAATCATGTCTTTCCAAAGGGCATTAATGCAAAGTGAAATGCGAACAGTCTCATCCAGGATTTGAACTCAGATTGCCAATTCCATATCCAATATTGAGTGCCTCTCTTACTTTTTCTATTTTCTCATTATCTTCCTTATCTTACCTTCATTGCCCATTTACATTTTTATCAGGATATTATACAGACACGGATTTGTTTCATATGCAAAAGAAAAATAAAAAATAAATAAAGAATGACACAGAAATTTACAACTTCATTCATTCTTCTTTTCTCTCTACCTCATTCACACTCTCTCATTATTTTATTTTTCCTTTTACCTAGTTTTTATGTCATTGCTCTTGGACAAGTCTTGTATTTCTTCTTTCATGTTTTCTATTCTCTCTTTCTCCTCCTCTTCTATTTCCTATTTCCTAATTCCTTTCTGCTTAATATTATGTCGGTTTCTTGGTCAGAATGCATAAATGATTGGGGATTAAACAGATGCTACACTCTGATTCTGAATAGAAAAGCATAATAGTTATACATAAAACCAAACAAAATGGTATAAAGAACGAATGATTGGTTAAATCCCACATCATACAACCCAGTCAATGATCTGAAAATATGCTATCCTTGGTAGCGGTGTCCTGGGTATAACACTAAACTGCATCTGAGACTCCAGCTCTGGAGACCTAGGATATGTGGGGTGAACATTTTATAGTCATTATTCCCAGGTCCACTCTGACCCAATGTCGTAGTACCTGTTGGGGTCTTTGGTTGGTTTGTTGATTGGGTTTTATGGCATATCTACCCTTGTAGGTTATTTAATGCTAAATCAATTTTTATACAAATAACTAGTTCTATTTCAAACAATTCAGTTTAGCATGAGTACACAGTTTAATTGTCAAAAACATTTCTATTTCAGGCTATTCAGTTTAGTCAAACAATTCTTATTAAAACAACTCAGTTTAGTATAAGTATAGTTTTTGTTTACACACAGTTAAATGTTAAAACAATTCCATTTCAAACATTTCAGTTTAGCATACAAAAAATTTTCCATTTCAAACAAAGGCTGATTGCATTTCACATAGCACTAATACCCTTGGGAAAGGTATGAATCCAATTATTCTCCCACCAGCTATGGGTAAATAGTAGGGCAGACTGAGTTCTTCAGCCTTGGTAAGGCAACTAGTCTAGGAGAAGGAAAACTCTGAATTCAAACCTGTTAAACTCTGCTTAAAAATTGACCTCGTGTCATATCCTGCCCGAGCGGAGGGGTTGGTAAATATGTATAACTATATGCAAAAAAATTCTTAAGAAACAAGCACACAGGAAAATTAACTATCAATGTACAATGTACCCAATTCCTAACCTCCAGACATAAAATAGCCCTAGATGAGTTGACATGCCATTAAAATCAATCAATTAATCAATCCTTATTATAGTATGGCTTGTGATCAATATTTAAAGAGTGAATGAATATTTTCTTTAAATATTCTATAAAATCCAACAGCTTGTTGGCTAAAATATATAATATACTTATGAAAATCAAGAACCTAGTAAACTTGAATTTGTTATCAGAGATGCTTTTTGTACAGTGTTAAGAAATTTTTAATATTTGTAGTTTTTCTATTGTATGTTTGATATATCCCGGGGAGGGGGAATATACTCAGTATAAATAAGACTCCACATGAAGAGTAAGTATAACAAGTTTATCGTTCGAAAGTACAACGTACAAATAATATATGCACACTCGATTGTATCTTGAATGCCAGAGTGGGTATTCTCGCTTCACTCTGCTTGGTTACCTCTTACTCGCGTCTTTTATAGACCGAATAATCCATTCACAGGGTTTTCAGGATCTTCCACTATATCAATGTTTTAAATTCAGAGTTAACTTTGAACCAGACTTATACAATCTCGTAAGACAAAAATGACTTGAATGACTTTAAAGGCATGTCAGCCTGTCTAAAGTTATTTTTTGCTTAGAGGTTTCGAAATTTCATTCATTGTATATTCATATCTAAATTTTGCAATTATTTCTTCAGAGTTTTTTTTTTCATACAGTCCAGTTAAATACAAATAATTTTTAAACACATCTATTTAACCCAAGGATAGGACGCTAACAGGTACTACCAATACGAATCAGAGTGGACCTGGGAGTCATGGCAATGAAGGAATATTCAACACTCTCCAAATCTCCATCAGTTGCAGTTCAGTATCATACACAAGAAACTCCATTTGCAGAGGATACAGTCAGTGTATTCTAAGCCCTGCTAACAGGGTATTGTAAAACACGAAGTGAAAAAATTAATAAAACACTTTGAAAAAACCTTGTCCATGACTTTTAATAAAACATGCTCGACAGAAAGACTGCTGTCTAGGTATAGCTTAAATACATATTCATTCTACCATATATATATATATATATATATATCTCACATGCACAATACACAAATATATCTATATATATGTGTATATAAAATGCATTGATTAGACTACCCAACAGAGCTAAGGGCTTTAAAGAAAAGAAATTTGAATGAAAGTTGAATGGGAATTTTTTCTTTTGGATGAATTTACTGCAAACAGGAAGAATTTTGCAAAACAAAAAAAATGCAATTATCTGAGACAATATTAGTCACCATGGCAACATGAAAGAGAAAAAGACATTTGTTTTCTATCTATCTATCAAATTACTTTTAGACAATCTGTATTTTTCACATTCTCAAATCTATCTGATACACAGGTCAACATGAATACGTGTCAATAAAGAAAGTCAGAAAAAGAGATATGTCAGTAGACAAACTCACAAAACAATTACATGTTGATATAAACACACATACATACATACATATATATTTATATATACTTATTAGAAAAAATATAAATAAATTTGATAAGATACAGAAAAACAAGATATTTAGAGGATGTATCTAGGGATATATGAATAACATACAAATATTTAATGTTTCAAATTTTTGTTAAGCCATTTTTAGGTTGTTGTCAATATGTGATGTGATGTTTCAACCAAAAATTATATTCAAATGAGAAAATGAAATGAAAAATAAGAAAATTCTTAGCATTCTATTTGCATTCATTAGCACGCTGTTTCAAAATGGATGTCTTGTAATTAGTGTTCGAAAATACCTTTTTTTTTTCATTTATCTTTTCAATTTTTTTTTTTTCAAAAGAAGAAATATGTTTGAAAACTTTTTTAGGAAAGGGATAAAGAAATTCTTCAAAAATTCTCAAAAGTAAGCTCTATGTGAGAAGTTAAAGTATGAATATATATGTGCAAATATATTTCCATACATATATATGATAGAAATATGTGAAAAGTTGGATAAATCAAACACTTAAAACTGTTTTAGAGGCGCAAAATTTTGTTCATTTATTTCACTTTTAAGAACTTTCTGAAACTGCTTGAGAAAGTTCTTTAAAATGAAATAAAAGAACGAAAAATCATGCCTCTAAACTGGTTTTAAATGTTTGATTTATCAAACTTTCCACATATTTCTATCATATTGTCAGTTCACCACAATCTATCATTTCAACATATATATATATATATATATATATATATATATATATATATATATATATATCTTTGCAGTATTTCCTCTTTTAAACATGTTTGATTAAATAGGACAGACATTTCGTGTCAGCCAATTCTATCATTGGTCTAGTCAAGTCTTTGTATGAATTTTACTAGATGTAAAAAGAAGAATTCTTCCATTTAGTCCAAGTGAAATTCTTTTCTTCCATAAATTCCCCTGCCCCTTGTTCTTCCTTGTACTCTTTATATAAATCTATATGATTTGTCATTTTGTTTGTCATTTCATTATTTACTCCCCAAAACATGGCTCCACTTGGGACCAAAAGTATTTAAGAAACATACAACACCTTTCAAAATGCATTCCATCCAAAAGTCAACTGACTTATAAGAAAATGTGAATAGATCAAAGATGGAATTGGCTGACAAAAATGTCTGTTCCATTTTTGCAAAAAAAAAAAAATAAAAATAAAAATATATATATATATATGTATATTAATACATACATACATTTAAATAAATATTACATGTTGATATAAACACACATACATACATATTCATATATACTTATTAGAAAAAATATAAATAGATTTGATAAGATACAGAATTCTCAAAATTCTTCATGTGAGAACACAAAATATGGAATAAATTTTAAAACGTTTTTTGAGTCTGATTAGTCCAATTAAAAAAAAAAAAAAAAAAGTAATAAATCTAAATTTTCACAATTATTCAAGCACTTTTTCACTAAAATTCACCCCAATGTGAGTGAGCAAGAAAAGAAACAATAAAGAATTTATGATTTACTTAATGTTAAAACCAAACCAAAAAAGATTTTTCCAAAATAATCAGAGTTTCTTTGTGGCCTCCATTAAATCCAGACTTTAACCCTCTTGATTATGCTATATGGGGAATTTTAGAAAACAAAACAAATGCAACTTCTCATCCAAATATTGGTTCAGTTAAGACTATTATTGAGTAGGAATGGAAAAAAATGTCAGGAGAATTTATTTCAAAGGCATGCTGATGCAATAATTGAAAAAAATGGGTGCCATATTGAGTAAATTTACTGTTTTGTAAATTGTTATTTTGTTGTTTATTTTTCTAAATTAAAATTAATTTTGTTTTACAATAGAGTTGTTTATTATTATTCTAGAATATGCCAAATTTTGCTTCCACACCCTGTATACATATATATATTGACACACACACACACACACATATATATATACATATTAGCGTATCTATATTTATTCATATATATAAATATATGTACATATATTTACATATATACATATATATGCATATTTACATAAATACATATATGTATGTATTTACATGTATTTATATATACATATATGTATTTATATTCATATATATACGAGGATCATTAAATAAGTTTCCAGACTTTTTTCATATGGGCACTTTTATTGATAGTACACACATGAAACTCTAGTCCCCTTCGAGGTAATCTCCTCCGGGTGCAATGCACTTGTTGTACCCTTCCAATAATTTCTGGAAGGCCCCATGGAAGTCCTTTTGTGTGAGGGTGTCAATGACCTTCATCACAGCCTCTTTCATCTCCTCAATTATCTCATAACGACAGCCTATGAGCTTAGGGAATAACCAAAAGTCACCAGGAGCAAGGTCTGGACTAAAGGGAGGCTGAGGAACTGTTTTGATGCTCATCTTGGTTAAATAGTCTGTGATAAGGATGGAGTTGTGGACTGGTGTATTGTCCTGGTAGAAATGCCACTGACCTTATTTGAAGAGTGCTAGCCTCTTCCAACAGAATCTCTTCCTGAACTCCCTAAAAACCTCAACATAGTAACCTTAACCCTAACCGTTTGGTCAAACAACTGTGGTGTATTGACTTCCTTACTTCTCTCACACCTCTCATCATTCTTCACAGACTCCCTGGCTTCCTTGAATCTCTTATGCCACTCAAAAACTGATGCTCGATTCATGCAAGATGGTCGAAAAGCAGTCTGAAGCATTCCATATGTTTCCGTGGCATTTTTTCCAAGTTTAAAACACAATTTTATTGCATATCATTCTTCTAAAGTGTCCTCACATCCAGATTGCATTTTTGAAATTCACCAGCTGTGACAATCAGGATTTAGTAGGGTGTATTCCAATTGCTGCTGTAGCTGTTCATTTGACACTGAAATCATAAAAATTGGTCAGTCATCTCATAAGATGTATAGCAATAACAGACTGAATTTTCAAGAGTTTACAACAATTTTAAATGCCTGTACAAAAAAGTCCGGAAACTTATTGAATGCACCACGTATATAAAGATATATATATATATATGTGCATATTCATATATATATATATATATATAACTCATAAAAAATTAACTCTTAAAAAAAAATAAAGGCATTTCAAAACATTGCCACTATTTTCGAAGTTAATTCTATTAATTGTAGGCTTTTTTGTCTTTTCATGTAGGGCTCCTAGGATTTATAGTCATGGCTAATTAATTTCATGTGCTATTATAGTAGTTTTCAACAAGAATTTTTCGAAATTTCGATTTGGGGAGGGAGTGGCTTTTAAGATGCTGGGCCATTGAACTAGAATCATTAAGGAGCATAGCAAGACATCATGAAAGAATCATAGTAGTAAGACCAATGTACGTATTATTTTCTAAGTGAAAAGGATAGAAAATTTTTAAATATTCTATTTCTTTAGATGAATATTCTATTTCCATTGATCGCATTTTGTTTTAAATTTGTTTGATCAAATTAGCATCAAATTTAATGCATACACAATTTTTGCAATGTTAAAAATACTTAAAAACTTTAAAAAAAAAAAAAATCTTTATATTTGCAAACAATCCCAGATGATGGCCTATGAAGGGTATGAAAATGCTTCGGACAATTTTGATAAATTTGTCAACTAACTCCAACCTTAAACCAAAGCACTTGTCAGGAAACTTGAAAGGATCCTAAAAAAATTATATAGACAAAATGTGTCTTTATTACTTATTCAAACATGCTTAAATTAAGGACTGCTGCCCAACTACACATTTATTTTTATATATTGATGTATATGTTCATTTATACATATATATTTATGTATTTATGTATGTATATATATACATATATATCTATAAAAGTATTTTATAATTTGCTTGAAGCATTGCACAGATTATTTTATAGTATTGAATTAATTTATAGGGCTATTACAATGCGAAATAATAATTATTTGAGTCTAATTAATTTCAAAGTAAAACTTAATCAACAGGGACATTTTTCTTTTTATTTAGACTCAAATATTTATTATTTTGCATTGCACTAGCCCTTAATTCAATACTATAAAATAAGATATATTTATATATATATATATATGTATATGTATATATATATACATATATATATATATCTGTTATATTTTGACCTTCGACCCAGCCCAAAAATACTATTCCAAGGTGATACACCGGAAGGAAGTGACACATTCCAATGGCCAGTAATCGAAAGAGATCGCGTGGGCGGATTAAGGCTTATGATATGGGACAAGGTGAAGGTCCTGTTGTGCTACTACAGTGATACACCGGAAGAGAGTAACCTCTGAACTGCATGACAGTTATTTCCGCTTGATGACGATTAAACATTCGATTTCAAAGATCCAGTGAGCGATCGTGTGGGCATTGAATTATTATATAATTGAGTTGAGTTGGGTGCCAAAGCAGTTGCTAGCAGACTTCCAGAGAGTTAGAGACAAGATGTGGTAAGGAAAGCCACACCAGGCCGATGGGGCTTGAAGCCCTGATGAGTTGGGGTCCAGAGAAGATGCTAAGATGCAGTAAAGAAAGCCAGCATCCAGCAGTGAACCCTAAAGACCTCTGGTTGAGCATCTAAGAGAACAAGAAAGACACAACGTGACGGTCATAACAGTGGGGTCAAAATATGAAGTTTATGTTCGGTCTCCTGCACCCTCTCACATGCAACCCTTGAACAACCCTTTCGATTCCTTGCAATAAAGTGAGAGGTAAATATAATTGTAAAGAAGTCTTCCTGCTTCCTTTCTTCAAGCGTCTTTGTCCTTGCGTCTGTTTTATTATTGTGTCGTTATGATGCTGTGGATGACTATATAACATACCTATCTCTATGAATATATATTCATATATATTTATATATAGATACATATATACACATATATGCTAGAAGAATTTTTCCCATCTTTCTTTTGTATGGAACAAAATGCCTTCGAGAAATCTCCAACAATAAGGCAAGGAGTAGACGATATCCTGCAGAAACTATATAAGATGCGGATGATATAGAGCTGCTTGCAAATGCACCAACTTGAGCTGAATTCTAGCTGCATATCCTGGAACTGGCAGCAGGAGGCATCGACCACCACATGAGTGCAAACAAAACAGAGTACATGAGTTTTAAATGAGGAGTCGTCTCTACTCTAAGTGACGGTCTTCTAAAATTAGTAAACACGTTCATGTACCTTGGTAATAGTGTCTCATCTACTGAAATTGATGTTAACATATGCTTAGCAAAGGTATATATTGTTATCAATAGGCTATTGATTATATGGAAGTCTGATCTACCTGATAAAATAAAACAAGATTTCTTCCAAGCTGTGGCTGTATCAATACAACTGTATAAATGCATCGCATGGATGATAATAAAAGGCATAGAGAAAAAGCATGACAAAAACTACACAAGAATGCTATGAGCTATCTTGAAGAAATCCTGGAAGCAACACATATAGAAAAAACAGCTGTATGTTTACTTACCTCCCATCTCAAAAACCATCAATGTTGGATGAACAAGAAACACAGGACACTATGGGAGAAAAATGGTTGAACTCATAAGGGACATTCTTCTATGGAATCCTACACATAAATATGTCTAAGTTGCCCGACCATCAAGAACTTATCTACATCAGCTCTGTGTGAACACAGGATGGAACTTAGAAGACCTGTTTGGAGTGAAGGATGAAAGGGATGGATGGAGAGAGAGAGAGAGAGAGTCTGGGAAATTCATGGCAGCAGTAGGACGTGATGATACATATATACAATGAAACAGACTGTCTGTGGATGACAATATATATTCCTCCCCATGGGTTGAGCACATGAGAGTGGAATTGATGGCTACCACATACATTCAGCAGCTATGTGAGCATATGGGATGTAGCCTTGAAGACCTGCCAGAAGCGATGAACGATAGGGAAAAGTGGCGAGAGAGGGTCAGGGATATCCATGCTAGTGGTACAACATGATGATGATGATGATAACATACCATTAATGTAAAGCTCTTCTCATGAATTGAGCACTCCAGTAGCCGCTAAGTGTATATGTAAATAAATATATGCAGAAAAATTCCTTCACTTACACTGAGAAGAACAATAGCTTCAGAATAAAATATCTGACTGATGTAAAGTCAGCTGGGTTTCGATCCTAACTTGAAGCATCTCACGTGTCTAGCCACACCGAAGTGTTGTTATACAACGAAACAGTCTTTTCTGAATGACTACATATATATATATATATATATATATATATATACAGATTTTCTTTATAGGTATATATAAATGTATATATATATATATATATATATATATACACGCATGTAGATTTATATATACATATGTTTATATACATATATAATTATATATGTACATATTTATGTATATATATATATATATATATACAAGTACATGTATACATACATACATATTTACATGTATCATAATATAAATAGCTGTAGATATTTATACGTTTATACCCATAAATAAACATATTCATATGTATATGAATACATATATATGTTCATAAATAAACATATATATTTATATGTAATTATGTACATATGTCGATATATACATATATGTGTGGGTTGCCAAAAAGGCTGAGAGGTAAGATACCAAGTCTAGTGTAAAGTTAGGTGTGTTTCTATCCTAGCTTGAAGTATCCTGCTTGTCTAGTCACACTGAAGAGTTGTGATACAACAAAACAGTCAGTCAGTGGATGACAATATATTTAAATATAACACATCACTCAATAAGTCCCATGCCCAACTAATAAAACAACAACTTTTTGGCAAAATTTGACTTTATTCATCAACATAGTCTCCTTCTTGGGTGATACACTGATTCAAATGCTTCGCTAACAATTCAATGCTTTTTTTTGTAGAATGATTTGTCCTTGGCCTCAAAATACGCCTCAGTTTCTGATATCACTTCTTCATTGGAGCCAAATCTCTTTCCCTTGAGCATTCTTTCTAGTTTTGCAAATGCCCAGTAGTTGCTGGGGACCAGATCTTGAGAATAGGGTGGGTGCTGAAGCAATTCAAAAGTGCAATTCATGGCAATTCATGTAGTTTTGCCATCGTTGTGATCGACTTATGATACAGTGGATTGTCTTGATGAAAGAGCACTTTTCTCTTCTTCATTTGTGGCTGTTTTTGTTGATTTCTTCCTTCAAACACACCAATAATGTTATATAATGCTTGCTATTGATGGTTCTTCCTTTCTCAAGGTAATTGATAAAAAAAAAACCTTGCACATACGGAGGCCAAAACCTTACCTGCTGATGTTTGTGTCTTTCGTGGGATTGGACGGCTTTTACCTGTTGCTATCCACTCAGCTGATTGCCGATTTGACTCCTGAGTGAAGTGGTGGATCAACGTGTCATCTATTGTCACATATTTATGCAAAAACTCCATTTTGTTGCATTGAAACAGTTGCAAATAACACTCTGAATCGTTGACGTGTTGTTGTTTTTGATCGACTGTGAGCAAATGCACCACCCACTTTGAAGAAAGCTTTCTCATTGACGAATGTTTATGAAAAATGGTGAATACATAGCCTTCTGATATCTTCAACTCCTCTGCTACCCCGTGCAACTTCAATTTATGATCGGCCAAAACAAGTTTGTGGAGTTTTTTGGTGTTTTCCGGGACAACTGCTGAATTTAAGTAACCTGAGCATTCAGCATCACTTATGTCTGTATGATTGCATTTAAAGTCAGCATAAGACCTCTTAACCATTGTTTCCGATGGAACAGAGTCCGAATAATACTTATCTAGCCATTGCTTTGCTTGAACAGTATCTTTTTCCATGAGAATGCAATGCTTTATCAAAACACGAACTTCAGATTTTTCCATTGTTTTGAAAATATGCAACAGTAAGCAAAGTTAGCAACCTTAGTTCCGGGTGACCTGAAGGCTCCTTTTTCAACAGCTACTACAGTGTAGGGGAGGGCGCTACTCCATTCCCTGGATTGCTCCACTTTACCCTTGATCCTTACCTTATAATGCTGAGTGTTAAGCAAGGTGGTATCAAGTACCATTTTTTGAGTCTTTGGTATGACTCGACCTGGGTAGCTTCACTTAAATAACTGTAATTTGTAAACTAATAATCTGATTAGACTCAAATTTTGACACGTGCCATTTAAAGGTTAGTACTTTATAAAAAAACATATGGATTTTTTATTAGTGGCACCGTTTGTATGTCAGGCCCGGGATTTATTGAGTGATGTGTTATATATTTATACATATAGATGAATATTGATACTCACATACATATGTTTATATATGCATTTATATGTATATATACATGTACATATATTTATATATTTAGCCATATAAATATACAAATATATGTCTATAAGTTTATTCATACATATACGTATACGTATGTCTATATATTCATTGATGCATATACGCATATGCCTGTCTGTATATTTATTCATATATATATATCATCATCATCATATCGCGCTGGTAGCACGGATATCCCTGACCCTCTCTCGCCACTCCTCCCTATCGTTCATCGCCCTAGGTAGGTCTTCAGGACAACAGCCTGTATCCTCACATAGCTGCTGAATGTACGTTCAAGCTGGTCGTCCTGCTTTTGCGCGGCCATGTGTGGGGATCCATAAGAGTACATCTCTTATGAGTTCATCTCTGCTTCTCCAGCAGTGTCCTGCATGTCTGGTTTGTCTAACTTGAATAGTTTTTGTGATAGGGGGCAGGTGGCCGTACAGTTGGTGTCTTGTGGGGTGCTGCTGCCAGGACTTGTTCAGGATTGCACGCAGCATTCTTGTGTAATTGCCATCCGGTTTCTTCTCCAGCCGTTTTGTTAGCGTCCATGTAGTGCATCCATATAGCAGTATCGATGTGACCGCTGCCTGGAAGAAGCTGCGTTTCATTTTCTCGGTTAGGTCTGATTTCCATATAATCGATAGCCTATTGATAGCTGTCCATGCTTTCGTTAGCCTCGTTTCGATGTCCTTTTCGGTTGATTCGACGCTGCTTCCTAGGTACGTGAATTTGTCTACTAGTTTAAGTGGGGTTCCTTCTAGAGTGGAGATGTCCCCCGTTTGGTTATAGCACATATATTCCGTTTTGTGTGCATTAACATAGAGGCCTATGCTTGCTGCTGCTCGTTCCAAACTATGCAGAAGAGTTTCGGCTTGGTCAGGTGTATTTGCCAGTATCGCTATGTCATCCGCGTAGTCGGCGTCGGTAATTGTTGTTGCGGGGTATCTTCTGCTTCTTTTCTTCGTCAGTTCGAAGCCATTCTCTTTGATTTTGTCAATCGATGTTCTAAGTACGTAGTCTAGACAAATGATAAAGAGGTACGGGGCCAGCGTGTCTCCTTGTAGTACTCCTGCTACAATGTCAAAGTATTCTGTGTCTCCATCCGGTGATCGTACTTTTACTTTAGTGTTTCTATAGAGAATCGTTATTGCCGCTGCGGTTTCTTTAGGTATGCCGTACGCTAGTAGGATTTGTTCCATCTTTCCTCTGTGAATGGAGTCGAAAGCCTTGGTAGAGTCGACAAATATTAATGTCGCTTGTAGGTTCTTTGCCCGTACACCTTCGAGGATTCTGCGGATGGTTAATATTTGTGAGGTCGTGGATCTATTTCTTTGGAAGCCATTTTGGTTTTTTCTAAGTATGATGTCGATTTTGGGTTCTATTCGGTTTTGTAGTAGGGCATTGTAGATTTTGGCAGCTATGGATGTAAGTGTTATGCCTCGGTAGTTTTTGGCTAATCCGAGGTCCCCCTTTTTAGGGAAGGGGAGTATGCACCCCTTCATCCATCTATCTATCGGATTTTGATTGTATACTGCGTTGCAGTGTCGGAGCAGTATGTCGTCGAATTGTCTGGTCTTCCATACTTCCGGTGGAATTTCGTCCTGCCCTGCAGCTTTCCTATTTTTAATTTTTCTGAGAACCGAGTCGAGTTCTTCTTGTGTGAACGGTCCAAGTTTAATGTCTAATTGTTTGCTAATTATTCTGGTGATTGGTTCAGGCGTTATTTTTGGTGGGTTTCCAAGTAAGTTTTCGAAGTGCTGTTTCCACAGTTTTATTCTTTCTTGTTGGTTTGCTGCTTTAAGTTTTGCTTTGGCTGTGTTCTTTCTTCTACTCACTTCGTTTATTGTTTGCCATGCTATCCTAGATTGCCTATCTTCCACCGAGTCTCTGATCTTATCTATCTGATTTTGAATGTATTCTGTCTGTTCCTTTATATATATGCCTGCTAATTGATATTGTGCCGTTTTTAGTTTTAAGGCATTTGTGTTTGTTGGGTTTTTTCGATAATTTTTGGAGGCTGTTTTCACTAGTGCACGTTTTTCTCTCACAGCTAAAGTTTCCCATGGGACTCTATATTTAGTTTTAAGTTTTGTTGGAATGTATTTTGCTGCTGCCTCGAGGTGTGCATTGACGAAGTTTTCATATTCGTCGTTTGGTGTACTTGTTTCCGTCTTTTCTTGTAGTGTTTTGAATCTGTTTCCTAATTCTAATACGTATTTATCTCTTATATCTTTGTTGTTTAATAGGTCCCAGTCATAGTGTTTGGTGGTCGCTGTTCGTTTGGCGTTCTTTAGTAGGCTTAACCGTATTTTCGCCGTGACTATTCGGTGGTCGATGGACACACCCTCAAAAGAGGAGTATGCCTCGCAATTCAATGCACTATTTTTCCATTTCTTGTTTATAAGGACGTAGTCTATCTGAGCTTTAGTATTGTTTGCGTACGTGTATGTCCATAGTTTGCCCTCTCTTTTTTGGTAGTTTGTATTGAGGCATGCTAATCTATTTTCTATCATGAAATCTGTTAGATGTTGCCCATTCCTATTTGACGTGTTGTGGAGGCTGTATTTGTTGTTTCCGTTTTTCCCGATTTGGGCATTCATGTCTCCACCAATGACTAACATGTTGTGTTTCGGGATGCTACGCACTAATGAGGATAACTCATTGTAGAAGGCGACTAGTTCGTTTTCTTCACTAACATTGGTGGGGCTGTAGCATGAGATGATTGTTGCTCTGGGGTTTCCGTTGAATGTAGCTGCCATCACTCTAGGCTGTATTTTCTCAACGCTATTAAGCGTTTTTAATGCTCTAGGTCCTATAAGTAATCCTACCCCTCCTACTGCGGCGTTGACAGAGTTTTTCCATGCGGATACAGTGGCGAGCGACCAGCCATTGCCAGTTTCGTGATATTTGATATCTTCGGAGTGCGTGTATCTGTGTTCTTGTATGCATATTATGTCTATCTTATGTTCTTCGGCCGATGCGATTAGCTCTGGGAGTTGCCCTATTCTATTTAGGGTTCTAACGTTAAATGTGGCTATTTGTAGTGTTTGCTTGCATTTTAGTAGTTTTGATTGTTTGAGCTCTGTAGCTGATTTTTCGAACACCGAGGCCAGGGCTCCAACCTCAGCAGGACGCGCCCCTTTTTTACCCGCGCGAAGAGCGATGCGGTTTGTGTAAGTGGTTTGAGTGTGGGTCATGGTTATCTTTCGATGGCTGTTTTATTCTCTTCTATAGAAGCCACTCTTATAGAAGAGCAGCAGTAGTTCCCCGATCGAACTAGCGATCCTGAGCGTAAAGTCGTCAAACTCACGTCCAGGACCCGTTTAGGTATTGAGTTTGGTCGTACATGGGATTATTCCAAATACCTTTACGTACATCATGCTGCTTCCCATGTGTACGCAGAAAAAAAAAGGGGGGGGTAATTTTGGTTTAAGTTTTCTTAAGTTTTAACTTAGTTAAAGTCCAACATTAAGGTACTTTCACTGGTACTGACTTATGCTTTTTTTTTTGCTGTATTGGGACTTTTCCTAGGTGTTTTTTTTTTTTTTACTGCAGTTGGGAACCTAGCAGGCTTCAGGAATTATAGAGCTTAAATAAAATTTTCTCTTTCCCTTGGTGGGGGGGGGGGCTGTGGTAGCATTAGGTGTTTTAGGCTTTTTCTTCTAAACTACTGTTAGGGCTTTCTTTACGAATTTTTAAATTATTCGATAGAAGACATTCAAAAACATTCTGCCTTGTTCGCTGACATTGGAATGTATAGCACCAATTTGGCTTTACAGTAGAGTAAGCGTGTCTTTACATTTAAAACGCATAGTTTAAGCATTATTTTACAAACAAAATACAGCATAACATTTTGTAAAATTCAGCATTTTAAATTGATAGGACTTAAAGACATACTGACCAAAATTGATATTTTTTCCAGTTGGCTTTATTTCCGACAAAGTATACAACGTTTACTTTTCGGTGGGCACAAGGCCCAAGAATTTTTGGGGAGTGAAGGGAAAGGGACGAAAACTGTATTATTCTATGTAGCCCTAGCTAGTCCCTCTCATCGCCCACAATCATTCTTTCCATTCGTTCCATACAATAAATTTCTTCATCCACCCAACCACGCCACAACCACCAAAATACCTCATTTGCTCCATGAAACCCTACTTAAAACCCGACAAAGTTTAATGACGTATGTACAGCGAGTGAAAGGATGATGGGGGATTGGAGAAAAAAAGCCCCAGAGCAAACAAAACATAAACCCGGTTGGTTTCCCTCCCATCCTCCCTTCTATGTTCTGGAGAGTCGACTGTTTTCTGGTATCTGGGCAGGACCCAAAAACAAGCCGAAGCTTTCCCTATGGGGTGGGGGCAATCCTAAGGTTAAACGGGATAAAATAACAAACGGAAAAGGGCATCGGTCAGGAAAGGGAAATGAACATGGAAAACAGAAATGTGTGATCAAGATCCTCAAAGTGGGGCCGGGACTCAAGAAGTGGTAGAAGGGTAAAAAAAAAAAAAAAAGAAACTGGGAATGGGGAAGATCTTAAGGGAAACTAACATCTAAGTGGTGGGGACAATGACACACCTCACTCCACTAGCTAGGGGCTATATATATATATATACATGCATATCCATATATATTCATATATGTATGCATAGATAGATATACATATACATATCTATGGATATATATATAAATATACATGTATATCTATTCATACACATACTTATATATCAGATCTCTCTCTCTATATATATATATATACACATGTATCTATAAATATAATAAGTTGGCCTACTGTAGTTGAGGGTGACCCAAAGTCTCCCTTTTCAATAGCTATTATCTGGTGTATGAAAGTGTGCCACTCCTTTCCTTCCATTGGTTCATTTACTCTTGATCCATACCTTACAATGCTGAGTGTTAAGTACCATTTTTTTCAGTCTTTGTGATGACTCGACCTTTGATTAAACCCTGCTCTCCCAGACTATTTGCAAACAGTCTAACCACAATGCTAATGGGCCAGTATATATATATATGTATATATATATCATCATCATCATCATCATGTCGCGCTGGTAGCATGGATATCCCTGACCCTCTCTCGCCACTCCTCCCTATCGTTCATCGCCCTAGGTAGGTCTTCAGGACAACATCCCGTATCCTCACATAGCTGCTGAATGTATGTTCGTGCTGGTCATCCTGCTTTTGCATGGCCATGTGTGGGGGTCCATAAAAGTATATCTCTTATGAGTTCGTCCCTGCTTCTCCAGCAGTGTCCTGCATGTCTGGTTCGTCTAACTTGAATAGTTTTCGTGATAGGGGGCAATGAGAATATATATATATATATACATATATATAAACACATGAATATATACATATATATATATACATATAAAGATAGGTTTATATATCAATGTAAATAATTTTATTTGTATATATCTATATCTCTATTTATATTCATTTATATTTTTATCTGTATATAGTCATATATGCATTTATATCTCTTCGTCTACCTCTATATATATGCATTATATATATCTTTTTTTAAATCTCTCTTTATTTACACATATATACACCTATATCTATTTATATTGATATGAACATATATATATATATGAATACATATCTATCTATCTATATATATATATATATATCACATATGTATATCTATACATATATACATATACATACTCATAATTATTTTTACATACATACATATATATATATATATATATATATATATTAATATACTTATACATAGATATATACATATATACATTCACAAGTATACATATATTCCTACATATATGTACACATATACATGTATATACATATGCATACTTTCAAATATATGAAACAGTCTAACCAGTCTGTGTGTGTGTGTGTTCCATGTAGTCCCTCAAGGAAAAGCAGCAAGAATTCACAAATGCCTCCAAACTCCTGCGATACTCTATCTGTATTATTTTTTTTTTTAATTGACAGTTGCTGTATTTTTTTAGAATTCATGCCTACAATAAAAATGACAAGTAGATTAAGAATCTTTCTAAAATTTCTTCATGATGAAGTGCTAAACATGACTTTGGGGAATTCTTGAAAATGGTAAAATGAGTGAGAGGAAATTGGCTTTTCTTAGGGAAACATTTTTCAAAAGAAACTCCTTTTTTTGTTATTCATATTTTGTGCATAGTTAGATGATAAAGAATGCGAACTGTTACAAGGAAATTAAATCAATTGTTGAAGTCCTTGCCAAGGTTAGCCTTGTAAATAACAATTTATTACTGCTTCTTGTATCTGAAGAGGTAATTTAGATATGGGTAAGTGCTTTACTGAAGAACTCATTTTTCTACTTTTTTATCTCTCATCCATTGTGGCATGCTGTTGTCCAGACTTATTTTAGTTAATACATCAAGGTATTTGTGTATGTGAGTGTGCATGTTTGAGAGAGAGAGAGAGAGAGAGAGAGAGAGAACTGGAAGAAATAGATTCATGCCTTTCTCAATAGTATTAGTGGAAAGTTTATAAATTTGAACTAAAATTTTGCCAGTTACAACTGCTAAAATAATAACCAAAATAAATTAAGATTTGGAAAGATATTTAGTTGAATTCCTAGCCCCCAAAGAATTGATATTAGAATTAGTATATCTGTGATATACTAATACTGAACACAATGGAAGGAAAGAGAAGATAAGTTCAATTATACATACAAGAAAATTTACCATTTAAATATGCCAACAGCTAAAACTATGCACACATTATTTCATGAACAAGTGGTAGGAAAATGGGGTACAAAATGGAAAATGGCTTACTTGATGACTGTAGGTAATATCACTATATGGTTTTACTATTTCCTGGCACTTCCATGTGAGCCCTTAATGGTCATGCCAATTCTGTAAGGAAGATAATTATTTATTGTGTTCCTACTGCAGAAACAAATTTTTTTTATAACAATAGTTCATTTGGGTTCCTTGTTTTTATAAATATTTTTGCAAACTCCTATTTAATATAGCAATCCCATTTTAACAAGTGTTTGTCTTCTTAACTTATTTCTACTGTCATTCACCTTTGAATCTTTATAACCAAATAATTTGTTCTCAAAAAGTATCAACCAATGAACAATGAATGAAACATTTTTTTTTCAAAACAATCCCTATGATATTTGGCTCATTTATTCCCATGAGTTTTTCATGGGTTGACACACCTCTGAAACTCCATTTTTGATATGGTGTGAAGTTGATTAACCATATTTCTTTTAACATCTTCCATGTTCTTCAAATTTCTTAACCTTCAGAAGAATTATCAGTTTAGAAAACAAGTCATATGGAGCTAGGGATCTGATGAGATTGCACTTGCACAAACCGGTGTTTTGCCAAAAACTGTTGTTTAAAACATACAGAGTCTGACTTTATAATTCATTTTAAATGAGCATGATTCATCTAGACATCACTTCTTTATTATATCAGCTGTGTACACATCTTCATTTAAGTTTTCAAATCTAAACCTGCAGTTTTGATACTTTTTGGTCACATCTCATATATATGGATGAGTATATATATATATATATATATATATATTCAACACCTCAAAACATTCTAATCTTTGCTTTGAAGGTTAGAAGAAAAAAATTGCCACAATCATCTTCCTAGAAGAAAAGAAACTTCTAAATAACATGAAAAAACTGATATCCAAATGTAAATATGAAAACAAACTCCTACTAAACCACCTGAAAACTAACAATCCCAAAGACAAATTAATCTAAATGACAACTAAATGAAAAAAAAAAGCTGTTAACCAATTAACAGTAGATAGGAATTGTCTTAAGAACAGAGTTGGGAGTAATACATTCAGTTGGTGAGCAAAGATTGGGCATTGTGAAATCCCTCAAATGGCCTGTGTTTAAATGACTGAATATGAGTATCAATCATAAGCCAATCAACACAAAAAGTAGCAGCCTCAGTCCTTGTTAAGATTTAAACCCTTACAGTTTTAAAAAATGCCTATTGAATTTTAGTAAGTTTAAAAGAGTCTTTTTTTTTTCTGGCCAGCTGAAGTGTCCTCTTTCGTGTAAAATACAATGTTACATCTGTGAGAGGAACACAGATATTGGTTGGTCGTTTTGTTTAATGGTGTATAAACCCTTTTCAGGTCATTTAATGCTGAATCAAATTTCAAACAGTTCAATTTAGTCTCAGCATAGTTTTTGTTTACAAACAGTTAAATGTCAAAACAGTTCTATTTCAAACAATTCCGTTTAGCAAAAGTACACAGTTTAGTTCTATTTGATTCATAGATAGGACCCCATCAGGTGCTACCACTCTGGGCCAGAGTGGACCTGGAAGTGATGGCAATGAAGGGATACTCCACATTCCCCAAAGCTCCAGCATCACTGGAACTTCACCATTAGATTGTTTAGTGTCATATCCAGAACACTCCTTGATGTGGGTCTTACCCCACTGCAGAAAACTGCTGACTGGGCAAAGCACAGGTATTGATTAACCTCTGGTCTGGTATAAACACAATATATGTAGGGAACGAATAAATAAATAAAAAATCTAAAATTAAATTTTAAAAAAATAGATAAATAAATAAAAAGAAAACTATTAAATTTGCAGAAACTCCCAGAGGTCTCTAACAGGAAAAGAAGATGACACATGCGTAAAAGAAAAAAGGATTTCCTCTTGACAAAGGGGACGATATTATCTTTTCTTTTTCAGGCAGTGACCAGCGGATTGATAACCTCGTGCTGGCATGTCTGGGCACCACGCATACGTCTTTTGGATGTAGTGTTGGTTAGCCCCTTTCACCTAGTAGCAGCTCTCTCTCAGTCAGCATTATGCTGAAATATATAAGACCCACAAATGAACTATAAACTAACTCTTACCAGACTTTGACAAATTTCCAAAAGAAAACTAACCCTTATGGAAGCCCGAAATACCAAATGAGGACAAATACATACATGAAACGATTTAACGTATTTTTGACACTTTAACGGGGGGATTCAACCATTTCAATGTATTCAGGAAAAACTCCCTCATCCATGGAATGGTTGTTGAACCCAGTAAATAAAGGAAAGTATAAAAGAAATGTCTTTGTCTCTTATCTGTTTCTGCCTTTTCCTTCGTATAATTCTATAATGGGACTTTCTTGGGCAAGGCATTACACCGACTAACTAACATGGGGGTAACATAAAATAAAATAACCAAAATATGGAGTCAGATATCTAACGCCAACATAACCAATGTAATACCAACACAACCAACGTAATACCAATGTAACATTAAGCCAAAAAACCCACATATACTCACCATGAAAAATGACAATTCCAAATCAATGTGGGACACAGATGACAGATCTGAGTGTCATAATTAGCAGGTGCTCACTTAATAGCCAACATGAAAGACCAGGTTAGCATCTTGTGCTTGTTGGCTGTTATTTCTGGTACACAAAGACAAAAGCAACAAAGCATCTGAGAGACACCAAAGGAAAAAATGAAATAGAGAAGACAAAAGAAATGTCATCTACTATTATTTAAAAAACATTCCTACACAAAGAAGATATAGGAAAAGGATGATGGAGATCTGGATAGAATCTGCAAAATTTAATATAAGTCAAAGATTTGCCTATTAAGTGAGGTTGATTTTAAAGAAAGGTTAGTTTGCTGACCTTGAAATACTAAATATATGTGGACAGGTATATAGTAAAGAATATACTCAAAGAGAGCCCCCTAAATGATTTGAGACACTAAATATTGAAAACCAAACCATCACAGAACCAAGAACAACAACATCAATCTTAATGCAAGAAGACAGGAAAAATGTAGAATTGATAACAACTATCATGAGTGAACAGAAAACTACATTTCAATTCCTTAGGAATCAAGACTGGGAAAATGTAAAGGTAAAGACCAAAAAAGTAAATAAATAATTGAAACATATCCTAATGGGCAACATCACTAAACTGTATGTGTTAATCTATGCAGGAGAAAAATTGGTGATAAAATAAGTATCCTCTAAAGGAATCTAAATAGAAATATAAAACCTGGATGGGAAATGAGGATAGGAGAAATAATGAAATTGCAACAACAAACAAAACTGCTAAGGAAGATAAAATGAACAGGAACTCAACAAAATGAAAAGATTCCAAAAAGAAAACTGCAGGTAAGTTTGACAACACAAATCAAAAGATATTGGCAAAATAAAGGAGACTTAAAAGATATTGGCATAGGGTCAAGCAATACAAACAAAACAAGACATTCCAAAATAACAAAAGAAAATTCTGCCAACAAGTTGGTGGAGATGGCATAAGGACAACTCAGTAATTGGATTCAAAGAAGAAAAAATAATTTTGGGGTAAAACAAAGGACATAACATAAATACTGAATTGATAAGTAACATGAAAAAAGAATTAGAACTCAAGGAAGGCCCCGAGGTGAACATACACTTGGACTCACTAAGAGCAACACTTTACAAAATACCAAATTGGAAAAAACCAGGCTATGATGATATATATTGATTCTGGTTTAAAAAATTACCACCATCCACAACAAATTGGATCTGCAACAGAATAAATGCCTTCAAGAAGGAAGCATATCTGAATGGATGATGAAAGGAGAACCTACCTTTATCCAAAAGGACCTTAGAAAAGAGACCATACCCAGCAACTATAGACCTATGATGCGAAAAATTCTGACTGCACAGATGAGAAAAAATCTATTACTCACTTGTAGGCTGTGGACTATTCCCAGAAGAAAAAAGGATGCCACAGAGAGACCATGGCAACAAATAACCTACTATATGACCAGCATATCCTCAAAGAAGCAAAAATGAAGTGGAAAAACATAGCCATGGCTTATGATATGGTCCTGCAAATGCGGATTAAATGTACAAAATATTTAACAAAATTATAAGCAAGAATGCCATGAAAAACTGGTGGGTGGAATTGATAACAGTAGGTCAAACCCTAACACAGGTAAAAATCCAAAGAGGCATCTGCAAGGAAGACTTGCTCTCATCACTGCTATTCATCATAGCTATGATGCTACTCAACCACATACTTAGGAAATGTACAGGGGGCTACAAATTTTCAAAATCACAGGAAAATATAAATCACCTTATGTATATGGATGGCATAAAAGTATCTGCCAAAAATGAAAAGGAACTGGAGACCCTGATACAAACAATAAGAATATATAGCCAAAAGGAATCAGACAGATGGATCAAAAGACAAGAAAACTGACGATTATCCATAAGGCATTATATCCAAGACATGACATAGACTGACTATATATGTCAAGAAAAGAAAGAGAAAGAGGATTTGCTAATATTGAGGATTGCATTCATGTATTAATGCAAGACCCGAGGACTATATTAAGAAGAGCAAAGAAAAATGAATTACAGCAATCAATTGCAGCAGTAGCAACATAATTATAGATAGAAAAACAAAAACTAGGAAGCCAAAATGGGATGAAAAATAAATGTATGGATATTTCAAGTGACAAACTGGTGAGATTGCACATGAGAAGATGTGGACATGGCTACAAAAGGGAAATCTAAAAAAACAAAAACAAACTGAAGCACATCTAAAAGCAGCACAAAACAATGTTATAAGGACCAGTTATATTAAAGTGAAAATCATTATGCAACAGAATAACAAGTCTAGTTTATGTTGGAATAGAGATGAAAGGATTAATCACATAGTAAGTGAATGCAGCAAACTGGCACAAAAGGAGTACAAGAATAAGCATGACTGGGTAGGAAATTGACATGGCAACATGAGTTCAAATTGTGGACAAGGCTGATTACATTTCACATAGCACTAATACACTTGGGAAAGGTATGAAACCAATTATTCTCCCTCCTGCTATGGGTAAATAGTAGGGTTTACTGGGTTCTTTAGCCTTAGTTAGGCAACCAATCTAGAAGAAGGAAAACTCTGAATTCAAACCTGTTAAATACCACTTAAAAAAAAATTTGACCTTGTGTCACATCCTGCCTGTGCAGAGGGGTTGGGTAAATATAGATTGGTTGGAAAGGTGATCCTCTTGGAATTTGCAGCTGAATGATACTTTTGTTGCATATGCATTCATACAGAGTGCTATTTTTAATCACCCAAATACTTGATATGATGGAGAAAACTATAAAAAGTTGATTAGACTCCTTCAATTCTTCTTAAATAGAAATACAAGTATCTTTATGGACTATTGTAACAATGGGAAACCTATTGAGTTTCTGGGTTAACTGAATCTAAAATATATAAATTAAACAATGAAGGACTACAAAATTAGCACAGAAAAATTATTAGGATTTAAAAAAAAAATTATTATTATTTATTATTGTAAGTAACCACCAATCTTAGAATTAGATTTTTAGAAACAATATCATCTTATTGTTTATTACAAAAAATTTACAACCTTTTTCCACAAATAGAAAAGAGGAATCCTTATGGCATAGTAACTAATGAGCTAGACTGTAACATCATAGAAAGTGAGTTCAAACTCCAGTTGTGCTTTTATGCTCACATTCAAACTGTTACATTTAGGAAAGGTATAAACCCACTTCTTCTCTCAACTATGTGTTAAAGAGTACCACAATTGTTCTTCTACAGAGATAGCTTTGGCTTTAAATAACTCAGAAAGTTTGATTTGTCATTAAACAAAAAACCCAAAACAAACTAATAAAAGTTATTACATTTGAATATGAATTTCCTATACTAAATATGATAACTGTTATTGGACCAAACTAGTACTTATTAAAGTACGACCCATTTGTCTAGTGGGAAGAGTGTTCACCAATGGCCCAGGAGACTGGAGTTCAATCACAGGTCAAGTCATACCAAAGACTCAAAAAATGGCAGTATATCACATGACCAATGCAGTTCAAGCTGTGGGAAGTACCCACTAGATTGTTAGTATTGTGATTGTTGGTGGACTGACATGTTGTGCATTGCTTTACCCCATGTGTGATTTGAAAGTTGGACATATGAATGTGTAACATAGTCCAATTTGAGAAGTTTTGATTTACAAGTTCAAACTAGGCAATAACCAAAAACATTTGTTAAATGAAAGAAGAAGGTACAGTTTATTACAGTACAGTATTCAGATAATACAAGAAATTTCACTCAGTTTGTAAGAAACTCGATGATCTGGGGCACCATATGTCTGGAACAGTTGTCGACAGATGGACATCAATTTAGTTGTAATGGCGTGACTTGGTTCTCGGCGGTATAAGATGAGCCAGTCAGTTAGCCTATCTTTGCAGGCAAGGTATGTATGATCCCCAGTATGGAAGAGATCCATCATTTTAACGTTCTCTCTCGTCAGCTTTTCCCTTGTAAATATTGTGGCATAGTTCTTGGCTGAGTTGGCAGAGATGCCTGCTTTGATGAAGAAGCTTTCCCACTCTCCAGTTCCAAATCCTGTGTGCAGAGTCATATTGGAATTCTATCGAAGGCTCCATAGAAATGAATTACGAGTTGAAGTGAGATTATATGGACATTGGGATGTTCCACTATTCGAAAGTTGCTAAGTCCATTCCCTGAACAGTGATTAGTTGCTGGCCCAGCGAGTGGGTATATTGGTGTATATATACCCTAGCTAGCTTCAGTCATGTTTCAGGTGTTACAGGTTTGGTATTGAGTTAGCACCCGTTCTACTTTTTGTCTGCTAGCCGGATGCTAGCTGGGGCCACTGAGCCGATAAGTGTTGTTATTCTTGTTTATTCTGCACATTAGAGCAGTGACTTCTACCAAATAAGCCCAAAACTATGGATTCCAAGACTGTGCTTCAAGCCATTGAGGTAAATCCAGCAAGTAGCACTCAAAGAGTATTAGGTGAGCTTCACATTTTACAGTTCAATGTAGTTTGTCCCCTTCATGACCTTGGCAAAAGCATTCAGAACTGCTGAATTGTACATAACGTATTATCAAAATATTGCAAAACTTTTGACTCCTCCTAGTTGTGCATCATGTACTACCAAAATATTGTAATACTTTTGACACATCCTCGTATACTAAATGTAGCAACTGTTAATAACAGAAGAAGAACCTTTTTAAAGTATCATCATCATTGTTACACTGACAGCATAGAATTTCATGACTCTCTCACCATCCATCCCTATCATCTATCACTTCTGGCTGGTCTTCTAGGTTGCATCTTACATCTGTACAGAGCTGATGTTAATAATTCTTTACTGGTCAGCCAGTGTAAGTAAAGTTGGTGACCTGAGTTGAGGGTAACCAGAAGGCTCCCTTTTCAATAGCTACTACACCGAGGTATAGGGGAGGGTGTTACTCTTTTCCCTGAATTGCTCCACTTCACCCTTGATCCTTAATTTATTATGCTGAGTGTTAAGCAAGGTGGCATTGAGTACCATTTTTTGAGTCTTTAGTATGACTCGACCAGAGATTGAACCCCAGTTTTCCAGACCATTGGTGAACACTCTACTCACCAAAGCTAAATTAAATAATTTGATCTTCATTCACTTGAGAAATGATTTTATTTACATTTGGAGGAAGCATACACCTGTTTAAAAAGCATTGGTCTATACAACAGTGTTTGTGGATGACTGCTTTAACCATGAGGTTTGCAAACACATCTTGTGAACCAGTTTGAAAGTTTTAGATCAATCGTCATAGTTTCTCTACTACTGTGACCTTGTGTCAGACTAAGTTAATCTTAGTAAATTAATACTTTGCCATAAAGGTATGGTTAACAAGATATTTTGGCCAATCATTACTCCTGTAAAGGAAGTTTGATCCTCATTGGGTACCCAACACTTGTAGCCTTGTATCAGACCTACTCTTGTAAAAATCTATATGTCAGTGTTGGAAATGCCAACAAAAAACTATCTTGCAAAAATACATTTTTGAAATATTCACTGGTAAGGTATTTTAATTTCTCCCAAAATTAGACTAGTATATTAATCTGATGCAAAATACATAATATTAGGTTTACTTGTCAGACTAAAAAAATATCAACTAAGTTTAGTTTGATCTGACACAAGGCCACTGTAATTGAGTGTATAATGGAAATCAAAATCATTTTACCATTACTGATGAGCAATGTGTACCCATCAGTAATCGAAAAATGATTTATCTGGTTCACTACAAAATTAGTGGGGCACTCAGTGATAATCAACTTCACTCTATGTAGTAGTAAGAGTAAAATTATTTACTAAGCTTTATTTTGTCTAGTATAATGCCAAATTAATTGACACTCAGTGAGGATTAATTTCACTCTATAGTAATAACTATAAAGTTATTTACTAAGCTTTGTTTTATCTGGTACAATGCCAAATTAGTTGGCACTCAGTGGGGATTTATCTCAGTCTATAGTAATAACTATAAAATTATTTACAAAGCTTTGATTTGTCTGGCACAAGATCAAATTTGTGAAACACCCAGTAGGATTTAAACTGATAAATTGGTGTATATTAGAAGTCTGCTAGTCATCATGTCATGGTTGATGTTTGCCTCTTTTTGAAATAATAAAAATAATCAACAAACAGAACCACTTTCTCATTTCAATATGGCTGATATTTGGTTCTTTGAAGCTATCTCTATGGTTGACTCTTTTGGCTTGTGCTATGTACTTTTCCATGAATAATATCAAATAGAAAAGTCTTTTAGCATCTTTGCATCTGTGCATTCACACACACATAGACACACATTATCTTACATCTGTGATCTTCACACTAACAAAAGAAGCGGGAATATCAAGGGAAATGGACGGTTGGCCTTTGATGAATGACTGCAACAACCAAGATGTTTTACAGAAATAACTAAATAAATAAATGAGTATTTGTATTTGGTCAATTGTTAACCTTCATTGTAGGTTACATTTAAATTATTTAAGTTAATATATGACTATAAATAACAATTTTTATAAAATATTAATTTTCTTCTAAACTAAAGATACTAGGGTATTATTATTTCTAGTGAAATACACAATCAAAACATATTATTGAATATCATTTATTACCAAACTATGTAGCATTGAAATGCTGTAATCAAAAACAACCTAGCTATGGGTTAAATAGTATTTATGCAGTTTTTCTTGATGAATAGCATAAAAAATTCCACAAAGATTGATATGCCATTAAATAAAAAAATTACGCCAAATCAAAAGTAAGTAGCAGTATAAAAATGAGTATACCCCCTCTGCAAAATTCTATATAGTAAATATATTGTATGTACAGAGACAATTATTTATTATCCTGCTTGGAGAATGAACATAACTATTTTGTGTTTCATGGACAGTTACATAACAATACATACATTATAATTTAATGTATGCTAGGAGTACAATCTAGTACAATACACCCTCTTCATTGTGTGGGTTTATATAGATCCCTATAAGGCCAAAAACAAACACATAGTTTAATGTGAGGGAGACTTCCAGCAAATAAACCTCAGGAGAAGGGGTTTCAAAAAATAGTATAGCTCCATCTGCATTCTTTTTTGGGAACCCTTTTTTACTGAGCAATAAATCTACTTTTTTTCAGGATAGGGGATAGGTGCTGCTTGAGGATCCCTTGGAGCTGACAGCTCGGATGACACACAGTTCTGAAGACAAATATCTACAGTTGAAGAGTAGAAGAAAATGGACTACAATGTTAACAACAGTTAGTGTTAAGATGGACTACTTGAGCTCCAGTACTACTTTGACCACATTCTTACCCTATACCTTCCTCCAAAATAGCAGAGAAATTCCAATCAAATGTATTACTGCTGAGAGCACCCATAGAAGGATGGGAAATATAGAACAAAAGTGAATAAATTATAGAATCATCACAAAACTAGAAGAGCAAAACAGAGAGAACCAAATCAATAGGCTCAGATGTATTAATTAAATGCCACTGATGACAGTTTGCCATAACAGAAAGAAAAGATGACCTGAACATGGTTATAGCTCATTTTTACCAACAATTCATTGGACAGACAAGTGAAACCTATGAATGAGACTAACAAAAAGATGAGTCCTTTAATTCTGATAAGACAGTACTATGCAACTTGCAACTGAACTAAGTTTTGTAACTTTCAAAAGTGCCAACAAGACTCCCTTTTATGTGAACACTTAGTTCTCGATGTTCAGGATAATCAATCTCATAAAGAATGTTGCAACAGTTAAAACTAACACAAAAACAATGCATAGACATATGCCACGGATGTGAAGTGATGAGTACACAGCTTAAAGCCATGGAGGACTATCGTGAAATAGGAGAAGAAATAGATAAGGTACTGAGCCAGAAACACAAACAGAATTTTTTTTACAGTAAGAGATACAAAAAAAAAAAATAGATGTGTCCTGCATATGGTCAAACATATAGACTGTGCAACAACAGAAACCATTTTGCAGTGAAGTCTCCAAGAAAACACTTTAGTGGAAAATCCTCCAGCTATAATGTCAACTGGATTTTGTCTGATTCTTTCAGTGACAATGAATTTGTATTATGTGTGAGTTCCGAAAGGGAAAAGTCATGTAAAACAATATGCTTACAGGACACTGAATAAAAGAAAGGTTAAGTTTCAAGTGAAATGTAAATGTAATCCCACAGAAGTATGTACAGAATGTCAAACTACAACAGATGACCAAGAAACTACTGAGGTAGAACAAAACCAAAGTCACAGCCATTGGTAAATGTTGCATCATTTTCCACAGCCTAAAAATTACTCGGTTGAGTTTACTAGTCTCATTGCTAGGGAAGCAAACAAGTGAGCTGCTGAATTTAATAATGGTACACAGTGATAACATTGCCAATATCAGCTCAGAATCAGAATGGAGACAATTACTGGCTGAATTTTTTAACATTTTCACGAACTGGGACTATTACCAAGATGACTGATATATGGCTGCACCTGGATGCATGCTAGTATCCATGATTTCTTGAGTCAAGGGAAAACTAAGGCGACTGGAGGAACTCAAATTTATCACTCCTGTTGATGAACCAACAGACTGGAACAGTTGGATGATTGATGATCATCACCACTAAGAAGTCTGGTGACATCTGGATCTGCAACAATCCCATACTTTTGAACAAAGAGCTGCAGCATGAGTGATATCAACATCTTACAATTGAGGAAGTGCTGCCAAAGTTAAGAAATGCAAAATACCTTACTAATACAGATGTCACATCTGCATACTGTGTTGAGGAATCCAATCATCTCATTATTTTACAAATAGGATTTGGTTGGTATTGATAGCTTAGATTCACCTATGGTATCTATGAGAGTTCTGAAAATTTCAAAAGTGTTTTCACCTCACTCTTGATGGTTTAAATGGTGTCCCATGCATTGCAGATGACATAATTATGTTTAGTTCAAGAGACAAAGAAGCAGCTGACCATGATACAAATCTGAAAGCACTGTCATAGTGATGCCAAAAGAAAGTTGAATAAGGAAATGCAATTAGCGTTGATCTATTTGAGTTCAATAATTTTGACAATCTTGTCATTGTTGACTATTCCTCAAACTTCTGGGAAATAGACCGACTTAAGGATACTTTCATTTTGCTTGTCATCTAAAAGTTGATGGCACACTTTGTGAGGTATGGAATTCCATGTCAGGTGATTTCTGATGCCCGTCAGTTTACACGATCATCATTGTTGTGGACTAGTAAAAGGTCCAAAAGAAAGGCACGAACTCAGAATTACGTGAAACAAGTATATTGAATGAAAGTATAAATAGAGCATAGGTAAAAGAGTGTTTAACGTCAATCTGACTGCCAAAGTGTTAGGCTGGTGTTAACTTAACACTGAGATAAATATTCTCCCGGTATTCATAGTAATAGGAAGAGTTCATTATAGTCTGTAAGGTAGATACCATAACAATCATTCAGGTACTTTTCAGAGAGGTGAGACTTGGAACACTTTATGATAAGCCCTGGTAATCAACAAACAAATAGCAAATCTGGATGTACAGTTAAGAGTAAAAAATGCCTCATCACGAAGAGCAAAGACACCTGCACCAACCCTGTATTGTCATAAGCAGGTCTGAGATAGTTTTCATTAGTTAATATATATTTGAACTATTGTCATTATTTGTCATTTTCCCAACATTTCAGACAATACATCATATTGTATTTGGTTTTTTTCCAATTCACTTGAAATGATTTTCCCTCTTTTCTTGGGCAGAATAATTTAGTAATCAGTCTCAAATGAACAAACAAATGTATACTAAATTGATTATTACACATGTCAATTTTATTGGCATATTCACAAAGATTTTTTAGATATTTAAACTTTTTATAAAAAGAAAAAAATTTGAATTTTATTTTTGATCTTGAGTTAAACTGACTTTCTGAAATTAGATATCTTTATTTCATATTTGATGAGTTTATTTTTTTTATTCATTTTTCTCTAGTTTCTTGTTTTGTTAAGATATTTTTTATCTTGTCCATTCTTTGGCTTTTGAATCAACCAAAAAAATTCTGAGGAATAAAGAAAATATCTTATTTTAGGATCTCAGACAATACAGTGTTATTCCTACAAATAGAACATTTTTATTGATACATTTTTAGGTTTCAAACATGTTTTCTATAGTTAACACTTCACACCAAAGTTTTTTAAAATCTTTTTTTAAGGTTAAAATTTTATGACCAAAATGTTCCTATCATGAAAATGTTTTACTTCCTAACTAATTTTGAGTTTTAGAGAAAGCATTGTGAACCATTACAGATGATAAAAAATACAAGTTAAAATTTTTTTAAATTATCCTGATTTATGTTTTTATTACGTCTGTTATCTAAATTATGAAAAACTATTTTCTTTATTTTATAGATTATTTGGATGAGTGTCTTCATCTTGTTGTCTCAATTCCTATGTTCTTGGCTTTGTTTTCCTCAGGATTCTCGCTAATGTCTGAAGTTGTAAAGTATTGTTGGTATTCCATTGGTTGGTTAGTTGGGTTTTATGGCATATCAACCCTTGTAGGTTATTTAATGCCAAATCCATTTTTGTATAAATAATCAGGTCTAATTCAAACAATTCAGTTTAGCATGAGTACACAGTTTAATTGTCAAAAACATTTCTATTTCAAGCTATTCAGTTTAGTCAAACAGTTTGAATTCAAACAATTCAGTTTAGTATAAGTATAGATTTTCTTTACACATAGTTAAATGTCAAAACAGTTCTATATTTAACAATTCAGTTTAGCATAAGTACAGTTTCAATATCAAAAGCAGTTCCATTTCAAACAATTCAGTTTAGCATAAGAACACCATCAAATTGTTTAGTGTCATATCTAGGATATACGTTGTCGGGGGCGGGGTCTTACCTCTCTGCCGAGGTACAGTTGGTGCATTCCACAGTTGGTATACCTCAAATCATCTGAATAAGTATCCTTAATTGTTGTTCTTACCACAGTGTTTAGACAATAGATTCTCTAGCCTTCTATAGGTGTTCATTTTATTTGGTCGTCTTTGAATGTTATGCATTCACTTTTCTTTTTAAATTTGACTTGTTACAACAAATTTACACATTCAAGTGTCAAAGTCTCATCATGAAATGAAGGATATTTGTGGCTTGTATCTTTGACAATTTCTATTCAGCAAATGTGATAAAATTAGGGATGCTGGGTGATTGTTTTAGTAATAAGTTGTTTCCTAACTAGACTCAGAGGTTCCCCAAGTCAAGGTTGTGATAGCAGCAGACACCCAAGTTAAAAATAGAAATGTATCAGCACCAAATCAGCTACTGGCTGTGGTTGGCTGAAAGGAACTCAAGTGGAAAAGCCATTAAAAGTGGACATGGGATAGAAAACAGGAAAAGAGAGTCAGTTGGGAATGAGACGTGATGATTTGAAGACAGCCAAAAAATTATGGTGCTTATTTTGGGTGAGCTCAGCGAAGAGGTACCACGCTTGCTGCAAAGCCATGAAAACAGAACCAGCAAGCAAGCATGTGGAAGAACTATGACAAAAAATGAGAAAGATAATAGCAAGATCTGTATCTGCTCGCTCTCACTCACTCTCTCTCTCTCTCTCTCTCTCCTCTTGATATTTTACTCTCTGTCTAGCTAAAGCAGTGGACTCATTTTTCATACTTTGTTTCTCTCTTATTGACGACTACTAAGAGGTTTAGTAGCGATTAAACTTTTGCATTAGGGAAGCGAGATGGTGTTTTGTGTATTTATCACTTTTACTCATGGTGAGGTTACAATGGGGGTCCGACTGACACTTAAAGCATAGTGTTACACTCATACACCCATTAGAACCGAGGGGGTACAAATGTCTATGTAGTGCCATAGCACTACAAGGATCTGCTGAGAACTAGTAGAGTTACACAATGAACAAAGTGTTATATATTTTCTAGAATATTCAGATGAGCTATACACCCTAATAGCATCAATTCAGGAGTTTCAAGTCAAGGCTTGTAAATTTTCTACATGCTTTCTTAATATTTTTCATTCCCAACATAAGTCTCACTCAAACTACTTCTTTCCAAAGATAACTGAAATGTGAAACAAACTCTCTCATGAATATTTTCTATCTGCATATGGCCTTGAGCTTGTTCTAATCTTTTCTCAGTCTACTCCAAGTTTTAGAACTTTCTCTTTAAGACAATGGCTCATGACATGTTAGTAGAGAATTTAAATTAAGATTTTTCCTTCTCCCAAACCGGTTGACCTATTAAAGTCAGAAAGCCCAAATACTCTTCTATTTACTCATTGCTGGAGGATGATGTAAATTCATGCCTTTCATAAAGGCAACTGAATAGTATTGATAATATGATGTGTCAATTTTACTATATGGATGCACTAAGTGTATAGAGAAAAAGCTAGATGGGAATTGCACAAGAATGCTATGAGCTATAATAAACAAATTCTAGAAGCAACATCTCATAAGATGGCAGCTGTACGGCCACCTACCTCCAATCTTTAAAATCATCCAAATTAGATAAACAAGACATGCAGGACACTGCTGGAAAAGTAAATACAAACTCATAAGTGATGTTCTCCTTTGGACCTCTTCATGCAGACATGCAAGTGTTAGCCGATCAACAAGAACTTATTTACAACAGCTCTGTACAGACACAGGATGTAGTCTAGAAGAACTGTTGAAAGCTGTGGACGATAGAGGCAAATGGCGAGAGAAAACCAGGGAAATCCGTGCTAGCAGCATGACATCATGATGAAATATGTACCATTTTATGTTGTAAAGATTTATAACTTTAATCAATGATTAATTAAGGAACTTGTTACTTCACATAATCCGCATGATACCATACATTTAATTTATCTTAACCTGTCAGCACTCCTTTCAATAACCAAAAATACGTCTCTACAGCCACAGCTCATATCGAAAAAACAGACAAAATTTCAACCAGCTCCGTGCACCCACTGTTGGGATAAAAGCTAGAGAAAAATAAAAGGTCCTAAAAATATTTTCCAACCAATCAGAAACTGAATCACATGACTCTCAGCAAGCAAATCCTGAGCCACCCATGCAATATGTATAAAAAGGATAATTTGTCCTAGCAGCAGAAAATGAAAACATCCAGCAAGTGGTGTTATATTGTCATCTACAGCATCATAACGACACAATAATAAAGACAGACGCAGGAAGTCTTCTTTAACAAAATATTACCTCTCATTTTATTGCAAGGGTTCGAAAAGGTTGTGTGGGGTTTTACTGTGAGAGGGAGCTGGAGACCGAACATAAACTGAAATATTTTGACCCCACTGTTATGACCGTCATGTTGTGTCTTTCTTGTTCTCTAGGACTGCTCAACCGGAGGCCTAGGGCCCACTCTGCTGGATGCTGGCTTTCTTTACTGCATCTTCTCTGGACCACAAACTCCATCGGGGTTCCCGAGGGCCTCCTCGGTCGGGTGTGGCTTTCCCTACCACCTCTCATCTCCAACTGTCTGGAACTCTACTGGCAACTCTACTGGCTCGTCGAACTCAACTGAATTATATAATCGTTCAACGCCCACTCGATCTTTGAAATCGAATGTTTAATTGTCATCAAGCGGAAATAACTGTCATGCAGTTCAGAGGCCACTCTCTTCCAGTGCATCAGTCTATGAGTGTACCATGGGAATTTTTTAGCTCATCCCATTTCATCAGCCAATTTCCGCCCACGCAATTTCCTCTCCTAACTGCCATTGGAATGTGTCACTTCCTTCTGGTGCCTCACTTTGAATGGCATTTTGCTCGGGCCGAAGGTCAAAATATAACAGTGGCTCAACCATACATGAAGGTCAGTATGACAGACTACCAACAGCCTCACTGAGATGCTGATTGACCATAGAGTAGCAGCAGCCTCAACAAAGATGTGACTTATCAGAAATGCCAGTACAAAGTAGTAGCCAAAGTCAGCCCAACTACATTACATGACCAACTATTATATGTTCATGGGAAATTTACAGACAGTCTTTCTCAACTACAATTCTAGTACATGAAATAACCTTATACAACAAGATGAATGAGTCTCTGTATATCAACTAACCATAAACGAGAATAAAATCTTTTTTTCATCTAAGACATATCCTGTCTCCAATGTTGTGTTACTTCTACATCTTTTCTGGTTAGAGCAAGTTATGGTACCCTAAGAAGACTGTATTTATACTAGGTTAATCCTAAGTTGTTGGTAGTATAGCTCTCACTACAAACTTTTTAAAATCAAGGGTCAATAATATTGGAATTCTATCGTAAGGCTCAGTAGCAATGAGTCAGTGCTCACATGCTTAATGAATTACGAGTTGAAGTGAGATTATATGGACATTGGGATGTTCCACTATTCGAAGGTGGCCAAGTCCATTTCTTGGACAGTGATTAGTTGCTGGCCCTGTGAGTGGGCATATTAGTGTATATATACACCGGTTTGCTTCAGTCATGTTTCATGTGTTACAGATTCGGTATTGAATTACCGCATGTTCTACTTTTTGTCTGCCAGCCGGATGCTAGCTGAGGCCGCTGAGCTGGTAAGTGTTGTTATTCTTGTTTATTCTGCACATTAGAGCAGTGACTTCTACAAATAAGTATCTAATTGGTTTTTAGTTGCTTCACTCTCCCATCCATCTATATATCCATATTCCCATCATTCTCCAACTACCATTCTCCAATCATTCTTCCTAATTATTTACCCTATTATATCAACATATTATCATAACCCTTTGCTGAGTAGTGGCAAATCTGGCCTTGTTTAGAGTGGATCTTAGTAAAAAAAAAAAAGCATACATGTATTAACTCAACCTTTCTGCTACAGGCAGGATGTGACACTAGGTCAATTTTTAAAGCTGAGTACACCTATCTAGAATTCAGAGGGGTTTTTTTTCTAATCGACTTATTAAAGGTTGAATAACTCAGCCTGCCTAACAATTAACCTCTAGCCAGAGCTAGAAGAGATAAAATCATTCCTTTCCCAAGGGCATTAGTACAAAGTCTCAGATTTGAACTTGGGTTACTAATTCCATTTCCAATAATGATAACCATTACAGTAAGTGTGTCAGCCAAAAAAATTAATAAAGTTTAAGTAGCTATTTGAAAACTTATGTGATATTATATAAGCATCATGAAGGAAATGATGATCCATGAAAGTATAATTCTATTTTGGTTAATATCAATATGAAACTTCTACATCTAAAATATATTATGTGTGGCTTTAGTAACTGTAACAAACAAGTTTGATACTCTTTAGGAGGAATCTGAAAGACATACTCCAAATGATGAGTGCATACCAACCAAACCAACAGTCAATAGCAGTTTAGGAAAAATCAGAATACATTAAAAAAAACATCTTTAATTAATAAAAGAAACCCAACAAATACCAATATGCCGAAACTCAACAAATCCCTGGGAGAACAAAAACATACCAAAAAGAACAACTAAAATAAATCCAAGGTCAAACAAATAAGATCAGAAATTCTGTAGAAAATAAATAATCACAATTAGCATGGTAAACAGTAAATGAAGTTAATGGAAATAAAAGCACCTTGAGAGAAAAACTAAAAGCTGCCAGCTAAGAAGAAAGACTTCAGAAGTGGAAAGAACATTTCAAAACTCTGCTTGGAAACACTCCTGAAATTGCTGATAAACCCAGTGAAGAAATTATTGATGGCCAATTAGACATCAGACTTGGAGAGTTTACAAAGAAGATATTAAAGCAGAAAAGATGCAGGCTTTGATGTCATACCTCCAGAAGTATGGAAGTATATCAGGATTTTTTTATAGGGTAGTATTAAAAGAAATGACATTTTTTTATCTACTTGAATCTTCAGTTCCCCATTAAGCACTGCTAGAAATAGATGTTTTTCTGAAATATTTAAAAAATGGTCTGTTCACAAAATGAGCAGCATATTTTGAAATTTTTGATAAAATTACATAAAACAGCTACCACTGCATCCAACATGGTCTCTGCTATGTTTTGAATTACATACGCCTAACCTTGCTATTTAATAGTTACTCTCTTCAAATGTTATCCAGACTTTTTAGTGGGTGTATGTGTGTACATGAAAGTATGAATATAAAAAAATTAGAAACAATCAAGCCATTTCTCATAAAATCATGATCTATTTTTTTTTTATCAAAAACAGGTTTATTTATAATTTCCTTTCAACCTTCAAAATAGAAAATTAAAAGTTTCTATAATGGAACTAATTTTATAAATGTATTTGTATTTTATTCAAGACTGGAAGTTCAACTTAATAAATGTTCAGATTCTGAGACTAAATTACTTTATAATTCTATGAATTATTCAGATCACTATCTTCATCTTTGTTGTTTTTATCACTTGATTTCATAAAAATAATCAAACTCAAACCATTGACAAATTTATTACTGATCTTTGTTTAGATCCTCTCTACATAGATAGAGATGCATCTTTGAAACAAGATGCAAAGAAATAATTTTGTTTGTAAATATTTCTATAGTTTGATCAAAACAACAGGAGTTTGCATTTACATTCAATGAGGTCACATGTGATTATCTAAAAAAAATACTGAGCAGGAATCGGATTTTTCCTCAGACTGCGGATTACTACAAAGAAATGAATAGATAAGCGGATAAACTCACCAATATGTGGATTGCAAAAGAATGGACGATTTATCTTGAAGATATGGAACAAGTACTTGCAGGCAAATCTCCACCATTAGAGAATTGGACAAAAAAAGTCAAAAAGTCAAATCAAAGAATCTGCTGGAAACACTAAAATTAAATCAAAACAAAATTCCAGTATTTGGTTGCTAAGTGATATGTGTCTGGGATTCTTGTTGAACCTCTTCCATAAAAAACAAATAAAAGTATGACTTTTTGGTTTATTAATATTGAAATGGATTATGGCAAAATTATTTTCATTTTTACAAGCAAATCAATAAGAAACATTTTGTATTCTCCTAATCTGGGGGACAGTAACATCATAGTAAGCAAGTTTGAACTCCTCTCATACCATCATTGTTTAACTTCACAATAGTACCCTAGGGAAAGTTATGAACTCCCTTATTCCCTCTAACTATGGGTTGAATAGTACCACTACAGTTCTTCTACAAGGATTGCTTTAGCATTTAATAACCCATGAAGGTTGATATGCCATTAAACAAAGAAAAAAAAACAATTGTCCACATTTGAAGAAGCTATGAAAGGTTAGAAAAAAGATAAGAACTTGGTGATTCATATTTCAAGTTGTCAGTAATTGTAGATCACTTGATCCTTCATGGTATTGCTCGATGGTGAGATATGATGAGTGGTGAGTACTCCCAGATCTGCTTTAATTCAGAGTGGTAGTACTCAAAAAATGTAAATATGAATGTATAATGAGTGCAGTTCCTTAATTTGTAGACATAAAATAACCCTAGACTGGTTGGCATGCCATAAAAATCAATCACTCAATATCCAGTGTATAAGTTAAAATCATTGGTAGTTTTGTCAACATTTTAGTAGTTATCTATAGGTAGATGAGATAAATATTCAATATGCTTTTTTAGCTGGGATCCAAGTGTAATATCTGTCAAATACCTAACCCTTCTGACTTGGTATCAGTTATGCTTTTTAATTGAGAAACATATATAATAATACTAAGTGGGAAGGAATAGTGAAAATTAAGATAAAAGAGTATGTAAAAGAGGAAAGGTAAGAGGTAAAAAAAGATAGAGAAAAACAAAAAGGAAACCTGGTGAAAGGAAAGAATAAATATACATATAGAGAGAAGTGAAAACAAAGGAGATGAAAACAAGATAAAGAAACAGACTTGATGGATATCAAGAGACAATATGCAAAAGACTGAAAGGCAGGTAGGGTATCTACCCTACCTGCCTTTCAGTTGTAACATATTAAACATTTCCTTTCTTCATTTAATGAGTGGGTACCACATCATGGAGCAATGGTCAAGAAGGTAATCTCATAGATCCTTATCAGTAGAGTGAGTTCAATCCTCAGAGAATGCACTACTTATGTATCAGGCCAAACTAAAGTCAGCAAATATCAATCATATGCTATATGCAACAAACCACTAAACAGCAGCAATATAGCCACCTACCTCCCATCTCACAAACTATCCAAGTAAAACAAACTATATATGCTGGGCGCTGTTAGGGGAAACAGGGATAAACTCATAAGTGACATTCTCCTGTGAACTTCTATACATACAGACACACCAGTTGTGACTGACCAGCAGAAACTTACATCCGTCAGCTGTGTGACCACTGGGTTGGTTGGTTGGATTTTATGGCATATCAACCTTTGTAGTGACCACTGGATGCCGTTTAGAAGACCTAATAGGGACGGCTGGCAAGAGAGAGTCAAGGAAATCTGTGTTATCAGCATGACTTGATGATTTATCACTACAACTATAATTACTACTACTACTATAACAACAGCAGAGCCTCTGCCAGCTTCTCTTTTTGTTAGAATTGTAGTGTCAATTCATTTAAATAATCATTCATATTTAGATCTTACATTTTTTAATTATTATTTTCTGTTTCATTTTTGAGATTCTAGAATTCTCTTTTATTTACTATTTGTCAGCTTCTTCTTCTTCTTCATCCAATTTTTTATTCTTCCCAAGATTGAGAGGGAAGAGTGCTTTTTGACTTGAAATCTCCTTATTTTAGATTGATAGATTGATTTTAACGGCATGTCAACCCGACTGACTTTAATGCCAAGAGGTTAGGGAATTGCATTCATTGTACATTCACATTTATATTTTTGTACAGTTGTTTCTGAAGAATTTTTGTTGCAAACAGTCCTTTTGAATATGAATAATTTTAAACAGATCTATTTGACCCATAACATAGCTGGATATTGATTATATATAAATGATTCTTTGTGTGGGTTAGAGCCTTTATGCTTATATATTCAAACTGTGTATTGGACATGACTTTTTCTTTTTGTGAATAAAAAAAAGTTTGAATAAAATTTGATTCAAATGATTTGCAGCCAAAACAGATTCTGTTGTTTTCTGATAAAAACAGAAAGAAAAAATGTCATTTCTCTCCAGTGTTTTATTTTCTCTCAAAGGAGGACACCATCAAAAGTTAAAAAAAACTTTGATTTATTGTCCATTCAATTTTCAAACATTTAAATTTTTTAAACATTTTTTCTTTATCTTCCATTATAATGAGGGTCAGATTAAAATAATCTGATAATGCCTTAAAAAGTCATAAAGTTTTTGTTTTTCCATTTTCTTTCTAAAAGAATGGATCACCAAAGTAAATATATCAGTTTTAAATCCAAAACAAATAAACAGATTTTGTTTCTTTTAATACATGCAAATATTCAAGCGAGCTTGCCAAAATACTTTTTGACAGAAAGAATTTTTAGTCCTTTATTTTCAAAGTGCTAAAGTAGCACTATGGTGTGTTTATGAGAAGAGGCAAAGAATTCTTTAAAAATTAATCCAATCACAACTTTTTTTTCTTACTGTTTTAAAATTCTTTATTTTATTCTTTTCACCTATGATGTGGGCACCTGCTGTAGGAAGGTAGTTGGTAAACTAGTCTTGAAGACCACTTGCTAGAATGGTTAATTTACACTAGTACCTCATTATTGTGGCCTTGTGGCAAACTAGGACATTTTTTCCTATTCTTTCTTGTTCATATGCTTTTTTATCAGTCGCTTCTTCCCACCCTCTTCCTTTTTTCTTTTCAATAATTATACTGACTGTATCTCCTGTAGAGAAGACCCCTGCCTACTAAATAAATGGGTGTCCTAGGTATGACACTAAACTGCATCTGATGGTGAAGGTCTAGTTCAGGAGATCTGGGAGAGTGTGGAATACCTCTTTATTGTCATTATTTCCAAGTCCACTCTGACCTGGAGTGGTAGTACCTATTAGGGTCCCAACTATGGCTCAAATAAATCTGTTTAAAAATCATTCCTATTTAATAAGACCATATAAAAAACTCTAAGGAAAAAACTAGACAAAAAATGTAAATATGAATGTACGATGTGATTCCATGAGCTTGAGGTATAAAATAACCCTAGACCTGCCATTAAAATCAATCAATCTTATTGTAGACTTGTGGAAAACTATAACTTTTTCCAATTCTTTCCTGTTAATATGCTTTTAAGTAGCCTTTTCATCTTTTTTACTTCCTTTTTTCCTTTCATTCATTTTCTTTTTTTCAGTTTCCCTTATTTACTTTCTTTGATACCTCTTCAATTGCACTGTAGTTAAGTCAAGTTATATCTTCATTTGATGACTGTTCATCACAATTGGTCTGTCCTACTGTAGTGCATTCTTAAGCAAGAAATCTCAAGAATGAAACTTCACAAAAATCTTTTGACACATTTAGTTATACACAGTACCTTCTCCATAAAAAAACAACTTTTTTTTTTGTGTTTGAGGTGCATTTTTACCTTTCATCAAATGAAATGTTGCATCTTCAATGTAAGAATAAATAGATAAAAATCTGTCTATTTTGATATACCATAACATACACTCAATGTGTAACACACACCCATAACTTTGGACTATGAAATTCTTGAAAAAAAATTCTTGTCTACAATATGCATTAACTTTTTAGAATTGGTAGATGCAAAATTTAACCTAAACTTAGCAAGTGTTCAATTTTTTTTATTGGTTTGTATTGACTGAAAAAAGAATTTATATAGTTTACAATATGTCTTAAAACACAAAATTTATACAGAATTAAGAGCAAACACACAAACATATTCACATAAGAATACAAGTTTGTGGTGAAAATAAGCGCACGAGAGAGAAACAAAATTATAAATAAGCATGCGTTCCAGTAAATGTGATAGCATAAAACATATTAGTTTGAACAATAGATCTAATTTACTTTTAGTCATTCCATCCTGAATATAGTGAGGCATGTGGATGGAAAAAAGTTAATTATAAAGTTCTCATGTATATGTACCCCTAACTTTTGGGTAGGAAAAATCTTGAAAAATTGTCCATCTTATACACAAATAATTACAGTTATTCAAAAAATGCTTGGTGATATAACAGGTTTCACTATACAATTAAAGATAATCATTTTTAACAAAGTTAGTTACAACTTAATTCTCTTAATGCTATCCAGCTCAGTTGGCTGGGGCTATAGAATACATTGACTGTATCTCTGCAGAAGGGCAAGACCCCTTCCCATAAGTGTCTTGGATATGACATTAAACAATCTGATGGTAAGGCTCCAGTAATGCAGGAGCTTTGAGGTATCAATAGCCATTGATCCAAGGTCCACTCTGGCTTGGAGTGGTAGCATTTGAAAGGCTCCTATCGATGGGTCAAATAGAACAGTTTCACATTTAAACAGAGTACAAACATATGATATTGAATTGTTTGAAATAGGACTGTTTGATCATTTAACTATGTGTAAACAAATAATTGATGTTTGATTGAATTGTTAATGAAGGATAGCAATACCTGGAACTATTTAACTTTGTTGACTTATGCTAAATTGAATTGTTTGAAATAGAACTGTCTGATTATTTAACTGTGTGTAAACAAATGACTGATGTTTAATTGGATTGTTAGTGATAAATAGCAATACTTGGAAGTATTTAACTTTGTTGACTTATGTTAACTAATCTAATATATATGTATAAACAGGATTTGGCATTAAATAGCCCACAATGATTGATATGCCATAAAACCAAACCAAACCAAACCAAACCAAATCAAATCTAATGTTATCTAATGGTAAGGCTAACCTGCATTCAATTTAGATAGAAGAGTGAGTCAAAAGTTTTGCAAGATTTTGGTACATACTAGTTTGCAGTATGTATATCTTATGACCAAAGCAGTTCATACTGAGGAAGGTACCTGCTGTGATTGGTAGTATTAAAGTAGTTGGTGCACTAACATGTGCATTGCTTCACTCTGTGTGTGATTTGAAAGCCACAGAGATGAACACGCAATGTAGTCTAATGAGTTCAAACTGGGCCATAATGCTGAAGATGTAATAAAAACATTTTTTATATGAAAAGTGAAGATGCAACTGATTGCAGTATTGTAACCAAATAGTTCAAGAAATTTCACTAGGGTTGCTAGAACCTTGATTATCAGGCAAATTCATATAAAATTATGGATCCAATGAATAACACTAGGAGAATATCAAATGAGCTCAGCATCTTACATCCAGGGTGGTTCTTCATCACCTTCATGGAAAAGCATCCAGAGCTGCCGAATTGTGCGTCAATTTATAAGAATATTGCAAAACTTTTGACTCAACCTCGTAATATAATAGATATTTTTAAATATGTAGCAACCTTTTGAATATGTTTATAGTTATAAGAATTTATTCTTTGATTCAAATATAATTTTGATTTTCAGTTCATATTACTTTTAATTCTTTTCCCAAATAATACTGGGTGAAAATTTAAGCTTCTTTTCCCACTGAAGATGGGAAAATCTTTTAAGAGGTTTTTTTTTATCTGCATTTGAAAAGTTCTTAATGACTATTTTACACTTCACTAACTTGCTTTGTGTAAAAGTTACTCAGTATCAAAAAGAAAAAGTCTGTTACCATAGTTATTTCTAAGTGAAAAAACTTGAAAATAAAATGTAGCCAGTCTGTTGAATTAGATAATATCTAACTTAAAAAATTATGTTTAAAATCATTGTTTTTTTGTGTTTTTTTCCTTTTTACTTTTTATATTTGTCATTTTGATTTTTTAAGTTGTGAATAAATTTACTGAAATACTTTAGACAGGAGATATTCCAGAGCCAGAAATTAATTTTTTTTTTTTTGTGAAAAAAGATTCTTTCTGTGAAATTCTTATCTATTGAGAAATGATCTGCAACTTCATTTTTTGCCTGCACAGCCGCAGAAAGAAAAAAAAAAATGGAAAATTAAATTGCATTATCATAAAAGAAAAGAAGAAAAATATAAGGAATATTCTACTTGGGTAAAGGAAAAAAATTTGCAATATTTTGATACATACGAGTTTGTAGAGTGTATATCACATGAGCAAAGTAAATTTTCATTAAATTTTAGATCATTCTAGGAACCTATTTTATTAAATTCAGTTATTCTGGAAAAATCATTAATCCAACAAGAATTAGGAACTATGCCAGGCAGAAAATTGGTTTTGAATCAGTGTGTGTGGGGGGGCATAGATGATAAAATGGCTTGTAACTGTTTAAATTTCTTAGATGAAACATTATTATTAATTTTTGACTTGTATTTCATTCATTTTATTTTTCTTACTTTCGACTACAAATTGTGATTGTTCAAGTGCTAAATAAAAACCTTAGAATCATCATCATCATCATCATGATGTCGTGCTGGTAGCACGGATATCCTTGACCGTCTCTCGCCACTTTTCCCTATCGTTCATCGCCTCAGGCAGGTCTTCAGGACAACATCCTGTATCCTCACATAGTTGCTGAATGTATGTTTGTGCTGGTCGTCCTGCTTTTGCACGGCCATGTGTGGGGGTCCATAAGAGTACATCACTTATGAGTTCGTCCCTGCTTCTCCAGCAGTGTCCTGCATGTCTGGTTCGTCTAACTTGAATAGTTTTTGTGATAGGGGGCAGGTGGCCGTACAGTTGGTGTCTTGTGGGGTGTTGCCGCCAGGACTTGTTCAAGATTGCTTGCAATAGGAATAAGCTATTGGTAAGCTTTTAGTTCTAATGAATTTATACATGGAAACCTCTCTTTCTTTTTTTTTCTTACTAATTAGGCTATGAAAACTAATCAGTAGGAATTACCTAAATTTAGTAATACAGTTATATTCTTTAGTTCTTTAAGTTTAATTGCTACCATCTTGTACGTTTCCTGTTTACACTCATAGTATAAGTATTAATAAGTACAATAGTATTCAAATTTCTTACACTAGTAATATAAGTCAAGTAAAGTAAAGTTGGCGACTGTAGTCAAGGGTGATCCAAAGGCTCCCTTTTCAATAGCTACTACACCAAGGTGTAGGGGAGGGCACTACTCCTTTCCCTGGATTGCTCCACTTTACCCTTGATCTGTACCTTATAATGCTGAGTGTTTAGCAAGGAGACATCAAGTACCTTTTTTTGAGTCTTTGGTATGACTTGACCTGGGATTGAACCCAGGTCTCCCGGGCCATTGGTGAACACTCTAACCATCATGCCAATGTCTGGTAGTAATCTAGTAATATAAGAGAATAATATCCAAATTTTTTACCCTAGTAATATAAGAGATAATAATATTCAGATTTCTTACACTAGTAATATAAGAGACAATAGTATTTAAATTTCTTACTAGTCATATAAGAGAATAATATCCAAATTTTTTACACTAGTAATATAGGACATAATAGTATTCAAATTTCTTGAATAAAGACTAGTCAGGAACTATTTTTTCAGTCATATCTATTATCTTTTTATTGTTATTTTTTAACCAAAACTTCCAAATTTTTTTTCCATGATTGTAAAATTTCAATAAAAAGAGACAGAAATAAGACAAAAGAACTTCAATTAAAAAACTAATATCAGTTTGTTGGGAAAACAGTAATCAATTCTATTGCCCACTTAGATGTAAAAAAAAGTGACTTATTTTCCAAACAATAATAAAATTACTTGTGATTTGACTTTCTTTAACATAAACATGTATTTTGTATCACAGACCTTACTTCACCCTGCCAGTAATGCTAGAATATACTGACAGTATCCCCTGCAGAATGGTAATTCCACCCTTTTGCCCAAAAAAGCATTTCCTGGATTTAACACTAAACTGCATTTGATGGTAAAGATCCAGTTCTCAAGATCTGAGGAGGGTGGAATATCCCTTCATAACCATTACTTCCAGGTCCACTCTTACCCAGAGTGATAGTATCAATTAGAAACCTATCTATAGATCAAATAAGTTTGTTTAAAAATTATTCATATTAGAGAGGACTGCGAGCAAAGAAAAACCTCTTCAGAAACAACTACACCAAAAAGTAAATATGAACATACAATGAATGCAATTCCTTAACCTTTTGGGATAAAATAACCCTAAATGGGTTGACATGCCATTAAAATCAATCAATCAATATGATCATACTCACTTGCCTCAGGTTCCTTCAGTGTAATGGTTATCATCACAGAAAATGGTATTGTTGACCAAGGTTCAAATCCTGGATGAGGCTGTTTGTGTTTTACTTTGTGCTAATACACATGAAAAAGGCATAGATCTGTCTGTTCTCTCCCCAACAATGGAAAAATAGTAGGGCAAAATGAGCTCTTTAGCTTTGGTAAGGTAACCAGTCTAGGAGAAGAAAAACTCTGAATTCAAACCAGGTGAATGTTTTTACCAACCCCTTAGCATGAGCAGGATATGACACAAGGTCAATTTTTTAAGCAGAGTTTAATAGGTTTGAATTCAGAATTTCCTTCTCCTGGGCCAGTTTCCATACCAAGGCTAAAGAGCTCAGTCTGCCCTACTATTTTACTCATAGCTGGATGGAGAATAATTGGATTCATACCTTTCCCAAAGGGTATTAGTACTATGTCAAATGCAAACAGCCTTGTCCATTTCCTATGATGATATCCATTACCCTACAAGCACTTCCATACCAAACAGATGTAGTCTGTTTAAAAGTTGACCTTGTGTCACATCCTGCCCACAGTAGAGTGGTTAGGTAAATACATAGTCTCTTGTCCAAGACAAAATTAAGAAGCAAATGAATACACTGACAGATAATCATATTAAATATGAATTATGAGCTGTCCAGTCTTCCTATTCACAGGTAGTCAGGTCCAGCTAAATTGATTATGATCCATTGATTACTCACATCTGTTTGAGTCCATCTATCAAAGCAGGTGAATATGGTTGCATATTAGCAGCTTCTTGGAGTCATTGCCAAGAACCCATTCAACTAATGATGACAAAAACTGGAGGAATTGAACATAAAGGTATAACAGCTCTCTGATATGAGAACTAATTTATATGCTCTGTGTGCATATGTATAACACATAGGTGTAGAATATATAAGGGAGTGGTGAAAAGTTATTGGCCTGACCAAGAAATTGACCACTCTATTGGCAGAGCTAAGAATATGCTGACTGTATTCCCTGCAGAGAGATAAGACCCCACCCAACAAAAAAATGGGTGTCCTGGGTATGATACTAAATTGCATCTGATGGTAAGGTTCCAGTTCTGGAGCTCTGTGAGCGTGGAGTAACCCACCATTGCTATTACACCCAGGTTCACTCTTACCTAGAGTGATAGTGTCCCATTTATGGGTAAAAAAAAGCTGTTTAAAAACAATTAATATTCATTAAGTATACTTGAAATTATACAATTGTGTGTTAATTATTTGCATTTGATAGAAATACTTTATATATAACAGTAAATCATTTTTATTAAAAATAGTTACTTGAAGTTTTTATTGTTTAAAAAGGATTATTATTAGTTACTTGAAACCATATAACTGTGAGCAAATAAATGACAATTATAGAATATAAATAATTACAATAAACCATACACTTATTAGCATTAGATAGGAGTACTTGAAACCATACAACTGAGTGCAAATTATTTATAGGAATACTTGATATCAATTAAGTGTCTAAAAAATTTAAATATGAATGTACAATAAAATGTGATTCTCTAATCTCCCAGCATAAAATAATGTTATATAGCTGGAATGAAAGAAGGAACATAATGCTTTCATTTATAAAAATATATATCTCTTCTTTATTGTCATGAAAAGGTCGAAATGGCAGTAAGTGTGAGACAGAGAGACTAAGACTGATAAAAAACTGCTACCATTGACACCACGCTGGAAACACATTCCTACTTACACCACATTGTGATAGATCTATATTCAGAGCCCTACTTATTACTTCTTTGATGGGGCTGATCAGAGCCACTGGCTCCTAGGGTCAGTGCCCAAGGCGGCTTCTGCTCTGACGGCTCACTTCTCCAGACCGACTTCCTGTCCAATTGGTTTGTATGCATATCAACTGTGAATCTCTTTATTATTACATAATATTTTCAATGCCCACATATTCCTACTGGTTTTCAATTCATGTGATTTATTTCCACTGTCTCCTTGTTTATCCTAAGACACAGGTGCAATATCCTGTTTAGAAATCCACAACTAACAACTATCAATATGTAACAATAATCCTAGACAAATTGACACATCATTAAAATCAATCAACCAAGAAAGTAATGACCTTGAGCTATGAAATGCACATGCTATTCAGCACATTCATTCCACTTAGATCATTTCTTCTTGACTTTCATTAATTTTTGCAAAAACTAATTCAGTAAATATTAAAGAAAAAAAATTCCTTTCTTGGTTGGGCTAAGAACTTTTATTGAATCATCTATACTTATTTCTGTAAATGTAACAAATTCACTAATGCCTAAGGAAAGCAAGCAACCCACCAACCACACACAAGTAAAAAAAAAAGTAAAGTTGGTAACCATAGTTGAGGGTGACCCGAAGGCTCCCTTTTCAATAGCTACTACACCAAGGTGTAGGGAAGGGCACTACTCCTTTCCCAAAATTGACACACTTTACCCTTGATCCATACCTTATAGTGCCAAGTGTTAAGCAAAGAAGCAACAAGTACCATTTCTTGAGTCTTTGGTATGACTCGACCTGGTATAGAACCCAGATCTCCCAGGCTATTGGCAAACACTCTAATTATTATGCCAATGTCCGGTACAAGTAAATGGCAATTACAATTGTTCATTTCAATTTGACAATGTATTTAAATTTGTCTGATTTTTCTAGCATAAGATAACCCATGAAGATTGATATGCCATTAAACAAACCAAACTAAACCTAACAACATAATACATTGTCTGAGAAGATACATTACTGCTGAGTATCAAATGATACAAGTAAATTTGCAACTTTCTGTAATTTTGAGATGAGTCATCATTTCAATATTTGTTCAGGCTATGAAATTCATTTCTTGTTTCTTCTTATGTAACTCCATTTCTGCTCAGACTGCTAAAATTAGCTGAACTAGTCAGTATTTAGCCAACATGATTAGGTTACATGGTAGTAGTAGCAAATTAGAATCTCAGACATGACTAATTTCCCTTATGTCACTCATAATGGCATACTTTTGATGGAGGCATGCTTAACATTATGGTTTTCATCATAGGAAATAAAATCAGCAACCAGAGTTCAAATCCTGGAAAAAGCTGCTTACATGTCACTTCATGCTAATGCCCTTGGGAAAAGTATGAATCCATCTCTTCTTTCCCAAACAAAAAAGTCATTATAAAAAGGAAAGTCCCCCATAGTCTTTAACCAAACTCGTCTAAACAATAACATGCTACCAAAATATACACTATATATATATGTATACAAACACGCATGCACACACATATATATATGTATATATACATTGTCATCCACAGACAACTCTTCAGTGTGGCTTTATACACGAGATACTTAAAGCTGGAATTGAAACCCAGCTGACTTTATATCAGTTGGATATCTTACCCCAAAGCTATTGTCCCTCTCAGCATATGTGAAAGAATGTTTTATGTATATATTTATTTACATATACTCTTATCGGCTATCAGAGTGCTCAATTTATGAGAAGAGCTTTGCATTTATGTCTATGTGGTAGCTGGCAATTCCCCATTCAAGTGCTCAACCTACAGGGGAACATATATATTGTCATCCAGAGATTGACTGTTTCATTGTATCACAACTCTTCTGTGTGGCTATCCAGGGAATAGAGTAGTGACCTTCCCTACACCTTGTAGTAGCAACTGAAAAGGGAGCCTTCAGGTCACCCTCGGCAATGGTTGCCAACTTTACTTACTTATATACTTTCAAGGTTACTTTAAAAAACATTACTGCTGGTTTAAAATCAGAGTTTTCCTTCTAGACTGGTTGACTGACCAAAACTAAAGAGCCCACTCTGCCCAATTATTATACCCTAACTTGTGGGAAAAAGAGATTGATTCATGCCTTTCCCAAGAGTACTAGAATGAAAGGAAATACAAATGACATTGTCCATGATTTGAATTTAATTCATGAAGATATTTTCCTCTGATAATGACCATTATGCTTTGAGAGCCTCCTTTCAACTTACATGTGCATGAGTGTATGTATCTGTGTGTATATATATATATACACACACAGATTCACACACTCTATAGAGTGTTCACCAATGATCCGGGAGACCTGGGTTCAATCCCAGGTCGTGTCATACCAGAGACTTTAAAAATGGTACTTGATACCTCCTTGCTTAACACTCAGTAATGTAAGGTATGTATCAAGTGTAAAGTGGACCAATTCAGGGAAAGGAGTAGCGTCCTCCCCTATACCTTGGTGTAGTAGCTGTTGAAAAGGGAGCCTTCTTGTCACCCTCGCATATGGTCGCTAACTTTACTTTCTTATATATACATTGTGCTTGCGGTGTAATGTTTACTGTCATAGAAAATGGACACGGTAAACTCTATTCAAATGATAGACAATGATTTTCACATTTCTGCTAATAATGTTGGGAAAGGCATGAATCCAACTATTCTCCCTTCAACTATCAGTAAATAGTAGGGCAGATTTTCTTTTTTACAATGGTATGACAACTGGTTATGGTGAAGGAAAACTCTGACTTCTAAAACTGACCTTGGGTCACATCCTGCTCATGCAGAAAGGTTGGTATATATATATATATATATATAGAGAGAGAGAGAGACAGACAGAGATGCAATGAATAACAGAACTGTGAACACATGACTGACCAAGACTTTCTCATAATCTTGTTTAGTTCTCCCCATGTACATGGTATAAAAATTCTCCAAATGGTAAATTTGTCTTTGTTTACATACTGAGTAAGCCAATAAGAGCATTAATTAAAGGCTTAGTTAAATAAATGAAGAATGATTTACATGAAAATATATCAATAGAGAGAAAAATTGAATGAACTTGAGACAGATAAATGAAGAAGGACAGAGAAGTATTAAGATAGATATTGACAGATATAGATATTTAGATAATTAAATATAGAATACACAAACTTCAACTCCTGCAGAGTCACTTGAACAAAATAATGGTTACCTGGGGTTGAATCTATATTAGATCTGGTGGAGAGGCTCCAGAATTGACATGCTATAAAACCAACCAACCAATCTACTTATTCAATATATATATATATATATATATATATATATATATATATAAAGAAAGAGAGGGAGTATGTACAATAAATAACAGAAGTGTATCAACATAACAGACCAGAACCTTATAATATAGTACCTTTCTCTGTACCAAAATGGTATAATAATTCTCTAAAAAGTAAGTTTGGTTTTGTTAATCTAATAAAAATTCAGAATTGACATGCCAAAAAGATAACTTAATCAACTAATCAATAAGTTAATTCATTTATCTTTCTTTAAAATCTCAGTCTCTCACTTTAGTCATATCTATCAATCTATTTACCATCATCTGTATCCTATTTCAGGTGTTTTTAATTAGTCTCTCTCATTATATATATATATATATATATATATATACACACACACACACACACACACACACACATATATATATATATATATATGGAGAAATGGTAGATTTTGGTAATCTGATAATATGAGAAAAATAAGTGGAAAAGTGGATAAAGAGATACTGACAATGGATTTAGCAATGATATTTCCCCTTTATTTAAAAAAGACTTCTTCAGAGATATTTGTCTCAATGGTGGGGTAGGGGTTTCAAGCATATCCTATTTCATCGAAGACTTGACAAATTAATCAAATTAGGAATACCAATTATACAAAAAACTTCATAAACCATTAAAAATCTCACTAATATCTCCAAAGGCAACTACAACATAACCACTTCTACCACAGGCATATATTCCATTCCATGCTAAGATTGTGACAAACATTACACTGGCGAAACCCAAGGCAATCTAGCAAAAAGGATCTATGAACACAAATGATCAATTAGATTAAATGATGACCAAAAAGCCTTTTTCTCCCACATGTTAGATCTGAAACATACTTTCAATTTTTCCCAAGCCTTTTTAATTAAACTCATACACTGCAAAAATTCCCATCGACTGTTAGAGTCTGGAGTCATCACTAAGACTAAACACATTAAACAACGACCTGGTTTCTACCAGATTTAACTCTACTCGGCAGACTTTATTTAACATGAATTAAAAATATTTTTAACAAAAACTAACACATTTATTTCCCACTACACTTCCATACTTCTAGATAATTTTTTCTTTTTTCATTTAGATATTCCATCTCTGTTGGTCAAGTCTTTGATGAAATGGGATATGCCTGAAACCCCTGCCTCCACCACTCTGACATATATCCTGATCTCTCCCTTTCTTTCTTTTTCATCACTCATTCTCATGACCCCTCCCTCCTCATATTTTTTTCTTATTTTCTCATTTAGATATTCCATCTCTGTTGGTCAAGTCTTTGATGAAATTTGATGTGCTAGACAGTAGCTGTATCCTCCCCACTGTCAGGCAAGCCCATAGCCATTGCCCAGATGTTTACAGTCACAGCCAATAACCCCTGCCACCATCACTTTGACATATATCTCTAACTCTCCCTTTTTTTCTTTTCTGTCTTTCCTTCTTATGACCCCTCCATCCTTTTATTTTCATCTTTATTTTTATTTATCTATTTCCTTTAATGCTGAACTTTAAAAAACCCATCATCTTTTTTTAATAAAAATCAAATATAATTCCTAAATCCATTGTCAGTATCTGGTTTAAACACTTTTCCATTCATTTTTCTCATACATACATACATATACACATCTATATACATACATACATACACACACACATATATATATATATATATGCACACAGGCACATATATATGTATATATATATACATATACATATATATCTGTACACGTACACATACATATATATCTATACACACATACGAGGATCATTGAATAAGTTTCCAGACTTTTTTTTTAATGGGCACTCTTATTGATAGTACACACATGAAACTCTAGTCCCCTTCAAAGTAATCTCCTCCAGCTACAATGCACTTGTTGTACCGTTCCAACAATTTCTGGAAGGCCCCATGGAAGTCCTCTTGTGGGAGCGTGTCAATGACCTTCATCACAGCCTCTTTCATCTCCTCAATTGTCTCATAATGACAGTCTCTGAGCTTAGGGAATAACCAAAAGTCACCAGAAGCAAGGTCTGGACTATAGGGAGGCTGAGGAACTGTCTTGATGCCCATCTTGGTTAAATAGTCTGTGATAAGGATGGAGTTGTGGACTGGTATATTGTCCTGGTGGAAATGCCACTGACCTGATTTGAAGAGTGCTGGCCTCTTCCCAAGGAATCTCTTCCTGAACTCCCTTAAAACCTCAACATAATAACCCTAACCCTAACCCTAAGCCTCTGGTGTATTGACTTGCTTACTCCTCCCACACCTCTCATCATCCCTCACAGATTCCTTGCCTTCCTTGAATCTCTTATCCCACCCAAAAACTGGTGCTCGATTCATGTAAGATGGTCGAAAAGCAGTCTAAAGCATTCCATATGTTTCTGTGGCATTTTTTCCAAGTTTAAAACAGAGTTTTATTACATATCATTCTTCTAAAGTGTCCTCACGTCCAGATTGCATTTTTGAAATTCACCAGCTGTGACAATCAGGCTTTAGTAGGGTGTATTCCAATTGCTGCTGTAGCTGTTCATTTGAACCTGAAATCATAAAAATTGGTCAGTCATCTCATAAGATGTATAGCAATAACATAGTGAACAACAATTTTAAATGCCTGTACAAAAAAAGTCTGGAAACTTATTGAATGTACCACATATATATAAATACTTTGATATGGCAATAACATATTCTTTCATGGAACATTGCCACCCCTCATAATCTCAGACCCCTACCAAAAGCATTTTTCCAGTGCTGACCTAAATAGGGCTGCTCAGACACAAGAGTCACCATCTGGGCCAATCCTTCTCACAAGAGGACACAACAACATAGATATGTAACAGGTCTGGGCTGCATATGTCACCATACCTCTATTGCTATGATACTTTGTTTTTGAGGGAAATGTTGATAGATGAAAAGATCATAAAAAAAGATTTGTACAGCCTGGTATTATAGTGGCCAATGTTTGTACAGCACAACTATCACTCTGTAAGTCTCCAAGATCATTATCCAGTGATAAGATAAAGCAAAATAACCAGTAATCACATCAACTACAGATTTTATACTTGAGTTTTCCTTCTTCTAGTTGGATAATTTGACAAAAAATAAAAGGTCCAACACTTCTAGGAAAATTTTGCTAGATGTCAGTTGAGTAAAAAGCTTCTTCTACTCTTGACAGTTCCTGCATGGTGTCTAGCCACCCTCCTCATCAGAAATGAGTTGGGAGTACCAATTTAGAAGCTGATGACCTGACTATGTAACACTTAGTACTGTGTTACCAAGTACCCATAGTATTTCAGTGACCTATATACATATATATATATATATATATATATATATATATATATATATATATATATGTATATGAGAGATGTCCAAAATATTCTAAATCTCACTCAGATTTTAAATTTGTCACACACCTCTCACCTTAGTATAGGCCTCACCTTCCCAGAAATCAATAAATGTTCAGCAATGACTCTTCTTTCTGTGTAAAGCTTAGAACTTTTTAAATCATTGTATATATATATATATATATATACACACACATGTATATGAATACATATATACACATATATATAAACACACACACACAAATATATATATATATATATATATATATATAGAGAGAGAGAGAGAGAGAAAGAGAGATAAACAGACTGAGAGAGGTGGAGAAATAGAAAGAGAATGAGAGAGACAGCTTTTATATATATATATATATATATATATATGCACACTGTTCATTTTATCAGGATAGATAAATGAATGCCTATCAGCCACAAATACTCACACATATAAGTGTGTCTTTTTAACTTTGCTGAAAAGACTCATTTACAATGCTGCTTTAAAAAAAATTAATAGAAAGAACTAAACTAAAAAAAAAAAATTGCTTATTCAAATTCTCCTTAATATCCTTTTTTTCCTATTTTTCAGCTTCTAGAGAAGAAAAAGAAAAAAAATGTCTTATTTCTTTCACTCAAATGAAAAACAATTTCTGTTATTGTCAGTTCCTGTGGCAGAGGAGAGTAGCTTAGTTACCGAATGTCTGACATAAAGAACATCCCACATCTTAAGGCCATGGAAAGCCACTGTTTGAAACGAAATGAATGGAAATAAGAAGAAGGAAGAATTAACCAAAATGAAAGAAAAAAAAAATGGGAGGGGTTAGATAAGAAGGGGAAAAAATGTGTAAAAGAAAATAAGTGGGGAACCATTCTGTATACTGTTACATTTCTAACATATCAGCTTGGAATTCAGGGTTTGAAAAGAAATTTTTTTTTTTTTTCAATTTTTAAGAATGGATGTCAGAAAAAAAAACAATTGTACTTTCTGAATAAAAGAATGAATTAAAGAATGAAGGTTCATTCAAGAAAAATAAAGGAAAGAATTCAAAGAAAAAATTCAATAATAAAGAAGAAAAAAAGGAAAAAAGTAAATATTAAAAAAAGAAACATTATTTTTGTTGAGACTTAAGGTTTAAAAAAATTTCTTTGAATTAAAAAAAAAGCTGAAATCTTAAAAGTGCTACCAAAGGAAGGAAAGAAAGGTAAATGAAAGGATTACGAAATAAAATCCACAAAAGAGAAGGAAATTCTAAAGGAAGACCAAAAAAAAATCAATCTTAGGAATTTTTAAATCATAAAGTCATTTAGTTATTTATTCCTGATAAAGAAGGAAGTGTTAAAAATAAATCAATATGTGAATGGCTGCTCTAAGAATAATCTGAAAAAGGGGATTGGAGAAAGTGAAGTAAGATGATTGATTGAATTTAATGGCATGTCAACTTATTCTGGGTTATTTTATGCTTGGAGTTTAAGGAATCACATTCATTGTTGAATCATATTTATATTTTATGTGTGATTCTGAAGAGTTTTTTTTATTCACACTGTTATGTAACATGAAGAAAATTTTTTTGTTTAGTTTCTTAATATTGATTGATTTTAATGGCATGTCAATACATCTTGGATTATTTTATGCCTAGAAGTTAGGAAATCATTTATCGTCCATTCACATTCCTATTTTTTGTGTAATTGTTTCTTATGATTTTTTTCTTTTCACATAATTGTATCAAATGCAATTAATTTTTAAGCAGATCTATTTAACCTGTAGATGGGATCCTAACAGGTGGGCCTGAGAGATATGACACTGAAAGAGTATTCCACACTCTTCAGATCTCTATTAGTGGAACGTCACCATCTGATAGAGTTAAGTGTTCTAACCAGGATACTCCTTTTTAGAGGGGAAGTTTTACCTCTTTGTAGGAGATACAGTCAGTGTATCCTAAGCCTTGCTGACAGGGCAAAGTTTCTTGAGAGTTTTTTTCCACACAGTTATATGATATTTCCACACAGTTATATCATATATTATTTGCATTAAGTTGTATGGTTTCAAGTATTCCTAATACTAAAAATTATATGGTTTCAAGTAATTATTTCTATTTAATAATAGTCATTTGTTTATACATAGTTATATGGTTTCAAGTAACTTGAAAAAAGTCCAGTCAATCAGCTGGGACTGTAGAATACACCGACTGCATCTCTTTAGAGGAGTAAGACTCCACCCATGAGTGTCCTGGATATGACACTAAACAATCTGATGGAGAGGTTCCAGTAATGCTTAAGCTTTGGGGAATGCAAAGTATCCCTTCATTGCCATTACCCCCAGGTGGACTCTAGTCCAGAGTAGTAGCACCTGATAGGGTCCTATCTATGGGTCAAATAGGTTTGACAATGAAAATGAGTGCAAACAAATGACTTATGTTAAAATAAATTGTTAGAAATAGAACTGTTTGATCATTTAACTGTGTATCAATAAAATGTGTTTATAAATCATATATTCAATATATATGCAAAAACAGGATTTGGTATTAAATAACCAACAATGCCATAAAACCAAACCAACCAACCAATCAAAAAGTCTTTAGTAAACAATTATAGCTCCAAGTAACTATTCTTAATACAAATTTGCAATTATATGGTATCAAGCATTCCTATCTAATACAAATAATTTTTCAAAAGATCTTTTTGACCCATTCATGGGACCCTAATAGGTACTATCACTCTGGGTCAGAGTGGACCAGGGAGTAATAGTAATGAAGAGGTACTCCACACTGCTCAGATTTCAAGAACTGGAGCCTCACAATCAGATGCAGTTTAGTGTCATACCCTTTTGGAGGAGAGGGGTTCTTAACCCATTGAAAGGAATACGATTAGAGTATTCTAAGCCATTTCATTTAGGCAGGGTAAGTTCAGGGTAAGTTACAATGAGCATAAGCTGTCAAAAAAAAGGACAGGAGGAACAATTGATTCAGAAAATGTATTCTTGCAATCAACTGTTGGCTTCATCATTTTTAAGGACTTTCATCCAGATAGTAAAAATCCATTTTTGTCTTAATTAAATCATCTTGCAATCTGCCACTGCTTTCCACAGACATATTTAATAAGCTTAGTTTAATCTTATGTGGAATTTTATGATAATGGAAAAAGGGAGAAAGATTGTGTTGCACCAATCATCCTTATGAGAAAAGCATGTTTGGTGTTCAATCCAGTTAGCAGCCAGCATTTTTCAAATGCTGATTTTCAAGACAAACAGTGATACCCAGTATGATATATACAATGATTTCAGCTCCTTAGTGCATCCAATATATATATGTATATATGCACACATATACCTATATATATATATATATATATGTTGTATAACCGCATATATATACATATACAAATATAATATATGCAATCAGTCTCGTCCAGGATTTGAACTTGTGTCGCCGTGTCCATTTTCTATGACGATAACCATTACACCATGGGCACCTCACTGTTATGATATATATATATATATATATATATATATATATATATATATATATATATATATATATATATATATATATATATATATATATATTATATATATATATATATATATATATATATATATAAAGAGGATTTGGCATTAAATAAATTATAAGGGTTGATATGCTATAAAATACAACCAACCAACCAATCTGCCCTACTTTTTACTCATAGATGGAGGGAGAAGAGATTGCTTTGTGCTTTTCCCTTGGACATTAGTGCAAAGGGAAATACAAACAACTTCATCCAGGGTTTGAACTCTTGTCAGTAATTTCATTTTCTACATTAATAAAAGTTATAATAATCATGCCTCCTAATCATGTAATATTGAAGAAAAAAATAGCCTACCCTGGAATCTTACAAACACATTACAGTGTTATTTACTATTTTCAGTTAGCAAAGTCCTCTTTTGGGATTACCATTTGCTGCTGCCTTATTATAAATATGATGAAATAGGGAGAAACCTATATCCACATTTTTTTAAATTAACATTTAGTATAAAGTGAAAATATATGTGCAATTAGTAATTTTCCTAATTTGTCTTTAAAAAATAATTTCTACCCACAAAGTATGTGTGGTCAAAAAGATGATTGCATCTTTTTTTAAATACCCAGTATGTACTTATATGAATTAGTATTGTAGCTATATGAAGCTAACCTTTAAAATGTCATCCAACTTTTAAACACAAAGTATATTTGCTATGCCTTATTTTCTAGAAAATTGTTTTAAAAGTTTATCATATTAATACTTATTAAATTTACCTTAACCAGCCAAAAGAGAGCCTTTACCTATCTACCCATAAAGCTGAGATACAGTACAATGTCTTTCTTAATCATGTGAATCCCTGTGGGTAGTAGCAAAAATTTCCAAATTCCATCAGCATAAGGTGCAATCATTAGGATATGCTCATTGACTCAACCCTTTTTATTGCATTAAGGAGGTGCTGCCTGATAGACAAGCCCCAGGAACTAGTTAGCCTTCAAAAAGAGTACTTCTTAATTCCAAGATGTTCTAAAATACAATATGGCATTTGTATCATTCTAAATTTTTAATTCTAATCAGTTTATATTTACTCTGTCAGTAAACTGTGAGTTACTTTATATGAGAAATAGTTCAACTTGCACTTGAAGAAACAGGAAAGAAGCTAATTTCAGACTCCACTGCAATTGAATTACTGGTAAAGTTCAAGCTGTGATCAGGAATACAAAGGATATTTCTGTCATGATAAATAGAACAATTGTTGATCTGACAGACAGAGGTGAGTAAGAGACAAATTCTGTGGCTTACCAATGTCTAAGTTCTATCTCGGTAAGTCTAGTTCCACAGACAAAGCTATTTTCTGAGACAGAGTTCTTTTGAAGAGTTTTGAAACTTTTCTCTTTCAGGAAAGAAAAGAAATATAAATCTGATAATGATATAAAAATCCAAAATCTGCTCAGTAAAATGTTGACATTTTCCTTGTGCTTTGTCTTTGTGTGTGTATGTATATGTATGCAGATAAATATTCATATGTCTCCATTCCTTTATATCTATTTATATATCTACCTACTAGAACTGCTTGATGGTTGAGATATTATGTATTTACTCAATTCCTTCACGACGAACAGGATGTGACACAAGGTTAATTTTTAAGTGAAATGCAAACAGCCTTATCCAGGATTTAACGTTAGGTAACTGATTTCATTTTCTATGATAGCAACTATTGAAATAAGTGATAGCTGAGCTAATAATATGTTTGATGAAATTTTTCCAGAATATTCCAGGCTGATTTAGTACTGAGTAGCTGATAGAGAATTTTTAAAAACTTACATTTTTGTTCATTATCATATTATTTAGTATCAATACATGAAAATTTTGATTCATATGTTGTTTTAGTTTGGCATCTTTGTTTAATAGCATATCAACCCTCCTGGGTTATTTAATACTAAAGCCATCCTTGTAGAATGGCAATAGTGGTACTATTTAACCCATAACTGGTGAGATAAGGGAGTTCATATCTTTCCCAATGTTATAAGTGTATAAGTGAACATTATTATATGACTAAACCCCTCACATAGCCGAGCAAAAGCAGGGCAACCAGCTTGAACCTACATCCAGCAGCTCTGTGAGGATATGGAATGTAGCCCTGAGAATCTGCCAGAAGTGATGAACGATAGGGAGGAGTGGCGAGAGAGGGTCAGGGATATATGTGCTGGTGGCACAATAAGATGATGATGATCAGAGTTTAAATTCACTTACTACAATGTTTTAGTCCACCATGTTAGCCACAATATCATGGGGATTCCACACCCATATGTTGTTTTATTCAGACCTTATATAAATAAAAATGTAAAAAATTTGCCTATCTTTACAGAGAAAAATAGGTTAATTTTTAAATTTCATTTTCCAGGGTAAAAAACACACTTTTAAAGGAATAATAGCCATTTTCTATGCTTTTATAATATAAGCAATTAAGAAATAATACTTACTACTAGGAGCAAAATCTGTCTTACATAGAATTATCCAGGGCAAAAAAAAAGCAAAGTTTCAAGGGAATATGGCCATTTTCTATACTTTTGCAATATAAGCAATTAAGAAATAATACTTACTACTAGGAACAAAATTTGTGTTACATAGTATTATCCAGGGCCAAAAAAGCAAAGTTTGAAGGGAATATGGCCATTTTCGATAATTTTACAATATAAGCAATTAAGAAATAATGCATTGTATCCAGGAGCAAAAATTGTTTTGTAGTGTTATTGTTTACTCTGATTTTATATAAGAATGGGCAGACTTAGAAATTGAACAGGAGTTGGGTGCAAAAACCAAAGATTTTGATTATACCATATTGCGAATATACTATTTTTACTACTTTCAATTGTATTAATAATCTCTTCAATTCCTCATAATACAAATGCAGGAAAATCTTAAGGTGGTTCGAAAACAATTGAAAACTTTTTGTCTGTTAACAAATGAATAACTTTTGAAAAGAACTATTTCTGACAATAAAGTATATCAAAGGCATGTGTGGCATGATTATTATCATTGTAGGAAATGAATTTGGTGTGCAAAGTTCAAATCTTGAGTGAGGCTGTTTGCTTTTCCCTTCAAGCTAATGCTCTTAGGAAAGACATGAATCTATCTCTCTTCTCCACAACTAGAGATAAATAGTAGGACAGACTGGGTTCTTTAGCCTTGGCAAGGCAATCAGTCAAGAGGAAGGAAAACTCTAAGTTCAAACCAGCTTTATTCCACTTAAAAATTGATCTTGTGTTACATCCTGCTCATGGTGGAGGGGTTGGGTAAACACATAGAAGAAAGAAAAAATATGAATTCAAACTAACTCTACTTAAAAATTGACCTTGTGGGAGTTTTGGTAAATACATGCTGGAATTTATCTTATTCTTCTGATTAAAAACAATTCTTTGATCTTTGATGCCAAGAAAAAAAATTTCTGATATAACTAGGGTGAGTCTAAAGTTTTGCAATATTTTGGTGACATGATATACATGCTGATAGTTCACAGTATGTATATCATGTGACCAAAGTAGTTCAACCTGTGGAAGGTACCCACTGAGGTTGGTAGTATCATAGTAATTGATGTGCTGACACATTCATTCTGTGTGTGATGTGAAAAGTGCACATATGAACATGCAATGGAGTCTAATTCAGGAACTTATGCTTTATAACTTCAAACTTGACTATTATGGCTCACTTTGAATTTGTGGAATCAACAAAAAAATGTTGTGCAAAAAGTGAAGGTACAGTTGATCACAGTACAGTAACTAAACGGTTCAAAAATTTTGCTTAGGTCGCAAGATCCTTGATGATCAAGCAAGGTCAGGTAGACTTAAAACTGGATTCTAAAGCCATGCTCCAAGCCACTGAGGCAAACTTTGGAGAGTATCAGGTAAGCTAGGTGTTGTACTCCCTACATTATGGACTCGCCCTCCTCCATATATACACGTCAATGAGAGCATTAGACAGAGTTAACCAAATCAGCGGGACACCATTACGTGTAATACCATCTGCATAGTGGACAGATTGTCACTACCCCACTGGACTCTCAGCTTCCTATCAACTAACTACTGTTTAACCAGGTTCACTTGTATCTTGTTTCTGTTACTATATATAATATATATAATATATATGTTTTTCTATCAACCTTTTTGTGTTCCCTGTGTCTTTCTTTTGTCAGCATATTAACATTCGGCATCTCAGTCTAATGTGGTTCATTACCTCTACAATCTAGGTAAAGGCATCAAGAGCTACCAAATTGGGCCTCATGATACCAAAATATTACAAAAATTTTACCTTACTTAGCAATTATATCTTCTTCAGTTGGATCTATTTAGGTCTGAAGACCTATCAGTTGATCATTATTGTCTTCACTTGTATTTTCTATACATCTTGAGTTTGAAGTGGTAGTTGCATTTCTTTTGAGTATTCATTGTAATCTTATACTTCATAATAGACTTAAAAAAGTCTTACTAGAACTAGTAGCATTTTGTTCCAAGAATCAACCACCCTTATTACTAAAAAGATTTTGTCTATTAGGTGTCTTGTAATATCTTTTCAAAATTCTTTGTTCATGTCCCCTGGTACCACTTCCTTAATTAATGAGTTGTAGGTTGGGATTTATGGAGTTAAGACCATATGTATATTTATAAATTTCTATCATATCTCCTCAGACTTGATGATAATACTGACTAGTTAGCTTGATCTTCCTCAGTCTTTCTTCACACAGTATTTTTTGCCAATCAAATATCAATTTAGTGTCTCTTTTTTGTAATTTTTCAATAGGCTTTCTATCCTTAATGAGTTTTGGGGACCAAACAACATAACTGAATTGTAGGAAGGGTCTCACCAAAGCAATAAATGATCTTTTTCAACATCTCACCATCCATAGACAATCTTATATGAGAACTGCTGAATGTCATCATGAACTACCTGCCTGATAAGAAACTCAGTCACTCCTATGTTCCTAGCTACAGACGTAATTGCCTGGATCTCACTCACAAAATTAGAAGTTCTTTACTAGTCAGAACATACCTTCATAATCACCATTGAACTCTTCAAATCTTCTGGACTATCCTCACATTGATGCCCAAACACCCTGAAATCTTTGTATTGGTGCTTCCATTATGAATACTAGCTGTACAGCATGCTGTTTCCAAGTTTCTGCAGGAGTTAATTATATCATTGTGCTAATTTTCTCACAATGTCAAACTGACTTTAGTTTGCTGCATAGAAGATAAAACCAGAAACAAAACATGTGTGAAATTAATAATTTAAAAAGACAACAAATTACATATTATGACCTATGTATCAATCCTAAAACTTTATTTGCTTTATTAACTTGGATTTCATTATGTTTGAAAAATTCTAGCTCAGTGTTCATATTTACAGTCAGATCTTTTTCCGGTTCTGTGGTCTTAAGCAATTCTCTCTCATCAGAATAACTTTTGCTCAAAGAGTATTTGTGTTTTAGATTATTTTCCTCATTATAAAGTTTGCTCGGTTGGCTGAGGCTGTAGAATACACCAACTGCACCTCTGTAGAGGGGTAAGACCCCCCACCAATGAGTATCCTAGATATGGCACTAAACAATCTGATGTTGAGGTTCCAGTAATGCGGAATGCGGAGTACCCTTTCATTGCCATTGCTCCCAGGTCCACTCTGACCTAGAGTGGTAAAACCTGATAGGGTCCTATCAATAAATAGAAATAAACAGCTTATTTATGCTATACTGAATTGTTTGATATAGATCTGTTTTGACATTTAAACTGCATACTTATACTAAACTGAATTGTTTGAAATAGAACTGATTATTTGTATAAAAATGGATTTGGCATTAAATAACCTACAAAGGTTGATATGCCATAAAACCCTAACACAACCAACCCACTCATTATAAAGTACCTTACATTTAAATATGTTGAATTTGAGTTGCCATTTATTTGACCAATCCACAAGATTGTCAACATCTGTCTAAAGTTTATGGAGATCATTTCAGCTTTTAATTAAGAAAAATACTTTGGTGTCATTAGCAAAAATCTGTGTAACATATTTAACAATAGAGAAAGACTGAAGAATTTAAGTGACTTTCTTTTTTTCTTCAGAGAGTATATGCTCACTCTCTCTCTCTATGTAGGCATTATTTTTTCTAATTCTCTCTTTTTTGATATCTATCTCCATCATGGTAATGCTAAATATCCCCTACACACATACATGTGCAACATTAACATCACTTCTGCCTATTTCCCCTAATCCCACACATCTCTGCTCTTCCAATTTCTGTTGTTGCATATTCAGAAAGTAGAGGCTTATTTTTTTACAAAATATGAAGGTTGCCATCTTTGTTATTGATGGATAAAATAGTAACGAGAAAGAAGGATGGAAAAAAAAGAGAAAGACAAAAGAAGTAGAAAAGAGTGAAAGAGAAAGAAAGAAAGAAAGAAGTGAAAATAATTGTGATTAGATAAAAGTTGTATCTATTTATTGATACAAATATATAAAAAAATTAGTCACTACTTAAATGCAAAGTTATGTACAAACACTAAAACATTAGCTTAATTAATTGTTTAGGTTCCTATCTATCTATCTATCTATCTATCTATCTATCTATCTAAGTCTGTTCCTGTCTATCTATCTCAGTCTGTTCATATCTATCTATCTATCTATCTATCTATCTATCTATCTCAGTCTGTTCCTATCTGTCTATTCCTGCCTATCTATCTCAGTCTGTTCATATCTATCTATCTATCTATCTATCTATCTATTTATGAAACTTAGATTATTCATTTCAATCTATTTATCATTGAGGTAATTGTGTATTTCCCAGTGGTAACAGGGGTCTGTGTTTGAGAATAGGTGAAAGGCCAGGATATTATATGGTGGTTTGCAAAGCAAAGGGAATAATGGCAATTTTCTATACCTTTACAACATTAGTAATTAAGAAATAATGCATTATATCATACTGTTATGTAGTGTTATTGTTTACCTTGATTTTATATCAGAATGAGGAGACATATATTTTGTCTACAATCATTTGGGAGATTAGATCAACACCATCTTACCACCAGCACTTGTTTAAGCTTTGTAAAAATTACTTTATCTCAATATATATATATATATATATATATATATATATATATATAGAGAGAGAGAGAGAGAGAGAGAGAGAGAGTGGCTTTTACAGCAAATCCCCTTTCCTTACAAAATTGATACTTAAAGAATTTGTGATATGAAAAAAACAAACAACAAAAAATTGAAAAATAAATAAAACATTCATGTTTCCCTGGAATATTCACTTTCAACATTTCAATAAGTTTTTTTTGTTGGAGAGAGAATAGCAGATTTAAAAAAATAAAATTATGTTTAAAATTTTGTACAGAACTTTGCTTTTCAAAATAAGTTCATAGATTGAAGTTGTTTGAATTTTAAATAATTCAAATCTTATGAAATAAAGTTTTTTAGAGAATAGACAACAGAGAAATTAAATAAATAATATATACATATGATAAATAATAGTCATCTTTATAGTAATTGATTGATTGATTTTAATGGCATGTCAACTCATCTAGAGTTATTTCATGCTGAGAGGTAATGGAATTGCATTCATTGTACATATATATATATATATATATATATATATATATATATATATATATATATATATATATATCTACAGTTTTTGCCGTTGTTTCTAAAGACTTTTTTGCACATGGTTAAATTGATCTATTTGACTCCTAGATAACAGGTACTACCACTCTAAGTCAGAGTGGTCCTGGGAGTAATGGCAGTGAAGGTGTACTCCACACTCCCCAGAGCCCAAAAAGTGAAGTCTCACCATCAGATGCTGTTCAGTATCATACCCAGAATGTCCTGGGGGGGGGGACAGGTTTTACCTCTCTGCAGTAGATACAATCAGTGTATTCTAAGCTCTGCTGACAAGGTGATATTTTTTATGGTTACTATACTAGCGTATACATCTTTTTACTAATATTTTTTCTTTTCTTGATACTAAATAAATGAACACTGAATACAGAACACTTAAAATCTGTTTTTTTTTTAAATATATTTAACATCTACTTTTCTAAAAATTGAGAGTGTTGGTAACTTTTGCAAACACCAAATATTTTGTTTATATAAATGTAGGTATACATAGATACATGCATATCTTTTTCTTTTTTTGTTATTTATAAGAGATATAAGATGATATTTTCCTTAAAACCTTATTTACCTTATAAACAGAAGGGATTACATTAGAAAAGAAAGGAACAAAAAAGAAAAGTAAAAATTTTAAAAAAAGGATGAGAAATTCCAATAGAGAGTAAAGGAATAACAAAAAGTAGCCAGATTGGAAGGATATGGGACAAAAAATGGCAGTAAAGCACAGTGAGATAGGAATTTCTAATTACTTGTGGACACACAGATAAATCAGCATTAACAAAGAAAACGGCACAAAAATTTTGCCCTTGCTGTCCTTCATAAAAAAAATATCCTCCTTTTATCATGATGATGAAAGGATAAATTGTCACATCAAACAGAAATACAAGAAAAAAAAAATTGATACAAAGAAAACAAGCAATTTTCTTCTTTGTAAAAAAACGTAGGAGAATTTTGAATAAAAATTTTTTTAAAAAGCTTCTGAGAGTTTTAGGCAAAATCCAGAGTTGTTTATCTTTCCGACATATTTTTGGTTGGATCAGAAAGATCTATTGTCTGAAGACTTGAGTAAAATTGATCATATTTATGCTTCCAATGATCAAGTGACACTTGTCATTCGATTTGTTAGTTTTCATTTTTTTAATTGTATGTGAACTTTTATAGGTTATTTGATGCCAAAGCTGACCTTGTAGAGAATCAGTAATGGCATTATTAAATAATAAAATATGGGGGATTCCTCTCTTTCTCCAAGATGTTAGTCTGAAAATGAATGTAATAGCATAGCTGAAGTTTGAACTTGCGAACTACATTGTTACAGTCCAGCATGTTAACTACGATGCCATGGGGACTCCCATCACTTCTTGGTTAAGTAAAAGAATCTTCTATACAGATGAGTAATATTATTTGTAACTGAATTTTACTATGAAGTGATAATAGCAAATAATAAAGTAATCATGTTTTCTGATGCTACTAACAAAATTCAAATTACTTGGGTGAGTCAAAAGTTTTGCAATATTTTGGTACATGCTAATTTGTGGCACATATATCATGTGACTAAAGCAGTTTAAAGCACGGAAGGTATCTACTATGGTTGGTAGTATGGTGGTAGTTGGTGTGCTGACATGTTGTGCATTGCTTAATTCTCTGTGCAATTTGGAAGGTGCACAAATAAACTTACAATATTGTCTAATTCAGGAACTTATGCTTTCCGAGATTTAACTGAGCTGTAATGCTGCAGAAGATACTTAAGATATCTGTAGTGCAAAAGATGAATACATAGTTGATCACAGTACAGTGATGAGATGATTCTAGAAATTTCTTTTAGGTTACAAGAACCTCAATGATTAGGCAAAATCAGGTAGATCTAAAACCATAGATTTTGGTTTTGTTTGGTTTGGTTTGGTTTTATGGCACATCAGCCATTGTAGGTTATTAACACCAAATCCATTTTTATTGTGATGTTGCATAAATAATTGTCCCATTTTATGCACATCTAATGTCGAGGGCAGTTTGGCACTTGACACTCCACAAAATAAATCCCGGTCAAAACTCCTATTTCGGGCATATGATAAACAGACAAATAATGTGGAGGTTAAATAGAGGCTAAACTGACCTCAGACGTTGGTAAGAGGATGCCAATTCACTTTCACATACACCACCAAGTCCTTTGTCTTCCTACCCTCTCAAATCATGGAAGAACGAACTTCTAGGTTAGATAATATTAACTGTAGACAGGTTTCCAAAATTATCTTGTAATGTTTTAAGGAGGCAATAAGACGTTTAGCAAGAATTGATGAAAGCGGTACAAGGCTGCAACAGGATACATGCAAAAGAAGTCAAATTGACAGAGGAAATAACACAACCAAAAGATTTCAACACAAGGGTGCATTTAAAATATAACAAAATTTTAATATGCGACGACCAAACAAATAAGGATGAGATTTAAGAAATAGTTCTCTTTTCTTTTCTCTTTTTTTTTTGAATATAACAAAATGTTAAGCCAACTGGAAAACATTAAACAAAAATGTCTCTCAACAGTCCTTTTTTCTTCTTTCTCTTTTTTCTTTCTTTCTTTTTCTCTTACTTGAGAAAAGTGTCTAAGTCGCCAGACTGATGCTTGTAGTTGTGTTCATTCAATAAATTTAATTACAGTCTCTCTTTCTTTGGATACATATCACTTTCTAATACTGAAGAATTGTAGAAGGAAAACAGTTTGAGTTGTACTTATCTTTGTCGGGTTTTCAATGTTCAGATTTCTTTCTCTCCTTTTTACGGGTGAGTGACGTTCCTGGAGTCAGCTGAATTCAGCATGTGGTTCTGATGCTGTCTTCTGTCCAAACTCTGTTGTACTCTTTTTGTGGGTAACTTTCCCCGGAGTCGGTTGAATTCAGCATGTCATTCTAACGATGACTTCTGTCCAAAACACAGTTCTACTCTTTTTACGGGTGACTTTCCCCGGAGTTGACTGAATTCATCATGTCATTCTAATGCTGACTTCTGTCCAAAACTAAAATTTCTTCTTCAAATTTCTCTAATGCGTGATGGTCTTTTTGGTGCGAAGAGCCTGAAGACCAATCACCAGACTTTTCCTCTTCCACCACGTCGTCAGGTCACACCACTTGATTGACCTAGATTTCCTTCATTCAACAGACTACAAGGCACAGAGTGCAGATAGCTTGACCTTCTTTCCCATACCATTTTAATAGTCAGTCTTAATGCCTGTTGATTCAAATAAAGGGGTAAGGGTATTGACCTCCCCTTCCCTCTCTCTCTCTCTGTAGCATACCACGTTACATTATACATATAAACTGTTCAATTTCAAACAATTCAGTTTAGTATAAGTATAGTTTTTTTGTTTACACACAGTTAAATGTCAAAACAGTTCTATTTCAGACAATTCATTTTAGCGTAAATACAGTTTCAATGAAAAAACAGTTTTATTTCAAACAATTTAGTTCAACATACACATGAATTTTGAGGCCAAGCTCCTTTCAAGTGAGACAAATCCAGAAAGTACAACTTTAAGAGTATCAGGTGAGCTCGGCATTTCGCAATCAAGACATTTAACTCATCCTAGTATAATTGATCAAATTATTTATTATTATATTATAATATATATTAATCACATTTATTTATAGTTTATAAAGACTTGATATTGTCATTAATATTTACTTTAATTGTTGATCACTGAAAAATCTTGATTTTCAATGTTTTTCTGTGGAAAAATCATTTGTAATTCATTTATGTTATGGCTATAATAACTATTTTATCAATAATGATTGAGTTTAGTCTTGATTAGTGACAATTTCTTTTCTTCTTCATTATATATATATATATATGTGTGTGTGCGTGTGTGTGTGTGTATCTATATATATATATATATATATATATATATATATATACACACACACACATATATATAAACATAAATATAATCATACATATATATTGAACTACCCAAATATATATGTATATATATGTGTGTGTATGTGCATATATATATATATGAAAATGTACTGAAATTAAAAAACACAAGGTTTTCAAAAGATGATTTTATTTTCCTCTGATGTGTACACACACATGCATATATATATATATATATACATATATAGTTTTTGTCATAAATGACTTGATTATTTGTGTGGATTGGTCTTTCTGTTTGTGTTTGGGTATAAACAAATTGAAAATAAAAGAGTCAGAACAAATAAGCAAAGTAAGAATAAGTTGGAAAAAAAAACATGACACAGAAGAGACTCGACTGAAATATATATAAATATATATATATATATATATATATATATATATATAGAGAGAGAGAGAGAGAGAAATCAAATAGTGTTGTCTAACTAGCTATTAGTTATAAAAAAATACACAGATATATTTGAATTTCTAAAATGCCTTTTGTTACCACAACAGAATATCTCATTACTTGGGAGGAAAACCAGAATTTGTAACTACCACATATCATGTCACATTATGTTTTATATATACATGTGTGTCTATCTGTGAGTGTGCATATGTGTATATGTGTGTGTGTGTGTGTGTGTATTAAAATGAATAGGTCCACAAATGATTTCAAATTTGGTATCTAGTATTTTTGTTATTATTCCATGTATTTGTGTGCAACACATTTCAGTCATTTCAGTCTTCTTCAGGTATTTGAACTTTGGCTGGGCTAAATTTCCTTTATAGTAAAAATTGTTTTAATAGGTTTCTTTGATTTTGTTTGATTCCAGTTTTGTGTCTGTGCTCGTTCCATTGGAGTTAATTATGCATAAAGATTTTTAGTTGTTTTGTTAATGACTTTTTTGTTCTTTTCCTTCTTTTTATTTTTAGTCTATGTAAATGTTTTTGTGCATATATATGTACGTATTCTCTGTGTGTGTGCACATATATATGTATGTACACTTATGTATACATATACACATATTTTCAAGGGAACAGGGTGGATTTAATGTGTGTGAGAATGTATTTGTCACCATACATAGATGCTTTAAGCTATTCAGTGTGTTTAAATGTGTGTGTATGTGCACATGAAGCTAGGCTTTGTTTACTTGTGGTTTAGATCTACAATTTAAAAAAAAATTTATTTGGAGTAAGGAGTAGTCATTGGTCTCATATAAAGGCATTATTTTAAAGTTTCCTTTGTGGCATTCATAAAGGTATTTTGATACATCAAAATTTCTATTTTCTCATAATTTAATGTTGCAAACTATATAAATTTCATTGCAATATGTACATTTGATTATGAAGACTACATATTTTGAATTGCAGTTTAAATTTCTATTTATTATGAATGTTGTTTTGGGGTTTTTGAAGATAGAGGATTTTGCTTCAATGATTATATTACATACTCTGCATATTTTATTTTTGCATTTTAAGACTATGTATTGTATGTCCCCAAATTTAGATGAGGTAAGTGTGTGTTTTAAGTTTTTTGGTTATTATTTGCTTTTAATGATTTTTATCGTGTCTAATATGTTTTCAATTCTATCATTATTTTTAAGTTGATCGAGATTCTTTGATATTTCTGTGAATAGCTCTGGTTTGTTTTTGTTTTATGTTGAGATATATGCTAAGGATTGTTCATTGCTATGGGGTTTTTTTTGGGGGGGGTATATATCTATATATCAGGGATGAAGTATTCCTGCATTCAATGCACCTACTAGTATTCCTTACATCCCCCCCCAATGAATAATTTTGTATAATATAAAATTAATTATTGATAATTTTCACTACCCTCTTTGTACTTGTAGTTTTTTGTATTTCCCATTTCTTTATTTGTTAGTATAATTGTTACAAGTGATATTATTTAGGGACAGTAAATAGAGAAAACATCCATTGGTTTAGCAAGAAAAGACACAAAGCAATGAATTTAGTAGCTTCTTTATTGTCTTTGTTTAGGGAGGGTGAGAAACAGAAAATAAGTTTGGGTGGATGAAAAAGAGAGTTACTGAAAAGCAAAAGCATTTTTGCTTGAATTCTCGCCATGGTGAAAAAAAGCTCATGGCTTTCATCTTCCCTGTTTTATTATTCTCTTCAAGTTGGGTGCATGAAAAATAGGGACAGAATAATAAAAGAATAGACTTCCCTATTCAAAGGCCTTATAGTTGAACAGATTTAGATGAAAAATTTATATCATTTGGTTCTGAAAATCATTGCTATTGTTCATGTTGAACAAAGATTTAAAAGAACGGGAAAGTTTAGATTTGTTCAATTGTTAAATCTAAAGTTTTTCATACTTACAAAAAAATTTTTCTGATGGAAGCATTTTCAACTTTGGATCTATAAAGAATATAAAATTAGTTTATGCTGCAGATTGAGTAAAACAAGCATCAAGTATCCAAGAAGTTGCAGAGATAATACGGGAACTTGAACTAAACCAAGCTCTGGTAGAAGTAACCAAACTTACTACACCTGATTCTGACCATACCTGTCACATCTGCTTCCTGTGAGAGATCACCTGCTTCACTAAAGCATGTAAATAATTATATGAGGTGTTCCCAAAGTGAAAAGGGATTAAGTAATCTGGTTTTCATTTCCATAAATAAAGACCTTTTGAAGAAGATGAAGGTAAACTGTTATGCTTATACTTTTTACAACAAAGTGATCAATGAATTTGCCAAAAAGAAATAAAGAAATCATTATTGTGGCCAGTGTATTACTAATGGATGAAGGAATACAAAATCCAGTGGAGAGAGGTATCAAGTCTGAAGTGGGGCCTGTTGGTCGATATATATTTTCTCACATTAGAATTAGTTCACATCACATTCACAGATGATGAGAGACAAATAATTTCCTGGTTGCCATTAGTAAGGCTCTTTTTTCCCACTCTGCCTTAGTAACTACTCTGCATAATGAACTGCAAACCCTGGTTCTCAAGTCACCCTTCTCCATGGATATATATACGAGGATCATTAAATAAGTTTCCAGACTTTTTTCATATGGGCACTTTTATTGAAAGTACACACATGAAACTCTAGTCCCCTTCAAAGTAATCTCCTCCGGCGGCAATGCACTTGTTGTACAGTTCCAACAACTTCTGGAAGGCCCCATGGAAATCCTCTTCTGTGAGTGTGTCAATGACCTTCATCACAGCCTCTTTCATCTCCTCAATTGTCTCATAATGACAGCCTCTGAGCTTAGGGAATAACCAAAAGTCACAGGTAGCAAGGTCTGGACTATAGGGAAGTTGAGGAACTGTCTTGATACCCATCTTGGTCAAATAGTCGGTGACAAGGATGGAGTTGTGGACTGGTGCATTGTCCTGGTGGAAATGCCACTGGCCCGATTAAAAGAGTGCTGACCTCTTCTGACAGAATCTCTTCTTGAACTTCCTTTAAAATCTCAACATAGTAATCCTAACCCTAACCCTAACCTTTCAGCCAATCAACTCTGGTGTATTGACTTCCTTACTCCTCCCACACCTCTCATCAACCCTCACAGACTCCCTCATAGTTTTCCTTCTCTTGGATTGGTTGCTTTACCAAAGTTTAAGAGCCCAGGCTGTCCTATTTACCTATAGCTGGGTGGGAGGGCAGAACAGGTGAATTTATGCCTTTCCCAAGGGTATGAGCAAGAAAAGAAACATAAATTACCTCATTCAGGATTTGAACTCTGGTCACCGTGTCTATTTTCAAAGGCAATAACTGTTAGGCTACTCACCTCCATTTCCAGATGCTTTGGATATAATAGTTAACATCATAGGAAATGGATTTGGTGAGCTAAGTCCAAACCCTCAACAGGGCTGTTTATATTTCCTTTTGTGCTTATCAAAAAAACATGAATCTATCTCCTCTTCTTAGGCCTATTTAGCTTTAGTATGGCAACTAATCTAAGAGAAAGTAAACTATGAATTCAGACCAGCTCTACTTTACTTAAAAATTGACTTTGAGTTACATCCTGGTTGTGGAGAAGGGGTTGGGTAAATATAGTTTATTAATGTTTGAAATAATTTTGCTCCAAAGTTTTTGAAAGTAGTACAATTGTATGGTCAAAAACTTATTACTATTTTCCCTTATACCAGACTAATTCGAGTTTATCTAGAGGGCACTTACCATAGCACAATTCTTATTACAAATTTATTAATGAGAAAGAATTCAATTCTCATTTATTTTCTCTATTACTGTAATTTTGGGCCAGAGTAAGCTTATTAAATACCAATCTAACCCAAATAATAACTCAGAAATAAAATCTATATTGCATAAATAAGAAAAATTAGCTTTTATTAGCCTCGTTTTGAAAATTGGTCTGCCTTATATTAGTTCAAGTGACTTGCCTGGATCAATTTGGGTGACAGTACATTTGACTTTGCTTTCATCTTGTGTGGAATATAAAGTGAAATTAAAGTTGATTCCAATTAGTAATTAAATATTTAACTTGTATTTTTTTAAGATCCTCAAAAGATTTTTTTAAATATTAAAAAAGTATTACCACAATATAGTTGGATCCAAGTAGTGACTCATAACCAGCTGGAATTATAAAAACATAAAATGTCTGTCTTATGATCTCTCTTATTTGATTATTCTGTCAAATTTTCTATAATGTTGACAAGTGTTCATTCATTTGTATGGTCTACATTATTTCATTTAATTTCTTGTGAAGGGATTTATTTACAAAAAATGATTTCCTTTCTAAGAGAATTGAGTTTAAGAAAAAATAGAATGTAATCAATATTTAAAGGATTTTATTTTTTAAGAAAAGATTTCTCTTCTTTTTTCTTTTTGTTTGAATTTTTAATACTTTTCAACAGAGAACAATTTTATATTCAGAGAATTAAGTTTAATTTTTCTTTTGTTGACCAAAATAGGTTTATAACTTGGCAGAATTTCTGTTATAAATATGACTAATAGTTACAATTGATTTATTGTATTGTTATATTTTGTTAGGTTGAACAAGTTAAAAGTTAAGTCTTCTCTCTTAGTTTGAATCTTTGATGTGATGTTATTGGTTATTTATAAAGCTTAGCAAGATGAGGCACTCAATGGGAATTGAACTCACTAACAATATTTTTATCATTAAGGGTTTTCAGACTATTGTCTTCATCTTTATTGTTATTTCTACAACATTTCGGCTGATATGTCCTCCTGCCTTCTTCTGGTGTTTGTCGAACTTGGGAACCTACACGGAACTTTGAACTATTATCCTTTATTGAATCCATGGGGTTGCCTGTTCTAATTCTGTTAGCCATAACCGGGTACAAGTGTAGGCTAATCTAGCTTGCTCAGTAGTACATCACACAAGGTACCCAGGTGTGGTGTCATTTAATATTTGAAATTTCCACAGAATAGTGCATTTAAATACTGACCATTAACAAAAGTTCTGGTTTTAATAGATTGTTAATGAATGGAAAAAAACAGGAAGTTTGGAACTCTTCTCTCTAAATTTTGGAGATGAATTCTCCTCTTTATTATCATTTTTTTGTCTTTGTGAATTTTTCTGGCCAGTTTTAACTGGTGGTTTTTCACTGCAGTTTGAGTTATAGCAAGTCTTTTAAGGTCTTCAGAACTCTCCAAAGTATTCTAAATAATTTTAGTAGTGGTGTGGACTAGATGGTTTCAATGCTTCCTCTAATCTCCAGTTCATCAAGGTTTTTGAGGAGTGTTCCAAGTCCACCAACAACAATTGGTATCACTGTCACTCTCAGGTTTCATAGTCTTTCAGCTTTCTTGCAAGACCCAAGTATTTCTCTATTTTTTTCATTTTCTTTTATTTTAACCCTGTAGCCTGCCAGAATGGCAAAATCCGCTAGATGGCAAGTTATTTTTTTTCTCATTAATTAATACTCGGTCCAGTCTTCTGACCAGGATTAGGCAATCCATTTGTATCTCAAAATCCAAGAAAATTTCATATTTGATTTTCTTGGACAGATTTTGTTTTGTGTATATACAATTTTGTAGTATGGTCAAATTTTAATCTCTTATACAATTCCCAGTGGATTACTTTTCTTACTCAGTCATACCTAATTTTTGGGCCAGTTGCATTTTGCTAATGTGATTAACTGTTTTATCTCTGTTACTACATAACCTACATTTACTATTCTTCAGCATATTATTAATTTTTGCTTTGATATGATTGGTTCTTATGGGATTATTTAGTGCTGCTATTAAAAGTGATTTAGTTTCTTTTCTTCTGCTCCAGGCTATGCAGCAGTGATTCAGTTTGAGCAGACATATTTCTAAGAAGCACCAGATGATCTGTATAGCCTGTATCAGAAATAGATTTTATGGAATATCGTTAGCTTCTTTCCTTTTGTTTGTGTGAAGCCATTTTCTTTCATTAGGTTGGTTGATATTTGTAATACGTAATCTAAATCGATTATGAATAGAAATAGTACCAATACATCTTGTTGAAAGACTCCAATGACAATGTCAAAGTAGTCGATGTCACAGTCAGGTAAGTGAATAATGGCCTCTGTGTCCTTGTAAAGCATCATTATAGCAGTTTTGGAAAATCACATAAGTATCTGTTTCATTTTTCCTCAGTGTATAGAATCAAATGCCTTGGAGAAATCTACAAACAAGAGTGTTGCCTCAAGAGTTTTCTCATTTATTCCTTCGATGATTCGACAAATAGAATCTGAGAAGTTGTGGATCGATTTTTCTGAAAACTGTTCTAATTTTTCAAAAGAACTTTCAGGTCAGATACAATTGAGAAGCAAGGCATTATAAAGCTTAGCAGTAATAACAGTGAGAGTTATACCTCTGTAGTTCTCAGTGATTCCAAGGTTACCTTTTTTTAGGAAGAGAACAGCACAGCCTTAAATCCATTTCTCTATTGTGTTTTTGTTATATATTTTACAAGATATAATTACTCAATTAGAATATACATTTAAAAGCTAGATTTTATGAATATTCTATTAAGAATATATAAGGATGGATACATTAATAATATGTGAGATCTTACATATTATAATGTGATATATTAATTCTTATATATTATGTGATATATTAAGTGGGTGAAATAATAAACAATGTGGGTGGATCAATAAGTCTGTAACCGGATATATATCAATTAACTAGAATTTTTGTTATTTAATGTTTTGTCTATGAGATTAACATCAATCGCTAAATTAAATTCATTGACAAAAGAAATAAAGTTGAAAAATAAGGCTTTTTATTATGCGGTCACTTATTGATTTATCTACATATGTTTAAAAGATAGAATTACAACATAAAATAATTTATATTTACAAAATAGAATTAACATAACTAGATTAAAAATATATGTTTAAAAGATTGAATTATTATTACAAATATGTTTAAAAGACAAAGTTAGAATTGGTATATCCTGGCTATATATTCAAAAGACAAAGTTAGAATTACTATACTATAAATATGTGTTTACAAGAAAGAAAAGTATGTAAATTAAATAAGGTAAATAAAATTAATAATTTTTTGCATAGAAATATGTAAAATTCATGAATTGTAATTTTGAATTCTGTTCACACAAACTAAATTAGATTAAAAAAAATCTATGTCAGTTTTGACTGTGATGGTTCATTTACAGAGAAAATGCATTCTGCGGTTGTTTGTTGAGAAATTTTGAGAATGGACCCTGTTAAATGTCAAAAGGAGACACAAAAGAAATAAAAAGGTTGCCTTATATAAAGTCCAAACATATTTGCATAAGGGCACATTTTATGCGAGAATGTATGTAAATATTCATAAATGAAAGGCTTATTATAAGAAAATTGCTTGATGCTATTATGGCAGAGCAGGTATAAAACCTAAAAAAATATAATCATGAACACTAGAAGTCTGTTAGTTGAAGTTTCATTTGGTATACACAATCATCTGATAGAAATGTAAGAAAAGTAGTTAATCAACCTTATTTATAGTGAAAGGTATAGTCTGTGGTAAGATCTACCTACACATGACACTCACATGAATATATATATATATATATATAAAACAAAAGAGCATAAATATGGAATTAATTTATTTTCTCATTGGTTTAGATTTAAAGTACTCTTCAGTGTATTATATTTTTTTAAGAACTTTTTGGCCAATTTTTCCAATTTGATTTTTCATGCAGTTAAGGATTCTACATTATGGGTTCATTTGGGAATTTTCCTTATGGTCCTTGATTGTGATAAAAATTGTTTGTTTTTTTGTTTTGTTTTTAGTATTTTATTAACACAGTCATCAATATTCAATTTGGCCATAATCTTACCAGTTTCCATATTTAATACATTTTCCCAACTATTTAGTATATTTTTATCGAGTTTGTTACTTTTCATCAATTTTTTGTATTTCTCTTTATCCATTCAATAAAAATTATTAGAATTATCAGTACTCTTAAATATCTCTTAAGATTTCCTGATTTTCTTTGTGTCTTGTATTTCTTTTTGAAATTTGTTGTTTAGTTAAACAAATTTTAACTTATTTATTATAACAAATATATATTTTTGAAAATGATGCCAAACTAGGTTGTTGGGGAGAATATTTCTTTTTTAGTTTTGAACTGTAGGATTTAGCTGTTTTGTTATTATCATTGCATCTTGAATATGAAACTTTCCATCTTATGCATTTAATTAAACTGTTTTGTTCATTAGTATGATCTTGTATTGGTGCTGATCAGATGATGAGATGTTTTTTTTATTGAGAAGTTGAAAGTAGCTGCTTCCATAATTAGGGTTCTAAAAAAATAGTCCTTGACTAAGTAATTAGGAGCCGTCAGTGATATAATAAGGAAAGAAAAGTTTTTGCATAAAAAAGTGGATGGTTATATTACAGCAAAGCAAGTATAAAACATAAGAATATTTAACAAAATGATATATATATATATATATATATATATATATATATATATATATATATATGGTGAATTCAATAAGTTTACAGACTGTTTTTGTACAGGCATTAAAATTGTTGTAGACTCTTAAAAATTCACTATGTTATTGCTATATATCTTATGAGATGACTGACCAATTTTTATGATTTCAGGTTCAAATGAACAGCTACAGCAGCAATTAGAATACACCCTACTAAAGCCTGATTGTCACAGCTGGTGAATTTCAAAAATACAATCTGGACGTGAGGACACTTTAGAAGAACAATATGCAATAAAATTCTGTTTTAAACTTGGAAAAAATGCCATGGAAACATATGGAATGCTTCAGACTGCTTTTCGACCATCTTGCATGAATCGAGCATGAGTTTTTGAGTGGCATAAGAGATTCAAGGACGGCAGGGAGTCTGTGAGGGATGGTAAGAGGTGTGGGAGGAGTAAGAAAGTCAATACACCAGAGTTGATTGGCCAAAAGGTTAGGGTTAGGGTTAGGATTACTATGTTGAGATTTTAAGGGAGTTCAGGAAGAGATTCCGTCAGAAGAGGTCAGCACTCTTTTAATCGGGCCAGTGGCATTTCCACCAGGACAATGCACCAGTCCACAACTCCATCCTTGTCACAGACTATTTGACCAAGATGGGTATCAAGACAGTTCCTCAGCTTCCCTATAGTCCAGACCTTGCTCCTGGTGACTTTTGGTTATTCCCTAAGCTCAGAGGCTGTCGTTATGAGAAAATTGAGGAGATAAAAGTGGCTATGACGAAGGTCATTGACACACTCACAGAAGAGGACTTCCATGGGGCCTTCCAGAAGTTGTTGGAACTGTACAACAGGTGCATTGCAGCCGGAGGAGATTACTTCAAAGCGGACTAGAGTTTCATGCGTGTACTATCAATAAAAGTGCCCATACGAAAAAGTCTGGAAACTTATTTAATGATCCTCGTATATATATATATATATATATATATATATATTATACTGGCTCATGAGCATAATGGTTAGAGTGTTTGCTAATGGCCCAGGAGACCAGGGTTCAATCCCAGGCCGAATTGCAGCAAAAACTCAAAAAATGGTACTTCATGCATCCTTGCTTAACACTCAGCATTATAAGACATTGATCAAAGGTAAGTGGAACAATCCAGAAAAAGGATTAGTGCCCTCCTCTACACCTCGGTGTAGTAGCTATTGAAAAGGGACCCTTCAGGTCATGTTTGACTATGATCAGCAAACTTATATATACATATATATATCTGTTTATATCACTGTTAGCAGAGCTTAGAATATTCTGACTTTATCCCTTATAAAGGGGGTGCTCTAGTTATGACGCTAAACTGTATCAGGTGATGAGACTCCAGTTCTAGAGTACTACTCCTTCATTGCCATTACTCCCAGAACCACTCAGAACCAGAATGTTAGTACCTTTTAGTGTCCCATCAGATCAAATAGATCTGTTTGCTAATTATTTTTATCAAATAATACCTGATATAACCATATGCAAAAAAACTTTTAAGAAACTATGCAAAAAAATGTTAATATAAATGTACAATGAACCTGTTTCACTAACCTCTAGGCATAAAATAACCCCAGACTGGTTGACAAGCCATTAAGATCAATGTTTTATCACCTCTCTTATATAGAAATTATAAATATACAGAATGCAAATGAATGTAAATCTATTTAAGATTGAAATAAACTATGATAAACACTAAAAGAAATCTTTTCAAAAAATCATTTATTTTTGTAAAGAAATATTGCTTAGGATCAGAATTTACTTTCTGTTTTCTTTTCTCTCAGATCAACATGTTACTTTCTAGAATATAATTTTCAATTACAAATCATTCTGGTGTTTGTTTTGTTTTTTTTCTTGTTTGATTTTTTTCTGAATCCAATTACTTCACATTGCCTTCAATTCTGTATTGAAGTTGCTGATACAATTCTATTTTTGACCTAGCTCTAAAACTATCAATGAGAAAAAAAAAAAACTCTAACCAAATAAATCATACACTTAGAAAATTTTTAAACAGATATGTTTGATATCAAGTATTCCTATCAAACAAATCTATTTGACATATAGATAGGACCTGACCAGAGTGGACCTGGGAGTAATAACATTGAAGGAGTACTCCACACTTCACAGATTTTCAAAATTAGACCCTCACTACCAATTACAGTTTAGTGTCATATCCAGGATGTATGTGTGTGTGTGTGTGTGTGTGTGTGTGTTTGTGAGTGTTGATCATAGAATCTGGTTGTAGGTTTATTAATTATGGGATTATTTCTGTAGAGTGTATTGTCTCCTCTAACAAGTTACAATATGTCTCACTCTGGTATGTCATGTTGTTTTCTAAGTCCAATTACTCATAATGTCTTTAATTCTGTATTGAATTTTGCTGATACAGGTCTTTATTTTTCACCCAGCTTTAAAACCGTCTCTGAGAAGAAAAAAAAATCAACCAAATAAATTATCCATTTGGAAAAGGTGGAAGAAGAAGTCAAGATACTAAATAATAAAAACAACAAGGATGAGGATGTTAATTGAAGCAACTCATGGAATAAAAACAATATCTCATCTCAGAATTTCAGACAATATCTCTTTTGTATTTTAGCGATAAAAATATTGATTGAATATTAATATTCATTGTTTTACAAGAAGCTTTAAAATGTTTTTTGAGAATATATTGTTCTTTTTATCATGTCTTCAGCAATTCTATATTTCTCATTTTGATATTGGCAAGCTGTGAAAGATGTATATTTCCATGGAGGATAGAACAGATACTAAAAAAAGAATCCAACAATCCTTAATTATCAAATTATTTGAATTCCTTCTTTTTTTTTTTTTTTTTGGACATTTTATTTTAATTCTAATTTCATTCGTGTTGATCAACAGTGTATTGTTTCATTGATATTTTTGACAAAATTTCAGTTTTTCATTTTCAACTGTCATTTTCTGTTTTTACCAAAGAGAAAAGAAAAAAAAAATTTAAATGTCAGACATTAAAGAGACATCTAATCAAGTTAGGAGGAAAAATTTATTGAGTCAATTATTGTTATTTTTATGCCAGTCTTTTTATAAAGAGATGCTGAAAAGTTCTGAATTTAACCAAGAGGATTAACTTGATTTCAAATTTTTATTGAATTTTCCTTTAGAGAGGATAACAGAAACTTGATTGCCCAGCCGGCTGGGGCTGTAGAAAACCCTGACTGTTTCTTTGCAGAGGGGTGAGACTCTCCCAACGAGTGTCCTAGATATGACACTCAAACAATCTGATGGTGAGGCTCTAGTGATGTTGGAACATTGGGGAATGCAGAGTACCCCTTCATTGCCATCTCTCCCAGGTCTACTCTGGCTCTGAACTGTTTAATATAGATAAGGGTCCTATCTATGGGTTAAATAAAATTAAACATTTTTGACATTTAAACTGTGTACTTATGCTAAGCTTAATTGCTCAAAATAGAACTGTTTTGACCTCTAAACTATATACTTATGCTAAACTGAATTATCGGAAATAAAACTGTTTTGACATTAACTCTGTATTACCCAGTCAGCTGGTGCTGTAGAATACGCCAACTGCACCTCTGCAGAGGGATAACTCCACCTCAATGTGTGTCCTAGATATGATACTAAACAATCTGATGGTGAAGTTCCAGTAAAACTAGAGTTTTGGGGAATGCGGAGCACCCCTTCATTGCCATTGCTCCCAGGTCCACTTTATCTCAGAATGGTAGTACCTGATAGGGCCCTATCTATGGGTTAAATAGAACTAACTGCATATTTATGCTAAACTGAATTGTTTGAAATAGAACTGTTTGACTAAACTGAATAGCTTGAAATAGAAAAGTTTTTAACAATTAAACTGTACTTACATTTAAACTGCATGCTTATGCTAAACTGAATTGTTTGAAATGGAACTGTTATTGACATTGAAACGGTACTTACCCTAAACTGAACTGTTTAATATAGAACTTTTTTGACATTTCATCATCATCATCATGTCGTGCCGCTAGCACGGATATTCCTGACCCTCTCTCGCTACTTCTCCCAATTGTTCATCGCCTCTAGCAGGTCTTCAGGGCTACATCCCGTATCCTCACATAGCTGCTGAATGTATGTTCGAGCTGGTCGTCCTGCTTTTGCCTGGCCATATGTGGGGGTCCATAGGAGTACATCACTTAGAACTGTTTGAATAAATTGAATACCTTGAAATAGAAATGTTTTTGATGATTGAACTATGTACTTATGCTAAACTGAATTGTTTGAAATAGAACTGACTATTTGTATACAATGGATTTAAATAGAAATAAACTGCGTACTTATGCTGAACTGATTTCTTTGAATTAGAACTGTTTGACTAAACTGAATAGCTTGAAATAGAAATGTTTTTGACAAATGAAGTGTGTACTTGTGCTAAACTGAATTGTTTGAAATAGACCTGAATATTTGCATAAAAATGGATTTGGGGTTAAATAACCTACAAAGGTTGATATGCCATAAAACCCAACCAACCAACCAACCAGAAACTTGAGAAATAATGTGTCAGGTGTGTTGAACTGCAGAATTGATATGTGGAATAGCATGTATGTATTTACCCAACCACTTCATCATGGGCAAGCTGGAACACTAGGTCAATTTTTAAGCAAAGTAAACTTGGTTTGAATATTGAGTTTTCCTTCTCCTAGTTTGGTTGTCATACGAAGGCTAAAGAACCCAGTCTACCCTACTATTTACCCATAGCTGAAGAGAGAAGAGATCAGTTCATGCTTTTCTCAAGGGCATTTACTGTAAAATAAAATGTAAACAGCTTTGTCCAGGAGTTAAATTCAGGTTGCTAATTCTATTTCCTCCAATAATAACCCTTATGCTAAAGGAACTTCTAATATGAAATAGCATGTTTTATGCCTCTAGGTCATTATAGCATATGCATTAACATAAACTCTCCCATTGGGTTACTCAACTGGTAGTAAAATCCCATCGAATGTGCTTGTCAACTGTCTGATTATGGCATTCACAATGGCCACGTGATTATATTCTCATACAGGGTTTTTGACTAAACATTATATCACTCACGTCTTTTAGTTCTCTATATTTTAGATTTGGCTCCTTCTAGCTTTTGGCTTTTCCTAAAGTTAAAATTATCTTTCAAACTAGGGGTCCACAATCCACAACCTGAGGGCTACATGGGGCTCCTGAAGCTCATCCATTTGGTCCAATACCCAATTTTAGAAATTTTCTCTTCACCTTTTAATGTTGACTATGAAGAAGTACTATTACAACTGCTGCATGAACTCATTGATCGTCAGTGCTCAGAACATCTGAAGTTGAAGTCTCTTGTTTGCCACAAATTTTGACAAGAATCAAGGGTTTCTTTTTAGATGATTCTCAAACCTTTTCACCCACACCCAGCAAATAGTGAACATGTTTGTTTGTTTGGGTTTTATGGCAAATCAACCTTTGTAAGTTATTTAATGCCAAATCCATTTTTATACAAATAAATAGTTCTATTTCAAACAATTCAGTTTAGCATAAGTACACAGTTTAATTGTCAAAAACATTTCTATTTCAAGCTATTCAGTTTAGTCAAACAATTTTATTTCAAACAATTTAGTTTAGCATAAGTATAGTTTTTGTTTGCACACAGTCAAATGTCAAAACATTTCTATTTCAAACAATTCATTTTAGCATAAGTACAGTTTCAATATCAAAAAGTTTTATTTGAAACAATTCAGTTTAGCAACAAAACAGTTCCGTTTCAGACAATTCAATTTAGTATAAGTACACAGTTTAAATATCAAAACAGTTCTATTTTAAACAATTCAGTTTAGCATAAGTACATAGTTTAGTCCTAATTGACACATAGATAGGATCCTATCAGGTGCTACCACTCCAGGTCAGAGTGGACCTGGGAGTGATGGCAATGAAGAGGTTCTCCACATTCTCCAAAGCTCCAGCATTACTGGAACTTCACCATCAGATTGTTTAGTGTCATATCCAGGACACTCATTGAGCGGTGGTCTTACCCCTTTGCAGAGATGCAGTTGGTGTATTCCACAGCCTTAGCCAACTGGGAAGAGCATGTTTGTAACTAAATACCACTGTGAACAGTTGTTCTAAAAAAATGAATTATATCAAGAGTATGCTGTATTCCCAACTACCAAATCATTACTTGTCTGATGTTCTCCTTTTGTCAACTTCTTCATTTAACTCAGATATTACATCTTTTTTAAGTGGAAACAACATCAGATATCTCATTAATAAATTATTATTGTTACCTTGTGAATTTAGCTGTTTTTTCCATTCTTTTTAAGATTGCAACCGTGGACCCTTCTGAGTTAAGTTTTGTGGTACTCAGGATAAAAAGATTGGGGACTCCTAATTTAAACTGTGAAAATGATATTTGAGGAGAAGCTGATAGTGATTTTAAAAAGAACATGGCAGACAGGAAGGGATGCTGAGATTAGTGAGAAGCACTTTGATATGTATTTTCAATAATGCCCAATTCTTCAAGGTGTGCATGGATTCTTTTGACTTCCTCTTACCATCTGTCCCTATTGGCCATTGCACTTTATAGGTCCTCTAGACAGTGCCAAGTGTTCTCACCAAGCTGCTATCTAATTAAATATCCCATAAAAGAAGATATCAGATCTGATAATGTTTGAAAAGAGTTTAAACTAAAATCTGCTAATGGCAAGCCATTCAAATTTTAATTTGATTTAAATTCTTGAATTGTTTAGGCCACTCATGAGCAAACTGCAGACCATAGTGCTTTCTGAATAGCTCACATAAGAATTCAATTTTTTTATAGAAAAGTAAAAAAAAATGAACTATTCCGTATTTCTTCGGCAGATGCTTATGCATATAGTCTTCAGTAGTAAAAATGGTTGAGGTACCTTCAACATGAAATAACCTTGAATTTTTTTAGTAGTGTAACCATGCTTTATGTGGCCCACTTCTCAAAAAAAGGTTTAAATCATCAAATAAAGGTACTTGTTTGAAAACTATGGTGTTTATTTACTTTAGTTATATATTGATAGATAGATAGATAGATAGGAAGCAAGCAGATAGATAGGTAGATAGATAGATAATATCTATCAATGAAATAATATTATGACTTTTAAGTTCATAATGACAAGAGTTGAATCCAGAAGTCATTGCAAGAAAGTAAATGTAATTCATAGATATTTTCCTTCATTAAATTGACTGTGTATAGAGAACAGGTGCTTACTTTGTAAATTAATTGATTAATAAAGAAATGTGGTCATTAGTAATTAAATGAATTAAACAAAGTTGATTTCAAAATAACTGAAAAATAGTATTGTTTAAAAACAATGTTTTAAATGTGCATGCATATGTGTTTATCAAGATAGATAATAAAAAATCAAATAAGAAAAGGATATAAAAAAATTGTCCATGCTTTTATGGCAGAGCAGGTATAAAGCCTAAAATATTTGAATTATGAAGTCCATTACTTGAAGTTTCAAGTGGATCACACAATCATCAGACAGATATTTCTGAAAATATCTAACAAAATGGAAGGAATATATGAGATCCAAAATTTGGTTTTATTTATTTAAGGAAGTGCATATAGTATAACAATTATCATTTTAGGAAATGGACTTAGCAAACCAGGTTTAAATCTTGATTGAGGCTGTTTTCATTTCACTTCACACTAATATCCTTTGGAAAGGTCTGAATTTTTCTCTTCTCCTTCTGACTATGGTTAAATAGTTGGGCAGACTGGATTCATAGAAGGAAAAAGTTTGAATTTAAAACCAAAGGTATGTGCAGAAAATGTAAATTAATGGGATTTAATTTAATGCTTTGCTCATTTATAAGTTTCGTTAGATAATGATTAAGAAAATTTTTTAAAATTTTTGAAAATATACTGGAAAGACTAAATTAGCTATTTGGTTATCATAGCAACATATCTTGGAAGGCTTTTTAAAAATATTCAAATCTTTGCTCATGAGCATTATTTAAGCAGTAGAATTTGAAGGGTTAAAAATATCACTTTTGTGTGTGTTGTACTCCCTACCAAATGGACTCGCCCTCCTCCATAAATACACATCAATGAGAGTGTTAGACGGAGTTCACCAACCAGCGTGACACAATCACATGTGATAGCATCTGCAGAGTGGACGGATAGTCACTACCCCACTGGACTCTCAACTAACTATTGTTTCACCAGGTTCACTTGTAGCTTGTTTCTGTTTGAATATATATGTTTTTCTATCAACCTTTTTGCATTCCCCATGTCTTTCTTTTGTCTGCATCAAAACAGTGTGTCAAGTAATATATTGTTAATAATAAATTATATATGATTTAATATATATCTAATATATTATTTTGACAATACTAAATATTTCTATCAAATATACATTCAATATATGATATTAAATAATATTGGTAAAAGTAAAGTTGGCAACTGTAGTCAAGTGCGACCTGAAGGCTCCCTTTCCAATAGCTACTACACCAAGGTGTAGGGGAAGGTGCTACTCCTTTCTCTGGATTGCTCCACTTTACCTTTGATATGTACCTTTTAATGCTGAGTGTTAAAAAAAGAGGTATCAAGTACGATTTTTTTAATCTTTGGTATGACTGGACTTGGAATTGAACCCTGACATATTAGTTGTCTAAATTTCTGAGACGAAGCTTGATGATTTTTATCATTAAGGGCTTTCGGACTATTGTCTTCATCTTTATTGTTATTTCCACAACGTTTCGGCCAATATGTGCTCTGGCCTTCTTCAGGTGTTTGTTGAACTCGGGAACCTTCACAGAACTTCAAACTATGGAATCCACATGGGTCGCCTGTTCTGATTCTGTTATCCATAACCGGGTACAAGTGTTAAGTATTCCTGTATTGTTACTCACCAACAGTCAGGATTGAACCTGCAACCTCCAGATGATTGTCTCGTTAGAAGCTTAGGGAACCAACACTTATAACCATTACGCTATGTATCTTGCTGGAGATTGTAGGTTCAATCCTGACTTGCTTTAATTGCAAGCTGATTATTTGAGTAACACCTGTATGGGGTGGGGTGTCCTTGTGGTGTAATGGTTAAAGCGGTGGACTGCAAAATTGTGGTAAGCAAGTTTGAACTCCAGTTGGGCTATTATGTTCACTTTCTGACAAATACCCAAGGGAAAGGTATAAACCTCCATATCCTCCAAGCTATGGGTTAAATAGCACCACTGCTGTTCTTCTGGGAGGGTGGATTTGACATTAAATAACCTGCCAAGGTTGATATGCCATTAAACAAAGAAACCTAAAACTAAACCTAACATCTGTATGTATGAAAAAAAGATAGCATAGGTTAGATATGGCAGGAAATTTGACACTAACTTTGGATTTCATTCAAGCAAGACATAAAAACATCATAAGACCTGTCAATTTGTTAGGAAATAAATCTTAATATATTTAGTGCTAAGACACATTTATAAATTTAAGATGGGAACAATAATATCATCAGTTTAACACCAGGAAAACAGAAGTGAATTTATCAAGGTGACCCAGCATACTTCTGAGATGCTGAGAATGTAAAATATTACATTGACATAAAGAAAAGTAAAGGGAATAGCCAAGGAAATAATCAATAGACAAGAAAAGCAAAGGAAAAAGAATCAAGTAATTAAAGTAAATAAGATAACGATTCAATTTTAGAAATAGTATACAAAAAATATATATAATTGCATACGTGCTTTGATTGAAGGAACAAATAAAATTATATTAAGGGTCTTAAAATGGTATCTGTATTATCCTGCAGGACAATTGTGTGTGTGTGAATAAGAGAAAGGTCTATTTGGAAAGTATCTAAACAGAGATTAATATTAATGAAAAAAAATTATCTAGGACAATGACATCTTACAAGGGTCAGTTGAAAAATTCATAAGCTGACCAAGATACTCTCATGGAATGTGATCAAATAAGGTTTATTTTTCACTATGATCCCCTTTGCAATCCACACACTTCTTCCATCGGTATTGCAGTGCTTGGATTCCATTGGACAAAAACGTCATCAACAGTAGATATGATATTATCATACAAACTTTTCAGCCCACCCTTGTTGTTGTCTTCAGAGTATTACTCACCCATTTATTCTAATATCACCATTCGAAACAGTCTTCAAAGCCCTCTTTCAAGATTTCCATCAGCTGTTTCATTGTATTCTTAATCTTGTCCAGGATATTTCAATGATATTGTTAACTTTCTACAAAGAGTTAAATCTGGACTATTTTTACTTATCTTATTGATAAGTGCATGTAAACTACATATTATGGAAATTATTGAGGCTTGGAAATTTTTGTCAGAAAAATTATATGCAAGTATAGCTCAACAAACACACACAGAGGCACTTATAAAAATAGAGTGTATATAATTATTTTATATAAAATATATGAATATATTGGTAATCAGATAGCTATGCACAAAGTATACATAATTATTATATAAAAATCTCGTAAGTAAATATATAAACATACAGAGAATAATCATTATACACAAAAACATACACATATATTGAAGCACATGCACATATGCATACATATACTCATTATATACAAAAACTAACATGTACATATATACACACACACACACACACACACACATATATATATATATATATATATATTTATTAAAAGATTTGTTGATATTTTTTTACAGTTTCTTACAGTTCATAAAAAGATATCTTCCCTCTGCTTTTGATCATAAAATTCTTAACTATGATTTGAAAATGAAAAAACAAATTTCAATAAAAGGTAATTTTTTATGGAAAAATACAAGAAATCATCCAGGAACTTTTATATCTGAAAGTGAATCAACTTTTAAGAGAACTTTGATCCAATTATTTCAACTCAAATGAATAAGAGAGGAAATTTATTGGCCACAAAAAGTGCATTTTTCCCCTTTTAATTCTCTAAACAACAAAAGAGTTTAAGTACATCTTAGACAAAGACAACCTGATATTTCTTTTTAGAGTCTCTTAATCTAATAAGTTGTTGGTGCAACTCCTCTGACATAACAACTGAGCTGATTGTTCATCATGAGTAGTATATCATGATTGTTGAATTTACTTGTAGTCTTTTGGCTATATTTTTAAAAATTCCTACTAATTAGATATGACTGATCATTCCTTAAAATTATCAATTTTATACACAAACAGAAAAAAATAAATGGTTTTGCTTCCAACAAAACCTTTATAAGATGGCAACTCTGGAATCAGACATGGTTTTTTGAGGTAGAAGCACTATTATCACTAATCCAGTGCACACCAGTTGTCCCAAATGATACCACCAGGTTTTGTTGGTTGTCAGTTACATTGTATGAATGTTTGATGAAAACGTTTCATTGAATAATTTTTAGTCTCTTAATCTATTAAGTTCATGTAAATCCCAACATGACAACTGAGCTGGTCGTTCATCATGAATAGTTTATTATGATTGAGGAATTCATATACTTTCTTTGGACCATTCTTTTTGTATGGAGATATTTGAGTTAAGGTCTTGTTGGTATCATTTTTTGTTAAAAATTCCCTCTAATTCCTACTATAAATGTGTACATCTTAAGAATATGATAAAATATGATATAATTCTATACACACGCAGAAAAAATAAGCTGCTGTGCTGCCAAAAACCTTTATAAAATGATGACCCTGCAGTTAATTATGGTTTGGAGGTGGAAGCATTTTTACAACTAATCCAGAGTGTCCCAGTTAATGATGATACTAAAGTTTGTTGTTTTTTTGCCATAATGTGAAAATACCAAATGAAAATGATGTCTCTTCATATATTTCTTCCAGAAAACAAATGAAATACTAGTTTAAAACAGTAGTCCTGCTACAATTAGAATAAGGATTCTGGAAAATATATTTGACAATTCTAGCCTCTCTTTTCAAATTGAAATGATACATTTCGGAAACTGACATAAAGATATTTGTTAAAGAATTTTTGCTAGCCTTTAATCTATTAACATAAAACATCCTAACACAGGAAAATACCCTCTGAACTTTTGTATAAGTTTAATTATCAAATCACCATGAACTATTTCCCCATAAAAATCCTGTCAATAAAAAGCTACATTAAATATTTCTTTCTCTCTGGTATGACATTTTATGCAACATAGCCTGCTACATAAAAAATGACATTTTAATATCTTTGGTAATATGAGTTTCTAGATTTACTGAGTGATCAAATAATTAGTGTGCCACTAACCGAGACAGACATCAACACGCGACTAGCAAAGGCATGGACAGCTATCGATAGGCTATCGGTCATATAGAAGTCAGACCTGACCGATAAAATGAAACATACTTTTTTTCCAAGCAGTGGTCGTATTGATACTGCTGTATGGATGCCCTACATGGATGCTAACTAAACATATGGAGAAAAAGCTTGATGGCAACTTCACCAAAATGCTGCGAGCAATATTGAACAAGTCTCAGAAGCAGCACCCCAAAAAGCACCAGCTGTACGGCCACTTATCACCCATCAAGAAAACTATCAAAGTTAGACGAACCAGACATGTAGACACTGCTGGAGAAGTAGGGACAAACTCATAAGTGACATACTCCTATGGACCTCTTCACATGGATGAGCAAAGGCAGAACGACCAGCTAGAATGTACAGACAACAGCTCTGTGCCAATACAGGATGTGACCTTGAGGACCTGCTGGAAGCAATGGACGATAGAGAGAGGTGGCGGGAGAGGGTCAGGGATATCCATGCTGATGGCACAACATGATGATGATGATGACATTCAATATGTCTTGGATCAAAATTATTTTTAACAGGGACTTACAGATGACAAATTTTAAGATATAAGTGATTTCTGTTAATAACTAGAGTTGATCAGTAGCTAATTATTGGATATCTCTTACAAATCTCTTTTGAAAATTTTCTCAATAGTCATTGGGTAGGCTACCACATGGTTGCCTTCAGTCAAAGACACCAGTTGCAAGACTGCAAGGCCTTTACTTGGTACAGCCTTGGGCATATCCTATTTGTGACATAATGGTTGTATGGTGTTACAGTAACTTTAGAATGCCCATTGTGAATCAGATTGACAATTCTTGGTGTTTTTTAAACTTACCTGGAAGTCAGCTATATTGTTATATTGGAATTGGTATATTCAAGTATAGTGAATGCAAGAGAGGAGAAAAGAAGGAGAATGAAAGAGGAATGATTGACTCAACCAGGAATATTGTACAGCTTGCTAGATGGCAGTAGTGGAAGAAATGGTAAGAAGTAACAACAGAATCAACAAATTGGTTGAATTTTATATACAGAAATATAATAGAGGGTTCTTTGTGCATGCATAAAGTGAAGTGACTTGGTCCCAAAAGTTTTATGTTTTGAGTGTTATCCATGACTGACTGTTGAGGTAAGCAAGGGAACAACTGCATGCAGTAAACATGTGTAGGACTGCAAGAATGAGAATTTACCCATTGTAGAATTTAGAGTGGTTTATCTTTTTGATAAGGTCAAGAAAGCACCAGCAGTTTCAGATGAAATATCATATGCATACATTGGTAAACACATAGCTATACACAATGTATACATAATTCTTATATAAAAAATCATACACAAACATACAGAAAATAAGCATTAGATGCAAACTATATATACACTTGCCTTGTTAGTTGTGCCAAATGCGTCTCTACAGAAGGATACGCCTCCCCACAACAAGTGTCCTGGATATGACACTTAATCATCTGGTGGTGAAGCTGTAGTCCTGGAGCTTCCTTCATTGCCACTCTATGTTAGAGTGGATCTGGAAGTAATGACTCCCAGATCCACTCTAACATAGAGTGTTAATACTTATTAGGGTCCAATCTATGGGTCAAATAGAATTATTCTATCATTCTATCATGATACTTGAAACCATTTAACTGAGCACAAACAATTGATTAATATCAAATATAATTATTAGTATTTGATAGCAATACTTGAAACCATTTAACTGTGTGCAAACAAATTAGCTCTGGGTCATCTTAAAATAATGTTACGTACAAACTATTCCCTTATAAATCAGATATTTATATATATATATATGGATTTGATATTAAATAACACACGATGGTCGATATACCATAAAAGAGAACCAAACACACATAGATGGAAGCACATGCACATATGAAAAATGAAAAAATTCCTTGTCCTATGATAGCTTCATTCCTTGTCACATGACTGCTTAATTACTTGTCATACAATTATTCATTTCCTTGTCATGTGATTGTTTGATTCTTAATCACGTGATTGCTTTATTTCATGTCACATGATTACTCAAATCCTTATCCTGTAATTGTTTAGTTCATTGTCCTATGATTACTTCATTCCTTATCATGGGATTGCTTAATTTGTTGTGATTGCTTCATTCCTTGTCATGTGATTGTTTAATTCATGTGATTGCTTAATTTATTGTAATCGCTTCATTTCTTGTCGTGTGATTGCTTTATTCATTGTGATTGCTTCATTTCTTGTCCTGTGATTGCTTAATTCATTGTGATTGCTTCATTCCTTGTTATGTGATTGGGATTGCTTTATTCCTTGTCATGTGATTGCTTGATTCTTTGTGATTGCTTGATTCTTTTTGATTGCTTATATCATTGTGATTGCTTCATTTCTTTCCATGTGAGTGCTTGATTCATTGTGAGTGCTTCATCCATTGCCATGTGATTGCTTAAGTCATTGTGATTGCTTAATTTGTTGTCATTGCTTCATTCTTGTTTGATTGCTTAATTCTTTGTGATTGCTTCATCCCTTGTCATGTGATTGCTTAATTTGCCATGATTGTAATATGATTTCTTAATTTGCTGTGATTCCTTGTAATATGATTGCTTAATTCGTTGCGATTACTTAATGTGTTGTCATTGCTTCAGCTTTTGTCATCTGATTGCTTAATTCATATGATTGCTTAATTTATTGCGATTGCTTCATACCTTGTCATGTGATTGCTCAATTTCTTGTCAGATGATTGCTTCATTCTTTGTAATATGATTGCTTAATTCATTGTGATTGCTTAATTTGTTGTCATTGCTTCCTTCTTCATTGCAGTGTAATTGCTTAATTCACTGTGATTGCTTTATCCCTTGTTATGTGATTGCTTAATTTGCTGTCATTGCTTCATTCCTAGTAATATGATTGCTTAATTCATTGTGATTGCTTCATTCCTTGTCATCTGATTGCTTAATTCATGTGATTACTTATCCGGTGATTGCTTCATCCGTTGTCATGTGATTGCTTAATTCCTTGTGATTGCTTAATTTGTTGTTATTGCTTCATTGTGATTGCTTCATCCCTTGTCATGTGATTGCTTAATTTGCAGTGATTTCTTAATTCATTGTGATTTCTTCAGTCCTTGTCATGTGATTGCTTAATTCATGTGATTGCTTCATACCTTGTCATGTGATTGTTTAATTCATGTGATTGCCTCATTTCTTGTCAGGTGATTGCTTAATTTGCTATGATTGCTTAATTCATTGGGATTGCTTCATCCCTTGTCATGTGATTGCTTAATTTATCGTGATTGCTTAATTTGTTGTGATTGCTTCCTTCCATGTCGTTTGATTGCTTCATCCCTTGTCTTGTGATTGCTTAATTCAATGAGTGATTGCTTAATTCATTATGATTACATAATCATGTGATTACATAATTTGCTGTGATTGTGTGATTGTTGTGAGCAATCACACAATAAGGGATGAAGCAATCACAGCATTCATTTTGATTGCTTCATCCCTTATCGTGTGATTGCTTCATCCCTTATCGTGTGATTGCTTAATTTGATGTGAGCAATGAAGAATGAAGCAATGACAACAAATTAATTAATGCTGTGAATGCTGTGATTGCTTCATCCCTTATTGTGTAATTTGTTGTGATTGCTTAATTTGTTGTGAGCCATCACAACAAATTAAGCAATCACAGCATTTTGATTGCTTATATCATTGTGATTGCTTCATGTCTTGTCATGTGATTGCTTAATTCTTCGTGATTGTTTTATTCCTCATCATGTAACCGCTCACTATGACATGAACAGCAATCAGAGAGTGAACTCAAATAGTCCAGATTGTTCTATTTTTTACCATGTGGAAAAGTTTACAAATCGTAATAAGATTTGACTTAGAGTATAACAGAATGAATATAAATGTTATAATTATATAATTGAAACATGATATTAAAATCAAAATATAAATTCACTGCATTTGATACATTTCTATGATTGTTATTTTTCTTATATGAAACACTGTCACAGTTCCTTAATCTTTGATTCAATTTCTTTCTTCTTAATATAGGTTGCTATTTAAACTATCAGTCTATGGCTATAGTCAAATGACATGGATCATGAAATAAAGAATAAGTTCATAATGAAAGTCAAAATCACTTTCATTGCTAAAGGAAACTTTCTTACTCATAACAGCTGTACTATTTCTTATGCTATGAGAACACTTAGCATAATGGTTATTGAAACCATTTAACTGAGCACAAACAATTGATTAATATCAAATATAATTATTAGTATTTGATAGCAATACTTGAAACCATTTAACTGTGTGCATGAAATAGTATATGAAATCCATGTCTGTATAACATTCATGTCTGTATAACATTCTGATAAAAACATGGATGGAAATTCAAGCTAAGATAAGGGATATAATGATAAGATACAAATAGTAAAAGAAGCATGCTTGAGAAAGGCATGAATCCATTTATTTTCTTCTCAGCTCTGGGAAATAGAAGGGTAGACTGGTTTTTTTAGCAACCAGTCTAGGAGAGTAAGGCAACCAGTCTAGGAGAAGGAAAACCCCGAGTTTGAACCAGCTTTAATCTGACTAAAAATTGACCTTGCATCACATTCTGGCCATGGTGGAGGGGTTGGGTAAATACATACAAGAAATCTAAACTTACCTTTCATTTTTTCTTGATCATTTGATATCATATTTATTCGTATATCATAAGTACACAAGTAAGTATATCTTTTGTTTTTCTTAAAGCTTTAAGTTATGATATTTGTCAACCTTCAATCAAAATAACAGGAAGTTAATTTGGACAAGAATCAAATTCACATATCTTCCCATAAGGAGCTTGCTATGTCATGTAGCATTAATCTATAGCAAATCCTAAAAAGAGCTGACATTTACACGTGCACCATCTGATTTATTTGCCATGTGACTAGTTTTTATGACAAATTATATTTTGAGATTTATTTTACAAAGATATATGTTAATCTCCACAGTCTATACTTCTCCATTGAACTTGAAGGAGTAGTATCAGGTTTAATCCTTGATGCCTGACGTATCCCAAAAAAAGAAAAATCTCAATAGAGTTGAGTAACTTTTGTTCCTACCCATGCATATGCATGAGAAGCCCCCAAAATTAATTTGACCTTATGTCAGACCTGTCCTTTTGGGAAAGTAGATAAATACCTTATTTTATGATGAGCTTTTTTTTTTCTATTTTATATTGACGAACTGGAGATTATTAATCATAGTTTGTTTTTGGTATTTTTGCTATAACTTTAACAAAACGTTTTTTAAGAGTCAAGAAAACTGATATGCTGGCATAATTGTGGTTAGTAGACTGAAAAAGTCATGAAATTATTTGTTTCTGTAAAACTAGAAAAATATCCATTACAACCAATGACCTGGAAAAATCTTTTGAAAGGAAAAGAGATGGAAAAAATGAGTTTAACTTTTGACTTTGATTTGCCTCAGGGTCTCTCCAAATGATTTATATGGCTTATATATATTCTTTTTATCTTTCCTTTTGTTATTATCTTTTCTTCTTAGTATAAATCAGCTTACTCTCACTTGAGTCAATTTTTACTCTCTCTCTATTAATTTCTCGGTACTAGTGGTTACTATTTTTACACTAATAATATTAGTAATTGTTTACTAAACAGTTTAGTCTAGCACAAGGCTACAAGTATATGGCACCTAGTGATAATCAAGCTCACAAACAATAATCTGTTTGCTTACTTTGCTAATCGTTACACTATATGAAGTGTCCTTCTATTGCTTATGGTAACTTGCATTCAAAAGCAGTTACTTATTTAAATACTGACCAGGCTCTACATTATTTCAGTGATTAGACAATAACCTGTATATTCAACATAATATACTTATAAGTAATTAAGATTTTTGACACAAGGCTGCAAGTATCAAGTGATAATTGAACTCATAATTCAGAAACAATGGGTCTATAAGACAATTTGGCTAACCTTTACGCCTTGATGGGATGCCCAACTAATAATAGCAGTTGTAGTAGTAGTTGCATTTTTCATTGATGATTAGTTTTAAATAAAGCATTATCAAACATTAATTTTGATTGCAATTTTCTTTTATTTTGATTTTTAAAACTACTCACTCAGACCATTAATCTATAACAAGGACAGATGGGAAATAATACAAATTGATTGACTGACTTTAATGGCATGTCAACCCATCTAGTTAGAGCTTAGGGAATTGTATTCATTGTATGTCTATATTTACATTTTTTCTGTAGTTGTTTCTTAAGAGTTTTTTGTACATGGTCCAATCGAATATGAATAATTTTTAAACAGATCTGTTTGAGCCATAGATGAGACTCTAACTACCATGCTGGGTCAAAGTGGACCTGGGAGTAATGGAAATGAAGAGGTACTCTACATTCCTCAGATTTGCAGAAATGGATCCCACTACCAGATGCACCTTTTTTTGTAGGAGGGACTTACCTCTCAGCAGGGGAGACAATTATCATATTCTTAGCCCCAACAGCAGGGTGTAAAATAAAGAATAAGTACTTGCTGAGATTTGAACTCACATCTCTTTGTCTCAGGAAAGCTTTACTTTGTCAGGCACAAGGCCAAAATTAGGAAAAAATAGGAGTGAAATATCGTGTTGAGTCAGATTTCCAAGTGAGGAGGCCCTGCCTATTTTAAAAGCTATCATTTGAAATTTTAACTTTTACTAGATAGGATTCAACCATTGACCTTAAATGCAAATAAGAAATATGAAAGAGAATTTTTTTGAGGAAGTTCCAGTTTTCAATATATCTACCAATCTCCTCCAATCAAACAGTAAGTGAGAAGAACAAATATAGTCTACTTCAGGGGTCCCTATACCACAGCCCTTGAAACCTATCCATGTGACTCTGTGCCCCACTTATAAAATTTTCTCTTCACCTTTTAATGTCAACAGTAAAGAAGTATCATTACAACTTCAGATGAAACTCATTGATCTTCTTTGTTTAGAAGATTTGAATTCTACGTCTCTAGATTGTGCCATCCTCAAATTTCTATAAGAACCATGTGTTTCCATTTGGATGATTCTTCAACTTTATCACTCAAACCCAGCAAATAGCAAGCATATTTGGCACTATATACTGCTGTGAACAGTTGTTATCCAAAATGAAATGTTAAATCATCACTTGCTTGATTTCCTTGTGTTCCTTCTATCAACCTCTTCATTTAATACTGATATTACATCATTTTGTGATTGCAAATAACATCAGATATCTCATTAATAAATCATGATTCTTACCTTGTGAATTCAACTGGGTTTTTTGGGGGAGCGGGGGTTGTCCTTTAAAGGACAGGACCCTAGACCCTCTTGAGTTAAACTCTTAGGCTGAAAAGGTTGGGGGACCTTTTTGCCTACTTGCTATTGAAACAATGACTATTATCAAATAGCTAAGGCTTGGCCTTATGGTTCACAAGTGGTCTATAGGTTGTTGTGCTCAAAAATTCATAAGATTCTCTTGAAAGATTTTTCAAAATTCATGTAATGCTCTGCATATGATATCTTTTGATAACCCAAGCTTTTCTGAAAGTCTTCAAGTACTGCTACTAATTTTTCATCCATTTTAAAGCAGTACAATTGACAACTGATTGTCATCTCCTTCTCAGTTTTAGTTCAAAAACATACAGTATCAAGGATATTGGCCATAAATAAGTACAACCCTAATAATTTTCTATAATGTTAATTTTCTTCTAAACCTGAGATACAAGGATTTTATGATTTCTAATGGAAGTCATTATGAATCAAAATGGATATTATTAGGTTTGGTTTCTTTCCTTCATGGCATATCAACCTTTGTGGGTTATCTAATGCCAAAGCCATCCTTGTAGAAGAACAGCACTAATACTATTCAACCAATAGCTGTAGGGGATAAGGGGGTTCATGCCTTTCCCAAGGGCATTAGTTCAAAAGTGAATATAATAGTGTGACTGGAGTTTGAACTTTCTTACTTCAAGGCCACAGTCCAGCACTTTAGCTGTTGTGCCCTGAGGATTTTGGTTTAGTTTTATGGCATATCAACAATTGTAGGTTATTTAATGCCAAATCCATCTTTATACATATAAACAGTTCAATTTCAAACAATTCAGTTTAGCATAAGTACACTGTTTAGTTCTATTCAACTCATAGATAGAACCCTATCTAGTGCTACTACTCTGGCCCTGGGAGTGAAGGCAATAAAGGGGTATTCCACATTCCCCCAAGTATTACTGGAGCATCACCATCAGATTGTTTGGTGTCATATCCAGGACACTAATTGGGGGAATCTTACCCCTCTGCAGAGATGTAGTCAGTGTATTCTGCAGCCTCAGCTAACTGGGCTATGCAATGAGGAGTCCCCAGATAATATTAGTTATTATTCATTAACAAACTATACAGTATTAAAATTCTGTAACCAAAACAATAAGTATATAGCAGCCCAAGATTTCTCCAAATATATATCTCTACACAGGGTGCAGAAAGAAAATATGAAATAATTTTTTTTTAATTTTCTAAAGTCTGATTAGTCCAATTTTTGAAAAAAAAGTGATAAATCTAAATTTTCCTGATTAGCTTTATTATTCAAGCATTTTTTCATTAAAATGCAGCCCAATATGAGTGAGCAAAAAAGAAATGACAAAGAATCTATGATTTGCTTAACACAGAAACCAAGCCAAAGTTTTCTTTGTTTACTGTATTCAAAGCAAAGAAAATTTTTTTTACAGAAAATGAGCTTTTTAAGGAAAAGGGGGGAGTGGAAGATTGAACAAAAAACAAAAAGAAGGCTTTTTAACTGGTCCCGCTTCGGCGATTAAGAAGGATCCCGCAATGTCAATAAGAAAGCATGCTAATGGATTGAAAGTCAACAAAAAACTGTAAGGACAGCAATTAAAAAAAAATTCAAGCCTAGACCTGAATCCCCTTGATTATACTGTATGGGGCATTTTAGAAAACAAAACAAATGCACCTTCCCATCCAAATATTGGTTCACTTAAGACTTCTATTGAGGAGAAATGAAATAAAATGTCTGAAGAATTTATTTTGAAGGCATACAAATCATTTCGAAGGTGTGTTGATACAATGATGGAAAAAAATGTTGACCATATTGAGCAAATCTACTGTTTTATGTTTATCTTATTTTGTTGTTTATTTTTTTAAATGAAAATTAATCTTGTTTTATAATAGAGTTAATTATTATTATTATTATTATTATTCCTAATTTGGCTTCTGCACTCTGTATATATAAATGTCAAAGAAAAAAATTATATGAAAAAAAAGACAAAAAAAATTATTGTTTCAATAAAAACAATGGATAAAATAAAGTGTTCATATGCCTGAAAGCAGAGCAATATAAAAACTAAAATGAATTATTTCACTTTCCCTTACTCAGCTTTTACTGGCAGTTTCATGAGTTCTTTTTTTTTTTTTGACAAATTTCACCTTGTGGAAGGCACAAATCCACTTTCCCTGTACTCTGGTCAGATGTCAAGACAAATTTACCATCAATAGCATGCATTTACTCAACCCTTCCACCACAGGCAAGATGTGACACGAGGTCAATTTTTAAACTGAGTGTTAATTAAAATAAATAAGGTCCAGGCAAGAATAGGATAAATATATATTTTATTTTAGAGTTAACAAGTGTGACTCATCTCGAAGAGATCCCTCCAAAAAAGTGCTCAACCCTCTTTCCCCTCCTTTGTCTCCTAGTAGCTCCCTCCTCCTCCAGGGGGGAGATAATTGCTCGTCCCTTAAGCCAAGATAGGATGTTAACACTGAGTATTGCTGGTTTTAATTCAGAATTGTCCCTCCTCCTCGACTGGTTGCCAAACCAAGGCTACAGAACATAGTCCTCTCTGCTATTTACATATACCAGGGGAAAAAGGAGATGGATTCATACTTTTCCCAAGAGTATTAGTGCATAGTGAAATACAATCAGCCTTGTCCAGGATTTGAACTTGGGCTGATGATTCCATTTCCAACAATGATAAACATCTTGCACTGCAGACCTCTTCGTAAAAGTGTAGAAAGTAAATATTGCTCTATTTCTGGACCAGATATCTTTTTTTAATAAACATGACATTCAATCCATTTAGTTTTCATAAAAATATTGTCTATACCATTGCTTATATACAAACTAATCTGCAGATAAGATAAAATTACTAAAGGAACTGAAGTATAGGTGTGTGTGTGTGTGTGTGTGTGTGTGTGTGTGTGTGTGTGTGTGTGTGTGCTCGCATACAAGTTATTCTTTATTCAAGTCTGTAAGTAAGAACATGCATGACTGAATTTGTATATGACATGATTATTGGAGAGCCATTAAATCTAACTCTAGCACAGGAGAATTCTGATTTGCATGCACACAGACTTACATCAAAGATATCTACATCAAAGCTAATCCCAGCAGTAAATGTAAATGTACAGATATTAAGAAATTGCTGCCCATTGTTATTATTTCTCTTTTGATAGACATTCTATTGTTTTGGATTCAAATAGAAGAGAAATTTATGCATCATTTTCTTTCTTTCTTCCTTTCAGAAAAGATAAAATCTTTAAGTTTTGGTAATCTCTGAACTTACACAATTTATGTCTTTTATCTTCATCTTAATTGTTTGTTTTTCATCAAAAAGATTTTGAATGATATACAGTTTAAATAGAATTCCAATTTTGGAACAAAAGCAGAATTATATGATAATGATCTGATTTTTGGATGTATTTCACCATAATACAGTAATCCACCCAAAAAAGACATATCATGGTGAGATTTTTGTTAGGGCAATATCATTAAAATGCTCTTAGAGAATAAACAATTTCCAGTCCAAATTGCATCTTGATAAAATAATGCATGTTCATCATTTATGTTCAACCTGAGAATGATGAAATTTCTCTGTTTAAATCAGTCCTGTTGGCTTGGGCTTAGAATACACTGACTGATGTTATGCATGCATGCTTGTTGGGACGACAAACAAGAATAATAAAAAAAAAAAAATTGGTCCCAGGCTTAAGAAATAAACAAAAAAAGCAAGGGAAGAGAACTCCTTCTCAAGGCACCAGTGAAAACAAGAGAAGATAACCAATAAACAAACTTGCAAAAACACAGAAGACAACACAAGTTAAAAGTTTTAAATATAACAAGGTTTATTTATATAAATACAGGAAGGAAAATCTAGAATAAAAGAACACAAGTTAACGGGCGGGGGAGGAATACTAATATATATGTATATCTAATTAGCAAGCAAAGAATACATTTATACAAACAACATCACTTTATGAGAAAACAAAACAAAAGGGTTTAACTTACAATACTTTGAAGGAATGAATTTGAAGTGTAAGTCAAAATTTGGTTGGACAGAGTTCAATATATAAGAAAGTTATTTTCATAGATGAACGTTGACAATATGAATTCAAGTCATTTGCAAACACATACAAAATTCAAATGGGTACATGACGAAAGTGTTCTAAACTTTCATTCAGGGTGGACACTACAGAACCTTCCTCCGGAATTTTTGCAGGACCGATATATGTGAGTAGGTTGTTAATGTGTTGTTGTTTGATTAACAGAGGACTGGACAAAAGACAGAGGCAAGTGGGTAAGCTCAAATTCAGATTTTATTGAGCAAATCTTACACAAATGGTGTATCAGAATAGAAATCGTAGTTGTTGTATTACGTTTGTGTAGTCTCTGTTGGGTGTCAAAAGTCTATATTGCAGAAAGTCTTAGACTTAGCTGTCTCTGAGTTTGTCTAGAAGGTGAGGATCGTCTCTGTGCGTCTAGAAGATGAGGATCATCTCTGTGCTTAGTGAAGATATTAGGTGTTGCTGTATGGTCAGGTTGTAGATGTTGCTGGAGACAGTCAATGATGTGGACACATTGGTAGCAAAAGCTGGATGATTGATGTCCTGGTCATGCAGTACTTTGGTTTTATTGGGGGTGTATCTAAGTCGCCTTGAAGTGTTGGTGCTAGTCCGAGCAGTGAGTCACTTGTGCTCCAGATGCTGGTTGCAGAGACTGTGTGATCAATGGTCCGGTTTGTTCAATCCTTGGTTTAACTGGGTGTATATCGATGTGTTGATGCTAGTCCGAGCAGTGAGTTACTCATAGACTAGATGCTGTAAATGCTGTAGCTTGGTTGTGCAGGAACGGCTGCTGGATTAAGTTGGAGTTGGTCTGCAGTTAGTGCTGGTAGCTTGGTTGCACAGGAACAGCTGCTAGGCTAAGCTAGAGCTGGTCTGCAGGTGGTGCTGGCTGTTGTATCATTGTCTCGTGGGGAGCTGGCTTGCAGGTGCAGGAACTGCTGCTGGTGAAGCTGGAGCTGGTGTGCAGGTGCTGGTAGCTGGAAGGTACAGTAAGGAGACCAAGAGTGATCCCAAAAGACTTTCTGAAGTTAGCTCTTAAAAGAGCTGTTGAGGATGGTGAGACTTTCTGAGATTAGCTCTGAAAAGAGCTGTTTGAATGAGAAAAATAAAAGGCTGTGATTGGTCTGGTTGGCTGTACTGGGTCTGCGACTGTGGTTGGTTGGATTCCATGTCTTCTGTTTTGGCTGGTGGTAAGAACACAGACCCCACGTTTGGTAGCTTGGTTTGGTGGTGAAGACACAGACTCCATGCTGTTTGGAGAGGTAATGGATTTCTCTCCTCTGGGCTTAGCCCGGTTGCCCAGTTAACTTTTAGTTGCAGCCTGTGTGTTTATATAGTGTTAACTGCTGCAACTCCACTGGTTGAGGGAAGTATTTCAGTACACAGGAAGTCCCCTTATAAGATATAAGTGATAATGAGATACTTCATTATACTTTGAAGAAGGACTTTTAAATATATTTTATCATGTGGTAATAATTTTGTCTCTGAAAAGCTAGCAGAATTAACTTCTTTCGAAAAATAGTTTGAGTGTTCATAACCAAAGTTCACGCATGACATACGTACGATGTTTTGTTGTCTGACATCACGGGTGATGCAGTGTTTTTCTTAACCGAATGTTTTGGGTATCGTAGATAGTACGGCTATGATAGGATAAATAGAAATTGCGTATCCTTATGACTTTTTCTCAGGCACAGACATCAGGTGATGATTCTTGATATGTAGTGATAACAGTTGAGGAATTCAGCAGAAAACCAAAATTTGATATTTTGCTTCTTTTTTTTTGTGCGCCGGTTATTCGACAATTTGACTGGATTCTCTTTTCATCTGTGCCTTCTTTCTTTCTTCTAACATGACAAAGCCATTCTTCTTTTTATATTCGTTCTTCTTGGAGACAAAACCAACAATTCTTATCTAGATGCCTGCTGCTGATATTTTGTGTCATGGACTTAAAATTCAGGGGAATCTTTTGTTAGTCATGTGTTTGATTTTCATAAGTATATACATTTGATTTACATGGATGTATGCAGTTGATATCATAGGTCGCATGTACTTTGAATTATGGTATGATGTTTGTTGACCTTGAGCAAAAGCAAACTGGACTTACTTCAGACAAAATTTACTACACAACTCACTTTTGGCGGGAGTTTGAAATTGAGGAAAAGAAAGTTATATATTTTAGCTCACTGATAGATATTACTAAAGACTTCTTCCCTTTACTCATAAACTGAAAAACATAAAAATAAAAAAAATGCATTTTCACTCGTTGGTACTTTTTTTTTCTTACAAGCTTTTAAAATCTGAAGCTGGGGTTTAAAATATTGATATTACATCAGACTGTATCCTCAGAAGAGAGATAAGCTCCCTTTGAGAAAAGGTGTATCCTTGGTACGACACTAAGCTAAACCTGATGGTAAGGATCCAGTTCTGAAGATTTGGGGAATGTGGATTTCCCCTTCATTACCATTACTCTCAGGTCGACTCTGACCTAGAGTTGTAGTACTTTTTAGAGTCTCATCTATAGGTCAAATAGATCTGTTTAAAAATAATTTGTATTCAATAGGACTGTGTGCAAAAAAAAAACTCTTATGAAACAACTACACAAAAATGCAAATATGAACATACAATAAATGTGATTCCCTCACCTCTAGGCATAAAATAACTCTAGACAGGTTGACCTGCCATTAAAATCAATCAAAACCAAAATCCTCCAAAGCGAGTAATTTTTAAGAGCTTTGTTTTTAGGTTAGTGATTCTAGCACCTTTTTCAAAAGTCTGTCAATATTTCCTGATGATTGCTATTCAGTTATCTTTCAAACAATTACAATATAAATTTTACAAAATTGGATCTCATACAACAGGAACCTGCTATGTCATGTAGCAGTTTAAATCAAATTCATTGATTAGTTTTTAAAAAAATCTAATTATTTGATATTGAACTAAATTGGGTGAATAAAGTAAAATCTCTGGTTTTAATTAACATATCTGTAAGTTTGTGTTTAAGTCACAGTGCTTATTAAATTATAAATTTAGAAATATGCCCCACAAGTTGGTGATGTAGTATGCAGATCAGTTCTTATTGGTCAGTAAAAATAAAATATGTATACTACATTGTATGAAATATGGCAAATTCTGGAAAGTACCAACTATTAAAAATGAGTTGGGCTCTTTGGATGGAGTAATGGTTAGTGTTGTGGTATCATCCCTATTTTTGATACACAATGGACTTTTCCAATAAAGATATAACATTAGACTGTAATCCATTCAGCAAGTAAGTAGCAATAGCTACACTGGTGACATTGTATTACTTGTTTTACTGTAATATATAACCCTTATTCTTCTCTCTGAAACACAGTTTCTTCCAAGGAGCAGTTGTATCAATACTGCTGTATGGATGCCCTACATGGACGCTAACTAAACATATGGAGAAAAAGCTTGACGGCAACTACACAAGAAAGTTGCAAGCAATACTGGAGGCAGCACCCCACAAAGCACCAGCTGTACGGCCACTTACCCCCCATCATGAAAACTATCAAAGTTAGACAAACTAGACATATGGGACATTGCTGGAGAAGTAAGGACAAACTCATTAGTGATGTACTCCTGTTGACCCCTTCACATGGACAAGCAAAGGCAGGACAACCAGCTACAATCTACATGCAGCAACTCCGTGCCAATACATGATGTAGCCCTGAAGACCTGCCGGAAGAAATGGACAGTAGAGAAGGGTGGCGAGAAAGGGTCAGGGATATCTGTGCTGATGACACGACATGATGATTTTTCTCTCTAAATACATGTTCGTCTTATTTATTTTATGCACTTTTCCAAGAACATAACAGAAAACTAGACCATGAAACCTTTATGAATGAGTTTGAGCCTCATTGGGTGCCCCATTTATAGGGCCTTGTGCCATACCTGAGCAAAACACTTAGTGAATTACTACTATCAAAAATATGTTAACTCAATTCGTGTCTCTCAAGTGCTCATGTACAGGACTGAGTATACTGTCCCCACGCAGTAACAGTTAAGCAATATCATTCTCTGTTAATGTAAAATTGGTGACTATTTAAGAAGATCCTAAAATTTCTTTGAATCACTAAATCCATTCTTTATTTTGCTAATGTTGTCACCACATTCCAGCCAATCTATTCTCCAGTCATCTTCAGGTGTGTAAACATACTTTTTATAATTTTTTAGGAAATGATTATCATTCCAAATGTTGTTTGAACAATCAAAACTTCATCCTTTCTGTTCCTTATATTGCTACCGCAATCTTTTGGGCAAATAATCTGCAAGTTTTTGAGCTTTGTCAAAAGAGACTCCTTTCTCTCCTAATGGATTATACATCTGAAGAAGGCTGTAGAATAGATCTGCTGAATCATATGGTAACAACATCAACAAGACAAAAATAAGTTCAACTGTCTGAGCAAAAGAGAGAATATAAATCACTCTCACTAAAGATATAAATAATACATTGAAAGTAATGTTTTAGAAAAAAATTTTCTAGCAACCAATGAAGTGGTCATCTACTAAGTTTTGCTTAATTTGTTATTAATAATGGCCATCTAGCCTAACTCATTAACCATTACACTATACAAGGTGTGCTTAGTGTTACAGTTATCATTGTCAGAAATGGAATTGTCAACCCGAGTTCAAAACCTGGACAAGGTTGTTTGCATTTCACTTTGTGCTAATGTTCTCGCAAAAAGCATGAATCCATCTGATCTCTTCCCTCTTATAAGTAAATAGTAGGTCAGACTGTGCTCTTTAGTCTTGGTTAGGCAACCTGTCTAGAAGAGAAGAGAAACAGAATTTAAATCAGCTTTACTCCACTTAAAAACTGACCTTGAGTTGCATCCTGCTCAATGTGCTGGGGTTGATTAAATACATTTACAAAGTATCTATATTGATTAATGAACTTTGGCTTTTTGTACAAGTAAGCAAAAAGTATTTTTCTCAAGACCTCAAAATATACAGCAAGATGCATCTGTATAGAAATATTTGCAGTAATTTTCTTCAGGGACAAAATTGTCTTTGCCTTATGCGGTAAATATGACATTGGAAAGATGAGGAGAATTACTTTAACAATGTCCTCTCAGGGTAATTACTGCCCAGGCTTATCAGCCATCTGCTCCTTTAATCTTGTGCTTAGATAAAAGAGGCCATACATATGTATGATCAGTAAAATTCATTATCTATATATAGGATTGTTTTGATTCAGTTTCAGTGCTTTCAAGAAGATGAAATTCACTGGAAATTTATCAATAACATAGATGCAATCCACTTATCACATGAATATACTCACTTTCTCTTCTTTCTCTCCAACACACACTTTCTTTCTCTCTTTATGTGTCTTTCTCTCTCTCTCTCTCTATATATATATATATATATATATACCCACAAAGCTAACTTTACATTTGTATTAAAAGGAAATCATTTATATGAATACTTATATGTAATTAGGTATGCAACCCTTATATATATATATATATATATATATATATATTTTTTTTTTATTATAGTTTTTCTATTGTATTTATTATCAATAACAGTTATCAAGTTCATATACTATTTCTCTCCCCTGCTCTTTAATTAGAAATAAATATTGTTCCAGTCTGTCTTATCACTTTTTCAATTCTATATATATATATATATATATATATATGTGTGTGTGTGTGTGTGTGTGTGTGTGTGTGTGTGTGTGTGTGTATACAAACACACACATATACTTATATATATATATATATATATATGTCGGCACATACTACCCCAAACTGCCCGACTGAAGGGGCCCAAGCCTTACTGGAAACACTGGAAAGGTGAATTTCATGTATTTCTAGCAAATATTACTTTATGAAAATCGACATGTAGTAGAGTGGTGTGCCATGTATCATAGATTCTGGGTAGGCTGTATCATAGATTCATAGCAGGAGGGAGTATAAGACCCAAACACCAGCCCTTTATATACATGTGTGTGTGAGTGTGTATGTTTATATACATGTAGTTGTATATGTATTCTATAGATTTAGATATAATCAAATAGATAGGTCCATATGCTAATTATTGTGAAAAAGCATTTTACATAACAAAGATTTGATTTTTAACACAATCTCTTTTCTTTTTAATGCACTAATGCCAATGCTTCTACATAGTTTGAACAGTCAGGCTACACATTATATATACTATATCTATAAATAAAGAATGCACAATATCAGTGATAGAGCATATATATACCTTAGGATAGCATAGACATAGTGACAATCAGTTTCTTACCTATGCAATCATCAGACTTAATTACATAATATTTACTGCCCATATAGATATTCATGTATCATTATTAGCTATTCATTTATAATTAGTCTTTATATATATATATATATATATATATATATATGGATAGATGTTAAAATTCAGTAACAATAATGTAAAAATTACTAGTTTAAAAAAGAGTGAGTAGAAGTCTGTCTATTGATTCCCTACCTTGGGTGCACCATCATGTCAAATGTCCTGATGGACAAGGAAGATGACACAGGCTGACTAAGGTGAGCAGTGCTTTTGGCAGACTGTACAAATGTGTGTAGTGCAACCAACACCTGAAGAAGTGCAAAGATCAGCATGTATATAGAGCCACAGTCCTTGCCACCCCCTATATTGCTCAAAGTCATTGGTTACTTATCACCACCACCAATGATTCTTTGAGCAGTTACATCAGTGCTGGCTCACACCATCCTCAAAATCCCTTGGAGTAACTTTGTCACTAATATTGAAGTCCTTGAACAAGTGAAGATCAATAACATTGAAGCTATGTTACAGAAGTTCCAGCAACATTAAGCAGGACTTATCTCCTTAATGAAAAATTATTGCCTGGTCAAGATTACACTGTACAGGGGACTCTTCTGTAGCCATCACAACTGAGGGAACACCAAGGAAACAATACAGGGACTGCTTGAAAAAACCTCTTAGTGCCTGTTACATCACTCATCATTGATGGTCCACCCAAACTGAGAACCATGATGCTTAGCATCTCACTACCAACCATGTTGTCTTCTTCTTTGAAAACATCTGCAAGGCCACTCTCAAAAGCAAAAGGTGCATCAAACCCTGACCTGACTTTAAGCTGCAGTTGCTGTAACCAAGTCTGCCTGTCCTGCATTGGCCTTGTCAGCCATAAACATGTCTTCAGTCAACATGGACCACCCAATTCTTCTTTTTTCTCTCTTTCTACCCTTTTTCCTTTCTTTTTATTTTTCCTTTTTCTTTCATTTTTTCTTTTTTCTTCTTTCTTTTTATTGTCTTCTTTCTTTCTTTTATTTGGTCTTTTCTTTTTTTTTTCTTTCTTTCATTCTCTCTTTTTTCTTTTTCTTTCATTTCTTCTTTTTTCTTCTTTCTGTTTCTTTTTATTGTCTCTTTCTTTCTTTCTTTTATTTGGTCTTTTCTTTCTTTTTTCTTTCTTTTATTCTATCTTTTTCTTTCATTTCTTCTTTTTTCTTCTTTCTTTTTCTTTTATTGTCTTTTTTCTTCTTTCTTTCTTTCTTTCTTTTTCTTTTATTCAGTCTTTTTTTTTTCATTTTTTTTTATAACTTTATATCAAACCACGACAAAAGTTCCATTATCTCTCCTTTGAAAACTAAATTCTTAATACCCTGTTGAAAACTGTTTTTTAACACAAACACAGAAAATTTTTACATAGCCCTGACATGAATATATGACTACCTATCTAACTACTTTATATCTCTTTCTCACACACATATCTACATACACAAGTACATATATGGATAAAGAGAAAAGAAATGAATGTGTATGTGTGTTGAGGCACAGACATTTAGTTTGAAAGATTCAAATTGATCAACTCTTATACACATTGAAATGAAACAGAGATAAAGAAATGTGTGTGACTATAAAAAGGTTTACTAGTGAATAAATGTATATCTGCCTACATACATGCATGTATGCATCCAGTCTCCTGTCAATGTTAATAAAGTGTGTAATAACTTTTTATGGTTATTATTGCTTGGTAAGTATTTATAGATAAGTGATTTGCCTGCTCATCTTTGCTAATCTCTATCAACTATCATGGTTGATAACTATATTTCCTTAAGATATCTAGCAACTAAACAGACCTCTGGGAGGAGTGAATTAATATTTTCACAAAAAAAGTGTTGTGTTAAGCATGCATATATATATATATATATATAAAAACTTTGTATCAAGTATATATATATATATATATATACACATATTATATATATCAAACAGTATTAAGTATATAGATATTAGTTTTAAGTGTATGTATATATGAAATACATATAGATATATGATTTAGTTTGGTTTCTTTGTTTGATGGCATATCAACCTTTGTGTGTTATTTAATGCCAAATCTATCCTTGTAGAAGAACTATAGTAATACTATTTAAGCCATAGCCGGAGAGATAAGAGAGTTCATATCTTTCTCAAGAGGATCAGTCCTAAAGTTAATGTAATAGTGCATCTGGAATTCAAACTCATTTACTAGTCCAGTATGTTAACCACAACACCATGGGAACACACCCACCTCACACACACACATATATATATATATATATATATATATATATATATATATATATATATATATAGTATTATTTGGTCCAGTTAAACCAGAGTTGGGAGGAATTCCATCAGGACAAAAAAACATTCAACAGTGAACATTTAAATTTTCCTGGTAAAGAGCTCAATGTAACTGACATTACAGAGCAATAATTTCTTTAAGAAAAAACAAAACTGGTCACATTAGAATTATAAATTTATTTCCATCCTATTATGTGTTTTTGATAAAATCAAGAAACACGAAAAAAAATTAACAGGACTTCTTCAGATCTTATGGATAAAATAAATCAGAATAGACACAGGAAAGAAGAGTGGGAAGGGGATAGAAGAGGGGTGAAGAGTTATCTCCTCATTATATATATATATATATATATACGCTTCTCCCACAGGGGTTGAGCACTCTGACGAATGAATTAACAGCTGACACTCGCATAATGCAAAGCTCTTCAAATGAATTGAGCACTCTGGTATCTGGTAAGGCAAAAATGTAAACAAATGAAAGCTACTACATAATGCCTTATAATTCCCAAGCTGATGTGGTTCACCACACTGAAGAGTTCTGATACAACAAAACAGTCTGTCTGTGGATAACAATATATATATATATATATATATATATATATTAAAACATTAGTTTTAAGTGCATGTATGTATGTGTGTATATATTTGTGTGCATGTATTTATATATATACATATACCTAAACATGAGAGTTTTAGTAAAATATTTATATGTGTATGTGTGTGAGAATACGTGTGTGTATATATATGTGTATAAGAGAGTTCACCAATGATCCAGGGACTGGAATTCAGTTCCAGGTCAAGTCATACCGAAGACTCAAAAAATGGTACATGATGCTTTCTTGCTTAAAACTCAGTATTATAAGATATGAATCAAGGGTAAGTGGAGCAATCCAGGGAAAGAAACAACATCCTCCTCAAAACCACTGTGTAGCAGTTATTGAAAAGGGAGTCTTCAGGTTGCCCTCGACTATAATTGGCTAACTTATATATATATATATATATATAATAAATATATATTAGATATATATATCTAATTCATGGAATATAGACTGCGACCCTGGGTTTCATGGTTTTTTTGCAAAAAAAACAATCATCAGGCAGTTAAGAAGTTAATATTCTTAACTGTCTGATGATATATATATATATATATATATCACTAATAAAAGGAAAAATTTAGTTATAAATATCATATTGGAAAACATAAAGGTTAATGAATGGTTGTCTGTAAATCTTTTCTGTAATAGTGCTCAATGCTCAAGATAGAGCTATTTGTATATTGGGATTATTAAAAAAAAAAATATATATATATATATATGTAGGGTGTGTGTGAGAGAGACCTTAATTTTCAAGTTTAACAGTATTGGTATATTTGCAGTCATCACCAAATTAGTACTTTTAAAATATGGAATACTAAAAGATATAAACAAGAAAAATAAATATAATTGATAAAAATCTTTCTTTCTGTTGTGAGATCTTAGAATTAAGCATTTACATACTTTATATAAATTATATTCCTCTCTTTTTAATATACATTTGTTTTTTCCTCATAAAATCATTTGCACTTTGATAATCCTAGACTTTTGGCAAATCAGATTTTCCCAAATGTCATCCTTTTTCATGTATGTAACCAAAAATAATATCATATCAAATTTTTATCATTACAATATACTTGAAATCCTTTTAGAGAATAAAACTATTTCCAGTCTAGTTTGCAATTGAGCAATCATTTTATGTGGTCAGCATTTTGTTGATTATCATCTTCTAATCATCCAATTTCTCAATATAACAACTATGAAATGATAATTCATCACTTCTTTCTAAACAGAAGCATCACTATCATCATGGACAGCTGTTAACTATGAAATGCTGATAGAAATTCTTCACTTCTATCTAGAATCGTCAATATCATAATGAACTGCTTTTACTACTGTAATTCAATGGTTAATAGTTATCTCGTATGTACTCATTTTTGTGTAGCTATATGTGTATCTCTCTGTATATGTAAGTGTATATATGCATGTAAACCCTTATAGATATATATATTAATATGTGTGGTAATGGTTCGCCTCACTTAATGGGATGATCATGTGTTGATGAGATTAAACTGTCTGTATTTTAAAGTAAACAGAAGCTGAGAAGGCAAAGAATTCCTAGAGGAAATGAAAGCTCAGCTGAACTGATTGAGTTCTAAGGAGGGAAAAGATATCAGTCAGTTCCAGAAATAGAAGAAGAGACATAGATAATTAAAGATTTGGAGAATGAGAGCAGAACTACAAAAATAAAATGGATGTTTTAGAAAGAGGATGAAAAGGAAGAAGACTTCAAAGAAATGTTGAAGAAAGATGGATAGAGAGAAAACAATTTCATATATTCTATCTTAAGATATACAATCAAATATTTAGAAAAAAGAAGCATAAATGGATTGGAAGTGATAAAAAAAAAAAGATGAATTTGTCAAAGTTTCTAGATGAGGATGTATCATTATCTTATTCTCCAGTAATTACTTGTGTATAATACGCACCCCTGCCACTTAGCTACAAAATTCTAGAAAAAACATTTCTCATCTATAATATACATGGACATTTTGGAATTTGTAGCAGCTAAATTCAAACTAAATCTAACATTAGTTCAACATTTTTCCAGTTTGTATCAACTGAAAATAAGAATTTATCTTGCTTATATTATGTATTTAGTACAAAGGGAAAAACGTGTTTACATAAAAACTCAGCAAATTTGCATGAAAAATAAGCTTGCAATTGAAGAAATAAATTATCAGTAAAGATGAATTCCAGTGGCTATTTCTCTGTTGTGATATAAAACAGAAATGTTTGTTATGCATTTGTTAGTTTGGATGATAGATATAACTGACTTTTAGTCCTGCCATCCTGAATATAGCGACACATGTGGACATAAAAAAAGATAATATTTAGTTCCTGGATATAATATGCACATCTAACTTTTGAGCTGAAAAATCTGGAAAAATAGTATGTCTAATACACAAATAATTTCAGTATATTTATTTGAATCATTATTATTTACTTTTTGATTTTTGAAACTAGCTGACCATTACACATTCACAGGGTTTATTTAAATAATGAACAACTTCTTTGTTTTAATCACAATATTTCAGCCATTATACTCTCTGAAATTTTGTGTGTCTGCAATATTTTGTAATGTTCTCAGAATTTCAAACTAAACTCTCTATTCATTCCATGCCTTGAATTGATCCCTTTATTTTATCCATTGAAGTAGACAGTTCTCATCCTGTCATCCATGATGGTGTTAAATAATTGATTGGGGGAATCAATTATTTGTAGTGTAGAGTAGTTTTAAAAAACTGTTGGGTCATCTATTGTAATTGAAAGATGATGACTCTAAGGTCATTTGAGAGCTTGGCTTTTATTGGGCAAAAGTCACATGATCAGATGATTCTAAAAGGTTTAGAAGTAGAATTGAACATAGCTTTGAAAGAATCTCCTGACAAGAGCAGTTGAGACATTCCAACTATGCTCCATTGGCTCTCCATAGACACAAGAGGCAAAATGAAAGTGTTGTCAAGGAAGTAAATAAATTATGTGCACATAATAATGTGACTGAGTTGTTCTTTAATCCAACATAGAAGAACTTAAAGTAATTTTGGCCTCATGAGAAACAACAAACAGGAAGAAACAAGATGGTAACAAGAAAAGACACATTGCAACATGAGGCAACAATGTGAGGAGATGGGTGTCAAGCAAAGAAGTAAGAATTAAATTGGGTACATAACAATAGAAGATATTTTGAATTAATTCTTTCTAGTTAATTTCTCCTTGTGATGCGGCTTTTGTTTATTTATTGTACATAGATTTCACTGCTTGACTCAGGGATTGAACAACCACTAGATAACCTGGATATTTTTAACTAAACACCCACTCTATCAATAGGGCTTAGAATATACTGATGGTATCCTCTGCTAAGGAGTAAGACTCCCTACCTAAAAAGGGGTATCTTTGGTATGACACTAAATTGCATCTAGTGTTGAGGCTCTAGTTCTGGAATTCTGGGAAGTGTGAAGTCATCCCTTTATTACCATTACTCACATTTTCCATTCTGACCTGGACAGTTTGGTTTCTTTGTTTAATGGCATATCAACCTTCATGGTTTATTTAATGCCAAAGAGGTAGAAGAAAATGTAGTGATACTATTTAGACTATAGCTGGAGGATAAGGAGGTTCATAAGATTGTGATTGGGAGTGGTAGTGCCTTTTAGAGTTTCACTGATAGGTTAAAAAGATCAGTTTAAGAATTATTAGTATTAAATAGAAATACTTGAAACTAGAAAACTGTGTGCAAATAAATTATCATTATAATTACTTTACACCTTGTGAGTTTTTCACACCAGTTTTAACTGAAGTCTGAGTGACAGCAAGTCTCCTCAGGTCTCCAGGACCCTTCTAGCTGACTTAAACAGTGCTGTGGTCTAAATGGTCTTAATTCTTTCTCTGATCATCAATTCAAAATCCACTGGGTGACAAATTCTTGTTAACACAAGATCTGGTCTTCTGGCCAAAATTGGGTGATTTGTTTGTCTTTCAAAGTCCCAGAGAATTTTATACATCTCATTTTAAAGGAAAACTCTGGTTTGTGTATATACCAATTGTCAGCATGACCAAATTTTAGTCTCTTGCACAATTCCCAGTCAATTATCTTTCCCACCCAGCAATGCCTACTCTTGTATTCCTTTTAGTTACTAAAAACCATACATGGTACAGTCAGCTGGGGCTGCAGAATACACCGACTGCTTCTTTGCAGAGAGGTAAGACTCTCCCACTAACAAGTGTCTTAGATATGACACTAAACAATCAGATGGTGAGGTTCCAGGAATGCAGAGTACTCCTATATTGCCATCACTCCCAGGTCCACTGGCTCAGGTTAGTAGCACATGATAGGGGCCTCTCTATGAGTTAAATTGAACTAAACAGTGTCCTTATGCTATACTGAATTGTTTGAAATAGAAATGTTTTGACATTTAAACTGCATACTTATGCTAAAATAAATGGTTTGAAATAGAATTGTTTTTATATTTAACTCTGTGTATTATTGGCATAAATTTATATAGTTTATATTGTTTTCAAACACAAAATTTGCATAATATTTAGCATAAATGCACAGGTATATTCACACAAAAATGCAACAAGCTGGTGGCAAAAAATAGCTTACATTAGGGGAGACAAAATTATAAACAAAAACATATTCCAGTTGATATTTCTCTGTAATAGCATAAAACACATTAATTTGGACAGTCATCCCATCCCAAATTTGGTGAGGCATGTGATGGAAAAAAAAGTTAGTTATATAGTTCTCATATATAATACACATCCCAAGCTTTTCAGCTGAAAAATCTGGGAAAATAGTGTGTCTTAAACACTAATAATTATGGCAATAATGATTTTCAATAAAAAGCAACTAGAATTAAAAGATGAAAAAAATACAAGTAAAAAATAACAATGATGTAGCCATGGCAGAGATAGATTACAAAAAAGCCTATAATAGGGTCCTGCAAACTTGGCCAATAGAATGTCTGAAAATGCATAAAATATCCAACAAAGTCATAACCTTTGTTACAAAAGGCATGCAAAACAGGAATGTGGAATTAATATTAGAAAGAGAAACCTTAGCACTGGTGAAAATCCAGAAAGGTATCCTCCAAGGAAATTCACTATCACAACTGCTATTTTTTATAGCAATGATGCCACTCAATTATATACATAGAAAACATTCAGGTGGTTATAAATTTACAAAATCACAAAGAAAGATTTACTACCTTATGTACATGGATGATATCAAGTTATTTACCAAATCTGAAAAAGAACTAGAAACCCTGATACAAACTATAAGAGTATACAGCCAGGATATAGGAATAAAATTAGGTATTGAAAAATATGCCATGCTAATAATGAAAAGTAGAAAAAGAAAAATGACAGAAGGATGTGGGTAGAGTGTTCGCCAATGGCCTGGAAGACTGGGGTTCAATCCTCGGACGAGTCATACCAAAGACTTAAAAAATGGTACTTGATACTTCCTTGCTTAACATTCAGCATTATAAGGTACATATGAAGGGTAAAGTGGAGCAATCCAGCGAAAGGAGTAGCGCCCTGCCCTACATTTTGGTGTAGTATCTATTGAAAAGGGAGTCTTCTGATCGCCCTTGACTGCAGTCGCCAACTCTACTTACTACTGATACCAATTCTAGTTGGTGCATTTGGAACAGTCCCCAAAAGCTTGTAAAAAAGACTGGAGGAATTGGATATCATATGAAGAATCCAGACTATCCAGACTACAGCATTATTAAAATCATTTAGAATATTCAGAAAAGTCTAAGAGACCTGAGAAAATTTGCTGTCATTCAGACTCCAGTGAAAAACCACCAGTTGACATTGGCATGAAAAACTCACAAGAAGTGAAATAATAATAACAATAACATCAACCTTCAATGCAGTTAGCACACCTCTGGTGGTATAATGGTTAACAAGCTAAACTAGCATACCTTCTCAAGTGAGTTTGAGTCTCATTGGGTGCCCCATTCACACGGCCTTGTACCACATCAAAGTAAAAAGCTTTGTAAATTATAACCTTCAAAGCAGTTCACACTGGAAATAGAAATACAATTAACTAATGAACATACTAGTAACTCCGAAAGAGCAGAGGTTCAAGATATCAATAAGCCAGCATTCATTGAACAATATTTGAATTTGATTCATAAAATATGAAGGGAAAAAAAGAGATTGTCTGTTGTCTACAACATTGGGCATATATGCTAATCTCCGATGACCTCAAAGGTAGCCTTAACTTATATGGGAACTTTTGATCAGGAAATAATATACATTAGTTTTAAGACTCCAAAAATATATCACTTGAAGAGGGAGTAATACTTATTAAATATATGATTTGAAAAAAGGAGTTTGTAGAAAGAAGAAAATTGGTTTGTGAGATTAAGAGGAAAAGAATAAAATAAGAAAGCTTTGGAAGAACACAGAAAACTGGAAATTTTTCTACCGCTACCAATGATCTCTGAGATTTCAATTGAATTTTAACCTTTTTTGGGTTACTTTATGCTTAGATGTGAAGGAATGCTGTTTATTTTATCTTCATATTTATATTCTTTGTAATATATATTTTTTTGCACATGGTTTTATTGAATATGGATAATTGTTAAACAAATCTAATTGATCCATAGATGGGACCCTAACAGATACTACCAATATGGGTCAGAGTGGACCTGGGAGTAATTGCAACAAAGTAATTGCACTCATCAGGTCTCCAAAAAGTAATTGCACTCATCAGGTCTCTAAAACTGGAGCCTCAACATCAGACGCAGTTTAGTGTTAGGACCCCTGCCTCTTTAGGGGTGTCTTACTCTTCTGCATGGGATACAGTAAGCATACTGTAACCCCCACCAACATTACTGGTGAGAAAACCTGTTCTCTTTAAAGGTGCTTTTTAAAGCATGTTGATGAGATTTGGCTAAAAAGTTCCAAGGCTGACCAATATACTCTTATAAAATGTGATCAAATGAGATTTTTCAATATAGTTCACTTTGCAGTCCACGCACATCTTCCATCAGTGTTGCAGTGCTTGGATCCTATTGGTCTAAAAGTCAGCAACAGCAGATATGATATCACCTTATAAACTTTTCAACACACCCTCCTATACCATTTCAATAGTGTTTCTCAATTCATTCATTTCTGGACAGTTTATACAAAAGCAAATAGTTATCTTCTATATATGACAGATAACCTGCCCAATGTAAGCGTAAGTGTATCCTGTGGAATATAACCGCCATGCTTGTCACTTTTCTAATTTTCTGGACTTCCATGTTAGCAAGGATTATGTGTACTTGATAAGGTAATGCATTATCTTCCTATAGCTAAAATTACTTTAAGAGAGATCTGTTTACAATGTTCTATGACTTGTCTCATGACTAAAATAATCATGTACTTGTATTTACCCAACACTTTTGCCACAAGAATGTTTAGTTAGGTTTCATTGTTTAATGGCATATCACCTTTCATCTGTCATTTAATGCCAACGCCATCCTTGTGTGTTTATATACATTTGATATACAAATATAGAGATATATTGGTTTGGTTTGGTTTGGTATGGTTCAGTTTTATGGCATATCAACTATTGTAGGTTATTTAATGCCAAATCCTCTTTATACATATATATCAAATATATAGGATTTGTAAACACATTTTGTTGATAATATTTTTAAATGGGCCGGAGCTCACTTTTTAATGCAGTGAAATGGTTTCAAGTATTTCTATCTAATATAAATAATTCTATTTACAATTAGTCATTTGTCTGCATAAAGCTAAATGGTTTATATTTGCTATGTAACAGTAACGATTTAATATCAGTTATTTGTTTGCACCAATTTAAATGGATATACATATATGATTTGTAAGTAAATAGTTTCTGGGTAATTTCATTTTTAAATTAGTTACAACTAATTTGTTTGCACACTAATAATTTGTTTGCACACTAATAATTTGATTCAATATTAGTCTTTTGTTTGCAGTGAGTGAAGTGGTTACAAGTACTATTATTTAACACTAATCATTCGATTCAACACTATTCCTTCATTTGCACACAGTCAAATGGTTCCAAGTATTGCTCTGTAATATCAATAAGTCAATTTAGGCACACAGTTAAAGAGTTTCAAGTATTGTTATTCAACACTAATAATTCTATTCAAGAGAATTCATTCATTTGCACACAGTTAAATGGTTACATACATCCCTATTTATCATTAACAATTCATTTAGACAGTCATTTGTTTACACACAGGTTAAATGTCAAACAGTTCTATTTGACCCATAGAAAGGATCCTATCATGTGCAACCACTCTGGGTTAGAGTGGGCCTGAGAGTGATGACAATGAAAGGGTATTCTATATTACCTAAAGCTCCAATACTGGAGCCTAACCATCAGATTGTTTAAGGTTACAAATGTGGACACTCATTAAGTTGGGCTTACCCCTCTGCAGAGATGTAGTTGGAGTATTACCACAGCCTCAGCCAAGTGGGCTATAGAGATATATGGTATGCATGCATGTACATATACAATATATATATGGATATGTGATATATATATATATATATATATATCATTAAAATATATATACAGATAATATACATGTATATCACATTAGTATATATATATATACAGTAGCAAGCATAAAGATCAGAACAATGTTAAGAAAAAGTCTAAAAGTGAAATAACTTTTTATTTTAAAGCTTCATAGAACATTTTATCAAGGAAAAATAAGGATATAAAAGTAAATTATATAATTCCAGAATATAAAGCTCAATAAACTTATTTTGATAAAGTTATAAGAATAATTATATAACATTCTAAAAAAATAGATGAGCAAAATCATAAAAACCATTAAAAAGTCATCCTATAATAATGAATACATCATATCTAAATGAAAATAGTATTCATAGTTCATTAGTACTTGATGTGTAGACCTTTACTTTCAATAACAGCTTGAGTTCTTTTGCTACACAAGTGAATTAATGTCTTGCATTCATCAACGGATATTTTCTCCTTTCGAATTAGTCCATAGTTCTTCGACATTTTTTGGATTCTTTTCTTTAGCTCTTTCATTTAGTAACTTCCAAACATTCTCAATAGGATTCATGTCAGGGCTTTGAGCAGGCCACTCCATAACAGTAACATGCTCATCAGAAAGAAATGTCTTAACAGACTTCGCTGTGTGACATGGAGTGTTATCTTGCATAAATAAAACTGGTTGATTAATTGCAGTTCTCAAATTAGGCACAACATGTTTCTTTAATATCTCTTTGTACACAGTTGTGTTAATTTTACCATGTAGCCTGAGAAGAGGTCTTGCACCAGCAGTTGAAATCATGCTAAACACCATCACACTTCCTCCTCCAAATTTTACGCTGCTTTTAGTGCACTAAGGTGAATATCGTTCCTTAGGACTGTGTCAAATGAACCTTCTCCCATCACAACCAAACAAGTTAAACTTTGACTCATCACTGAAATGAACACAACCCCACTGTTCTTCAGTCCATATGACATGTTTAGTGGCAAATTTCAATCAGCTCATTTTTTCTTTTTAGAAATGTAAGGCTCCATAGAAGCTACTCGACTGTTCAAATTTATTTCATTAAGTCTTTGGATATTTTAATGCCAAGGTTAGCATTAGCTCTTTTAGAGATTGTGGTTGCTGTTGTAAATTGATCCTTTTTTGATTCATTACCAATCCATTTGTCTTCCCTTGCAGTAGTTTTCCTAGGCCTGCTAGGTGGTTTCAGGCTTCACAAGACCCAGTTTCCCTAAAGTTTTCTTAAAATACTATGAATAACACTTTTAGATTTACCTACAGTCTTTGAAATATCCCAAATCGAAAGTTTATATTCATTACATAACTTGACTATCAGTTTTCTAAGTCCCAATGATGTCACAGATTTTTTTCACCATGTTGACAATGGAAGAGCTGGTGTAATTTTGTAAAATACCCTATTTTATATTCTAACCCTAAATTTTTTTTAATAACACAAAATAATTATTAAATTTTATGGATTTATTTAAAGACAGGTGTATATATATATATATATATATATATATGTGTGTGTGTGTGTGTGAGTACATATTTATGCAACTCCTCTTCCATGGATAGGATGCAACATTAGATAATTTTTTAATCAGTGTACAGCTGTTTTGGATTTTATAATTTTACTTTTGCTTGACCAGTTTCCATAACAAAACTAAAGAGCTCAGTTTATCCATGCCTGGGGATGAAGGAGAAATAAATTCATGCCTTTCCTAGAAATAATATCCATTAAACCACCAGCAGGAAAATGTGTGTGTATACATATGTATACCTTGCAATAATTATTTGCAAATACATGAGTGTGGTTTGGTAACTTTTGATACAATAAAAATTATTTATGTTGCTTTGTCTAGTTTTCAGTCAAGTAATTTTATTGACAAGATGGAAGAATTTATGGCGTATTTGTGACATAACTGTCTCATTGGAAAATCCTCCCCAGTTCATTTACTGCCATACTTTTGTACCTGTCCTCTAAACATATTCACTCCACATGATTAAAGAACAGAGAAGCACTCATCGATATAGACATTCAAGTAGAAATAAAAATAAGTATTTTTATCATCCTGTACACTATTCAGATTATTATCTTTATCATTGTTGTTTGTATTATAATATGATATACATTGAAAGATTGAAGTTCTTATCATCTGAAGTGTTGAAAAGAACATTTAAGATGAAAAATAAAAAGTCAATAAATATGAGGAGTAAGAATCTAAAAACATTCAGTAATGCATTTATAAGGGAAAAATACAAATTGTTTAAATATCAAATCTTTCTTTTAAAATATTTTCAAAAATTTTTCCCGGCTAAAAGTTTGGTAAACAGAAACAAGAACAGTGAGATTATTCTTTTATGAAAAGCTAATTTTCTGAACAAAAGATACTACAATTTTATCATTTGTTGTGGGAAAATCAAACAATCAAATTGGATATTATTAGGCATAACACATCACACAAAACATATAGATGGCATTACTAATAAAAAAAAAATCCATATGATTTTTATAAAGTACTAACCTTCAAAGGGCATATGTCAAAATTTGAGTCCAATCAGTTTATTAGTTTACAAATTACTTTTATTTAATTGAAACTGCAGTTGCAAATTTTCAAAACAATGGAAAAATCTGAATTTCATGTGTTGATAAAGCTTTGCTTTCTGATGGGAAAAAATACTGTTCAAGCAAAGCAATGGTTTGATAAGTGTTACTCAGACTCTTCTCCATCAGAAACAATGGTGAAGAAGCGGTATGCTGACTTTAAACGTGGTCGTACAGATACAAATGATGCTGAATGCTCAGATTACCCAAATTCAGCAGTTGTCCCGGAAAACAAAAAACTTCACAAACTCATTTTGGCGGATTGATAAATTGAAGTTGTGTGAGATAGCAGAGGAGTCGAAGATATCAGAAGGCAGTGTATTCACTATTTTGCATGAACATTTGTCAATGAGAAAGTTTTGTTCAAAGTGGGTGGAACGTTTGCTCACACTTGATCAAAAACAATAAAGCATCGACAATTCAGAGCGTTGTTTGGAACTGTTTCAATGCAACAAAAAGAAGTTTTTGTATAAATATATGACAATGGATAAAACATGGATCCACCATTTCACTCTGGGGTCAAATCGGGAGTCAGCTGAGGGAACAGTAGCAGGTGAAAGCCGTCCAAAATGACCAAAGATGCAAACATCAGCAGGCAAGGTTTTAGCCCCCGAATTTTGGGATGCACAAGGTATTTTGTTCATCAATTACCTTGATAAAAGAAAGAACCAAATAGCAAATATTATATAGCATTATTGGTGTGTTTGAAAGAAGAAATCGCCAAAAAATGGCCACAAATGAAGAAGGAAAAAGTGCTCTTTCTCTAAGACAATGTACCATGTCACAAGTCAATCACAACAATGGCAAAACTATGTGAATTGCACTTCGAATTACTTCCACACCCACCCTATTCTCCAAATCTGACACCCAGCAACTATTGGCTGTTTGCAAAGCTCAAAAGAATTTTCCAGGGAAAAAGATTTGACACTCAATGAAGAAGAGATCTTGGAAACTGAGGCATATTTAGAGGCCAAAAACAAATTGTTCAACAAAAAAGGCATCGAATTGTTAGAGAAGCATTAGAATCAGTGTATCACCCTAGAAGGAGACTATGTTGATGAATAAAGTTGAATTTTGCTAAAAAGTTGTTGTTTTATTTGTTAGGCCTGTGGCTTATTGAGTGATGTGTTAATTGATTACCAAAATCTGTAGCAATTAAATTCTGTAACCAAAAATGAAATCATAACATTTCTTCAATAAAAAATAAGATTTACATGTTTTAATTTTTGAACTACTGTGTATTCATATTTTTAGAGAAAAAAATAGATAGATAGATATTCTATAATCAAATGGTCGTCAGTATAGAAGATGGACTTGGCAACTGGTGGTCAAATCCTGAACCAGATTGTTTGCATTTCATTTTGTGTTAATACCTCTGAGAATCCATCTTGCAACTTGTGTTGCATCCTACCCAGGGCAGAGGTGTTGGATATATATATATATATATATATATACACACACCCAACCTCTTTGTCACAAACAAGATGTGACACATGGTTAATTTTTTAAGTGGATTATAGCTAGTTAGAATTTGAAATTTTTCTTCTCTCATAGCTTGACAAATTCACTTACCTAGGAAATTTTTCTTCTCCCATAGCTTGACAAATTCACTTACCTAGGAAGCAGCGTCGCATCAACCGAAAAGGACATCGACACGAGGTTAACGAAAGCATGGACAGCTATCAATAGGCTATCGATTATATGGAAATCAGACCTAACCAACAAAATGAAACGCAGTTTCTTCCAGGCAGCGGTCCCATCGATACTGCTATATGGATACACTACATGGACTCTAACAAAACAGCTGGAGAAGAAGCTAGACGGCAATTACACAAGAATGCTGCGAGCAATCTTGAACAAGACCTGGCGGCAACTCCCCACAAGACACCAACTGTACGGCCACCTGCCTCCTATCACGAAAACTATTCAAGTTTAGACGAACCAGACATGCAGGACACTGCTGGAGAAGCAAGGATGAACTCATAAGTGATGTACTCTTATGGACCCCCACACATGGCCGTGCAAAAGCAGAATGACCAGCACGAACATACATTCAGCAACTATGTGGGGATACAGGATGTTGTCCTGAAGACCTGCCTGGGGCGATGAACGATAGGGAAAAGTGGCGAGAGAGGGTCAGGGATATCCGTGCTACCAGCACGACATGATGATGATAGCTCAAGGGAACAGATGGATTCAGGCCTTTTCCGAATATATATATATGTACATATTATGTCAGTATAGTACCTATGAAACATGACAGAATTATATCTCTATAGATTGGTAAATCTTGTCAAGGATCAGTGTGGGTGAGTAATGGCATTCACCTTGGGTCAGTTGAGCTGGTTCCATAATGTAGTATCTGTGTACTCTCTGAAAAGTGTTATACATAAAATATATAATGTATGCATTTTATGTCTGTAAAATTTTCTGTGGAAATTTGTTTGAAATAATTAATAATTCTATCAAAAAATGTTTAATGATATGGAAAAAAAAATTCTACTTGATGAGAAAGCAAATTTTGTCTTTTAGAAAGAAAAAGAATGAATTTTAATTTGGTTTTTCTTTTCTTAATTATTTTAGTTTATTTTTTGAAAATTAAAAAAAAACATTAGTTGTAGAAAATGATTAATCGTTCAAATATTTTAGTGAATTTTCTTCCTCATTATTTTTTTTCAAGTATAGCTATCGAGGCAAGTATTTCTCAACTCATCCATTTTTCTTTTCTCTCAAGGGAAACAACTCTTTAATTCTAAAAGTTATCAACCTAATGCATCTAGAAAACGGAAAAAAAATTGCTATATAATTTTGTGAGTTCCCATTGGATTTTATTTTATCCAATCATTTGTTGTTTATTTTCCTGATTATTCTCTCCATCTACAGTAATGTATATCTATTACTGTATATCACTATATACTATACATTTATATATTTTACAATATATCTATTGGTTTTCTAGATGAGACCATGTTAACTGATAAGTGTCCTGACATTGATATCTAAACAGGGAATTCAAAACAGATGCACATCATTGAGTTGACAGAGAAAATATAAATTCAGTTCATAAATATAAACTGTAAATATCAGAATATTTGGGTGCAGAATTTAGAAAACATTTCTGAAAGAAAAAAATACTAAGTTTAGTCAAAATTTTGCAATATTTTAGTCGCATGAGACAAAATCTGGTCACTCTAAATGCTTTTGCTGGGGTTATCAAAATGATGAACCATATGGGACTTGGAAATACTGAGCTTGCCTGATACTCTCTGAGTGCTTCTTAGCAGTGTTGCCTTAATGGCGTGATGCAGGGCCTTGAAACCCATAGTTTTAGGCCTACTTGACCTTTATTGCTAGGAACAGGGCCTTGAAACCCACAGTTTTAGGCCTACTTGACCTTTATTGCTAGGAACAGGGCTTTGAAACCCACAGTTTTAGGCCTACTTGATCTTTATTGCTAGGAACAGGGCCTTGAAACCCACAGTTTTAGGCCTACTTGACCTTTATTGCTAGGAACAGGGCCTTGAAACCCACAGTTTTAGGCCTACTTGACCTTTATTGCTAGAAGCAAGGCCCTGAAACCCATTTGATTGTCAAGGAACTTGTAGCCTGAGAGAAATTTCTTCAACCATCTGATTACTGTACTATTTTCACCTTCACCTTCACTTTTCACACAACAAATGTTTTTGGTTGCTTTTATGGTGTTATAGCCCAGTTCAAACTCATTAAGCATAATTCACTGAATTAGACAATGTTGCACAGACATGTGACTTTCAAATCACACTTTTCAAATCACAATACAGAATGTGTCAGAGCACAAAATACCATGATACTATCAACTCCAGTGGGTACCTTTCACTGCCTGAACTGCTTTGTTCTCATGATGCACTGCAAGCAAGAATGTACCAAAAATAGCAAAACTTTTGATTCACCCTACGATTTACCATGATGTTGCAGTCCAGCATGTTTACACATTATGCCACTGCAACTCACTCCACCCATTAGTATTTTCTGTCAAGAAAAAATATCATTATCAGTATAACTGGTATAACTTACAATGATTATATTTGAAAAGAGGAAATCTGTCAAGAGATTCTAGATAAGGTAGAGGATGCCTCTGCCTGAGTTTGGAATATTTGTATGATGGGCAATGGTCATAACCTGTTGAAACTCAGTTGAATAGCCTAACAAGAAGTGTTCACCTCAACAGCCACAAAAATGGACAGAAATTTCCACTGGCTCCATCTACTCACTTTTGAGATGAATGCAATAGAAAAAATAAAGGGTCATAAAAAATATTTTCCAACCATCCAGAAACATTTTACAACTTTTAGCTCTGAGCTGATCTGAGCCACTTTGGCAATAGATAATAATGGTGAGTTTGACTCAGCAACAAAGGAAAAAAAGATTCTGGAAACAATTTCAAAGAGATGTCAAGCAATCAAAAAGCAACAGCAACTTTGAAAAGATACTGAATGATCATAAAGATGCAACTCACTACAATATGCAATAACAACCAACTACATTATGTAGTAACATTTAACTACAAATATACAAGTTCTGTAATGAAATGGACATAGCAACACGAGTTCAAATCCTGCACGAAGCTGATTACATTTCACATAGCACTAATACCCTTTGAAAAGGTATGAATCCAATCATTTTCCCTCCAGCTATGGGCAAATAGTTGAGCAGACTGGATTCTTCAGCCTTGGTTACTCAACCAGTCTAGGAGAAGGAAAACTCTGAATTAAAACCTGCTAAACTCTGCTTAAAAAAGAGAATTCCATGATAAAAGCAAGCAATGGAGAGGAATAAACCAAAAAGGTAGTTGATGACTAAGAGATAAAAAAAGAAAAAAAAAAAGAAAAACCAACCAAGTTCCCCCCCTCCTCTTTGTGAGTTTTTTCTTTTTTTTCTCCCTTAGTCATCAACTATCTTTTTGGTTTATTCCTCTCCATTGCTTGCTTTTATCATGGAATTCTCTGATGAGATGTAACCAAAAAATGGTCCTTTTTTAGAATTTATGATGTATGATATACTTAAAGCTATTCTCATGTATATATATATATATATATATATATATATATATATATATTTCTTATTATTTTTTTGTCTGAAGATGCAGATCTAGCATTTTAAAAAATTTAGGGTCTGCTGAAGTAAATATTATTACAAAACAATGTGAGTAATTTTTAAAGTTTTTTCTTATATATATATATATATATATATATATACACACACTCATGTTGCTGAAAAAAAAAAGACTGTGCGGCCATCAGTCTTCATCAGATGATAACTCTAGGGTCAGGCATACTTTCAGGGTCAAAGTATCCTTACCACAAACCCAGAGCACCTCAGCAGTATCTTACAATATCACTAGATTTTGTTGGTTTTCCATTACATTGTGGGAACGTCAGATTAAAATGCGGCCTCTTTGTTTAATCATTTGTAATTACAACTTTCCAGCACTGAGGCATTAATTCAATGATCTAAGATTTGAATAAACTGATTGATACGTCAATACACTGACTGAGAAATGGAATTTCTGTTAAATTCTCGTGTGAAGTCTGTGTATTAAAATCTCAGTAATGAATCATTAAATTCAAATTATGTGATTTTACCTATATAACTGAGTGACATACATATGAATATATTTCTGCTCATTTATAAAACTGGAAAGTTAATAAACACCCCAATTTAAAATGTAAGTATTTCTAAACTATTACTACAATGTGTTGGAACTCAAAAAAGTACAACCCTGTCATTAGGGCATATAATACACTGACTGTATCTCCTGGAGAAGGGTAATATCCACCCCATAAAAAAGGGGTGTCCTGAGTATGACACTAAACTGCATCTGATAGTGATAAAGCTCCATTTCTAGATATCTAAAAAGTGTGGAATACCTCTTCATTACCATTACTCCCAGGTTCATTCTGATTCAAAGTAGTAGTACCTGTTGGGGTCCTATCTATGGATCAAATAGATATGTTGGAAAATTATTTGTATTAGATAGAAATACTTGATACAATTTAATTGTGCACAGATGATGTGCATTAAGAATACTTACTTGAAGCTATATTTCTTTTCAAGGGATTATTATCAATTACTTGAAAGCATATAACTGTTTGTTTCCAAAGGTTTATTATTAAATAGAAATAGTTACTTGAAACAATATAGTTGTGTACAAATCATTACTATTAGATAGGAATACTTGAAATCCTATAATTGTGTGGAAAAATTCTTAAGAAACTGTACAAAGAATGTAAATATAATGGACATGATTCCCTAACCTCTAGGCATAAAATAACCCAAAATGAGTTGACTTGCCATTAAAATCAATCAAAATGTTGATTTGGTTTGTTTTATGGCATATCAACCATTGTAGATTATTCAATGCTAAATCCACCTTTATACAAATAGACAGTTCTATTTCTAACAAGTCAGTTTAGCATAAGTACAGTTTTTTTGTTTACACAGTTAAATGTAAAAACAGGAGGAGGTACCTGTGGGGTAATGGTTATCGTCGTAGGAAATGGACACTGCGACACGAGTTCAAATCCTGGACGAGACTGCATTTCACATAGCGCTAATATCCTTGGGAAAGGTATGAATCCAATTATTCTCCCTCCAGCTATGGGTAAATAGTAGGGCAGACTAGGTTCTTCAGCCTTGGTGAGGCAACTAGTCTAGGAGAAGGAAAACTCTGAATTCAAACCTGTTAAACTCCACTTAAAAATTGACCTTGTGTCATATCCTGCCTGAGCAGAGGGGTTGGTAAATATGTAAATGTAAAAACAGTTAAAACAATTCAGTTTAGCATAATTACAGTTTAGTTCTATTTTACCCATAGAGGGGACCCTAGCAAGTGCTATCACTCCAGGTCAGAGTGGATCTGGGAGTGATGACAATGAAAGGGTACTCAACATTTTTCAAAGCTCCAGCATAACTGAAGGCTCACCATTAGATTATTTAGTGTCATATCCAGGACACTCATTGAGGGTGTCTTACCCCTCTGCAGATAATCAGTCAGTGTATTCTTCAGCCCCAGCTGACTGGTTCATAAAATGTTGAGAAATATAACCTAATATCTTAATTGGTGTCAAAGAAAGATATAAAAGCACTATTAGAATTTTCAGAAGTTTTAGCCTTAGTTTCAGTAAACTGTCCTTGGTAATCTTTTCCCACAATGTTTCTACAGAATCAAACAAGTAAGAAATACTTGAACCCCATTTCACCTTAGTGCATCAGAATGTTTTTCAAAAAAAAAAAAATTTATATGCTTTTGGTGTTGGAATTGTCAGCTTAATATGTGAATAAAACTGGCTTTTGTCCTGTTAGGCAGAAAACTTATGAGGCGGAAGTTTTAATGTCCGCTTGGCCATTTGATTTTTCATTGGCTGTTGGTGACATCTGCCATCAATTCTGGAGAATGAATCAGCCAACTTATTGATTATTATTCTTTATTGTTCTGCCGCAGTATTAGTCAGTTGAGGACAAGATGAAAGTGTTCTACTTCCACATCTTGATCTTGGCCAAGATGAAAGAAAGAAATTAATCATATGTTGTGCAAACCACAAGATTTTTTCATGGATCATTTTTTTTGCTTTTTATAATGGACTGATACTCTTCTCTTGTATCAGCTGAAAGATGATCATGAATAAGATTATCTCCCTTTAGATTTTATTCTACTCAAAATAAATGTTACTATAGCAACTAAGTGAAACCCTATTTTGTAATCATAAATTTCTCACTGAAAGATTGAAGGCATGATCATCAATACTGCTCTTATTCTATTTTTTAAATCTCTTACCTTTTTTTTTCCAAATTATTATTTTAAACTTTTTTTAATGACATCTAACTTGAGTTAGTCTGTAGGAGGAGATATTGTGTTTTGATATTTCATTTCCATTTTGTAGTGGTATATTTAATTTGCTTTTATATGTGGTTGCGTGTTCTCACAAGTCGGAAGGTCACCATTTATAGCGATGGGGATAACATTATTATTATTGGGTTTTTAGGTTTAAGTTGGTTTTGCGTTGGTTATGTTGGTAGCATTGGTATTTCATTGGTTGTTATCCCCTCGCTAAATGTTGATGGAAAATAAAGGTGGTGGAGAAGAATGAAGGCGTCGTTAGGTTTGAAATCAAGGTTTTAATAGCAGCATGGAGTAAAGGGGTTTACACTGGTATGCTGCGAGGTCTCGTAGTAAGGAAAGAAGATAGGAAGTTGTTAGAGTGTATCATCTAATTTGTTTTTAACTAGAATCCCTTGGTCTAGAAGAATAGACCCAAGGGATCCATAAACTAGATGGCTCTCCTCATAATGGTTGATGCGGCTACTGCTATTCAGGAACAGACAAATAGAAGTCCGTTCCCTTTGAGGATTTCTGAGGGAGAGAGAGATTCGCGGGCTTTCTTCAATTTTTGGTGCTGCTAGGAAATATGGTTTGGGCTGAATAGGACAAGTCACCCTGATTGGGTGAAAATGTTCGGCGTACTCTAATGGTCAAATCAAATTACGTGCCAAACAAAAATTCAAGTTTCTTTCTGCTACAAGTCTTCCAAAGATGCAGAAAATTAATATATGGTGGTTATTGTCACGGGATCTTAGCACTGTGTTACAGTGCTAAACAGACTACTCTTGCAGAAATATTTTCTCTAAGGACTTATCTTTATAGAGGCTGAATGATTGATTGATTTTAATAGAATGTCAAACTATCTAGTGTAACTTTATACCTAGAGATTACGGAATAGTGTTCTTTGTACATTTAAGGGAAATCCTGATGGTGTAATGGCTAAAGTGTTGGACTGTAACATTCTAACAAGTGAGATTGAACTCAAGTCACACAATTACATTCACTTTTGGAAGGTTACCCTAAGTAAAAATATGAATGCTTAAATATTCTCACTATTAATAATAACAAAGATAGCTTTGGCATTCAATAACTTATGAAGGTTGATATGCCTCTGAACAAAGAAATCAAAACTGATCATCGTAAATTTATATTTTTTATATAGTTGTTTCAGAAGTGCTTTTTGCACACAGCCACATAATGTCAAGTATTCCTATCTAATACAAATAATTTACACACAGTTATATGGCTTCAAGTATTCTTATTTAATACTAATAATTATATGGTCTCTAGTAATTATTTCTATTTAATGATATTCATTTGTTACTACACAGTAATATGGTTTCAAGTAACTAATAATTCTTAGTAAACAATTATAGCTTCAACTAACTATTTTTAATACAAATAATTTACAGTTATATGGCATCAAGTATTCTTATCTAATACTAATAATTTTTAAACAAATTATTTGACCCATAAATGGGACTGGAACCCTAACACTTTGGGTCAGAGTGAACCTGGGAGTAATGATAATGAATGGGTACTCTACATTTCCCTGATCGCCAGAACTGGAACCTCACCATCAGATACTGTTTAGTGTCATACCTAGGACACTCCTTTTTTGGGATGGGAAGGGTCTTTCTCCTCTGCTAGGGATACAGTGAGCATCCCAATGACAGGGCATTTTTATAGAAAAGTAAACATTTTTAGTATTCAAAATTTTTTTTATAATTTTACATAATTGAATAAAAATGAGATTGATTAACTTTGAAAATATTTCCATATTTTTCCATGCAAGATAATGAAGTAATGAATAAATTCATTCATTCAGAAAATTTATACATAAAACTTATCAACACAGAATGTATAGTGGAGGAATGTCATTCACCATTGATCCTTATTTTTGTCACTCTACCATTAACCCACCATCTTCCCAGTGTCATATCATGATACAACTAGTTGTGGGGTATAAATTGCACTGCCATATATTTAATAATTGTGGGGAAAAATTCTGCATATACTCTTCTTATGTGATACCCTTAAGAAAGGCATGAATTTACTTCTCCCTGGGTTTTATCTCAGCATCAAATGTCTTAATAAATGTCTCCTAACTGCCATGATGGTTGATGGTGAATGAGCACTTGGGCAAACCACTCCTTTAAAACAACCTTATCTGCCTAGACAGGAACCAAAAAAGAAAAAGGAAGCTGTTATCCTCTTCGTCACCATCAACAGGGTCTAATCATAACATCATTATTATTAACTTTCAAATTATTTTTTCAACATTTCTGTGTAACACTTAAAAAAAATAACTTTTCTTAAAATTAAATACTCATGAAGAACTTGTTTTCATTTAATTTTTATCACAATTTTAATATTTTTCAATGATGAAACTTGTATGAGTCTAAGATGAGTTCCAGTAAGGCTCTAATGAAACTCATTTGAGTCCAAGTTGGGCTATGATGAAACTTGTATGGGTCCAAGTTGGGCTATGATGAAACTTGTATGGGTCCAAGTTGGGCTCTAATGAAACTCATTTGAGTCCAAATTGGGCTCTAATGAAACTCATTTGAGTCCAAGTTGGGCTATGATGAAACTTGTATGGGTCCAAGTTGGGCTATGATGAAACTTGTATGGGTCCAAGTTGGGCTCTAATGAAACTCATTTGAGTCCAAATTGGGCTCTAATGAAACTCCTTTGAGTCCAAGTTGGGCTATGATGAAACTTTTATGAGTCCAAGTTAAGCTATGATGAAATTTGTATGGGTCCAAGTTGGGCTATGATGAAACTGATTCGAGTTCAAGTTGGGCTCTAATGAAACTTGCATGAGTTCCAGTTGAGTTGTAATGAAACTTGTATGAGTTTTATTTGTACTATAATGAAACTTGTATGAGTTCAAGTTGAGCTATAATGAAACTTGTATGATTGGTTGGTTGGTTGTTTGGGTTTTATGGCATATCAACCTTTGCAGGTAATTTAACGCCAAATCCATTTTTATACCAATAGTTCTATTTCAAACAATTCAGTTAAGCATGAGTACACAGTTTTATTGTCAAAAACACTTGTATTTCAAGCTATTCAGTTTAGTATAGATTTTCTCCACACACAGTTAAATGTCAAAACAGTTATATATTAAACAAATCAGTTTAGCATAAGTACAGTTCCATTTCAAACAATTTGGCTTAGTTGTCTTTTATTGGAATCATTTTGAGATGAGGCTTCTTAATCTGAGAATTAATTTTTATTTATTGTTGACTTTTTATCCTCATCTTGGTAGTTTTTGTGTTGTTTCTTCTTTCACTACGTTTCGGCCAAATTTCACCTCTGGCTTTCTTCAGGTGATTTACCGCGACCTCGGATAGGAATGCTGAGTCTTGTATCTGTATCCCCAGTAATTACTGCCTTCCATAGTTGTTGTCTATCGTGGTGCGATAGAAAACAACTATGGAAGGCAGTAATTACTGGGGATACAGATACAAGACTCAGCATTCCTATCCAAGGTCGTGGTAAATCACCTGAAGAAGGCCAGAAGTGAAATTTGGCCGAAACGTAGTGAAAGAAGAAACAACACAAAAACTACCAAGATGAGGACAAAAAGTCCGCAATAAATAAAAATTAATTCTCAAATTTGGTTCAGCATAAGTATATAGTTTAAATGTAAGTACACAGTTTAATTGTCAAAAACATTTCTATTTCAAGCTATTCAGTTAAGTCAAACAGTTCTAATTCAAACAATTCAATTTAGCATAAGTATGCAGTTTAGTTTTATTCAACCTGTAGATAGGGCCCTATCAGTTACTACCATTCCGGGCCAGAGTGGACCTGGGAGCAATGACAATGAAGGGGTGCTCTGCATTCCCCAAAGCTCCAGCATTAGTGGAACCTCATCATTAGATTGTTTAGTGTCATATACAGGACACTCATTGGGGGTATTACCCCTCTGCAGAGAAGCAGTCAGTGTATTCTACAGCCCCAGCCGACTGGGCAAGAACTTGTATGAGTTCCAGTTGTGCAATAATGAAACTTGTATTAGTTCCAGTTGGGCTATAATGAAACTTGGATGAGTCCAAGTGTGGTTATAATGAAACTTGGATGAGTCCAAGTTTGATTATAATGAAACTTGGATGAGTCCAAGTTTGGTTATAATGAAATTTGGATGAGTCCAAGTTTGGCTATCATGAAAGTCATATGAGTTCCAGTTGAACTATAATTAAACTTGTATGAGTTCAAGTTGAACCATAATGCAACTGATACAGAAAGAAATATAAAATCAGTATTTGAGAACAATAACTCTCTTTTTAACTCTGTTTTTATGATTTCCATATTGATTTTATATGTGAAGTCATGTTGAGCCATAATGGAAACTAATGCACTAAAGAATATAAATTCCATATATTTAAGGCCTATGATTCTGTTTAAAAATCTGTTTTTATGTTTCATCTCTGAAACCATTTTGGGTTATAATTGAACTAAAATTAGGATGAATATACATTTTGTATATTGTGATCAATATTGTATTGAACAAATCCAAATTTTCAGTTTCAAAAATGTATGAGTTGTAATTTCAGTCTGAAAAACAAATAAAGCAATCAACCAAAAACATCAAATGATGAAAATTTGAAGGTTATGGAAGAAAATTATCTGTAAACATTCAATAACTAGCAGCAAATTTCATTGAATCAATTAGGATCATCTAAAATCAACAGGCAATAATTAAATACAAAAAGCTGAATAGATGTGTTCCATTTGAATAAAATCAAGAGCAAAAATGTCAGTTATAGTTAGGCTTAAATTATAATCCATAGTAAAAAGAATTGGTCCATTTTTGCATCATATGATTCATACTGTTTACTTTACAGTCATAAAACATGAAAACATAAGCAACAATAATAAAATAAAAGATAAACTAGTAAAAAATTAGTAATTAAAATGTTAATCTAAGTAAAGTAAAGTTGGCGACCGTAGTCAAGGGTGACCCGAAGGCTCCCTTTTCGATAGCTACTACACCAAGGTGTAGGGGAGGGTGCCACTCCTTTCCCTGGATTGCTCTACTTTACCCTTGATCTTTACCTTATAATGCTGAGTATTAAGCAAGATAGCACAAGAACGATTTTTTGGGTCTTTGGTATGACTTGACCTGGGATTGAACCCAGGTCTCCCGGGTCATGGCGAACACTCGAACCATTATGCCAATATCCAGTAAAATTCCCAACAGAACAAGATTTAAGATATTCATTTCTGGAGGTTATTATTGTTGCTTCTCAAATCACCACTCTGAAAATGATTGAACCAGTTTTGGGAAGTATGGTCTGATATTGTTTTATTTATTTCCTCTTTCCATATCCTAGAAGCAGCTTCTGCAGTTTGGAGACCCAGTTAAAATAATGCTTAAACATTTTCAGAATCTCAATACTTGTAGCTTTTATAACATATGAATCAAAATATACAGATATATAGTAAAGATAATGAATTAAATATTCTGTGGTACATAAAAAAATTTAGAATAGTTTTAGGTAGGTAACGAATTATATATATATATATATATATATCTAAAGTTTGGGATTAACCTTATATATATATATATATATATATATATATATATATATATTCATCTTGTCTGCAGGGCTTAGAATATGCTGATTGTATCCCGTGCAGAGAAGTAAGACACCTCCATCCCAAAAAAGGGGTTGTCCTGGGTATGAAACTAAACTGCATCTGATAGTGAGACTCCAATTCTAAAGATCTAGGGAGTGTGGAGTACTTCTCCATTACCATTATTCCCAGATCCACTCTGACCTGTTAGGGCCCTATCTATAGGTCAAATAGATTTGTTTGAAAATTATTTGCATTTGATAGGACAGCACATAAAAATATTTTAAGAAACAATTACACAAAAATATAAAAATGAACATATAAGGACACAATTTCCTAACCTCTAGGCATAAAATAACCCAAGACAGGTTGACATTCTGTTAAAATTAATCAATCAATCAATCATTTACAATATATCAGAGTCATAGAAATAAAATGAATGTTTGATTAAAGGTGTGTAAAAAGGAAAAATACTATTGAAGTATCCTAATATGTTGTCACATGACCAGACAGTAAAAAACAAATGTCTTGAGAACCTTGTATCTTGAAAGTCTCTCACTGTTTTTTAAACTTGGACTTACTATTAAAATTTCTCTTTGTGCTTTAAATTTTTTCTATTTTTTTTTTTTTAACAAAATGGTGGCCAAAGAATAAAAGAAAATGTTGGAAAAGGCTATTATTCACTAATTACTATTTCTATCTTGATACCTCATCAAAGTATTAAATATCAATAAGTGGATCATTTAAATCTGATGTTCTTTTAGGACCACCAACAATGACATTTTTGTTCAGGCAAGAAAATTCAAGGCTATCAGTTTGTACTCAATAACCTTGTAACCCAGGGAGAGAATATAATTTCTTAACCTTGTGTGTTATATAAATAGAAGTTGTATATCTTTGATAGTCTGGGTCTCTTATAATTATTTCCACATATTTATGTGTGTGACTGCTTCAGTTAAGTTATATTTAAGATGACATATAAAACTAGTTATGGTTTCTTAAAAATAATCCTTTCTATATCTCTTTCTTCTTTCTCCTTCCTTTCTTTTAATATTATCTTACATTTTCCTCTCTTTTTTCCCCTTCTCACACACATTTGATTTATGAATGTTTTGAATGAAACATTCAGATACTTTAACAAAAAGCTTGTAAACTTTTAAATTCAAGTTTTTCAAGATAGGACTGTGTGTATTTGTAAATCTTTTTCCTATGAAAATATACTTTTTCAGATATATATATATATATATATATATATATATATATATATATATAGAGAGAGAGAGAGAGAGAGAGAGAGAGAGAGATGAACAGAATGGGACAAATAGAAAACTTTTTGCCTTGAAAGTTTTCTAAATTTGTTACTAAAAAAATGAAAATTAATTTACTTTCAATTAATTGGAATATTTACAATGGAATTACCATATTCATTTCCAGATTTCTGTTTTTCTTATCCAAAAGTCTTGTCACTTGTTGACTTGTAATCAACTGTCTGCAGCAAAGTTCTTCATCCATAAAAAACATTGTAGCTAAACAACAAGATAGTAACCAGTCACTTGTCCACTAGTTTTAACAAACTTTATTATTGAATGCAAATATCTTGAGGCTATGTTGTTTAGTTGAAAGGCAAATTTTGTTATTTTTAACAAACAATAAATGAAAAATAATTCTATTGAAAGGAAAACAGAAAAAGTAATTAAAAAATAATTAAATTTTCTGACATTTTTATAGATCAGTCAGAGATTATTAAAACTTCTCTTTCCAATTGTAATTTTTTCTTATTTCAGAAAGCAGAACAATATTATATTCACAGGTTGTGTGTGCGTGTTTTGAGTATATGTTTGTGTACCTCAATGTGGGTTTTTTTATGTGTCTGCCTCTCAGTGTTTCTTTGCTTGTGTGTGACCTTTCTGTTGGCTTTATTTTGTGTGTTTCTTTGTGACTTTGTATTTTTATTGGTGTGTTTATGTGTGTGTGAGAGCAGTTATAAGAGTTTATTTTTATTGGTGTGTAAGTGTGTGTAGGTGTATTTTGAGTATCTCTATATATATATATATTTTGTATTTCACAAGTGTGCTTGTGTGTGTGTGTTTTATATATGTGTGCATTTTGAGGGTATGCTTGTGTCTTGAGTATGTATGTATATTTTGCAAGTATGTTTCTGCTTTGTGTGTATGTGTGTGAGTGTGATTTTGTGTGCAAGTGCGTGCAGATTTTGGGTGTATGCTTATGTTTTGGGTATGTACATATATTTTGCTTGTGTGTATGCATGTGTGTTGTGTGTTGTATGTGCATGCATCTTGAGAGTATGCATGTATCATGAGTATGTATATATATTTTGAAAGTGTGGTTGTACTTTGTGTGCGTGTGTGTATTTTTTGTGGGTGAGGACATTTATATGAGTTAATCTTTATGGGTGAGTATATTTGTTTCTGTGTGTATATTTTCACTAGTAAACTTTGAGTTTGTAGTTGTATCTGCGCAACAATCTATATTTGTCTTATTGTATGGAAATAGTTTGTGTGTATGTTTTGAGTATATATATGCATTTTCATGTGTTTAAGTGTGTTGTGTGTGTGTTCTGATACCAAGACAACTTGACACAAAGAATGCCAAGAAAGAGGACATTGAATGTTGAATATTGAAAAAGAGTAATAAATCTTGTCAAGTATTTTTCAGGGCATGGGTCATAGGAGGGTGAGAAGAAGGGTTGGTCTTTAAGAACAGGTGGTTGAGCATAGTATGTAATGCTCTCAGGCTCTGGGGTGATTAGCATATCTCTCTTCTACTTTATCTTACTCAGGCTCACCAGGTCTTTTAAATTTTTTTCAATTTTCAATTCACAGCTCTCATATATATCTATTCTGTTTCTCTTTCCCTCACTCTACAACTTGCCAATCATCAATCTATTTCTTACTTTTTTCATTTCAACAAATATCTCTTTTTCTATTTCTCATTTTCTGTCTTTCACAAATACACCCCTCTCTGTCTGTCTCTCTTTCTTTTTCTCACTTTCTGTCTTCCACAAATACACCCCTCTCTGTCTGTCTCTCTTTCTTTTTCTCACTTTCTGTCTTCCACAAATACACCCCTCTCTGTCTGTCTCTCTTTCTTTTTCTCACTTTCTGTCTTCCACAAATACACCCCTCTCTGTCTGTCTGTCTGTCTCTCTCTCTCTCTCTCTTTCTTTTTCTCACTTTCTGACTTCTACAAGTACCCCTCTCTCTCTCTCTCTCTCTCTCTCTCTCTCTCTCACACACACACACACACACACACACTCTCTCAATAGCTCATTTTATCTTTCTTTCTACAAATAGTTCACTTTCACATTTTCCACTGTCTCCTGAAAATATCCCACCCTCACACTCTTTCTTTTTCTGCCTTCTACAAATCTCTCTCTCTCTCTCTCTCTCTCTCTCTCTCTCTCTCTCTCTCTCTCTCTCAATAACACATTTTATCTTTCTTTCTACTAATTGCTCTCTTTTTCAGTTTCCCTGTCTTCAACAAATACCTCTTTACTTCTTTTCTGTCAGGCAGTGGAATTATTGATCTCCCCTCATATATCTTCTGGATTTGTGTGTCCGCTAACAAGAAAGTAGTATCAAACTTTTTTTTTGTTCTTTTTCTTGATAAGTGTTTCCTGGACACACAGAAGCAGTGACACATTATACCAGCTTTGTTTTCACTTTTCTTAAATGTACAAAGTGGTTTCCATTGCTAAGCATCACAACACATATTGGTGACACTTTCATACTATCAAGTATATCATGGTTTTATTTAAGGTCTTGTGAGATTTCTTTCCTTGGTGGATCAATTAATCTAGTCTTGCTTATTATACACTGATTCATTTGGACTATTTTTTTTTCTTTTTGCTAGAGTCCAACCTTCAGTCTTCCTTTCATACATTGACCAAAATGTTGACAAAAAAAGCTCAAAAACAAAAAAAAAAAGATGAGGAAACTGGTTCAAATGAATCAATGTATAATATTCACAATGTCATATCCTATAATATCAATATATTTATTAATATAATATCAATATCTATATCTATATATGTATATAGTCAATGTATGCCATACCCTATAATATCAATACATTTATCAATATAAATATCAATATATGTATATTAAATCCATGGCAAACAGAAGAAAAATGGTGTCGGAAGAAATTCATCATCTTGAGGAAGTTAAGCGTTTTGCTTCAGCTGTAGGACAAAGGAAACAGGGCACATGGACTAAGTGGGAGAATGCAAAAGACAGAGCTGTCAAATGGAGAGGCACATGGAATCAAAGAAATAAAGTTTCCTCATAAAAGCAGTCTACGATGTCTTACCAACACCAGTCAACCTTCATGCTTGGGGGTTAACTACATCCGACCGATCAGAGCATGTGGGAAAACTGCGAGCCTCAAACATATTCTCACTGGATGTGAGTACGCTCTAAGAAGCTAAACTTGGAGGCATAACAAAGTCCTGGAGATTTTTTCTGAGGTTTCAAAAATATGTTGTGAGACTGCCAGTAAAGCTCTAAATATTATCAACAACAGAGCAATTCAGTTCGTTAAAGAAGGAAATATTTCGAAAACTGCACGTGAAAATATACGTAAACCATCATTGCTTGAAGGCTGCTCATATTTCCAACTGAAATAGCGTTAACGACAAAGCATCCAGATATTGTCATTTGGTCCGTTACAGCAAAAAAAGTTTTCGTTATTGAGTTAACGGTCCATTTTGAAGAAAATTTTGACTGGGCACATCAGCATAAGTTGGAAAAATATGAAGATATGCGAGAACAATGTGTCAGAAATGGGTGGATGGCGAATGTATTTCCTGTCGAAGTCGGATGCAGAGGTTTTATTGCCAACCCAACCTCCGTTTTCTTGACTAATCTTGGACTTCTTCCATCAGACAAGAGGAAATACATGGACAAGATCCAAGATAAGAATCTAACTGCATCAGCATGGATCTGGTAATCCTATAGAGCGACAACAATCTGACAAAGTCTGGTGGTGTCGTGAGATACTGCTGGAGCACTCTGGGCTAGTGGTAATGATGCTTCGGCCCCAAAACCATGCCTGAACCCAGAGTCATCATCTGATGAAGGCTTTGTTAGAAGCAATGCTGTTGTATAAACATCAGTTATTGTATGATACCTACGATATATATATGTATATATATATATACAAGCATCATGGAATAAGTTTTCAGACTTTTTTCGTATGGGCACTTTTATTGATAGTACATACATGAAACTCTAGTCCCCTTCAAAGTAATCTCCTCCGGCTGCTATGCACTTGTTGTACCATTCCAACAACTTCTGGAAGGCCCCATCAAAGTCCTCTTGTGTGAGTGTGTCAATGAATTTCGTCACAGCCTCTTTCATCTCCTCAATTGTCTCATAACAACAGCCTCTGAGCTTAGGGAATAACCAAAAGTCACAGGGAGCAAGATCTGGACTATAGGGAGGATGAGGAACTGTCTTGATGCTCATCTTGGTCAAATAGTCTGTGACAAGGATGGAGTTGTGGACTGGTGCATTGTCCTGGTGGAAATGCCACTGACCAGATTTGAAGAGAGCTGGCCTCTTCCCAAGGAATCTCTTCCTGAACTCCCTTAAAACCTCAACATAGTAACCCTAACCCTAACCCTTTGGCCAATCAACTCTGGTGTATTGACTTCCTTACTCCTCCCACACCTCTCATCATCCCTCACAGACTCCCTGGCTTCCTTGAATCTCTTATGCCACTCAAAAACTGATGCTCGATTCATGCAATTCTTTCAAAGCTGAGATCATAGAAATTTGTCAGTCATCTCATAAGATGTATAGCAATAACATACTGAATTTTCAAGAGTCTATGACAATTTTAAATGCCCATTCGAAAAAAAGTCTGGAAACTTATTGAATGCACCATGTATATATATATATATATATATATATATATATATATATATATATATATATATATATATATGTGTATATGCCATATCCTATAATATCATTATATTACTCTTGGCTTGAAAATAATTTTATTCTGTATTAGCTCTAAGATATTAACCACAGTATAATACTTACAACATAAGCCATATTTAATTGTCTTTTATTCTATTTACATTGTAAGTATTATATATATATATTGAGAGAGAGAGAGAGAGAGTTATTTCTGGGATTGGAACTATCCTCCATAACATTGCAAAATCTTTAACCAAAATTTATCCCCTCCCTTAAATACAATTACTGGCTCATTGGTCTGGTGGGTAGAGTGTTTGCCAATGGTCTGTGAGACATGGGTTCAATCCCAGCTCGCGTCATACCAAAGACTTAAAAAATGGTACTTGATACCTCCTTGCTTAGCACTCACCAATATAAGGTACGTATCAAGGGTAAAGTGGGGCAGTCCAGGGAAAAGAGTAGCATCCTCCCCAATACTTAGGTGCAGTAGCTATTAAAATGGGAGCCCTCTGGTCGCCCTCGACTACGGTCGCCAACTTTACTGATTAAATGCAATTAACACTTCACATATCAAAAACTGATGATTTACTCAACAAAATAAATAATACAAGCATTGAAAACAAATCTCTACCCAGTCTCTACATAAAATCATTACACATCAGTTTTCTTGTTAACCATGTTTAGAAATTCACCTTAAGAAAACAAACATTCACCAAAATAATTCAAATTTGCATATTATACATGAAACTCTGCTTTTTTCAATCTAACAGTATTTTTTTATAAACAAAAGTTTTGTTTATCCATGCCTTTTCCTTCCATTTCCAGAATCTGGACCCTTTAAATTTCTAATACCCAAAGATTCTATTCCATTATATAGATAATATATTACTTATATATCTACAGAATAATGACTTTACAAAAATTATGGATAGACTAGATAAAAATTGAACCTACCATACGAGAAACTAACAACACCTTATCTTTCTTGGATATTCCACCAATAAATAATAACAGCAAATGAAAATTTAAAGATAATCACAAATCCACTAAGTTAGTCACAAATCCACTAATAAAAATGACCATATCCATTTTAATCACATCATAACAACAAAATAAAAAGTGGAATAATCTTTAGAGCTTTTAGGATTTATACCCCCAAATTTTTGAATGATAGATTTGACTATATAGAAAATTTCTTCACACAACTTCAATATCCTAAATCCTTTATGCAATGTGCTGAAATAAAAGCTTTCAAAATTCACAAATATAAATATTTTCCCAAAATTTCTAACCATAATTTTTCCAATGATAATTTATTACACAAATATATTATTTTAACCAAAAATTCAACCACAAACATCATCAAAAAAAAAAATGGAAAACAACCTTGAAATAAAAGTAGATACTAACTCTGCAAAATCAATTAAAAATATAATCTATGATAAGAATAACAATACCCATATTAAATCTGATGGTGGGATTTATGCTATCCAATGTATGGATTGTAATTAAAAGATATATGGGTGAAATATCCTGTAATCTTCAAAAAATGAATTTACATACAAAAAAGAGTTGATAAAAGGAAATAGTATGGTCAGACATAATTTAGAAACTAATCACAATTTTAATTTCAAAAATTCCAAAATGTTAGTTTGCATACATAATGAAAAATACTGAAAGATTGTTGAATCTAGAATCATTTCAAATTACAACACTTGTGAACAAAGACCTAGCAATTTAAAATTATCTCCTAGTGTAGTCAAATTAGAGCAAAAAAATTACAAAATCCCTTATCTGAAATAGTTTGGTTTCATCAAATATATATATATATATATATATTATAACAGTGTTGGTTGTCACTATCTCACTTTATGGGTTTGTGGCAGACCAAATGCAGTATAATTTGGATAGTGCTCAATATCTGTGATAGATCTATTATATAATAATAATAAGTAAATATATATTAGTTTTTACATATATTTAATCGTATGGAAACTTGATGCCGTGAACCTTTGGTCACAGACAAGCTTCCATGCTTAGATATATTAAATAATATATTTTCACTTACTATATATATATATATATATATATATATCAGTAATATCTAGTAGATGTCCAAAGACCATGGGTATGGTATAAATGTATATCGAATATATGAGGGATTTCAATAAATCTATGAGAGTGCGCTATGTATGGTTATTATTATATATATCTTTCAGGATGTATATAAGAAAACTCACATACAGAACAAACTCACGCCTGTTGACCTTGGGCGGGGGCGAAGAATGGTCTAAGCATTTTTCTAGGTCTTTAATGTCTTTATGGTTTTACTTCCTTCCTTTATTTACCTGAGGTTCTCATTCTTTTTTTTTTATTTGTATATATATATATATATATATATATGTAGAAAAATTGATAACATGGTAATCCAAGTGGATGGAGAGATTTATTAAGAAATCGACACTATAGCATTTCAGTTCTTCTGAACCATCATCAAGACCATCAAGGGTGATATGAACAATGTTAAGTCCATGAATGTTTAAAAATTCAAAATACAAAAACCTAGGCAAAAGTTTGTATAATAAGAAAAAGTTGGCCGTTTAATTGGTGAATCAGCATTTGTTGTTTTAAATTACGTCATTTGACTTATTAGGAATATTGTATAGAATTTATGTTATGTTTATCGAGAAAGATTTCGAGTCAGAAGAAAGAAAAAGAAAGAAAGACAAAAAGAAAAATAGAAAGCATAAAAATTATGATATATGTGGAAAATATTAACTAAAGATGGAATATATTGGAGCTATATATTCCATCTTTAGTTAATATTTTAAAACTTTTTCATTTTTTTTCATTTCATTTAAAAAAATAAAAAATTTCAATCAAATAAAATTGAGAAGATACAACATTGCATATTTAAATGCCCAGATGATAGTTTAATGTAAAAACTGAAATGTTTAACGTTGGTAAATAATTCAACCATGAATAAAAACATCTTCTGAATACCTTGAATTTTTTTATATTTGTACACACACACACACACACACACACACACACACATATATACAGAATACAATTTTATTTAAAAATTATCTCTAAAAACTATTTAAATCACTTTATATACCAAAATACAGAGCAATATCACAATATTTCACCAATAAAATAAAATAAAATGGTGAAAACTCACGACTCAAGGTTTTACATGATCAATCAGCCACATGAAACTCAGGGTTTTGTTTTAGCTTATTTGTGTGTGTGTGTGTGAGTATATATATATATATATATATATATATATATATATATAGAAAGAGAGAGAGAGAGAGAGTGAAAGAGAAAGGTAGGAGTATGGAGGTCTAGAATAGGGTAAGATTTACTAGCAGGGGGCATGGAATTTTGCTAAGGTTGCTTCAGTTCATTTCAACTAAATGCTCTTTAAAAAGGCATGAATCCATTTTCCCTTTAAATTCTATACTTTTATTAGATATCTTGACAAAATATCTATTCACTAGTTGGAAATATTGGTTGATCGAAGATAAGAGTGGATAATTGAACACATAGGCAAACCAGTCTCCCATACCTACTTTACCTGCCCAGGCAGTAGCAGCAAAAAGCTATTATCTACATCATCAACCTTCACAGCAGCCAATAAGATTGATATGTCTCTCTCTTTATATATATATATATATATATATATATTCACACAAACACACACTTATATAAGCACATTTAATTTATTTATGAATCCACTTTATAATCTGGATTGGAGTGGGGGGATATTCATTGGCACATAAATATTTCTGTTATGTCCCTAAATGACTGCTTAGGGAAGCAGAAAAACCCACGTGAAACAAAGTGCAACAAAATGTCTCTTGGGATTCTGACCATTTCTGCCGTGACACTGTGCAGCAAGCAATATTTTATGGTAGAAAATGAAAATTGAATAGGAACTGTCTAAAAATGGTGTGAGTTTGTGTGTGGGGGAAAGATAGATAAAGAGAGTGAGAAACCCATGCAGATAGGTAGATAGGTTTCAATATGAACAAATTAGATATCTATATTTGTTTATTTCTATATTTTTTATCCATCCTTCCATTTACACACACACAATAGTGGCAGAGGGCAGATATAGATAAAGAGAGGGAGAAAAATAGGTAGGTTTCAATATGAATGGATTAGATATCTATATTTGTTTATATCTACATTTTTATCCATCCATCCAAATATCTATTAACACACACATACACACACACACACACACTGGTATATTTTTAAATGCCTAATGTTTAAAAAAAAGCAATTATTTGATAACAGAAATAGTTTTTTCCAACATAATCTCCTTTGTCAATGCACTTAATTTAATGCTTTTACATTAATTACAAAATTTGAATATTATACAATAAAAATCTCTGATCAAATTAAATAAATGCTTTTTCATCATTTTTTGCCTATGGTCTGGGAGACCTGGGTTCAATCCCAGGTTGCGTCATACCAAAGACTTTAAAAATGGTACTTGATACCTCCTTGCTTAACATTCAGTAATATAAAGTATGCATCAAGGGTAAAGTGGAGCAATTCAGGGAAAGGAGTAGCGCCCTCCCCTACACCTCATTGTTGTAGCTATTGAAAAGGGAGCCTTCTGGTCGCCCTCGATTACGGTCACCAACGTTACTTTACTTTACATAAATTGAACATTATACAGTAAAAATCTCTGATCAAATAAAAAAAAATACCTTTTCATTAAGCCATCATTAACTTACCAATGTATCTATGTACAGATAGTGTCATCTTGGGATTAATTATTTTTCTTATTGTACTCATTTGTTATCAATTTTGATTCTTTTCACTAAATTTTTTGAACTGCAGGAACCTGAAATTAAAAGTAGCTTCCTATAAACTCAAATTTACATCTCATACCTTATGTACAAATCTTTAATCTACAATGCATTAAACTTTTAATTCACCAAAGCTTTCCTCATTTTGCTATTGTCACTGCCAGCTTATTGAAAATAAAAAACTTTTTAAAAAAACTTAGAACTGGTCAAAATTAATAATAAAGATATGTGTAATAATGGAAATATTTCCCCTCCAAATCTCAAAAAATCTTCAGTGTATTTCTATTACTTCTATTATGAGATAGTCAACAACACAGCATGGAATAAAGTTAGAAGAAAAAAGGATGGTGGCAAAAAGACAAATATTGAAGAATCTGCCTAATCATGAAAGCTTTGGTAGCTTAAATGGTTAATGCATTATCCATGAAAGATGAGCCCACAACAAATAAGATGCAAATTCTAATGATATGTGTAAAGATCAAAAAGCTTCTTTGCCCTGTCAGTGAGGCAGAGAATATGCTGACTGTACCTCTTGCAGAGGATTAAGAGCCCCCTGCAAAGGGATGTCCTAGGTATGACATTCAACTGCATCTGATGATGAGACTTCAGTTTTGCATCTTGGAGGAGTGTGAAGTACCCTTATATTGCTATTACTCCTAGGTCCACTCTGACACAGAGAGGTAGTATCTTTTAGGGACTCATCTATAGGTCTAATAGATCTGTTTAAAAATTATTCCTATTTGATTGGACAGTTGGTAAAAAAAAACCTCTTAGAAACAACTACACAAGAAAAATGTAAATATGAATGCAATTCCCTAACCTTTAGACATAAACAGCCCAGTCAGCAGGAGCTATAGAATACATCAACTGCATCTCTGCAGCGGGGTAAGACTCCACCAACAAGTGTCCTGATTATGACATTAAACAATTTGATGGTGAGGCTCCTGTAATGCTGGAGTTTTGCAGAATGTGGAGTACCCCTTCATTGTCATTTTTGTTATTCTTAAATTCTCATAGCATCGTGTGTTGAATATGCACTTTTTACTTCTTCCATTTTATCAGCA